>OZ037998.1:15393479-15415979 GCA_964035705.1 Porites rus | reverse complement strand
CGGAACAAAAAATTAAATTGGAAACCGTCCAGTGGAAGAAGCTAAGAAAATGAAATGTTATAAACGAGTAATACATAAACAATTTGTCGAAGTCTCAGGTCTTTGTGGCCCACAGTTTTTGAGTTATTTGCCGAAACGTTTCACGCACCTTTGTAGAGCTTTGTATCAAGACGCCATATTGGTGCACCGTTTTGGTGCACCAATATGGCCGCCGGAAATCAACAAAAACATCTAGAGTTCACTTTTTCTATAAAAGTTCTTTCTTTTCACTCGAGAACTAGCATACGTACGCATAAACATACCCTCTAATACTTGAAGTGGTTATGCTGCTGAAAATGAAGAGGAGAGACTTTTTTCCGACGAGACAATATTCCTATTTTGGTATCACGCACTGTGAAAACTCGGAAGTTCAAATTGCTGTATTTTCGAAATGAAACATGTTACGGCAATGGAAACTTGTACAAAGATTTACTTTTTGGTTATCTTCAACCTAGTGTAAATAAAAATTCGTAAAACCTCGCTATTTTGACTTTGCAATTTGATGAAGTCACAGCGAAAACCATAAAGATTATTTAACGCAATTTATAACTTAATTTGAGGATCAATAAAAAAGAATTGTGACGCATCAAGAACTATAAAAGCACGCATCACTACATTTTTATTGCTAAATAGTGAATAAATAGCACTTGCATTGCTAACTATAAAGAACAAATAGGTAAATAAAAAATCACCTTACGCAGAATTTGAAAAAAAAAAAAAAAAACAGTGCAGCATTGCATTTTCATTGTTCATTGAAAGATCATTCGGTATTGGTAGCTATAGAGTTCACTAATGACACAAAAGGAATAGATGCTTAAAAGAAATAATTGTGCTCGCAGCATTGTTATAAATGAACGACATTGGCAACCAGCCCTTTCTTTCGAAAACCAAATACATCACTGCATTTTCACTGCCGAATAGTACTGCATTGGTAGCTATAACGAACAGTCGTTATTGTTAATAAAAGGTGTTGACAATCAGTCCTTGTTTCTATGAAAAAGAAAGCAGCATGGCATTTTTTAAATTTTCAATGTTTTGACGTGGCTAGGATCGTACGGTATTGTGCGATGAAATCGAAGCCCAGAAACTGGTTTAAATGGACTCGGATTGTTAGATCAAATAAACTCCGCATTCGCACACACTCCGCATTCTTAATGGTTAGTTATTTATCCTTTCTATTATAAACGTTTCACTCACATTTTTTGAATGCCCGGTGGAACAGAGAATAGATGACAATAAAAATGGAACCTACAAAATCAGATATTATCCTAGAGTTCAAGGAACATTAACATTGTTAGTTAAGGTAAACGGAGAAAATATTCGTGGTAGTCCTTTTACGGTGATAGTAAAAGCTTTTCATGTCAAACCTGTTGTTTCTTTTGGAGAATATGACTGCAATGAGGGTTATGAGGGTTGGCATGTTCCTTTGCAGATGGGGATGGCAGTGAATGACGGGGACGAATTAGTAGTAACTGACAACCATCAGATTCTCTTGTTTAGCAGAAATGGTATTTTCTTAAGATCCTAGGTTGCCGTCATAGAGACATTGGAGAGTTCATTCACCCTTCTGAGTACAAGGTTATAATATCATGTTTTATAATCTCACTTACTCTTTTTACGCCGGATGACGTAGTCAGCCAGCATCATAAATTCCGGAGCGTATTCCTTTCGTATTTTTCTTGGGAGTCAAAAACTACCTTGTTTTTTTAACTTTCCTGTATCCCGTGCCCGTCCCGAAAAATTGTGTGATTTTTATTGGCTGCAACTTCGAATCACGTACAAGTCAGGTTGGATTGCACAAGCAGAAAAAAGATACAGACGTTCGTTTTGGGACCCGGCTTGTTAAGCTTTCAAATCTGAAATTAAATATTGCACTAACCCTGGGTTAACTTAACCCAGCTTCTAACAACTCGGCCCTGGAGATTAAGATTGCGGGCTCCTCTTTTCACCCACAGTAAGGTGGTTAAAAATAGGACCTACTCGACCCCACTTCTGAAGGTCTCTGTGTCTCATGTTTTATTTTTGTAGTAGGTTGGCTGATAAATTAAATTCCTATAAAGTGCAATTCACTTTTATCAAAGTATAAAAGTGGAACGTCTTATCTTTCCGACGGTGAAAAACGGCATGGCCTCACACACGAGCAAAAAGAACAGCAACCTCATCCCCAGGCCTTTTCCCTTAAAAAATGGGTGGGGCGGGAAAAGGCCCTGGCAACGGCTTGTCACGTGTCCTTAATATTGTTATTCCAGTAAAATAAGATGTTTAAAAAATAAAAGATAAGACTATTATTGTGATTGTTTTAGAAACCGGTATAAATCCATTAGGTCCCGCATTGTCTTTCGTGTCGTGACAAGTCATTACGTATCACGTACTAAAAATAAATACACAGCTAGCAGCCAACAAATCCACAAAAAGCTCATTTGCCCTGAACATTTCACCGATAATATAGAAAGAAAATCCTTCTGTTCCGCGCTTAAACGACGACTTTCCAACAAGATGATTAATTCAAAAGAGATACCGTAAAAATTCCGAAAATAAGCCCCGGGGCTTATATTTGGAGGAGCTTATCTACGGCGGGAAATTTACCGTTTTTGTTTTGTTTTACTTTGTATTTGAGGGCAATTTTCCAAGTGCAAGCCCCTGGGGTATCATATTTGGAGGGGTGATTTAACGGGGCGTTTTTTGCGTTACCGGTTTGGGGGGCTTATACATGGAGGGGATTATTTTCGGAATTTTACGGTAATAGTTTTGGGGCAGCCGCGGTTTCGTTGAAATCATAGCAGTTTTTCCGGAAAGCTCCACGGGATCTCAGTCAATCTTGAGCGAATTTTCGTCTCCAACTCAATAAAAATAATTAGTAAAAAGAATAGTGTCCTTATTTTGGACCCAAAAATTTTTATACAAAGTACTTAAACCGACCAGAATTTTAGTGAACTACTTCATATATGGTGGTAATATTGTGTACAAGTTTTGTTTTGAGTAGCAAAGGACCCCCTTGTGTGTAACTCATCTTCTAGTGTATTAGTCCCTAACAGAACATCTCCGTCTCTCCTGCACACATTTGTTGTTGATACACTACTCAACTTTCCATTGCCATTCAACGTACCGGTAATTCTTACACCAACACATCCCGCGTAAACGCCTTCGGGAGTCTTCTGGTTTCTTCTCTTTCTCCCTTTATTTCTTATCATTTCTATCATTTTTAGATACTAAAAATAGCTACTAAAAATGATAGAAATGATAAGAAATAAATAATGGTAATTGAACTGAGTGGAGTGCAATTTGGTCTGAAATTATACTCGTGATTTCAAAATCAAACGAGCGCGCAGCGCGAGTTCGATTTGAAATCACAAGTATGATTTCAGACCAAAATTGCACGACACGAAGTTCAATTACCACTTTATTACATCCATTTTGAAATCGCAGAATTTAGTCAGTACTAATATTTTATTGAGCCGGTTTGTTAAAAAGCCGAAACAAAACAAAAAGGCTTTTACATCTCATTTTGTATTCGAAACAGAAATGATGCGATATAGAACAAAAATGGTGCGATTTAAAACAGAAATGATGCGATTTAGAACATGAATGACGCGATTTGGAACAGATGCGATTTAGAGCAAAAAATGGTGCGATTTAGGAATAAATCACACTGCTGAGAGCCAATCAGATTGCACGGATAGCCAGCGATTTCGAAGTGGATGTAATGAAGGGGGAAATGAGAGGAAAAAAAGAGTAAGTGAGATTATAAGAACATTATATTTTTACTACTTTTATATAAAAAGAATTTTAACGAAATATTTATTATTTGTAGATATTGTTACCAAAGTGATGTTAAAAAATAAAATTTAAAATTTAGAAGAAGATTGTCTACTCTTTAGGTAAGAAGCAATGTCTTTAACTAACTTAAATAATTTATCAATCGCAGAACTAAAGAAACTAAAACAAATAAAGAGACATCAGCTCAAAAAAGAGTTTGTCGAATTCAAAAAAGGTCGTACAAAACAAGACTTAATTAACGATATTCTTGGTATTGAAAAACAAAGAAAAAAGATTTTTCAAAGCTAAAACCAAGCAAAAAACAAAGACTTTTGAACAGTATTTTCAAGAAAGTATTGCAAATAAAAAGAAACCTGAAGACACTCCTCCTTATCTTAAAAAGGCGCTTGAAAGAGCTTTGAGAGAACACGAAGAACGATTTATAAAAGAGAAATCCGCTCTTGAAAATTTTGCAGAAAAAAAAATATACTTAAACGAATGGAAAATATTATTCCAGAGAATTTTCTAGAAGAAAAACAAAAACAAATTGAATCATTTCTAGAAAACAGAAGAAAGACTAAGTTTAAGATGATTCTCGTTTGTCAAATGGGATATAAATACGAAAGCAAAGTTAAAGCCTATTTCACTCTCAAACATATATTAATCTTGAGTCTTTAGATGTAAATCGCTGTACAAAGATGTAATTAAAGATATTCTTAATAAAATTATTTCTTATCAAAATAATGGTAGTGGATGGTATTTTGAAAAGGTGTTATGGCTTGAAATTCACGCTGTGAATTACAAACCTTTGAAAGGTTCTTGTTACCTTGAACTTCCAGACTTTGTTAAAGCTAAAAAAGCTATTATTGATATTAAAAACAGGAAAGACAATTAATGCTTTCAATAGGCAATTTTAAGACATTTGCACCCTGTGGAAAAGAATAAAGAAAGAATTAAAAATCTTGAGCAATACAAAAACGAGCTTGATAATTTCCAATTAAACCTAGTGACATTTCAAAGTTTGAAAAACAGAATCCAAGTCTTAAGGGAATTAATTTTTTTTTTCCATAAACGAGAAAAACAAGATTTATCCATAAAGGCTAAACTGAAAAGATTGTCAAGACACTATTGATTTGTTTGTACACGAACAGGACGGAAAATGACATTATTCTTTAATAGGTAACTTTGCGCGTCTGATTAATTCTCAGCTCAGCAAGGGTACTAATTCAAAGAAATACATCTGCAAGAAATGTCTTTCGCACTACACAAAAGAAAATTTGATGGAAAAACATATTTAATTCTGTCAAGATAATGAAACACAGTGGCGTAGCCAGGGGAGGGTTCCATGGGTTCCGGAACCCCCCCTGGGCTGCCGCACTGGCTATAATTTCAAGAGAAATGAGATTTTGCCACCCAGGTTACCATGATGTAGTGCCTTTTCCTTACATAAAGCTACTCACTATCTGGCTCCGAAAGTGAGAGATCGATGTCTATTAGGCTACCATCGCCCCTAATTTTCTACCCTGGGTGCCAGAGACTTTTCTAGCGCGGTTTCCGGTTTCTGTCAAGTCTTTAATAGTGACCCGCGCGATCCCGTCGCACGCGCGAAAAACCTCTGGTACCCAGCAGAGGAGGAGTGAACGTCTTCCCATAATGCATTGCGATTTAAACTAATATATCAACATTTTCGTGGCGTCATCATTCGGCTCGGACGCTTGAACAAGTCAGAGCAACATGGCTAAATGCGTTGTTAGAAATTCGCGGCTATCACAGATCCGCTACGTTTCAAAGGACGAGTCTTTTCGCCCTTTTTGGTCAGGGATGCATTAAACTTGTTTTTCGTAATGCTCGTGTAATTTTTGTGAAGGGTTTGACAAAAAGGAAGGTTTCGCTCGAAACGTCCCAAATGAGCTAAAAATTAAACTCTGTAGTTGATTTCCTCGGACCTGGTTTGGTTTCTGGTATCACTAACTGTTAAATAAAGGTAAGTCGAATGTACCATTCTTTGTTTAATTATAGAACACTCCCTCCTTGGAGAGTTTTGTCGTTCGTTTTGTGTTGGCACTCAACAAGATTCTCGATCTAGGCTTGCGCGAGTTGCACGCAAGTACCTTAGTTGCTTTGTCAAGCCATTGAAATAAAAGGTAACTCACGTTTCTGACATCCCTTTAGTCTACAGATCCTTAGAGAAGACGATGATCCTTATTAAAAAGGTGCTTTGGCAGTACTTCCTTTGTTGTTCGTAAAATGGCGCAAGTACCATTCAGGGTACCAATTTTCATGAGGCTGCTTTTCCGTTGGCAGCACAAGTGACTCAACTCGGAAAAGGACCTTGCTAATAGTGCCGTTGAGGGCTTGTCCATGAATTCTTTCCAAACTTCAAGTTACTGCGTACGTCAAGTACGTTCCAAATTACATCAGCAGAACGTGAGCGATGGCTCAGCACGTTGCGCAGACTTAGCACATTGCCAGCCACCATGACTGAAGAGCGAGAGTCCGCTGCACTTGCTCTGATGAAGACTGCACAACGCAAATTGGCCCTTAGTAAGCCCAACAAGGACACCTTTGCACAGAAGCATCCTTGATGCCTCCTTCTTGCTAATGTCTTTACTGAGAAAACGGCAAATCACAAGACTACAGGGTGTGTTTTCAGGTATTCAACGATTATCAATAATATGTTGTAGGTAATTTTTTATCTTCTTTTGTTTCAACGCCATTAGCATATATTACTATACCCAAAAACAGAAGAAAAACAAAAATTATCTGAGATAAAAAATTGACTACAACATAAACATTTTAAAATCTATCACACCATCTCTTCACTAAAGCGAAACATTGATTGCTTCATTTGGCACTGTTATTGGAAATTTGTGCTCAGAATCACAAAATGGAATTTCTGAGGACCTAAAGTATTAACATTTTTCGGGGAAGAATGTCCTATGTCCCATGCCCTTCGAAGCTCGATTGTAAATCTAGACAAAAATACCACATTAGGAACCCCTCTATGCAAAAATGCTGGCTACGCCTCTGAAACAACAGCGGTAATCATGACTAAAAGAGGTGCAAAACTCTGTTTTAATAACTACGAAAAACAAGTTCTTCTGCCTTTTGTTATTTACGCGGATTTTGAATGCCTACAAAACCTTTGAACACCTGCGACAATGATCCGACAAAGTCTTTTCTTAGTCACCAAAAACACGAACCTATGGGATTTTGTCTGAATATCAAAGGACTCGGTGATACTTGTTTTAATCCTGTGGTTTGTACAAAACAAACCGAAGACGAGGACATATCTAAAATCTTTGTAAAAAAGCTAAACAAAAGACATTTATGGTAAATTTTACGAGAAACCGCAACCAAGGAAACTCTCTGAAAAAGAAGGAAAAGATTTGCAAGACACAAACAAATGTCACATCTGCAACAAGGAGTTTGGAAAAGGAGAAAAGAAGGTAAGAGACCCTTGTCATTTTAAAGGAAAATATCGAGGACCGGCGCATAATCAATGTAGCTTGAAATGTCAAAAAACCTTTGATTCTTCCCGTAATTTTTCATAATCTACAAGGTTATGACGCACATCTATTTATTAAACAATTGTCGAAAGTTGAAGGCGAACTAACTTGTATTCCAACGACTGAAGAAAAATATATCTCGTTTTCGAAGAAAATTAAAGTTTATGAATATGTATCAAGAAAAACATGGAAAAAGGTAAATTTAAACTTTGAACTACGATTTATTGATTCTTTTAAGTTTCTTCAGTCAGGTCTTAGCAAACTGGTTGGAAATCTTGAATCTGAAGATTTTAAGAATACAAAAAACATATTTAAAAGAAATACCGAACTTATTACTCGTAAAGGAGTTTATCCGTACGACTATGTTTCGTCAATTGATAAATTTAATGAAACTTGTCTTCCGCCAAAATCAGAGTTCTCTTCAAAACTAAACAGCGAAGATATCTCGGAAGAAGAGTATCAACGCTCTCTCAATGTTTGGAATATGTTTAATTGCAAAACAATTAGAGATTATCATAACCTATATCTTAAATCCGATGTATTACTATTAGCCGATGTTTTTGAGAATTTTCCTAAAACCTGTTTGGAACATTATAAACTTGATCCTTGTCACTATTTTAGAGCTCCAGGTGAGGCGTGGGATGCTTGTCTCAAAGAAACAAAACAAGAACTTGAACTTCTTAACGATTACGATGTGTTAATAATGTTTGAAGGAAAGGAATAAAATAAAAAAAACAGAGATTTACTTCAATAAACCAATTTTTGTTTGTCAAGCAATTCTCGATATTTCGAAAACGTTAATGTTTGACTTTCATTACATTATATCGAAAAAAAGTACGGGAAAAAAGCCGAATTATGATTTACAGACACCGATTCGTTGATGTATGAAATTGAGACAGAAGATTTTTACAATGATATAAAAGAAGATATGAAAAAAAAGTTTTATACGAGTAATTCTCCAGAAACTCATCCATCGGGAATAAAAAAAGGAATTAACAAGAAAATCACAGAGATGTTTATTAATGCTCCCAACCCATAACCCTTTAGATAAAGGCAAATAACTAGACCAGAATTATTGTGGGGAAAAGGGGTGAAGGATGAAGTGCTCCAATTATGGACAGCAGGTCACTTATCTCTACATGCTGGTGTAACAATCCGAAATCTACAAGGGGAGAGGTGATAATCCTCTCTAGGGGGTGATAATCCCCCAAGGTTGTGAGTGGAGGTGATAATCCCCCTTGGGTACTGGAGAGGTGGAAAGACCTCTCTAGATGTCTAGTTCCCCGTTTTAAGGAGTAACAAGAGTCTATGGGGCAAGGGTGACCTGTATGGGAGCACTTAATCTCAAACCCATATTTATTAAATTACCAACAACTCAATACAAATATGGTCAGTAATTTAAGTTAGTATTGCGTGCTTGCTGCCCGTCAGGAAAAACCCTCATTTATCTTTGAGGGAAACCTGAACCCTCCCGAAAGCAGAGCCAGACACTTAACATGAACCTCGAGGGAGAGAGGTTAGACAAAAATATATTAAGACAAGTTGTAAGTAAATGACAACTAAACTTTTATCAACTTAGTAATCAAAATATAAGGCCCAAAGTAACTAAGAGCACAGGCATGTTGCGATGCCGGCTAAGAATGATTGCCCTCAGTAGAAACCTCTTCCTTTTTCTGCCGTATCTCCATGACAATTGTCAAAGGATTCGCAGTGAAAACAAAAATGATCTGCTGTTCTTATGACTGCACAGAGCATAAGACACCTCTTAAATTTTAGGCAAGAGAAGAAATCATATATAAAACCTTAAGAAAACCAGCCCAGAGAATCAAGCAGTGATAAGGGAGGGCGGGATAGGATTTTGTTACACGAAGAGAAGAATATGAAGTGCTGTTTTGCTGAGCTAGGCGCGAAAATATAGGCATCAACTGTTCATGTGATAGCTGGCATCTAATTGGCTGAGCAAAACATTAGTGTGACAGGGGTCACATGCAGGAAGTAACCCGTGAAAGGAAGTAAGCTGGTTCGATTACTAGTAAAGGCGGGTCTATGGTTGTCACATTAACTTTAATTTATCCTGTTGTATAAATTAGCTAAGATGAGACTGAGGGACAGCAAATTATTTGTTTTTTTGGATTAAGTCCAAAACTGTATTGTTACAAACTTGAGAAACGTGAAAAAAGAAGAGTAATGGAGTGAAAAAAAAAGTTGTAGAAAAAAGTATAACTTTTGAGAATTACAAACAATGTTTATTTTCCGAACAAGATGTAATGCGAGAAATGAATCGGTGAAAGTCAATAAAATAGCTTTATCTTCTAAAGCCGATAAACGTGTAATAAGCGAAGATAAAATACATACGCTAGCTAAAAGGTGAGCTAAAAAGATGAAAATTGAAAATATAAGAAAAATGTTTGAACGACAAAAAATGTACCCTGCTAACAGAGTCTCCTTTGAACTTCCT
Organism: Porites rus; assembly: GCA_964035705.1. Taxonomy (NCBI): domain Eukaryota; kingdom Metazoa; phylum Cnidaria; class Anthozoa; order Scleractinia; family Poritidae; genus Porites; species Porites rus. The sequence goes on along the minus strand of OZ037998.1, from coordinate 15,406,217 downwards.
AGATAAGTCGGGAAAAGGAAGGAAGGATCTTATTTTTAATTAATGTTATGAATGAGCAAACACCAAAGAATAGGCATAGATATTATTTCGTAAATATTTTTATTCAAAATCCATTTGTTTATCCTTCCAAGAACTTCGCGTAACACTTACTGGATTGGGGATCCGTTCACGCAAGTAAAATTGGTTAAGCACATGGTTAAATCCAAAACAAAATCCATCTCAAGTCTGGGGCATTTTCCAATTTTTTCTAAAACTGAACGTTCAATCTATAATTTTCTCAAAATTCCTGCATGAAATTGGACCGGCAGCTTTTTTTTTTGTTATGGAGCGTGGGCGCAGAAAGAGTCAGCAAAACTCCAGAATATGCGTGCGTGCACAGATGAAACTGGTTTATCCAAAATGAAACTTGTCTGACTCATCCAAATCGCTGGATGATCGGCATATCAAAGAAACTTGAAGAGTCGCTTCCTCTTTCCCGACTCATCTAGGAAAGATCGAAACGACTCTGCTAGCAGGGTTCAAAAAATAAACTTTGGAGCTAAAAAGTTTAATTTACACCCAGTTTACAGAGATTACGGAGCAAGCAAAGATAGTAAGTTTAAAAAGACAAAAGATTTTGAACAACAAAATAACGGTATAGGTTACTTGTTTATTTGAGTACATGTTTCTTATCATTTCTATCATTTTTAGTATCTGTTCTTATTTATTCCTTGTTATATTTCTATATTTGATTGTTATTTTATTATTACCAAAAAATATGTTTATATTTATTTATTGCTATTTTTCTATTTACAGGTTTGTATTACTGTTAATATATAGAACTTGTTACAGCCCCTGCGAACGAGCGAAGCGAGTGAGCAAATAATTTATTACACAACGATACTAATTTTGTTTATTAGCTTATTATCTTAAAGAGATATTTTTAGTAGGTGTTAAATATAAAAATAGACATAAACGAAAAAAGAGAACGAAGTTTTCCTGTTTATTTTATGTGATTTTTTGAACTGCCTTAATTTTAAAAAATTAAGAGTAGATTTTTCCACAAGAATTAATGAGTAAACAAGACGCTATGGAGCGTACACTTCGGCGTCGTGGTTGTGGAACTGATTAATTGTAAATGCGGAGGAATAGTAAGAAATGAAATATGGTACGAGTAAGGTGTTAATTTGCGAAATTATGGGATTTGTCAGGATATTCTGAAAAGAGCAACGACCAAGAGGCCTACTTACCAAAAACGACGGTGCAAATTGTCTTTGAGATATTAGCCCAGTTATGCTTTGATGACTCCATACAAATCCTTCTAAATTTGACTTGGGTCTAAACGTTTAGACCTAAGTCAAATATGAGGTCACTGGCGGTGAATAACAAGTCTAACAGAACAAACAAAGAAAAAAAAGTTCTCAATTTTTCTTACATCAGGCTTCAAAAACAGCATAGCAGTCTCATGTACTGATTAAAGATACGTAAGGAATGGGTAAGGAGTCAGTTACGTTGAGCATGGAATTGGCTAAAACTCAATGTTACGAGTTCGAATGTGTTGGGGATAATTATTCACTGGCTATCAACACGTAGGGATGTCGGATTAACACAAAGAAGATTAATACCAAAAAAAGTAGTCTTTACAGAGCTTTAAAACACAGCATCCGCCAACACAAACTTGACTTGAACTTAAGTAAAACTTAACAGCTTCTGATGATAACAAACTCTCACTTGAACTTCAGATATCTTACAGCTTCCGCCAACTTGTAAACACAGAACTTGAAAATCGAGCTTCGTCACACTTGACTAAACACAGCAGTCCAGCTCGTGGGGAAAGAAACTTAGTTCGTCAAAAGAACTCGCTTGGAACTTGTATACCGTTTGACGTAAGGGTTGTAAAAACTACTAAACAGGCGAATAGTAGTTAGCTTTTCGACCTATTTTATGATTTCAGTAACTGATGCAAATCTGCTGATTCATGCTGAAAGTAAACATGCCCTAATTAATTATTCATGAATAATCCAAACACGTACAGAACGTTCGAGAAAGTCACGCAACGCATGAAAGCAATTTTATTACGTAACACTCAACAAAGACAAAACGTCTTTGTGCAGCATTTTGTAACTTTAAATTCATCATAAAACAGCTCGAAAGGAGCGCTCACTCGTGAAAAGTTTTTCAACACTCGAAGAGAAATTTCGTGTCTCTGCGCGGCCATGTAATATCCTCTATTTATTCCTCGAGTTAATTAAAGACTGAACTCGAAGTGATCTCAAGATATCACGAAGAAGTCCGGTCTCATTTCGTGTAGTAGCTGAAAAGTCACGAACTTGCGCGCCAAATCTTGTCCCGAAACTAGTGCATAATTTCATAGCTATTTTTCCTATCCTGGACTACCTTGGGTCGCAGTAGCGCAATCGGCTAATCCCTCAACTTAGGAGTTTTCCTCTGATCTGACGGGTCACACAGGTGAGTTGGTTCAGAGCCCGGGAAAGCCAAAATAAGAATTCTTTCTTCCTCGAATTAGTTAACGAATAAATCAAAGAAATCGAAGTGATCTCGAGACATCTCGAACTAATTCGGCTCTCACTTCGTCAAATAGCCGAATAAAACCGAAATCCTACGGACTTTGCGTGACCAATCTTGTCACAAAAATGTCAACTTTTATACATTCCTGAGCGTCGCGAATTCTTTACTTCGCGCTCCGCCGAAGTAAAAAATATCAGAGGACGGGTGCGAGGGTGGGGGTGGGGGGGGGGATGATTGTTTTCCATCTAAGTTTCTTGACCCACTCCGCCTACCAGTATGACGTCACATAGTAACGGGCAAGACCCTCGGGTCGCTTGTGCAAATTAGCAAGGGATACAACAGTTATTAGCACCAGCGAGGTCAAGGAAAAGTTAAGAAGCTAGCAAATATCGGTATATATGGCTAATTTGCTCGGAAGTGTGTGAGCTTTGTTGTTGCTATAATCTGCTTGTGTAAACCGTTTTGATATTTTTTGTCCGTAATTGTGTAATTTTGTTAATTTGTTTTCCAGGCCGCGTTGCGCGATCGCCCATCGTTTTTACGGGACCTGCACGGTCATCAAAACTTAAATCCCTTTTTTCCCTAAAATAGGCAAGGTCTAGTCTCCAAAATAGGAGGTTCCATTCACAGATCACACTCGTTTGTATTTCGTCTATTCCTTCGCTGGTTAAAACGACCTATCTTCATATCAGTCCTTCTGAGTGTGCAGGCCTCTGTCTAATTCTTCACCAAATTATAATAATAAAATAATAATAATAACAATAATAATAATAATAGTAAAAGTCTTTATTCAAGGTTTTAAACAAACTTTAAAACTTACAAGATCCATTATAAATGAAGATACAACTGTCTAAGTCTTAATTATAATCAATTTAGAATCAAAGAGACGTCTATTTACAAAGCATTTCTTAAACTTCTCAGTATTAACACGTGGGATCTGGTAAGGATGCGACCTACCGCGTAGAGCCCTGTTCTTAAGTTGGGGGAGAAGATCCTGCAGGGGATGCGAGGAAGTACCCATAATACTTTTCCAGAGCTTCACATCCCTGTCTTTAATAACCTGTTGAATCGATAATTCATGTTCAATATACCCAAATCGAAAGGCCCTTCTCAATAGCCTATCAATTTGACTAAGGCATTTGGTATAAGCAGCAACACCCCAAACTCTGATACAGTAAGTAAAAAGTGACATAATGAGGCAATTAAAGAGGTAATCAAGATCAGATACACTATAACCATTTCTTTTACCCACTCTAAGGAAATGCATACCTTTTAGAGCTCTTTCCAAGGACTATCCTGAAAAGTCACTCCTAGAAGCTTTAAATATGACACACGTTTAGTGGTAACAATTGGCTCAGGAGAGAGCAAAGTCGTTCTTCCTCTTATAACCAATTCCTTGGTCTTGCTTAGATTAAGTTTCATCAAATTCTCCTCTGCCCAGACTTTAATATTCTCTACCTTCTCAGAGGCACTATCATTGACATTAGGCCCAACGGGTATATTACATGTAATGTCACCAGCGTATTTAGTCATTAAGGTATTCTGGGAGGTAAGACTTATATCATTAACCAGAACAGTGCCTTGGGGCACACCTCGATTGACAGCAAGAATGGGGTCATGACTGTCTACGCAGACCCTTTACTGACGATCTTTTAAAAGATCAATTACCCAATTAACAATATAAGGGTTAATGTCAGGTACTTTCTTAAGTTTATCAGTTACTACTCTATGGGAAACTGAGTCGAAGGCTTTCGAGAAGTCAAAAGACAGAACTCTAACAAAGTTAGAATGGCCATCAAGCGATCTCATCCAAAAGTGCTGATTATATAATAGGGCAGTCTCAGTTCCACAATCCTTCTTATAGGCAAACTGATCTGAATGAATAAAGCAGGAAACTAGTTTCCTCAATTCGAAATCTAGGATTAACCTTTCAAAAAGTCTCATTATAATGTCACTGACTGATATCAGTCTAAGCTGGTCTAAAGCAGAAATATTAGTCTCCTCATGAATGGGTCGCACATTTGCAGTCTGACTTGCGGGGAGACTAAGGAAACATTCAAAATATGTATTATCACAGGTGTTATTTCCGGGGCATACTTCTTCCAAAACCAAAAAGGCAGGTCATCTGGGCCAGTGGCAGTCCTTTTCACATGCGCTTATGCCTTGAAGACCGATATTTGAAGAATCACAGGAACTTTATGAAGCTCTGGCATAATCTCCAACAGGGCAGGTTCGACATAATTTATGTCTGTGTTGATTGACTGAAAGTGTGTTAATATCGTTCACATTGAACAAAGACAAAAAACAGCTGTGATCGATTTCTTTGTCTCTGAGGCAGTGTCTTTCATTCTTTATTGTCTGTTTATAATATTTTGTCTGACGGTCCTTATATTATAACTGTAAACTTTGGTTTCTTGTGTGGCTTAACATTTGGGGGCTTTTACGCTGCTAAATTGGCTTTTTGAAAATTGATGGTGTGTGGTAGTTTTGCTTTCGTATAAAGCTTAAATTGTTGCTTGCTCTTTAAAGTAAGTTGTAGTTGTGGTTGTTTTGCTGAACTTGTCATGTTGCTCCTGCGGGCATTTGTTTGAATATTGTTTGATAGTTCCTTTGAAAAAAATTAGGGTGTTGTTGTTATTAATAAATATTGTTAAATTTTGTGTATGAGAACATTAAGTTATTGAGTAATTGGACACAACTGAGCTGTGAGACGTATATAATTCACAACTATTAATTTGCAATTTAAGTATTTCATAAAGAAGGTGAAAAGGGAAATAATTATAGTGTTTGCAATTAAATAGTTGAATATAATAGTAATTAAAAGGAAATGGGCTTAATATTTATGTAATAAGATTTTAGTGTCAATAATAATTAAGGAGAAAGCAAAGAAAAACCTACATTAACATGAATAAAAGAATGGCATTTATTGTATTATTGGTAACAACTGTTTTGTTTATGATTTAGTGTTTAATACTACTTGTTTTTTTCCCTGAGCAATGCTATTTTTTGGTGCATCTGGTGGCATCTGTTCTATATAGTCATGTAATAATGGCAGCTATTGCAAAAGCTTTTCCCAACATTGCAAGGCTGCCTTATTGTCTTTATATCCCATCAAACTCTTTCCAAATTGAAATTAAAATGGAAAATTGGTATGGAGTAAGGCAAGGGTTAAACAGGAAAATTGATTCCAATGTATGTGTGCTTCAATGGGCACTTTTACTGGTGTTATGCTTGAGTTTGCAGCACCTAAAAATAAGGCAATGCCATCTCACTTTTCTATCCAGTTTCTTTTATTCAACCTTCACTTTGGTTCTTGTGGTGCTTACAATCCTTATCTTCATGAAAAGGGGAAAAAATTTAAAAACACTTGTTCAAAGAAAATTGTCAAATATAGCCATTCATTAAATTCTTTGTTGGAGATGATTTTTTTCCTTCTGCTGTCATTATAAGATTGGTTTTATTTTTTTTCTTTTCTCTTTTATTTTCTCTTGTGCGATATTTTTGGAGTCTAGCATCCAAGGTTTTTCTTTTATCGTATGGTTACATGCCTTTTACTGTATGACAGCACTGATCTTGTTGAGCCTTTCTCCAACTCAAACTATTGTAGTGGGCCATTCAGTTCCCTTTTACTTAGCAGCCACTGTTCTCATTCTGACTCTGCCCTACCCTGTGGATTTCTTGCAGTTTCTTATTTGGTAATCTAAACAACAGTTGGCGAGAGCTTTGATGCTAACTCTGTCCATCCCACAGATCTTCCCCTGTTACCTGTCCTGTTGTTCCCTTCTTTGTATATTTTCTTTGGCATGTTATTAATTGGTTACCCTTGTATAAAACTGGTTGAATTGCATCACCCTGGCTTTTGCTTTGGTATGGTGTACAGGTCAAAAAGGTTTGTTACATCTATTTTAGTTATTGATGTAACAGGGAAATCACACCGTCTTTTACCTTTTCTCAAATGCAACGGTCTTTGACTTGAAATCACAAATTAATTCAAAATTCAATATAACAAGTGATTTATACTGGCTTTCAAATAAAGGCAAACCTTCACAACGTGACTTTGAGCCTTTAAAGAAAATATCAGCAGGGGTGGTTATAATGAATGGGCGTTTAAATGGAGGTGCAAAATGTTGCCTTAAGGGGTGCGAGAATGATGCTGGCACTCGAAAATTGGACAGCTTAATTGGAAGGTATGAATTGAAGTTGTGCCCCCAAGAACTTACTGATCATGATTGATTTTAACAATCTAAGAGTGTGTAACAAGCACTATACTAGTTTGCCATCTAGAGGGCACAAGCCTGCAAAGGGTAAAACCTCATCCAAAACCCGAAGTGACGCCTATCATGGAATTTTGAAGGTCAATCCATGCATTGTGCAATGTTCACAGTGCAAAAAAATGTCTGTCTTTCCAGTGACATTCCCTACAACAAACACAATATTTATGTGTTGAAAGGAGACAATTCTGTCGTTGTATCATAGCGGTCAGCGTTGTTCCGCGTGGGCCGTATTGTATGTGTAAAACGAAGATGGCTGCATGTGCTTTGAGAAGTGCCTGGGGGGGCCTTGATGCCTAATTCATACAAAGTCTTTCAATCCATTCTTCATGACGTCTTTCGATGGACAGTAACTTTTTCAAATTCTAAAACTACCGATAACAATCTCAAGGTTGTTCTTACTAAGACAAATATAAATGTAACAGAAGGTGATCAAATAGCAAACTGGAAAGAAATTACCTTTTTTCTTCCCTTAAGCATACCAAATGCAACAGAAAATGACATTTGTCATTTTAAAGTAAACATCATGGGAAACAAAGTGGACTATGGGAAACTTCCATAGATCATCTTTCAGCCAAACATTTTCAAAAATGCTCTACAAATGATACTCAAAACAACTGATGAATTACAAGTTTGTCCTGGACTAAATGATACAACACTGATTGATTATGCTGAAAGAAAAGGACATAAATTGTTATACCAAGTTGACTACAGTAAAAACCCACGAGTAAGAACCTAAGATTTAAGAACCTGTTAGGCTAAAATTTGCAATTTAGACCCCCTCTATATAAGAACCTCTTTGGCTTAAAATTTGGAGAAAGGTTCTTATTTTCAACAATCATGTATATAAAGTTGTTTTGACTCAAGAAATTAAAATTCATGTGAGAATAGATCTCTATTATGGTCATATTAAAATATAAGCAATCATTAGGTATGCAAATTTAAGGGTCCTGATCACTAAAATCTTCTTAGCAACGACATAATTTTTTGCAAGAAATTAAGAACCTATTAAGAACCTAGATAGCCTAAATTTATGTTAACCACCATTTATGTAAGAACCTGTTTAGGATAACCCTGGAAAAATCAATTTAAATGTATTAAAAGCAATTACAACAAGTGTTCTTACATTTTATCTAAGGACTCAAGAGTACGATGTCATGAATGCCAGGGTTTTCTAAGGTCTCACATGCATTTGCTAAAACAACCATGTCCTGCAAGGACACAATCCAGCACAGCTCATGACTCCCATGCCAATCTCAACACTCTAAGGCCCTGTTTACAAGGAGGGAGAGTAACCCTGGTGCTAGGTTTACTCTAGCACTCGCATATTTCTTCTTTTTTGACACGACGTGTTTACAAGGCAGGTAGAGTTTATACCCTAGCGCTAAGGTAACCCTACCTGAGTGCTACGGTTACCCTAGCAAGGGGGTTACCCTACCTGCCTTGTAAACGCTCAGCTAGGGATAACTCTCCTTCGCGGGTCAACTTTCCGCCGTCATGTGTGACCAGTAATCGCGCCAATTTGAACGCTACTATCCAATTTCTGAGCTTAATTATAAACATCTGAAAAACAAAAAGTTATTTTCCTGTCTACGATGATAAAAAGACCAAAGACCATGTGCAAGATGATGTTGAAAATTATTTCTCATTACAACGAGCAAGGGTATCCAGAGGAAAACCAACAACCTTACAGTTCTTTGAGTCATCAGCTTCTCTGGAAACTGAACTTCTTCTATCTGCTGAAATGACAGATACACAAGGAACATGCGGTTCTTATAATAAGACAGCCCCTCCAAATCCGGTTTCTCTTCCCCTGACTAAACCAAAACAAACAGCTCCTGACAATTTAAACTATTTTAATGAAAAAGAGGGATGGGAATTATGCTATGATGACCAGATAACCTCTGCTTGTGTAGCTGAAGGCACGTGGGACTTTGATGAAACCTTCCATGATGCTGCCGACAAACAACAGCTATCTCGACATGTCAAGCAAACCATTGACCATATTGATCTTTTTTCACCTGCTACCATCCTACAAACATGCCAACCTATTTTGACAGTCTTACATGCAAATAAGAACCATCAACATGTATTACTCTTTGCAAGGAAACTTGACTACCATCTACGCACTAAGTCTTTTACAGAAAATTGCTCTAACAATCCCCTTTAAGAAGCCATCAATCAACTCAAGGTTGACAGAACAATTCCTTTTTTTGGAAAAAATCATTACAAAACATCTTAATTCCAGAATCACAAATCAAGCTCTCAAGTCAAAAACAAAACGAAACGAAAATAAGCCACCAGTAGTACTAGTAAAACCTTCATGGTACCAGAATAGCACATCACTCATAAAATTGTTTGGTCATCTTTCTGTGAAGAGCACCAGTGATTTCAAATGCTACAAATCACTATCTTCCAAAACTTCAAATAAAAAATCACAGTGACCCAACATTTTACAAACAAAAAACTGCTGAGTGGTTCAATGTTTGTAAGGGGAAATCAATGGAAGCAAAGCAGTAACAGCTCTTGGTTGGTATGGGAAAAAGGCAATGAATGATTACTGGAGTGATTTGAGTAATGGTTTACATGCAGATGTTGCAACCAAAGAAGAAAACGAACCAAATTTGGCAATGTTATGGGGCTATATCAATGAAGACAGTGCTCTTTTCATTTAGCAAAAGATAAATTTAGTTTCGAGAGAAACTGGTATTTGGCTTTTAAGTGATGAGAAAAATGAATCATGGCTTGGTTCTTTACCACATGGCATAATAGAGTTAAATGGCAAAAGAAAAAGAGTTCTCGAAATGAAATGTCCTTTCATGGGAGGCAAACCAATTCCTTAGAAAAATGTGTGTATAAACCATATTGTAGACGAATTTGAACTGTATTTTATTCCAAGGATTGTCAGGCTCGATTCCCAAAGGTTACAACACTCCAAAGGGTCCAAACTCTCAATGGATTGCACAAGATTCCATAGATTCAACTCACTAAAGGTTCACAGATCATCAAGATGGCTACAAGAACACAACACGTTTTCTGATCTCCTAGAAAGCCTAGCGAGCTCCGAGACCCTTATTTCATCGCGCACACTCCCCCCCCCCCCCCTCCTCCCGTGGACCATGAAGAATGGTCCACCTTTTATACCTAGCATCAAATATCGAAAAGAAAACAATAAATAAATCAGTGAATGTAGTCTCCCTCTCTCTCTCTCTCTCTCTCTCTCTCTCTCTCTCTCTCTCTCTCTCAAAAAAAAAAAAAAAAAAATGTTCAAAGTTCAGAATACATATAAGAAACTTAATGTTCGCCGTGTAATTCAACAATCCACTGTCTTCTTCTTCGCTCTCCCTCGACTGCAGCTCTACACCGCTCTCGACTTCCTCTCGCTCGACCTTGCGTCCGCTGTTCCGGTGATTCAGGTACTTGCTCCTGAGGAGCTGCTTCATTTGTAGAAGAGTTTACTTCCAGTGGGTACAACAATTGTAGCAGTCTCGTTAAGAGTCCACCTCCCCTTGATCCTCTTCCTTGGACTCTGACCTCATCTTAAACTTCTCCTTGCTCTTCATCTCTCGTTGTACTTCCTTGATCCATAGCAGTTCGGCTTCTCTATGTCTGCACCGGTCCCATGTATCTCCGGCTTCTGATTCACATCTCCTTGTCCCTGTGCTTTTAATAGCTTAATGAACTTCAGAACTAAGGTTGTAACTCGCAGGAGGCGTCCAAGATTACTGAAGGCTTCACTTTGAATGATATTACACAGTATAGCAGGTTCACCGTTCACTGCAAGAGCAGTCTTTACTATCTTTCGATCCTTCACCCTCATCTCGACAAGGCAGGCTTCAGGGGCTGGCTCTTCCGCAATCTACAACTCACGACAGTCCATACCTCTAGAGAGTAAGTCGGCTGGGTTGTCAGCCCCTGGACAATGATTCCAGCATTCTTCAGGTACAAGCTTTCTTATCTCATCAACACGGTGCTGAACAAATGGTTTCCACTCCTTCTGGCTCTGAACAATCCAGTACTAGGCTAACTTGGAATCCGTCCAACACAGGACTACCGCTGATAACACTTCTAGACGCGGTATGGTCTGCTCCGAGAGGGGTGCTACTCGTGTTTTTGAAGACACAAATCTGACATAACTTTCACGCGTAGCCACGATACGGAGAAAGACCACCGCACCGTATGCCTTAGCTGATGCATCACAAAACCCATGCAGTTCACTCGCAATCACTTCTCCGTCCGTGCTAGCATAACAACATCTCGGGAGAGTAAGAGGTTTAACACCTTGCAATTGCGTCACCAATCTCCGCCAGATATATATTTTTCACCCATGCAGCTAACAACTGAAATCTGATAAAAAAGGTTATATTTTAAAAGCTAATAATTAAGTAAAGGTTTCGGTTTTTTTTAGATTTAAAGCCTTACGACTAAATTTGCCGTAATTTTAAAGCTAACAGCTCACTCTATTACTTTGTTAGCCCCCTGCTACTTGGTGTTCCTTGAGAGGAGCGTGGTTTTCCTGTGCAATAGCCAACTGTGTTTAATATTTATCCTTTTTGAAAAACATAAAACGTCTTTTTATCACCCCGACACTAGGTAGCAGAGTTTGAAGGCTGCAGATGAGCACTCTAAACTTGTGGCACCAACAATTTTTTACAAAAAGAATAAGTTTCATAATATTAGTTTGAAAAATTGATAAATTCTGTATGCAAAATGAAACAAATCAGGGTCATGAGATAAGGTCTCGTCTTAAACAGGGTAGGAAAATGAGCATTTTTTACTTATTCAGGCTCAGGTTTCACCAGTTTCACACTTTGAGGGCAGCAAATGGTACTGAGAAAACTTTGCATCCAATCAACATTTTTATTACCGGGTGTAAAATCAGACACAAACCAGCCGGCTTTTTCTCATTTAACGCAGTTCACCTACTCTACATTAACTTTAAAAAAGTGCCTAATCTGACATCAGGAAGAACAAAAATTAACGGACAAAAATGATTCATGAAATTCAATGTCCTTTCCAAAAAAATAATTTAAGACATCACAAAAATTTTGATTACACTGTAATGTCATATAGGACATTTCATAATAAATTATTGCAGTTTATTAGTTTACACCAAGAGGTGCATATTAATATTATTTATGCCTAAAGATGGCACAAGTTTCATTCTCCAACTCTTTTATATTTTTAGCCATGAAGCACAAAATCACATAATAAAGCAAAATTGCTGTAGGGAAACATGCATGCAACAGAACAGATGAATCAGCATAAATACCTTGCAGAGAGGTTCAAACTTGGCTTTCTTTTCTTCCCATTTCTTCTTCTCTTCATCATCCTCTGGGAGTTCAAGCCCTTCCTTCGTTACACTGACAAGTTTCTTACCATCATCCTCCTTCAGCTGTTGCACGGCATACTCATCAATAGGTTCGGTAATGTACTGCACCTAAAAACCACGGCTCTTGACTCGTTCCACAAAGCTGAGTGTGACACCTGATCTTTGCTTTCACCAGGGATTTAGTAGATGCCCTTCTGGTTTTTCTTCATGCGCGTGACATAATCCTTCAGCGACGTCATTTCATCACCCGAAGCTGAGGAGTGATATCTCAGGAGATCGGCCAGTTTTGTGCGGTTCACAGAATCCTCATGAATTCCCAGCTTGATGTTCTTGCCAAACTGTTCGTAAAATTACTTGTAATTGTCTTTGTCCTCCGACACTTCATTGAACAGCTCCAAACACTTCTTGACGATATTTTTCCTGGTCACCTTTAAGATCTTGTTCTGCTGCAGCATCTCACGAGAAATGTTCAACGGCAGATCTTCAGAATCCACCACACCCTTAACAAAGTTCAGGTACTCTGGAATGAAATCTTCACAATTATCCATAATGCAGCCATACAGCTTGATGTTGTTGCGCTTCTTCTTCTCGAACAGATCAAATGGTGCCCGGCGGGGAAGGAAAAGA
>OZ037998.1:15350979-15390979 GCA_964035705.1 Porites rus | reverse complement strand
CTTCCAGTCAGTAACACTTCGTTAAAAATCACCTTAAGCCACGGCACTATAAGTATGCATGACATTTCCACAGACAAGGAACTGTAGTAGTGCGTTGTTGGGGACCCCAAAATTCTCCTGGCTGGGACAGGACTAGCTCTGTGGAGCGCCTCACTGCATCGAGTTAAGTCGTGAAAATACTTGAGCAATGAAGGTACCGAACAAGTTTTACAGTGGAGTGCTGCTCACTAGTTTAGTTTCAAAAAAAAAAAGAGAGCGGGTGCAGAAGTGTGCAGGAAGGGACGGAAACAGTCCATAAAATCTACTCTACTCTTTTTTGAACACCTTTTATTCAGCTTCTATCATGTAAACTTAAACTTGCAGATACTCATCGAAACAGCAAAGGTTTAGATTACTAGGCCTAACAACAGGAAGTTACGGTTATTTAACCACATGCGCTAAAGTCGGTTAACACTTAATGTAAAGAATCTCAAACTCCTTAACCTAGACCCTCGAGTTAAGAATCAAAATGCTAAGAATCAGTTGACAAGTCTTCTTTTTATCTCTAGCAATAACATTTTGTTTCATGGCACAAAGTCTTGCTGCAAATGAGACCTTCGTCTGCTGGCATACTGATAAATCTGGGCAAACAAAACACTCCAAGATAATAAGAATATGAACTTGAATGCATGGCCAGGAACCGCAACACACTGCAGAATATCTAATCAACTTCTTCCATCTTGGATGCATCATCGCCCTCTTCACCTTCCAGTGGGGGCATGTCCTCAGTAGAACCCTCAGCTGCAGCTGCCTCACCACCTGATGAACAAAAAGATTTTTAACATTTTCTCTCTCTCTCAAAGACCAAGCTATGGTGGGGTGATTTGTCATTCTAACTTCTGTCTGTAGACGACAACCTATGATGTTACCATTCACATGAAACCTTTTTGGCAGAACTTTTGCATGGTAACAATTTTGTTTCTTGGGATTTAAAAAGAAAGAAATTTTTTTCTCAAGTTTCTAAGGCGATTGAAGGGGTTATACAATTTACCAGTTTTATTCTCAGAAGGGTAGCAAATGGTACTAAGAAAACTGGGACTGGGAAACGTTTCATGCAATCAACATTAATTTTGTGAAGTGTCTTGACATCTCAGTGCTTTGAACTTTAGATGCAAGTCTTATATTTTACAGCCAGCTGTTCCCAACATCTCAGAGGGTTTGGATTTTACCAATTACCACCCCTTGAAAAGATGCTCCCCAAAATTCCAAATTTCTTTTGGTAAATACTGGAATACAAATAAGACTTTAAAATATAACACTGCATTTGCACAAAGAAGTCAGTATTACTTTGTCGGGGGTGGAAGCAGAATATTGTATACTGAATATTGAGTTTAGATTAGTTTGAATATTTGAATATTTAGTTTGAATATGAAAAAAAATGTACTTGAATAATGAATCTTTATTTTTCTAGGAAATTCACTTATTCCTTATGTTTCATTATGTTTGACTGATGTTTTGTCAGGCCAGTCCAGCCAGTGAGTCCGTGTTCCTTGGCTAGGGTAAGTCAAGGAACGTGGGCTCACACAGTCAGCTTGGTTATGTGATTCATTAGTACAGTACTCCTGACTGCCAGTTGTCATGACCACGCAGTAATACGAGACTTGTCACAGTACAACCCTCTTGTCACTCTTTGTCTGACTCTTCGAGACAACACCATTCGCGCTTAAGTCTCCTTGAACTCTTGTCTCTATTTTTGAGTGAATTTTGGAATCCCAAGCTGCCTGAAATCTCTTCTGACTAGAAGACAGGATAGTAGGGAAGTAGCTATGGGGAAAAGCAAGTCAAGAGAGACGCCCAGGTATCGATCCTCTTTGAAAATCAGTTGGGGATTAGCACCATCAGACCGGACCCCTGGGGGGGGGGGTTCCCCTGGGAATTCTTGGTGGGGGTGTGCTGCCCAGTTCTCCTAATCCAGACCCTATTTCAGGCCACAAAATGTCATTTTCCCGACCCGTTTTCAGACCAGACCTCCAAAATCCCAGGCGGTGTTGGACACGGTCCAAAGGGCATCATGGGGAAAAAATGAAAAACGGCTCATTTGCATCTGACCTTTGCTCTATTCACATCTCGCGTTACGCCATAAAATACCGGGAGAAATAGTGTGATATGGGCATTACAGGTCTTTTTCCGCTTTTAAAAGATATAACATGCGATGCTCATTTGAGATCTTTTTCCGGAAAGGTGGCCGCAATCGACGTTTACTGCTGGTTTCACGAAACTGTTGTTTTCTGTGTCGAAGAGATAATTTTAGGGATTGAAACAACGCAGTACGTATCAACACTTCGTTCTTACATGTGGTTAAAGTGCTTAATTTGGAACGTAAGCTTCTCTTCAGTGCTCTTCTCACCTCAGATTTTTTCCAGGTACATTGACGTGTGCATGAAGGATACTGATCTTCTCATCAAAAATAATGTGCAACCTATTCTGGTTTTCCAGAAGAAGCTGGAGCACAAGGCAAAAGTGGAATCCTCCTTCGCTAACTTGTCGTTGTTGAGGGCAACAGCAAGTTAGCGGAGGTTTTCTATTAATTTTAGTCCGTATAAATTCAGTTTTTTTTTTGTCCGTTGTTTTTTGTATGATTTATTAGGAATCGTGAAGAATCTCGCACAGGTTTAACACTTTGCAAACAAGGACAGAAGGAAGAAGCCAAGGAACTATTCAAAAAGGAGGCCCTAAGAGCCGCTTCGATGACATATATATCACAAAAACATATCATATTTTTTAAGACGAATAAAAAAGGAAAGAAAGAAAGTATTCTAAGCTGATCGTGTAGTGAAAGTCTTCTAAGCCGATTCGAACGTGACCGCGCGAGTATATTTATAATCACTAAAGATGCCGCGGAATGGAGTCACGATTCACGCACGTAGGTAAACTTCAAATGGCATTTTGACCCTTAAAACGGCGGGGCCCGCTGGGGCCCGCCGACCATTTCAGATACTTGAACAACAAAACTAATAGATTATGCTAAAACTGGAGGTCAGGGGTCGTTGAACACTGAGAAAATGTAGACTGAAAAGCATAAACAATAGCTCTTAACTAAACAAAGGGATTATGCGCATGAAGAATTCCAAAGAACAATATCAATAGAAAACAAACATACATAAGATTGTTTTAAGAACTGCGGCTTGCTACATCTGTCTACTCAAACTTTTCCAAAAAATATAATCGTAAACCACTTGTTAAACTGCGAAAAGCGAAGAAAATCGAAGAGACTACCCGCACAAAGGAGAAAGAATCGGTCCGCCATCTGCAATGACGTGATTGGACAAAATTGGTCACGTGGACCGTGTCCAACACCGCCTGTCCAAAATCTATAACCATTTTCAGACCTGGCCTTTAGGCAGAAATTATGTCATCATTACTTCAATTAGGGCACAAACCAAAAAATTCTTCAAATCCATTTCAAATTCGCTTATTTCTCTGTCTTTCTTCCTGATGATAAATACGTTCATACGCTCCCGTAGTACACTTGAAACTATACCCAATTTCAGACCAAATTGGGCAAAGTGTATACCGGTTTTCAGACCAAAACGGCACAAAAACCCGACCCGATGGGGAGGTAAATACCTATATAGCTTACATTAGGGAGTACCACCCCGGGGTTTGAATATTGAATATTGATGTCTCAATAAATTGAATATTGACAGTTTGAATATTGAATACTAAAAAAAAAATATTCCGCTTCCATCCCCGCTACTTTGGCATGCAGCTCTGAATGTACAAACAGGTTTGAGTTGCAAGTTGAAAATACGGGAGTAGCAAAACAAATCAACTTACTTTCCATATCATCATCAATGCCAAGCCCCAGGCTGATCATCCGGTAGATACGGCCAGCATGAACTTGTGGGTCATCAAGTGTGAAACCAGAAGACAAAAGAGATGTTTCATACAACAACATAACAAGATCCTTCACAGACTTGTCATTCTTGTCAGCTTCAACCTTCTGCCTCAGGGTCTCAATGATTGAGTGATCAGGATTCACTTCAAGATGTTTCTTTGCTGCCATGTACCCTAAGGTGCTGTTATCACGAAGAGCCTGTGCCTTCATGATCCTTTCCATGTTTGCGGTCCATCCAAACTGACTGGTTACAATGCAGCAGGGAGAAGACACCAAACGAGCAGACACCACCACCTTTTCTACCTTCTTGTCTAAGATTTCCTTGACTGTCTGCAAAAAAAAAATGATAATCTTTGAGCACAAGGGCAGTTAAAAAAATACAAGTAATATCAGGTGTTAAGTTTTGCTATTAGGTGGTAAATCAGACACAAACCAACCAGTTTTTTCTCAGTAAATGCAGTTCACCTACTCTGCATTAATTTTAGAAAGTGCCGTATCTGACATCAGGAAGAACAAAATTAACAAAAATGATGCATGAAAATCAATGTCCTTTCCAAAAAATTAAGACATCACAAAAATTTTGATTACACTGTAATGTCATACACATCAATTTCTTACGTCAGTTTACTGTTATTTCCTTTTCCTCCACCAATAGTTCACACCCAGAGGTGAACATTAATATTATTTATGGCTAAAGATGGCACAAGTTTCTTTCTCTAATTCGTTTATGTCTGCAGCCATGAAGCACGAAATCACATAATGAAGCAAAAATGCTGTAGGGAAACATACACACAAAAAAACAGATGAATCAGCATAAATACCTTGCAGAGAGGTTCAAACTTGGCTTTCTTTTCTTCCCATTTCTTCTTCTCTTCATCATCCTCTGGGAGTTCAAGCCCTTCCTTTGTTACACTGACAAGTTTCTTACCATCATACTCCTTCAGCTGTTGCACGGCATACTCATCAATAGGCTCGGTCATGTACAGCACCTCAAAACCACGGCTCTTGACTCGTTCCACAAAAGCTGAGTGTGACACCTGATCTTTGCTTTCACCGGTGATGTAGTAGATGTCTTTCTGGTTTTCCTTCATGCGCGTGACATAATCCTTCAGCGACGTCATTTCATCACCTGAAGCTGAGGAGTGATATCTCAGGAGATCGGCCAGTTTTGTGCGGTTCACAGAATCCTCATGAATTCCCAGCTTGATGTTCTTGCCAAACTGTTCGTAAAATTTCTTGTAATTGTCTTTGTCTTCTGTCACTTCATTGAACAGCTCCAAACACTTCTTGACGATGTTTTTCCTGATCACCTTTAAGATCTTGTTCTGCTGCAGCATCTCACGAGAAATGTTCAACGGCAGATCTTCAGAATCCACCACACCCTTAACAAAGTTCAGGTACTCTGGAATGAGATCTTCACAATTATCCATAATGAAGACACGCCGCACATACAGCTTGATGTTGTTGCGCTTCTTCTTCTCGAACAGATCAAACGGTGCCCGGCGTGGAAGGAAAAGTAGAGCACGGAACTCCAACTGTCCTTCAACCGAAAAGTGCTTGACAGCCAAATGCTCTTCCCAGTCATTAGTCAAGCTCTTGTAGAATTCCGCATACTCCTCAGATGTGATCTCATCTGTGTTTCGCATCCAAAGTGGCTTGGTCTTATTCAGCTCCTCCATTTCAGTGTATTTTTCCTTGATTTTCTTCTTCTTTTTCTCTTCTTTTTTCTCCTCTTCCTCCTCATCGACATCTTCAATTTTGGGCTTTTCCTTGTCTTCCTCCTCCTCCTCCTCTTTCTTCTTTTCCTCCTCTTCCTCATCCTCATCATCGCTAACTTCCTTGTCTCGCTCCTTTTGCACCTAGATAAACAAGACAAGTTAACTTAATTAAGTTTTGTTGAAAGAGAACTTGAAAACAATGATGCTCTAACTGCAGGGTTAATTTGCCCTTGGGGTAATTTTTTTTAGTAATTCAGGTTATGTATGATAAAAACAAATCAAATGATTTAGCTTTAAGTAAGAACAAAGAGTTGAGCAATTTAGAATTTCTGTGAATGCATTCCAAAGTCCAAAATTCAGATGCAAGACAAACGTCAGTGATTTAACTTGAACATATCAGAGCATTCTTTTCTAAATTTACTCCCATACTGGTCAAGATTAACTGCCCAAATATGACCATTAATTTTTGGTTTGGAAAGGCCCTCAAAGTAGATTGCTAATGTGAAATTGTATCCTCCTATGCTGTTAAATACTTACCATGAGGGAAATGGGATAGCCAATGAACTGGCTGTGTTTCTTCACAATCTCTTTAATCCGTTTTTCTTCCAAATACTCCTGTTGGTCTTCTTTGAGGTGCAGAACAACTCTTGTTCCACGAGGAAGAACTTCCTCAGCCAGCCTACGAACAGTGAAGGAACCTCCTGCAGCAGATTGCCAGAGGTATTGCTCATCGTCATTGTGCTTGGTGTAAACTTCAACCTTGTCCGCCACCAGGTAGGCTGAGTAGAAACCCACACCGAACTGACCAATCATGGATATGTCAGCTCCAGCCTGAGGGAAAAAAAGGCTTTAATCAGCATTTCATTGAAGGGATAGAAGTCTGCATTTTGAAGTAAGAGGATTATCAGGCCACACCTTAACCCAGTTTCTATGGCATGAGGTGATTAGGAAAACTTCTGATACTCTAGAAGGACTTGGAACTCATGCTATGGATTCAAAAAACAATAACCACAGGACCACTGTTGTGTAACTTATTTGCACCATTTTGGACAATGATTTGCTGCTTTTGGTACTGGATTTGCAGACATGTGGTTTCAGATACCTCAGCCATTGTTTCTTATCCCTTTATAATCAAAGAGTTTGAAAAAAAGTTTTTTCAAGTTTTTATATTTCCTTCTGCTTGTGGTTTTTTTGGGCAATTTATAGGTCTTTGTTAGTTTTAAAAACAGTTTAACAATTATTATCAATTTTTATGGCAGTTTTCATTTAAGCCTACATATCATTTTTTCCCATCAGCAAATTACACTACTCATTGAGCTGATAAAGACTAAACCAGCAACAATTACATTCTTACTACTAGCAGATAGTAACCCGAAAAGAGGTACCCTCGTTTCAAAATCACACTCCTTTCACATTTGGGGCATGTTACTTTATATTGTACAGTACAGAAGAGTAGTTTCTTTCTTATTATACCTGAAGTGCCTCCATAAATGCCTTTGTTCCACTCTTAGCAATAGTACCCAAGTTGTTAACAAGGTCAGCCTTGGTCATACCAATTCCAGTGTCCACGATGGTCAGGGTGTTATCATCTTTGTTAGGAATCAGTTCAATTTTCAGATCCTTACAGCTGTCAAGCTTAGTTGGGTCAGTCAAACTCTCATAACGAATTTTGTCAAGAGCCTAAAAATACATAAAATACAAAATCAGATAAACCATCTCCTTGATGTACATTGAAATTCAAAGTAAGCAATCTGACAGTACACCAGAAAAATCTAGAAACCTTCTGAAACTAATTTACCGACCACGTGACTCTGGCCGACGCCATGTGCTCGCGTAACCTTTTAAAAGTCTTTCACTTTCACTATTGTGGTACAAACGGGGAAAAATTTAATGGCTATCAATTTTGTTGAACTCTCAGTTGCTAAAATATGAAGGAATGGCATTTACTTAATTATTTTTACTTCTGTAAAGATCAAAAAATAGGCTGCATAGAGTATCTGATCACTTCCGCCGAGCATTCAAATCAGTTTGCACATGTTGAACTTCATTCAAGGCGTGGACCTCAAAACTTTTTCTTTGATAATTTATAGCTTCCACGAAAAAAGAAATCCCGTGAACTTGCAGTATTTCAACTCTGAGATTAAACCTACGTTTCCAAAACAAACGAGAGCCGAAATTTGTCAAGCTGGGAACCTACGCCACAGAAGAGACGAGTTTTTCAAACAACCTCACAACACGCGGTTGGCAAAACAAAAATACAGAATGTGTGTATATAAAAAGGAAATATTCATGGCAAATTAAGCAAGGACAACTTACATCCGAAGAGTTGGAGATTATTTCTCGCAGGAAAATTTCCTTGTTGGAGTAAAATGTATTGATGATCAAACTCATCAACTGAGCGATCTCTGCTTGAAAAGCGAAGGTTTCGGTTTCAGACTCCTCTTCCATGTTTTGAACTTCTTCGATGTCAGGCATTTTGGCGAAAAAGGTTGAAATTTACGCTTTTTCCAGCGAGGGAAAGTCGCAAAACTCCACTGCCGCTTGGCTGATGTGAAAAATTTGGCAATGTAACCACGTGTTGGTTGCGTCGCTTTATATCTCCCAATCCATGGAACTTTCTAGAACATTCTAGAAAATTACGAAAGTCGCGCAATCTGATTGGATGGCGGAACAATTACTTAGCTTGTGATTGGCTAAAACTTATTTTTCGCTGCCGCCAGTTTCCAAATCGGCAAATGACGCAATAGTCTCGATCATGCTCACTAAGCACTTTCTGAGCTTGCGTGACATTTCGAGAACAAACTAGAACCGACTCGAATTTTCTAGATATTTCTAGAACAAGAAGTCTGCATTATAAAACTCTGGCTCGTACATTTAACTCTGGATTTCCGTTTCAAAGGAAAAAATTTGGCCAGCAGAGGTCTGATGCTGCAAGAGAAATGCTGGCTATGAAAGTAAAGAGTTTATCCGGGTTATGGGCTCCTGGTTTATCATGTTATCCTTGTGTTTTGGCATCCCAGCAAACCCAGCAGAAAATATAATTCTTATAATGTCTTGAAACAATGAAACTTTATCTGTCAAAAGGAGACGGAATATTCTGTTTTCAGGTCACATTCTATTTGGTCTGAAATGTCATACGTCCACCCTGACATTTCAGACGAAGACGCACTCCGCTTGAGTCTACAAAGGCACGAGGCATGGTCATTAGGTATGGGGGAAGGGAATAAGAACTCTATTCTTTTCCGAAGTTGGTGCCACCAGAAGTGACGGCTGGCACAAATTGCAACTGAGTCGTTTGGGAAAGACATAACCACAGCTGTCACAGCTGCACTTCGTTATATTTTTTGATAGAAGTCTTAGATTTGGCCATGCTGACGGATACAATGGCCGCTATGTAAGGGACGGACCATCTGAAAACTTATTGGGGGCGGGGAGAAGTACAAAAAAAATAATTGCGAGGGAAAATCAAATGAAAAAAATTCATGCACGCCAATTAACCCTAAAAAATATTCATGCTATGCCCTAAAAAAAATTCATGCAAGGAATTTAATAACGAAAAAATGACTCCTGCGGCTCGAAATTCCCCCCCCCCCCCCTCCATAACTTTTCTAATGGTCTGTCCCTAAGTGCCACAAATGCACGCGTAGAGGTATTAATTTAGGAGACCGGATATGAAATCAGTGGCGTTTTTCTATATTTCCGGTTTGAAATTTAATTTCGGATCGATTTCGGAAATTCCTTGGGTTGCACACTAGACCCAACCCACCTGCCGCGCGCTTGGCTATCGTTCTTAACTTGTTAGCAGGATACGTGCAGAAGAGAGGCATAGAGAACAACAATTTTGTCAAATGGAAAGAAACATTTCGGAGCTACCGACTGTAGACTACTAGCGGTCTCTCTCAAGTTTTCTTAGTCTGTATAGTGACACGCGCGAGACACGCAAATGACCACGCGCGTGGCTGAAGGCGCGAGACGGAAGAGCTGCCTTCCTCGTTTATCGTATACGAACGCGTGCACTCCCTTCACTAAATCTGAAGAAAAAGAGAGACTGCTCGTAGTCTATACCCACCGATGACCGGACTGGCCAAATTAGACCACCTTCAAAGGAGGTCCCGAATATTCCGATCGGACCGAACCGACATCGCCGCTTCCACTGATTTTGGGATCTGAACTTGCCTGGAACAATGCGTCTGGGACCAAGCTCTTTAGTAATAAGAACTTTGGGGAACCAGTGGATACATTTTTAAGAGAATAAAAAAAAGTCGTGTCATAAAATAAAATGTTTATTTTCCCTTAAAATACAGGCAGCCCAACCTCAGTATAATTGTGTAATTATGGTCATTGCCACTATTCAAATGGCCGTGAACATAAACCCCCCGGGGGGGGGGTACTCCCCTATATAAGCTATATAGGTATGTGCCACCCCATCGGGTAGTTGTGCGCCGTTTTGGTCTGAAAACGGGTATAAACTTTGCCCATTTTGGGTCTGGAATCGGGTTAGGGTTTTCTAGGGAACTGCGGGAGGCATGAACGTATTTATCGTTTCAATTTCAAATGAGAAATATGCGACTTCGACAACAACAACAACAACATCTTTTATTTAAACACGGTGGGGTTTAAAGCTAATATGGCTTATGGGGCCGTGTAAAAAATGTTAATAAAATAAAATAATAAAAATGATTAAAATTGAATGTGGTCAATAAAAGGTGAAATATGTACAATAAAAGATATGAATAGAATTAATAAAAGACGAAATCACTGTCAATTTGGGGACGACCCATTTGCGGTAACTCTTCATGAAAGTTCAAGTTTCTGAGGGCGTCAGACTTTTTTGCCCTTTTGGCATAGTCCATGGCGCTGACAGCGGATGGTTCTATACGATTCCAAACAATGGATCCTCTGTAAGAAATAGAGTTTTTCGGTTATTTTGACCTTATAAGTGTCGAATAAAAAGTCCCAGTTAGCTGTTTTTCTTACATCCTCAGAGGGCATGTCGCGCGGGAGGTTATATATAACTCTAGCAGCCCTACATTGTATGGATTCCGAAGAATTAAATTCATTTTTATTTGTACAACAACTCCAAATTGGTAACGCATATGTAACCGAGGGTAAAATGACTTTGAAATATACATCTAAAAGCGAATTCCAGCTGGGTAAAAAGCGGCTGCGTTTGATTAGATTGAGCTTGTTAACGAACCCTCTCTTGAGCTCTGATATGTGTTTTGTCCACGTAAGCTTGTTGTCAATGGTTACACCTAACAGCTTAGAACTTGAGGACCATTTTATGAGATGCTGGTTAATTTTTAAACTGCCTAAGGGACCGATAAAATGATTTCGTTTAAGGATCATTCCCTCGCACTTTTTGGGGTGTGGTACCAGGGAGTTATGTTTGCACCAAAGGGCGAGTTCTTCTAGAGCTTTGTTCAGCGTTGTTGTGACCTGGTCTACGGATTCACCAACACAGTACCTGGTAGTATCATTAGCATATAGGAACGTCACTGCAGTGTTAAGTGCTTTCGTGCACTGTACCATGTTCAGGACATGCAACCCATATTCTCTATCCCTAGGATCCCCCGGGGGAGTACTGCCATGTATGTCCGATATCAGTATGTGCCGCTGTGAAGGGTATAGCCTCCCACGTAGACGTTCTTAGGGGTTCGTCACGTGTTCCTGCCCTACGAACGTTCGCTCAAATTGGTTTTGTTTTGGCTGGACTGTACTAGTGACCTAAGAAGTTTCTGGAAAACAGCAACTCTAGGAAAGGGGGGGGGGGGATTTTGGGGGGCTTAGTCTAGTAAAGGGTAGCAAAATTTACTTGAACTAGCTCTGGTATAGGCTAAGGGTTTCAGGGTCCCAGTGGCACAGTACATCTCCACCCAAAAATTCCTAAAGTACGGTACTTCCCCCCGGGCTAAGATCATTGCTTGTTGTTGTTACTATAATCGATTGTTATCGAGTTTTACCGAATTGTTAGCAATCGCGATAAGGTTTTTTTTTCGATGTCAATGGCAGTCAATGGATAACAATCGGTGGCAGGAGCGGGGCTCCTGTCGGTGGATGATATCGATTATATATCGATTGATTTCCGTATCGATTTCCATCGATTGACTACACCTGGATACAGTGTAAATCGAGGTGAGCACATTCAGCTATTGTTTTATATCCTCTTTTAAGGGAGGGCCGTAGCATGGGGAGGGGCCGGGGGAGCCCGTGCTCCCCAAGATTTTGCTCCAAAAAGTCAAAACATGCACGCGTAAAAGTTGAAAATAAAAATTCATCTCCCAGACCATTGAATCAATGATGTCTCTGCAGCTAGGTGAAACACTTCCTGGTTTTAAAATATACAGACCAGTTCAATGGGTCCTCCGGACTCAACTTGAACCCTCTGCTTTTTAAATAACCAAAAAACCTCCGGTTATTAAATACAATCAGTTACCTTGTGTCCCCCATTTTCTAAAAGCTTGCTACGGCCCCGAAAGGTAAGGCATGGGTCGTACGTGGACATGCAACCAAGCGGTGTCCTACTATATACTGTTTGTGTTTTAACAAGAGCCATGGCTATTGGTTTTAATTGTATGTTCGACACCAAAGATTATGTGTCTTTCACTAATACGGCACTTGCACATCTCCCATAATGCACCTTATTTGTCCCCCAAAATTTTGCTTTCAGTTTCTCTCGGGATGGCTGTAATACCCAGGAGAAATGAAAAACAAAGGTTATGCAAAATTTGTGGGGGGGGGGGGGGGGGGGGCAAATAAGGTGCATTATGGGAGATGTGCAAGTGGCATATTGCGGGCGAGCCTTATGCGAGCTAGCACACTACTCTACAATAGCGGGAAAAAGCCAAAATTTGTCGGATGTAATATCAGAAGCACGCGCAGTCGATTGGTTTTCTTGTTATCCGGGGCATTCACCCCTGTGCGATGACATCACGTAAAAGGCGCGTTAATTTGAGTAAACTTCCAGAGTGCAAGCAGATTACTAGCCTACGTAGCATGGCGGTTTTGGTTGGGCGCGCAAAGTAATAAAGCCGGGCGAGGCCAGAGAAACCGCGAGCTAGCAGATGACAAACGAGGTGGGCGTTTAGTAATTGCTTTTTTTATTTTCTAGATGTCTTTATTTGCTTGTGCAAGTATTCATCAAGGTCTCGATCCAGAGCGTTTTGGTGATGAAGATTTATGTGTTTGGCTGCTCTATTTGTAGTCTGCTACACAGCCGTTTTTAGTGTCGTCACGCAACTTTAACGGCTGTGTAGCAGACTACTCTATTTGCTGATTCGCGAATAAATGGAGGATCGACGATATCGATCAAAGTCAAGTCAAGTCAAGTCAATCTTTATTTAAACACGGTAAAATCCATCAGGAATTTAAAAAATTAAAAATAACCTAACTATCCTAAACAAAATTCAAAACCTGACTACAACTAATCTAACTAAAACCTGTTTTTCATGAATGCCGTGTATAACATTAAAAATGAACATTAACTAATCTTTTAAATTGACTAAGAGATTCGGCTTCTCTCACATGACAGGGTAGGCTGTTCCAGAGAACTGTTCCGCTATAAGTAAAGCTGTTTTTCATGAAATTAGTTCGCGGAAATGGGACAAATAGTTTGTTAACAGAGTCCCTCAGGGAGTAACGCGTTTCATTTCGTTTAACAAACTTAGATGATAAATATTCAGGAACAAGGCCATTTAAAGACTTGTATACCATTATGGATTTCTGTATTTGAAATTGAGTGCTCAAGTCTTTCCAATCGAGTTGTCTAATCAAACGGTTAGCATCAGCATCATAGCTAGAGAAGGTTAAAACGCGAGCGGCACGGTTCTGAAGCTTCTGTAGCCTGTCAAATAATGTTTTACCACAATTACCCCAGACAAGATTGCAATAATCGAAATGAGATTGAATTAGTGAGTTGTATATATAGTGAAGGGTAGGTGGAGGGACAAAAGGTCTAATTCTTTTTATTGCTCCAATTCCGGAAGCGACCTTTTTAGATAATTTATCAATGTGTGTTTGCCACCGTAGATTTTCATCAATAAATATTCCAAGCGATTTGACAGAGGAAACGTGTTCTATCGGAACATTATTAATCGAGAGCTCAAGTGGGTTCGACAAAGTACTCAATTTTTGTCTGGAGCCAATTAGCATGAATTCAGTTTTAGAAGTGTTCAAAGTAAGTTTATTGGAAATAAGCCATTTGTTTAGGTTATCTAAATCGTGACTCAGAGTTAACTGTATTGAATTCACATCAACGCCAGCATAAGTAATGTGGGTGTCATCGGCATACATTCTAGGCTGGCACGAAGTAAGGCAGTTTGGCAAGTCATTAATATAAATAAGAAATAAAAGGGGGCCAAGGATTGTTCCTTGCGGTACCCCACATTTAAGAGAGCAGATTCTAGAAAGAGAACCGTTAACAAGACATCGTTGTGTACGATTAGTTAAATACGACCTAAACCAATCAAGAGCTGTACCTTGTATTCCGTAAAGGTTCATTTTAGCTAGAAGGATATCGTGGTCAACGGTGTCGAAAGCCTTTTTTAAATCGAGGAAAACCACAGCATTAACATTGCCACGATCAATATTAAAGGCCAATTATCTGTAGCTTCCAGAAGGGCAGTTGCAGTTGAGTGTAACGAGCGAAAACCCGATTGATGATTAGAAATGATATCTTCATTGGTCAAAAAGTTATACAACTGATCATAAACAATCCTTTCAAACACTTTAGCTATAACGGAAATGACTGAAATAGGTCGATAATTATTCAGATCAGATGGCTCACCTTCCTTGAACAACGGAGTAACTCTAGCACATTTCCAATCATCAGGAAATATACCAGAGACTAAAGATTTATTAAAGAGATCACATAGTGAAACTGAAATAAGATCAGCACATTCACGTACAATTTTAGCAGAAATATTATCAAGACCAGTTGCTTTAGATCTACATAATTTGTTTAGATGTGAGAAAACAATGCTGCAGTTAGTCGAGGAGAAGCTGAAATTGTTGTTATTTACCTTTATATTATTGATATAACTTGAATTATTTTCAGCAGTTAGAGGTATTTCATTAGCAAGTCTGGGCCCAATTGTTGAAAAATGGTCATTAAAAGCATCAGAAAGCTCACTAGAATTAGAGATAATGGTATCATTCAATTTCAGTTCTTTCACCGTTGTATTATTCAAACGACGGGATGTAAGCTCATTAAAGGTTTGCCACGTTTTTCGAGGATTACCCTTAGATTGAATAAATGCATTAGAATAATAAGATGCTTTAGAAATTTTGATGTCATTGTTTATTATATTGCGCAACTTTTTGTACCTTTTCCAATCGTGTGGATCATTCGATGTAATTGCTTTTCTTTTGGCAGCATCACGATCACGCATGCCTTTCTTTAATTCTGAATTGATCCAGGGTGCTTTATTTGTTCTAGTACGTCTAGTTCGGAGTGGCGCATGAATATTAACAATATCCAAAAACTTCGTTTTCCAGTCAGTCCACAAAACATTTGGATCTTCAGAAACATTACAGGACCAGTCTTGCTGAGCGATATCGTTACGAAAACTCTCTCTATTAAAATTTTGGAAATTTCTATAAGAAATGGTTGAGTGCCCTTTTGAAGGAAAAGTGAGAGATAATTTCCTATAAACGTAAATAAGGCTATGATCGCTGATATCAATATGAGAGA
Organism: Porites rus; assembly: GCA_964035705.1. Lineage (NCBI taxonomy): Eukaryota > Metazoa > Cnidaria > Anthozoa > Scleractinia > Poritidae > Porites > Porites rus. The sequence goes on along the minus strand of OZ037998.1, from coordinate 15,375,693 downwards.
CTCCGGAACAGACTACCCTGTCAGTATAGTTTGTATAAATTAAATCAATTAATGTTGAAGAGGATTCCGTTATGCGAGTAGGTTCAGTTATAAGCTGTTGAAGCCCAAATAAATCAGAAATTTCACATAAGCGTCGAGTATTTAAATCATATTGTGCAGAGGCAAATCCTCCTTCATGAAGATAGTTTTTTTTTTCTCTGTGCATTCAGCAAAAGTGATGTGCCAGGCAAACATTCTTCTGTTGGGAGTATAAAAATGCCCACTCTAGCTTGCTGGTCTCGGGAGAAAAGAGCGGAGGAAAGGTGCGAAGCAAACCAGCCATGCGTCTAAAGAGACTTAGGTACCACATTCCATTAAGGTAAAGTGTTCTTCGCCCGTTGAGGCGTTTAATTTGATCGTTGTACGTATGTCAAAATCTCTGCCCGTTTAGGTAAATAATTCAGCTGATAATTTGACCACGAGTCACATTTGTCCGTTGAGGCGAAAGAAAAGCTTAGACTTTTTTGAACTGCGTATAGGCGTCGAAAGGAGTAAAGGAGGAAAGAAAAAAGGGAGGGGGATTGGAGAGAGAGGGTTTTCGCCCTCCCCCCGTCTCCGTCCCCCTCCCCTCTTTGCACCTGCCACGCAGGCTAACCCCTGGCTAACCATTCAACTGTGAAATCTGCAGAATCTGTTGGCTCTCGCCGTGGCAAGCGCCTGCTACGCGTGCTACAGTCGGGTCTAATTTTTTTAAAACCTTTAAGTCAAAACAAAACTGCTGAAACTTCCCGAGCACAACATTAAACCTGTTAATTTCCATGCGTCGACATCTTCGCTCCTCAAATCGCTAATCGGCAACCATTGTTTACATAGTAGAACATCCAGACACACAAAAATATATTAATTGTCATCCTCGGGTTCATCACTTCACCGTTCATTACCTCGATGAAATTATCTCCATAGACAAATTATGAAAACTAAAAAATTTAACGAGCAATTACTTTGAAAAACTCACCAGGCATCGTTTACCATCTGCTTGCACCCTGGAACTACTCGAAGAGCTTTCCCCTTTTGTACATCACAAATACACGGAAATAACATATTTTTCTTTTAACAAGGGTTACCCACCCTTATTCCCAGAAGTCACTTTGGTTTTCTTCACTTTATCTATTTTCAAACTGCATTCTCCGTATTTTCTTCCAGCTCTGACGCCTGCACTTACTTTCAAATTGAAACTCCTAGTTTTTTTAATGTATGTGTTTTTAGCCCTTTTAATTTAGACCGTACCTGGGTATTGTTGTGATCTGAAATGGGGTACGGTTTGATCTGGGATTGGGTATGGACTTGGGGAGTTATGATGTTAAAGTCCTTCTAAAATCTAGTGTTTATAGCCGGATATCGAACACCTGGAAGCCAGTTGGAAAAGTGTATCATAGTTTCCCATGTCCCTGTAACTTTGTCGCTCCGACCACGTGACTTGAATTGCATTGGCCGCACGGAATAATGAGGCCTACGGACCACACAATATCATAGAGTACATGTTGCAACGGTCAGGCCTGAAATAGGGTAGGATGACTCGCATATTTTGGTCTGCAGTCACGTGACCTGCTTGAGGCAAAATTTATGGGATACACCTCGAACAGCCTGGATACCAGAAAAGCAAATAGTATGCGAAAATTAGCCAGAAAGCCGATTTGGAGGTGATTGATACAAAAGACTAAGATCTTACGTGTGTTGGAATGTCTTCAAAATCGATCCAGCGACTTTTTCCATTGAAAAATGAAGCTTTCCCTTAAAAATTGACACACCCATTATTTGTTTTACACTCATTCAATCTCTGGACTTTTAGGATTGCATCCCATAATTTGGCATGATACAGGTCACGTGACCCCAAGATGCGAAGCATGCCGCACACCCCTACCTCTTCCCAAATTTGGAGATGTTATATTTTATTTGACTTCTTAATGTGGGAAATCGCGAAAAATTTATGTGATCAGTTTATTATAATTTATTTCTTGGGAGTTCTACGTCCAGCTTAAATAAATTGGGCAAGATAGGCAAAATGTTTAAGGAACTTCACTTCATTTAATTGGTCATAAATAAATTATATATGTTTCTTTGCTTCCGATCTGAAAATATTTCATTTTCTGAATTTTCGTCTTTACTATTCACACCGAGGCGATTTTCTGGTACATTTTGCGGCAATCTTCCAGGTTTTCTCGATTTCTTAGCAGCAGTTGTCTATCTGCTGGAAGGTTGGTAAATTTCTCGAAAAGTTGCGTCGAATCTGAGGGAGCAGGCTTGCAGTAGTGTACAACATCATGACGGACATTCTGAAATAGATAAAACACAAAAATAAATAACTAGAAGCAACAAAATATGTGATAATGTGAAATTATTACAGGCCGGTCGGTGAGCTATGCTCAGCTATTCGCTATTTGCACATCTCCCAAAATACACCTTGTTTGCCAGTCCGTTCTCCCTCCGTCATATCGTGGTTCCATTGTAGCTGACTTTCGACTTTTGAATGATTATAAAATTGTCCGTTGGCTGTTGAGTGATACAAGAAAACACCAATCCAAGCTGGGAGCCGAGTTTACAAACTATAAAAAATGTTACCCACCTCATTTTGCACAGCGAGAACTTGCTTCAACAGGGTTATCTTCTGTTTAAGCTCACGATCATCCTAGAAAAACAAACAAGTGAAACCAGTCAAATAGAAACCGCACTCACTGTTCCACGCAACTCGTAAAGCAATTACCCGCGTTGTTAAAACCCTGCAGTGTTAGCAATAGTGGTTTAACTTCGGCGCGCTGACCTCGTTCACAGTGTTCTCTCTCTCTCTCGCTCCGGGGCACGAGTAGGAGCGAACCCTGGGAACAAGGTTGCCGGCGCAAAACTACGGTCCTCAGAGTATTGGTTGTTAATGGTGGTTTCGCCGAGGAAAGCAAATGATTAATACTCTGAGAGCAAGTTCTGGGCTTCCGGGGCAGGTTGCAAAAGAGAAAAGGAGCCAACTGCCCCCTGCCCAACTCTCAAGCACCAGAGGCCTGAGCTTGCTCGCGCTGACAGTCTTATTTCAAAGCCAAGCGTATAGAAGGTGTCTAATCTGTTTTGAGAGCTTCCTTGATCTATTTTACTTATGTCTCTCACGGACTCTTTTAAGTTAAAACATTCCTGGTAGTTACAACGTACCTCCGTTAGTCTGCTATGGTAGTTACAGGATTGCATAAGCCATGTCAATTTTATCGTAGCCGGTTAGTTTTAATAAAGTGCGCAAGGGGATCACGCGAAAAGAAGAGGAGGCCTCGTTTTCTTTTTTCCACTCATGCGTGCGCGATTGTCCTCGAAATTTCACCCTTCGCCCCAACAAAACCGGCGCCTGCTTTGTAGGCTACTTATCATGAAGGTTGAATCAATTGAAATTCAAAATTTAAAAGTTTATCGCGACCATACAACATCAAGTCATTCGATCACGGTTTTGAAAGAAAGGCATCCAATGGCAGGGATATTGGTAGGCCAGACTAACCTCAGGATTGACTCGTTGAAAAATAAAGGCATTCACGTGGTGAACAGCAACAAGATAAAACAGTGGAGACCACTGGGCCCTGAAACACACCAAACAGGTTTTAAAAGTCGTAAGTCGGGTTTAAGCCCTTTATGTGGCATCATAATTGTAAATGTCAGCATTGTAACTAAGACGCGCTGTATAGTTTAGGTTTGTTTCTATTTGCAGGTGTCAAGTAGTGCGCAACCTTCAGTGCGCGACGTCCCGAGTTCGACCAGGCCCGGTGACATCACATCCTTGTTTCGCCTTCTTTTCTTTCTGTGTAGCTTTAACTACAGTCGACTCCCGATAATACGAACCTTCTAGGGAAATAGAAAAACTTTCGAGTTATCGAGGGTAAAATTATGAAGAAAATGATCTGAAGGGAAATGAAAATTGCTCCTAGTTAGCGGGAGGTTCGAGTGTGTGTGTGTGAGAGAGAGAGAGGGGGGGAGGGGGGTGGGGGTAAAATGAGTGCAACGTCGACCTCAAGTTTATCAGTTGAATAACTGTCACGAGTTATCGACGTGAAATATGATTGTTTAACCTTTTACCTTTACAGGTATTACATTGGTGTAAGCCTCGGTCATACAGCAGATACACCGTAGGATAAGGACACTCACCTCACTGTCTGAGTGGCTAAAGCTCGAAGATAAAGCGTGAGTAAGGGCTGGTTCTGTTCTATTGGGTACAAAAATTCCTCCATGGGAATAGGCAGCTGAAATGAAGAGTCAACATTAAATTGTTATTTCATTTTAGAGACAACTAAACTTGTTAAATTATCAATGCACACAGGCAAATTCTCCCAGTCCAGGCAGACCTGGTCTTTAAACCGACATTACCGACCACTCTTTATACAAGTAAAACATGCTGTAAAAGTGTTTAGGTACCAATTGTTCAGACATTGGACGGCGCTATATCCCGGATAGATACTAGGAAAACAATTACGTCATCCGCTGGACAGAAATCTACCTGTAGCGTTATTCACCCTTTGAACAACTGCGACCGAAATTATAACAACCGAGGTTCACAAGTGTCTTCACAACACACAAAGCCGTTGCCTTCTGGGGGAAGGCTACTTCGTTTGGAACGCATGTGGCAGTATTGAAGAACTGAAGGCACTGCTTTGTTTTTCTCTACAGGTTCGCTCTTTTTCCTAACTATTGGCCCCACCAAAATGCAGATTCGCGCGTTGGGTGTAATTACGAAACTCACAACAGCTGAAGACTAGCTGAGAGTATGAACTGCCTCAATGAAACTACCGAAAAGCGTTACGTGACAAATCAAATGGCCGTGTAAGAGTATAGTAATACGCTACCTGACCCAAGGGAATTGCTAAGGCCCTTAATACACCTATGTGCTCATCCCACACAGCTCTACGAAACTTAATGTCGTGTCTTTGCGTTAACGGTAGTATAACAAAGCAGCCAAACAAAGGGTCGCCAAAGGATACCGCGGAATACTGTGAAAGTAATGAGGCGTACCTAAAGGATACAAAATTATCGCGTCAGATAAAAGAAGAACACCAAACTTAACAAAACGATAGCGTTTGAAATAGTATTAAACCATATCACTTAAGAATTTCCTTCACAACATAAAAACCATGCACAACAAAACGAAAAGCATCAATTTTATCCAAAGATACCCTGAAACGGTATAAGGGAAAGTAGTGTTCTTCTACAGTGAGGTTTGAGCATTGCATTGAATCTTCGGAAATAAACAACTTGCGCAACAGGAAATTCAAGTAATGCTGAATGACAGCCGGCTGAAACCACCAGAAACTCGAATTAAGTGCCAGATTTATCAATAAAAATATTAATAAAAATAAAAAAATATATGATATGGAGCGAAATCAAAGCGTGTTACTTACAGATCATAGAACGACGTGAGTCCAGGGATTGGGGAATTGAAATCGAGCTTGGCTAGTTTTGCAGAGTTTGTGTAAATCCGCAAAAGAACTGACAAATAGTCATGAACTTTGCTGTTCAGAAACAAATCACTCCCTGAAAGTTGACAAACAGAGAATTCCACGGTTAAATTATACAGAAAGTACTTTCAAACCTTTCATCGTTTGACCGTTTTATTGATTTTACTTTCTCTTTTTTCAGAGTTAAAACATTCTGGATTGTAAGGAAACGAGATGAAACTTTTATCGCATGGGTAGCAGGGCAAAATGGCCTTTGTTTGAGACGAAATAACGAGCAAACTGGTTTCTATAGACGAGCTCTTAAAAGGTCCATATTGTGCAGCACACAAGAACGCGAAAAAAAAAACACGACCGGAAATACGTCTGCGTTGGCAGGCTAGCTTTTCTTCCTACCTGTTAAGAAGACACACATAATTCTGGCAATTCGCGATGTCATGGAAACGTGGCGTAAGCATGAAGGTCGCCAATCCTCCAGCAGAAGGACCAACTGAAGGGTTGCTGTTACTATAGAAACGGCTTGACTAGTGACAGTATCAATTTCCTTGCCTTTCATCTCACTTACCAAACAAGAAAGACAACAAGAAGATATGTTGGTTAATGATAAGTAAGAATGCTTTTAAAATCAAAAAGTGAGAAACAGATTTGAAGTTCCCAATGTATTTGGCTGCCTAATTGAACTTATTTTTTTTATTTATTATTTATTTATATTTAAAACTTCAAAACACATGTATACAGAATCAGTGCTACAAATATCTTCTCTTTTTTGAAAAGGACATTTGTCGGTCCAGGTCACCATTTTATTCGCACAAATTAGAGGGTTGTTGGCCATACCTTACCTGATAATCTTTAAGTGCACGTACCGCGCAGATCTTCAGATGTAAATAATATTTGATTAGGTTTCTGGGAAACTGCCCACCTACCCCTCTCCTAAGCTAACATTAACACTTACTTCTCACTTAGGGCAAAATGATGGCTTAGGGGAGGGCTAGGTGGGCAGTTTCCCAGAAACCTAACTTGATCTATCATGACCGGTAGCAGTCGGGATTTTATCAGACACCGGGCATATTTTAGACGAACATAAGGGCCATTTGTACGGGGAAAAATAAGAAGCGTCTTTACTAAGTCGCAACTTATTTCAGACGAAATGTGCCGTTTATACGGTACAGTTTTGCGCCTTATTTTTACTCGTATAAATGGTCGCATTATCATTTTGAATACAGAGGCTTTTTGTGGAGGTCTTACCCATCGGTAAAGAGTTTCTTGTTTAATTCACACCTACTGCGTTTGGTTAGTCGTATTACGATTCTATGGAACCAACGAAATGGTGCACCTAAAAAATTGCACCTGAGCCACTACTTCAGATATTACAGCGAAACCTACAGAGATACGCGATTTTTTGAAGTAAATTCTTCATAACCCTATTCCTATATACAGCCAATGGGGCTAAGAACACACGAGAAAAGACCACTTTTTCTGTTGGAGACCTTGAAAAGCCTGTGGATACAGCCGCGTCTTACTACGAAATGTCCCTCGCGGTGAAGCCAGACCTTAGCCTGCGAGCAAGCTTTCCATTTCGAGTGGCGCGGACGAAGCAGACCGCGTAGCCTGAGTATCAGGCCTTCCTAAGGGGCTAGGGGAGAGGAGATTTTAGATGGGGTTGGGGGGAGGGGGAGAAGAGCTTAGCTCTCTCCCTTTTTCGCTTCCATCTTTCCCCTTTTCCCCAGAAACGCCTGATACTCAGGCTACAGACCGCGCGAAAAGGCGCGAGCGACGTGCCGTTCGTGCGTGACTTCCAACGTTATACCCCAAATGGGGAGGTTTCTCGCAGGCTAACCAGACCTTACCAGCCAAATGTGGTACATTGAACGAAGGGATTTTACTTACACACTTATTGCCTGGTTGTGTAATTTCACAATTGGGAGAAACATCCAGTCAGCCGGTTGTATGGGGCCTGTGCAGGGAGACACGAGAAACGACTGTGTTTTCCGCACCTGGTGAAGGGACAGCGACCTGAAAAATGTTCAAATATTATTGCAGGAAAGTTCTTACAGAACAGGTTTCGCCAATTCGCCATTTAAAAAACGAGAAGGAAACTGTAATGATTCTAGCTATAGCCAGTCACTTCCGGTGTTTATGTTTCCGGTGCTATTGTTACCATGATGATGATTTGCGAGTACCTGTTTTTCTTTCATTCGGCCATATTGTCGCTCAAAATAAAGTAGTGTTAAACTCAACCTCTCAAGGCCGCAGCTTGCTTAATACAACACAGAAGTAACTTTCCCGAAGTTTTCGGCGATTGTTAGTAGGGAGAGCGAAAAAAAAAAATAGGCCAATAACTGACCGGTGCATTCCCAGTAGAAAAGATCCAAGAAAAGATTGCTCGACGCATTTCGGCTCCAGTTTTCTTGTCGTTTCTTAAGTGGCGAATTAGAATCTCAGATGTGTTATCGTGTCCCCGTAGTTGCTTTCCCCACCGAGAGGAATTCTTGCCACTTTAATAGAGTGGAGGACATAAAATTTCTATTCAGTGGACAACGCAATTGGTCTCCCTAACACTTATAATAAGCTGTATAGTAGCCTGTAAGCAAGCTCTCTGGGGCGCTCTGGCGGCGGGGCGGGAGAAACGCGGGACGTCAAATGAACCCTTACATGGTATGTAAACACTTTGATAGTAACTGCAAACTGCAAAAACCACTTTACGAGTTGTGAATGACACTGGATTGAACACAAAAAGACATCGAAGCAAAGTCGCCAAAAAAAAAAAATCAAATCTGCCGAATAACCATATCAAACCAGGCGGATAACATTCGCTGGAGCTCAAAGCACACGAAGTTGGTATCAAGTGGAGGGCACATAATAATAATAATAATATTTAATACTTATATTGCGCCTTTTCTATAAAAATACTCAAAAGCGCATTACAATATTATTAATAACTAAATTAAAAACCAGTAAAATTACCCAGTAAAATTACAATATTTAAAAATAAATAAATAAATGAATAAATAATCTAACTAAAAGCCTTCTTAAATAAATATGTTTTAACAGAGCGTTTAAAAGAGTCGATTGATGTTTCCTGTCTCATTGGCAGAGGAAGACTGTTCCATAAAAAGGGGGCAGCCATCGATAACGCGCGATCTCCCAAGGTCTTCTTCGTTCTTAGCCGAGGCCTTTCTAACAATATACCATTATTGTTACGGCGTAGTTGGTAACGTGAGTCCGGTAAGACAGAGACAAGATCCTTAAGATAGCTAGGCGCAACACCGTGAAGAATCCATTAATGACATTAATCAGACATAAGCTACAACTTTTCTCTATAAAAGATTCCCGCTTCTTCACATTTTCTAGGAACAGAGCGAAAGCAGAGCTGATAGCCTGATGTTCACAAACTCGTTCCCAGGGTTCTTTCCTGCTCGACCCCGCGCAGTAGGAGAAAAACCAGGGAACGAGGTTGTAGTGTTCACTGCGACTAAGATCAACTTAACCCAGTTTTTACCTGGAAAAATCCAACGCGCGCTTCTTGCCCTGACAGGAATCCACAAAAACAGACCGAATGTAGGGCAAGTTATTATGAGCCTCCGCAACAAGCTCCCCTCGGCTAACAGTGGAAGCGTCGTATGTAGTTGACTGGGGAGGACTGGCGAGAGACATCTCCGATAAGTCTTTGATAACGTGTAACGATGACGGTTCATTTGTTGGAACACTAGAAACAAGAATAAGTACAAAGACAACTGAATAGAGAAGTTTTCCACAAAGTATAACAGCAAATTGTGACTGAGTTGACTCTGCTTTTCCTCTTGATTAAACAAACGTGTTTTCTCGGCCAATAAGGAGTGAATACGATCGCACTTGTTTTGCGAGTTAACGCTGTGATCACGTTAAGGTTGACAATTTTTGAAATTAAGAAATGAGCAGATAAAAAAGTGCAAAATTATTTTTACGAAGAAGCCCACTAAAAAGGCAACTTTTTGGTAGCAAAGAAAGGTAAACGGCAAGTGAACGAAAATTTGGTTACGTGATACTACGTTTCTGTTTGACCTACATCTTCACGGCCGCACATAGCCAAATCCCCTTTTCACAAGGCAAATGTTCTTCTTGTACTCATCCCAATGGTCAACGGTCAAGGAGACACTCGCGTTGAAAAAACCTTGTTTCTGTAAAGTAAACGTTTACACTGAATCTCACGATTCCCCATGCGATTCGCATGCTCATTCCCAAGCCCTTTAGCCTGTCCCAGGCGTTCAGATAGCGGGAACCGCGCAACATCTTTTCCTGTTTCTAGCTGATTCTCGCTTCTGGCCAAAGATCCTTAGCCTAGTTCTTAGATACAAAACAGCATAGAAACTCGCCAAAAAGACGTCCAGTTCTGACAGTTTAACGACTTTAAGTTCTCTTCACTCACCGAAAAAATTTTGAATTGAATAAAACAGTGGAGAGGAGGTCGAAAGCATAAAATTCATCTCCAGGGAAGAGCTTGGCAAACAACAGGAGCCCAACTTCATGCCACAATGGTACCGTGTTAATCAAGTCTTGTGATTCTGTCGCTTCAAACTGAAAAAGAAAGCGCAAACAGTTAACTTGGCGCTGAAATTTCTGTGCAGTTAGAAAAATCCACCTACAAAATTAGCTGGTACGTACGCCACTTATAAGGTTACGCGGGAGTTCGTGTTGTCTCGAATTACACCATGGAACATCTATGGACCTGTTTTGGGGGAGAAATTTTGACTCAGTTTCCTGCGCGACTTCGTATCGGTCTCATTAAAGGGTTAGCATTAGATAACATCGGGTGAAGCCGGATTGGACACCTTATGAGGTTTACACAACGCATCAATGTGCTAACGTAACGAGACTGGAACAAAACCCCACTAACCTTGTAGAATTGCTGGGAAAAAAAAAACAAAGCAAAACAAAACAAAACAAAACTGCAGAGCGCCAGTTATGGAGAGAACATACTAAAGAGTTAATCACTAATGTGCAGTGATTAGGGTTAAGCACTGAACTGAAAACGACTAGCTTTCAAATATTATAATGGGAAACAGCATAAAAATCACTGGATTTGGCAGCTAGTACTCGATGGTGTAGTGGATATGAACGTAGGTTATGAAGTAAATGTCTCAGACTCAAAGCAATTTTTCAGTTCTGTTTAACTATCTTATTTTATATTACACAGTAAAGTTGGACTTAAGTTGTTCTTCATGTAATTTTACTGAAAAAAAAAAAACCTGGCGTCAATCAGCCGATGTATGCTACCTAATGCTAACCTCATTAAAGAAGGGATAGCGTTCCTAAAACATTCCCATAGTGCAATTTGATTTAACAGTGATCCAATCTTACAAGGAAAATCAAGATGATCCATAGCTATAAGAATAATAATGTATTCGCAGTTCCGGCTTACAACATCCCATCTTATTCACAGACGCAAAAATATGAAACGCTTTCTATACAATAATAAACAGTACCACAGGAAAGTGTTGCTCAGTAGCTTTCAACTGAATGGTCACTCTATAGGATTTCACGCACAAACCTAAAAGTTAGAACCACCTTGTAAAGCGTAATAAACGGTGGCTTTCATTTGAATGTTCATGCACCCCTTCACTCGTAAGATCGTAAAGGGTGGATAATAGTTTTGGACAGCCAAGCAACCAACAACAGAAGAATTTTATGCTCAATAGGGACAAGTTATTTTGAAAGATGACTAAAACACTTTGAAATAGGATTTCTTACCACATTATTGGCTAGTTTAAGCAAGAAGTAGTGCAAATGATGCTCTTGGCGAGAAAGGAAACATAACGCTTCATCCTGAAATTAATACACATAAGGGTGAGTAAAGAGGAAAAAGAAAACGAAAACAAAGAAATCTCAGAAAGTAAGAAAAAAAAAACGCTACCTTCATACTTGATGTACAAACCTTTGATTTTACAACAAGCATTAAGTACTTGAGGATGGCTTCCTTGTGCAAAACAGCAACAAACTAAAAGTAACAATAAAAAACAAAACGATAAGAAAAATTTCGAATTCAAAAGCAAAGCACAAGGTTTGTTTTTACGAATAAATGAATGAATTTTGTTTTAGTGTTGGAGTAGTTACCTTGCTAGGTTATTGTGTACACTAAAAGAACTATCACTGCTTTCCATACATACATGTACAACAACCACAACAGCAACAAAGCACAAAGCAGAAGCAAAGCAGATACAAAAGAAACGAAGAAAGTACAGTACAGTACAGAACAGCACCTTTTCGGCCAATCCTTTATGTAGCTTAGTGACTTGGTACATCAGCTGTAGCAAAGACGAAATGGAGCCAATGAGTTCATGGATGTGTACCTCCACGAATGGCTTTCCAACCTTACAACTCACTTCCAACGAGCCATACCCAGGAAGGCTCATAATGGCCTTTTCCGATGGCTTTGAGCTTCTGATATCATGAGATAAGCTGTAGAAGGAAAAGTAATAATTATCAAAAGAAAATTTGTTGGTTAACTTGAGGTCGTTAAAAGATGTTCCTTTATGAGCTTAAATGTCTCGCCAAGCCCAAAAGCAGCTACTGAATTATCTAACCATCTATTTCAAGCCGGCGTGCAAAAGTCTCCTCTCGAATTTCCTTTGTCGTCACAGAAATATATCCGCGGAGGTCACACTCCTTGCCCTTTTCTATACCCCTGTTGAATACCTTCAATTGACAAATGGTACCCCTTTCACACACTAGTTTCTTCAATTGACAAATGTACCTCTTTCACACACTAGTTTCTTCAATTGACAAATGGTACCCCTTTCACACACTAGTTTCTTCAATTGACAAATGGTACCCCTTTCACACACTAGTTTCTTCAATTGACAAATGGTACCCCTTTCACACACTAGTTTCTTCAATTGACAAATGGTACCCCTTTTCACAACACTAGTTTCTTCAATTGACAAATGGTACCCCTTTCACACACTAGTTTCTTCAATTGACAAATGGTACCCCTTTCACACACTAGTTTCTTCAATTGACAAATGGTACCCCTTTCACCACACTAGTTTCTTCAATTGACAAATGGTACCCCTTTCACACACTAGTTTCTTCAATTGATAAATGGTACCCCTTTCAACCACTAGTTTAGACAAATGCAGAGTTTTTAAAATATGAATGAATCGCCAAATCAGAAAGTTTTCACGATTTTTTCACAGCCATAAAATGCATACGCGAATCCATAAACATTCATACTCGGCGACTGGAAATGAACCGTGAACAGGGCTACAACCTTTCCACAATTTATGGAATGATTTTGTAGCCACATCAAAACAAGGCTGCGAAAAACAACAAACGTCATCACTGATGAAGGTATCCGGATGGATCCTAAAAGCTCCGCCAAACTTTCAACCAATTGTTGGTGTTTAAGAATATTTTTTATAATATATTGTCCAACAGACGAATCTCTGTTCTGTTATCTGTTAGCCATTTTAGAAGTCTTTACAGACCAACGTGGTATATTTCCCTCCCCTTTAATATACTGCAACTAGTGAAATGCCCACCATTTCTGTATACCTGAAACCTGAAAAAGGTTCCCCTTTCGGGTGGAGCCCCTTCAAATAGGCCATTGCAGGGACTCCCGACTTTTCTAGGGGAGCACCTGCACCGATTATACAGGTCTGTCCCATTCCCGTCTGTTAATCAAGACAGATGGAAGATCCTGTCTCGTAAGACTTTCATCACTCTAAACCATCTTCTGAATTATCTATCCATCTATTTCAGGCTACCCTGCAGACGTCTCCTCTCCTATTTCCTTTGTTGCCACAGAAATAAATCTGTGGAAGTCCAACCCCTTACCCTTTTATATACCCCCTTTCGTATACAGTGTACCTTTTATTGAAAAATGGTACCCCTTTCACACACTAGTTTATCACGCTGCATCACTGAATTTTGTTGTTAGGTACCCCCTTGAGCGTCCGCCATGTTTTGGGTCCCAAAGAAGTGTTGAGAAATAATCTCTGAATAATAAATCTGAATAATTATAATTTAACTTTTTTTACCTGATTTGAGTGAAACAGCTATCCAGGAATTTTGAGCTGATTATGGGAAGGAGCACAGTACTGGTCAGTTGCTCTAGCTCATGGAGAGTTTCCACTGGTGAGTGGGTACCCTGTTAATGAATCAGTCATCACATAAATGGAAAATTTGTTTTGCAAAGTGTACGCATCTTATATTACAAGACTATGGTTGTTTACAGAAGCAGCCTTCATTTAAATCTCACTGTCTGTCCTATATGTCACATGTACCTGCTCAAGTGGCTTAGTATAGAAAGCGGTTAAAATAGCAAGAGATCCAGAAAGAAGACACAGGTTTTCAGGCTGGTAAAATAAAAAGACATGAAGCAAATATCAGTAATAGTAGCACTAAGAACATAGTAATATAGTAACCCCCATGAGGAACATTTCTCTTGGGTGCAAGCTAACTACGTAAATGACAATTATGACACAAATGACTCTGCAAATGCTAAAAGCCATGCTGGAAAGAAACCTCCGCTTGCAGGGTATACTATGGAATACTAGTACATTATAGGGTCATCACCAACAGTATGTCGTCTTGTACATTATGCTCCTGGGTGAAGACAAAGAAGGCTAATGACAGTTTCTTGTCAAAGAAAGCTAGTGAACATCACAGAATGGCCTACCATTAATACCTCCACAATACAGTATATACACTGCATGTCTATTTATAGCATGCATATTCTCTGTACAGTACATTACATATTTCCTATTGAGCTGAGGAGAATTTGTTCTACAATCACCCTTTTTTGCTTTGTGATCATTTCCTATATTCTCCATGACCTTTAATATGTTTTATTATTTAATGTAATAATATAAGGTACTTTACGTACCTGAAGAGTTGTTGTATCTGAATCCACAATCTCCTTAACCCACTTAGTTATAATTGCACCAATCAGAGGCAGGAATCCAGTCACATGACTCCAATTAAGAGCCAAAGGTGGCAGAGAATCTATCCCATGGTGCTCTTCAGTAGTTGATGTGTTTTCCTGAGCCTTGTGGTCAGCAGATGTGCTAGCAGCATGAACGGCAGCTTCTATGACACCAAATACAGCAGTGGCACAGGAAAGCTCTGCTTTTCCTTTAGGCATGGTCACTAAAATTGACAGACTTTGAACTGATTGCAGATGTTCTATAAAAGCTGAGTACATTTCCCTAGAATTAAAGAGAAAGGAAGCTAGTAACACCATCAAGGTTTCAAGAGTCAAGGTTTCAAGAGTTCTAAAATGCTGCCATTTCATGCTGAGCCTGAGTGAAGTATGCTTTTGCTGGGGCAGTTGAAGAACTGAGGACTTCAAATTCATCAATCTCTACCACAGGGCTCCAAATAATGGCTGGTCAACAGACAATGTCCAGCCAAGAACGACCATTTGTTTTATCAAGACAAACTTTTGCTGGTCTTTTTGGTGGGACACGTGAGGAAGACACCAGAAAAAATACAGGTCTCAAGACAAAAAGCATTTTCACTTTTAATTTTAGGTTTTTACTTGTTAGGAATAAGTAGCTCAAGTTATTATTGTGTTATTTGTAACATTTTGACGGGCCAAAACAGAGATGTGACTGAACTAAAATTTCTTAGGCTAGCCCATATGACTGGCAAGAGTCTCAAATTTATTTTGAGTCCTGTACAGCCCTTTTACATAATTTTCAAAACCAGCGGTAACAAATTTACCAATATTTGCTTTGTAATATAAATTTTGCTATTCTCCAAACATTCTAGTTCCACCATGGTGCTGCCAGGCCTCTCGCCAAATTACCACTGAAAGGACACACATGTATAATGATTGATGGTGAGCAAGGTTGGCGCAGTGATGAGGGCACTTGCCTCCCACTAATGTTTCCCAGGTTTAAATCCCAGTGTCAACACCATATGTGGGTTGAGTTTGTTGTTAGTTATCTCCCTTGCTCTGAGAGGTTTTTCTCCCAGTACTCTGGTTTCCCCCTCTCCTCAAAAACTAGCATGTCCAAAATTTCAGTTAGACCAGGTGTTAGGTAGACAAAGAACCACTTAGTAAGTGCTACCTGTAAATTGTTACTTATTTATTTATTTATGAATGAGCAATTGCTCGATTTGAAGATTACCTGACGGAGTCACAACCCAAGCCATACAAAACACATACTCTCCATGTCCGCAGGCTTTCAATGTACAGTGAATATGCCTCCTGTAGTTCAACTTGCATGTTACCAGGGGTTAGAGCTGTGTAGCGCATAAGTCGGTCAAGTAAATTGTACTTTGAGATCTGTCAGTGAAAATAGCAAGGGTTACATCACAAACATGTACTAGGTTTAACGTCCACATCTGATCTCTTCATTTCTCTCAGTGTGTTTAGTTACTGTCCCTCTGATCTTACACCATTTTCCTCCAAAGACCATAAACATGCAGCATGATGGTGGGCTGCCATTTTGGATCATGTTTGACGTAATCCTGTCTGATGTGAAATAAGCAGAAAGTTCATGTGGCCCGAATGTTTCACACTATTACTTTGTTGCTACGATTACAGTGCACATTCTTTCTTTTAACTAGAAATATGTCCCCCAAAACCTCACGAAACTCAGTATGAATAGTGCCACTCAAGTTAAGTCCTGATAAAAGTAGGATACTTAACTCACCAGCATTGCAGCCATGTGCCTTCCTGCACAACAAATAGATCTAACAAATTGCATAGCTCCACTAACTGGCTGACCATTCACAGATCCATTCATTTCCTCAGACGATTTCCAGGAGAGAGGAAGAAAGTTAACAAAGATGGCTTCCACAAGTCTTGGACATTTAATGACTTCACTTGCGGCTTGTGTAGAATGTTGACAAATTCTCGTGAGAATATCCAGAATGTCCTGAACTGCAGGGGCTGCTGGACAACAGACTTCAAGTATGTATCTTAGTCTTGGCAATATACTCATCTGAATCAGTCCCTGGGAATATTCAAGAACATCACGATATCACAAAAGTCTAGAATATGTAATATGCCTCTCAGGTAATTTTTCAGACTGATCTCTATAATTTTCTCAAAGAATTATTTGACAGAATTTAATTTAAGATGAAATTATTATTTTGCCTTAGGTGATCATTCTCTTCTGGTTGAAAATTTACTTTTGATCATCTAATTTACTTCATATCTGATCAGTAGCACTACCCAACCTGCATGGGGACACTTCATCAGTATGGAATATCTATCCTTGTTCCTCAGACACCATTATGCTGCGAAACAAGTGGAAGCATTGGTTTTCTCAGGCTAACTGTTGTTCCCTTTTATTTTCCAAGGCTTTATTGTGTTGACTGCATTGTTTTCTTTCTTTTACACCACTTGTAAACATTACAGGCTTTTACAACAAGGATAAACTGATTTTCTTAATTATACATCCATTCTGCAGAACATTGATTTTTTTAACCCCAAAAAGTCTCTAAATTGTCATCATTCAGCCTACAAAAAGCCTTACACACAATATGTATGCAGTGGTATTACTATTGAGTTCATCCCATACAGTTTTAGCCCAGTTTTAGCTCAGTATGCATTGCTACGTACTTTAACAACATCTTGTTTGAGTAGCTCAGCATCTGTCAATCCCTTTTCTCCTTCTTCCTCTTCATTAGACCTTTTTTGTTCTCTCTCAGTAACAGGGCTCAATGATGGAAGTTCATGTCCACGTGGAAAGCTGAACAACTTATCAGCTAATTCCTACAATGAAAGGTCTGTAAGTATTAAGGGATTACTCTAAGAAGGAATCCTCAGCTTGCAAAGAAAGTAGTACCCGATAGCCTGGGGCTAGTGGATTTTGCTATCGGGCTAGTGAATTATGTTCTTAACTTGCCCAACAGGCAAGTGATGTTTTTTGAGCAATTCGAATAAAGGAAGAACTGTGAAATTAATTCCACTCGTCAAAAAAGCTTTTGGGGCTAGTTGAAATGACACTTTGGCTAGTAAATGCTAGCTTCAGCTTGCCCGAATGGCAAGCTGTAAAAATTATTTCCTTTGCACCCTGACCCTCTACTATTAATGAAGTACCGAGGTGCTGGGAAAATGCCCTTGTTCAATACTTTACAGGAGCAAATCATGCTGAGCTCTTGATTACTGGAAAGTGGTTTGTGTGCAGTGGCGGATCCAGGGGAGGGGCCCAAGGGGGGCCGGCCCCGCCCCCAAATTTTTTTAACGCCGCCCCCCCCGCCTCCTTATCTTAGGGATGACCGGATGACCGGGCCCCCCACTTATCTGAAGGTCTGGATCTGTCACTGGTGTGGGTCATAACTGCTGTTTAAGAATTTGTTCATGCTTAGTGTGCGTATATTGAGTTATGGATGCACGCGGGAAGTTTGGAGAGCACGAAAGATGCGTAAGAGTTGCACGAGGCGATAGCCGAGTGCAACTCTAGCTTCTTGAGTGCTCTCCAAACTTCCCAAGTGCATCCATAACTCGATATACGCACAGCTAAAAGCATGAGCAAATTCTTTTATAACATAACTGACGAAAATGCTTGCTTTTTGATTAACTGCAAAATTCTCGTAACGCGCGACACAATAACAAACAGTTCTATTGGCTGATTACGAACACGCCACAATCGTCTAGTTTGAATGAAAATATTCTTTCTGTTACAGTGAGAAAGAAAATTTGCTTCTTTGTTCGTTAACGATCAATGGAAACTAGGCAGAAACAAAGGTAAAAGAGTCTTAAAGTTCACCTAAAGTTGAACTGCTTCTTGACATGTTCGTGAGAAGTCGTGGAGTATGGTTTGGATTTGCTAAAAAGATGTTTACGTTTCGCTCGGCGAAATCCAGAAAACATGTTTTTAGCGAAAACGACTGTCATCCTTGTTTAAACTTATATTCATTTACGAACATTGGCTAGTCATTACGGCTTCTTGAGAAGACCTGGCAGCAGTTGTTTTTGTGAGTAATAAATTTATGTTTTCTTGTGTAATTTGTGTTGTTATTGCGAGAGAAATTTTCCTGCTTTAGTCGGATTGTCCGGAGATAACAAAGTGCATAACAAATTTAAAAAC
Source organism: Porites rus (assembly GCA_964035705.1). Taxonomy (NCBI): domain Eukaryota; kingdom Metazoa; phylum Cnidaria; class Anthozoa; order Scleractinia; family Poritidae; genus Porites; species Porites rus. The sequence goes on along the minus strand of OZ037998.1, from coordinate 15,357,218 downwards.
AACAATGAAAACGGAAATTTTGCCTTTAAATGTTGTTGATGACCAGTTGGTGTCTGTTCTGTTCCCAGTGAATGTCTTTCGGCCAAAATTTGCTGCAGCTGGTCTTCGACAAATTTGCAAAACGCGCAACTTGCGAGTTTTTTTTTAAATTCGGCTTTATTATATTTTTGCTGCTTGTTGGATCAGGACCTAAAAGGTCAATGCCGATAGAAAAATTGGCCAGTTTTCGCTGGTTTCTTCCATATTTTAAAGACAAGGAAAAGTGTACTGCCGCTTAAAAGACGACAACTTTGCAGCCAGGGAAAAAAAATGCTCACGTCATCTTATTTACGCACGGGCGTGCGTAAATAAAGATTTTGTTCATAACGGCTCAATAGGACTTATATAGGGCAAGCACGCGCGCTATGTTATAATCTCTTACTTCTCATGATCTGTATGCAGGGCTCAAAATTGCGACTAACAATGGTCGCCAATGCGACTGACATTTTCTCCTTGGCGACAAAAAATTCTGGTTTAGAAGCCACTTTGGAGACCAGATTTAGATTTCAGCGTTTTACAGAACATGAAAGTTGGAAATTTAGTTGTCTAGGAGTGACAGGGTTAATAATTATGCATACCTTGTCACTTGGCACAATGAGAATAGCAGCAAAACACTGGATAGCAGCTGCTATGACAGCATCGGAGGAGTCATCTAATGCCCATCTGAGAAGAAACAGAACACCTGCATCAAGAAGAACGGACACTATATTGTCATCAAGATGCTCTTGAAATACACCCAGCTGAGCCTGGAAAAGAATTCAGAAAGGAAGACACAATACAGGTAAGCTTTGCAGTTAATGAAAGCATATGCCACATGAGAAGTTCACTCATTTACAAACTGAAGGACTGCTGAGGGTTACAGCCTTGGAAATGATGCACATTTTTCCACAAAAACCTGGCAAGGTTGAAAATAGGGAGACATACAAAAATTATTGGTCAAACAACCTGAAAAAAACTTGTAGCATCCGTGATACTAGTTGAAATTAGCCTGAGAAAACTGCTCACATTTTATGATGCCACTAGTGGTTTGTTTCCCTGCAAAATGACCTCTATAGAACAAGTGCAGAAATTCCATACCGATGACATGTCGCTACCCAGATTTGGGTCGTGCTTCTGATGGGTTGTGCAAGGCAAATCTGCTTAAACCACTCAGAACTGGAATTTCTGCACTCCCTCGTTAGACCTCATATTGATCCGAGGGAAACCAGTGGTAGTGTCACAAAATTTTGGCTGTTTAATCAACTTAGTTGAAAAAAACCTTGAGAGACACTAATACCTGTCTTATGATCCTAGCCAGGACTTGTAGGGCCAACACCCGCTGCTGTAAAAAACTGCTTCTTGCCAAAACAGTCAACTCCTCAAGAGTGTAACCTGCAGAGCTTGGGTCATCGCCATGGTGATGGAGACCCAGATACTCTGGAATGTCATCACTTTGGTTGACTAGATTGCCATTAAAGTCAAAGCGAGCTTGCCTTCCTTCCTGTAGGGATACATTTACAGATAAAATATCTTTTATTACAAGCTAACAATCAGAACTTCAGATCAGATGCGTAGGTAAAATTCCTTATCAGGCAAAAAGCATTCAGGCTAGGGCGAGTTACATTGGGATCAGCGATCCAAGATCATGCACTCATAGTACATCAAAGGAACCAAAAAATCCACCCTGAGAATGGACTGATTAGTTCATTTGATGTATGATGTACTATGCATCAGTGATCTCTGATCACTGATCCTGATCTTGATCACCCCTAGTTTGATTCAGAATTTCGTTTGTTTCCTGCCAATAAAGGAGACAAATGAAGAAAGCCTGGTTTAACTTAAGAATGGATTTTATCTACAACATTGCCTCTTGGCAAAGCTCGTGCTCTTTGATGGGCTTCATATGATGTCCAAAGAATTAAAATCAAAGCTGTTTCGGAGGCAGGGTCATATAATCTAAACTGTTCATTCCTTCTCCTTCCAAGTGAAGTTTATTGACTCTTAACGTTATGATTGCTCCTCCCCACAAAAAAAAAAAGCAGGAACACTGTGTGATGACACAATTACAGAATGCCTGCAAAGGAGGCTTATAGCTAACTAGAGAGAAAGACAAAAGTATATACCTTACTTTCCACAGCACTGGGTGTCTGACAGTCTTTCATCCATTCTAGCTTCTCGGTTTCCACAGTACCCATGTGAAGCCACTTACTGGAAACCTCCATATCACCAATTGTTATGCAACCATCTGCTGTTGAATGATCTGATATTGTTTCTTCTTCATTATCTGGTTTTATTATTTCAACATTTTCACTGAAATGCACATGTTTCCCATCATGGTTAGATTCTATATCCATTGCACAGCTTGTAATATGTCCATGGAATTCACCTCCATTGCTCCTCTCCATGCTTGTATCTGTATGTGTTCTATCATCTTCATTTTTCCTCTGTCTCAATGTTAAAAATGCAACAAGACTTGGATCTGAAAAAAGGAAGTCACACTAAGAAATGTGTGGTTTCATAATATGTAAAAGACATCTGAATGTTTCAAAAGAACTGCAGCCATACATGTACATGTAATTAGACATCATGAACCATCTGCTAACAGTATCACCGGCCACATTTAATACAGTTGACTCCCCATAACTTGAACCTTCTAGGGAAATTGGAATAAGTTCGAGTTATCTGGAGTCCCAAGCAAAATAATAACCGGAAGTAAGCGAAAAAACGAGGGGGAAATGCAAGTATCACGCACACTTCACAAGGATGGACACTGAATTTGAACTGGAGTGACAAGAAAAGTAACGACAAAGAAATGACATGGTTGTTTTGAAATAAATTCAGTGCTTCGGACTTCAGTACGGTGGTACACTGTTTTTTTTTTTTTCCAACTTGTCACACTCTAAAAACATGGTTCGAGTTATCTCGATACAAATAATCTGAAGGGAAACAAAAATTACTTCGAGTTCGCGGGAGGTTTGAGTTACCGAGGGTAAAATTATAAAGCAATTTTACCGTCACGCCAGTAAAATGTAGTTAATGGAACGTGACGCTAGTTATCAGTAAACCATTCATGGTGGCTCTTTTTCAACAAAGCAATTGTGTAGTCAAGCGAACTCTAAGATGCATTGTATTCTAGCGTAGAACTTTACGGCCTTGTTGTCTTAAGCAGGTTTATAGTACAAGCCACAGCATTGGCCAATATTTTCAAAGCACTATTCATGGCTAAGAGTTTGCACATGCAATGCTGAGCTGTATTGTAGTACAGCCTTTGCTACTGGCTATGCCAGCTGACATGCGTCTAGCTATAAAAGCCTAGAACAACTGTTCAGAGTTCACTTAGGTTCCAGTGTTCAGCAAGGTTTAAGTGCTCAGTATACTATTCTGTAAAATTTTTCCCTCCCTCCCTCCCTTTGGAGACGAGGTTTGGGCTTTGTTTTGTGCTATGCCTTCAAATAAACTAGGGACACTCCTCGCAGTGCAGTTAAGTCTGCGCAGCGACTTCCCCCAAGCTTGTTGGGCCGCATTGCTGTTTAATGTCGCCTGCAAACCGATACTCTTGTCCGATCCAGCACGTGCTGTATTGCATTCAGCTCGTAGTGCTGGGGAGATAAGTGAGGTTCTTTGCCCATGCCATTGCCGGAAGTCGCACAGGCTAACCTAGTGCAAGGCAGTGCTCCCCCATTATTGCCAACTTGTCATTATTATTTGGGCGTGGCCCAAATAGAGTAATGGAAACGGCTTGTTTTGACGCAAATGTGCAATAGGCACGCAATACGTGCTAACGTAAACAAGGCAAGTAAACAAGCGAAGCGAGGCGAATGTCTGTCATGCGAACGTCTTGTACAAGGTAAGAGGCATGTGGGAAAGAAAGCTCTGCTTGCACATGGCACTCAATCGCACTTTTACGATCTCAAACGTTAATCTGAATCTTCAGTATTTTTGCCTCATCGAAATTTGGAAGTCTGAAGTCCAGGGATGAAATCTATCAAAAATATTTGGAATATTAACGCCTGGTTTTGGTCACAATAAGATCACAAGCAACGAACCTTGAAACACAGAAACTCAAAAAACGGATCGAAATCCACCGATCACAAATCATAAACAATGACCTTTTGACCCGTTGAAGAAAACTTTCGTTTCCTAAGAGGTCTGCTAGGATGATTGACATCTGACATTTTTTTGACGAGAGGATCAAAATGCACCAATCATCGAAAGACAGTTTTAATTGCATGTTTCCTAAGAGGTCATCTGAATTTGCTCTTTTCTTTATTGTATGTCTATTTTTTGTGATTGGTCGATTTTGTTAGGTCGAGTTGATAATCCAATGAGGGACGATTTGGATATCGTTTGATCCGAAATTTTCGAAGCAGCAGTGAGAAGCAGTTTGGATAACATTTGGCCGCGGCGTTTCGAGGAACGTGTTAAAATATTGTTCAATTATGTTATCCCGGGTTAAACTTACAAATGCACACACTGTTCGCGGTAGGCCCGCACTAAAAAATAACAGTGAGTGTTTTCGGAATGGGCTGGTCCGCGAACTCAAAGAAAGACAAAGGAAATTATCAAGACATTCAATGACATCAAAGACTCATGGACCTCACAGACGTTTAAATCAGGAGCGTACGTGTAAAATGGATAAGAGTTTGAACAGAGGAACGTTTAACAAGTTTGAGAGTCGCAAGATTTGTGTAGCTGGTTATCAGTGTGACAATAGTGATTTTGATTTTGCATTGCGGAACACAGCGTGTTGCCTGTGATAAAAATCTGTTCCGATGAAGGAAGAGACGATTGTCAACAATTGAAACCAAAAGGGACTGAGGCTTCTTTTGGAACTACTGTGATAACTGCAACAATTCTTCTTCAATTTTGTTTAGCGGGGTGACGGTTAATGTACTTGTTTTTATATTGCGTGTTGTGTTTTTTGATACGATGGTGTGCGTCGGGATTTTGCATTGTCAGCAAGTTTTGTGTTAGAGTGTTTTGATGGTAGCGAGGTGACGACAAGAGAAGGTAATGAGCTAGTTGTGCAGAAGGAAAATTGTGTTGTGGAGGAAATAAAAGAAGTTACATTGAATTCTCGTCGTGGGAAATTTATTTATAACAGAACTTACAATTTAGTCCATTATATTTTCGGCATGACAAATTACCACAAAATCGAGATTGTAATTCGAAACTCGCGTTGTTTTCAAAATTTGCATAAATCGGGCGCTGCAAAGAAATATTTAGGTTACGAGCGCTTCGAAATACTGTACCTTCAGAACGGCATAGCTTTTACTTGTTGTGCTATATCTTTCAAAACTATCGATCGATTCTAGCTTAAAAACTCTAAAAAGCAGCGGTCTAAATGTCAAAGCCCGTGGCTGGTTGAAATCGTCTCTTGTTTGTTTTCAAACGATTTAGGATGGATCGAATCGACTTTGGATCGATTATTTTATCAGCTTGTGGTATGAACGAAACGTTTTTCTTCTCGATAAATTAAAGTTCACTCAACAAATTTAGAAAGATTTACTTGACTTTTCATATGTGGAACGAACTGACTTTTCTATGGAACGATCTGACTATTGATTGGAACGCTCTGACCATGGAACGAAATGACAGGTTGCCCCTACCAGACTACCAATGAACAAATTAAAAGCTTTGTTACAGAAAACACGGTAAGTGACACTTTTTGTATGGAAGAGTATTCGGAAAAATGCATCATTGTCGTCTGAAATTCATTGTTACGTTAAAAGTAGAAAGGGTTTACACTTAAACAGGTACAGAAGTAACTGTAACAGTGCGAGGTTTTTAGTTAAGGGGCAACTCCAAAACTAGTTCGTAAACGAGGGAAGGTGTATCTGTCGTCCAAGCATCAGAGCACAGGCGATTTAGGTGGAATGAGATATCCAAATAGGCTTCTAAGTAAGAATTTGCTCCTCTGTACACGTAATTATCCATTTTATACTGCTCAAAACAGTTTGAATCACCGGGTTAATTTTGGCCAATTTAAGCTTTGTACTGATATAGATAAAAATCCAGGACCTTCAATTTACGTAGATGCTGCAAAGACAATTAATGCTCCATACTGCCAAGGAAATGTTACAGGATTTGGGGGAAATGGTGGACAACGATGTGTCGCAATGAGTCTGTGCGCTTTAATTTACAGTAAGATAACAAAGATGACTTCAGTTGATGATATGACTCAAATAATGATTGTTGGTATTCAATTATATTCTTGTCTG
>OZ037998.1:15313479-15345979 GCA_964035705.1 Porites rus | reverse complement strand
AAATTTTCAGCCATTCACAGTTTTCTGAGTTTGACAGTAATTATTTTGTTATGATAAAGGCAAACTTTGATGGTATGTGGTGCATATAAGACTTCATAATTCTAATGTCCAACACATTTTCCATGTTTCAATTTGGAGAATGTGTCAATTTGTGCTTATCAGTGAAGGGGGGGGGGGGGGTAGGGAGGGGGTCTGTTGATATTTGGCAGGGGGAGGGGGGGTTAATAAAAAAAAAGTGGGTCTCCAGATTTTAGATCCCTAGAGGTTGGCATCTCTGTTAGGGAATCATGGCATATCTGTTAGAATATACATACACAAACCTGACGTCTTGACTTGAATCTTGATTTCTTTTTAGGTGGAAAACCAGGATCTGCTTGGCTAGGAGGCTGCAATGTTGGAAGCCCTTTAAAAAGATTGTAAAACACATTTTATGCTTACATGTGTTAGCAAGTTAAAAAGTTACAAGTTGAATTGCAGTTTTCTGCGCGGGCTTGGGAATAATGACCTATGCAGTTTGGTAGGTTGTTTTCTATTAATTTTCTCCTCACTCATTAAAAATGACAAAATATACGCAATAAGACATCTGTAACCTTCCAAGGTAACAACGTCCCTTTCTACTTCGGGTGCAGACGGAGAAACGCGCTTTCCTCCTGCCGATGCAGGGCGACTCTCTCCTTCATTATTCGAACGAACGACAGTGGCTGATGGGTTTAAACGACCTGCAAGGAACTCCTCTTGAAAACGAAGCAGATCGCTTTCTGTATCTTCTGTTCCAGGCCTGGAAAACATCTTCAACGTGCTTGCAAAATGTGATCGATTACCACTTCTTGTAACTCTATCACAAAAATTGCCGCATACATCATGTCATATAATCGTAATAAAGTGTTTCTGCACTTTGTTCCTAGGGGCGCTTTATCGCCTTTCGCGAGTACCTTTTTTGTATCGTTCGTTTGATATTTCAAAGCTTTTGAAACTCATAAAAGTTAATTAAGAATTAAGTCATATCGCTTTTTCGCGATTTTACCATATAACGGTTTCCTCTGTGCAACATACACACAGTATTCCTGCTTGGGTATCCTGTGACATTCCATGCATATATTTAAAATGGCGGACGAGCTGGAAGGTCTTCGGCGGGAGATTGAACAAAAATCTTTGGAGCTTGAATCTTTAAAAAACCTGTTGGCCCTCAAGGTAAGGAATGTTAATTGCTGTATAGAATGCAACAATTTGTAGAGGCTTTAAGCGATTTTATTGCAAGGCCCTGTGCCCGCCCCTTTTGTGCAATTATAAAGCTTCATTATGTTTGTTCATTGGTTTGTTCTTCTTGATCGAATGCAACGTGGGTTTCAAAAAGGGACGCGATTTTCGTTTGTATTCAACACTTTGCAAATGTTCACCCAGGACCTTCTCAAGTACTGTAATAGGGTCAAAGTGCAGAGTGCAGAGTTACTTTATTATGTGTCTCTTAAAAAATAATGTAATTATGTCATCCTTTCTTTAGAAAGCTTGAAATGCTTCATGGTCTGTGTTTTTACAGGAAAAAGAGTATGCTAGCCATGCCCTAAACGGGTGTCCTCCAGCATCTAACAGCTCCAGTTTTATAGAACCCCGGAAGAAAGACAAATTAAATAACAGGGATATTTTGCGGTATAGCAGGCAACTGATATTACCAGAGATTGGTGTTAAAGGTGTGGAGTTATTAAAGAGAAACAGAAGTTAATTTCATTTTCATGTTTATGGTGTTGTTGTCAACCCTTTCGTTTCCAAAGTCAATCTAATATTGAGGGACAAAATTTTGTTACAACTCTGTGGATGAAAACCTCGACTTGAGCCTTTCCATTATACGCCAGCTCTCCCAAAGTACCTGGGAGCATCCTGAATTTGGCACAAAATCTTGTGGTCTATTCTTTTTTTTTTTATCACATTGTATATAAAATGACCTTAAGGATTTTCCGGAAATTTTCATATTGATATTGTTTGGGGTGAAAGAGTTGAAAAACACAAAATTATATTGAAAGTCACCATGGCAGCAAATGATGACATGCCATCATTATTTTAAATGTTGAAGTATTGCTGGCCTCTTATGATTAGCTCAGAAATTTCATTCTTTCTAGCTGTGATATACCTCATACCCCTAGTCTCATGTGATGCATTTTTTTTCCCAGGACAGATACACTTGTACAATACATCAATACTCATTGTAGGAGCCGGTGGTCTTGGGTGTCCTGTGGCACAGTATTTAGCAGCTGCTGGAGTAGGTATGCATTTTGCCACTTAAGAAATAAGGGAACTGGCAGTGTAGTGTGTTCAGATCAATTTAGGTTTTTGGGAAACTGTCCACCTACCCCTCCCCTAAGTAATCATTTTGCCCTTAGTGAGAAGTAAGAGTTAATGTTAGCTTAGGGGAGGGGTAGGTGGGCAGTTTCCCACAAACCTAAATTGATCCATTCATTCTGCAATATTCATTGTTTCTGGGATCCTTATTGGGGGCACACCACTCCAGCCTCCTACATGTGATAACAGTCCTAGAAGTCTGTGCGATAGTTAACTGTGGCCAGTCTCCCTCTTGTCTATGAAGTGGCGAATGAATAATGATACAACTTTTTTTTATCCTCAAACAGTTTCTCATAGAAGGGTCTCAATGGGGTGGTAGCTTTGACGATTCACGGTTATTTTTTTTTTTCCAAAATTGACAGCTGAAGGTTAATTTTTAGAGCTTTTGACATTTGATGGTTGTAAATTAAATGGAAATTTATTCCAAAAGTTAAAGTAAATATTAACTTTTGTATGAATTAATATTGACTTTTGTGTTTTAGAGGTTGTCTTGGCTTTTCACTTGTAAACTTTCAAAAACTTTTCAGATATAATTAGGTTGTTAGGTATTGTAATAGAAAGAGTGTTTCTGAGAACATGGAAACTGGTTTTTCCAGTTTAGAAATTCTTTAGGAACTGGAATGCCATGAAGGTCAACTGAAATAGTGAGATTTGAAACACGTTGAAGCTTTTTTTGACGGTTAATCGTAAGCTGTTTTTTTGACGTTGATGGTAGAAAACAACCTTTTTTGATGGTTGATGGTTAATTTTTAGGCCATTTTCATTGGGACCCTTTCATAGTAGTAGTTTTTCCTCCATGCAGCTCTCATTTGTTAAGCACACAATTTATAAAGAAGGCTTGATAGAGAAGGTACAGGGGGACTTTTTTAATTTTATTTTTGAGACAGTGACACAGTGCCTGTACATGTGTAGTGCTCAAGAAATTTAAAAGAGAAGGGGGTTAATGATGGAATTACAGTATAGGGCTGATCTTAAAAGGAGAACTATAGCACTGACTTGTGTTGGATTGCATATTACTTTAAAATAATTATTAAATTGTTCTTGATGTAGTGGTTAAGAAGCCAGTTCACTTATTTTGAACCCTGTTATTCTCAATGGGGCCAACATCTCAATTCAACAAAAATTTCAAATTTACTTTCAAAAATTGTGGAAAAATATTGAAGAGAAAATAGTTTAATTGGAGTGAAGACAGAAAGGTATCATTAATTTTGAATTGTGAAATCAAAGGATGTCATTCAAAACTTAAAAGAACCAGGCAGACAATCGTAAACTGTACATCACATCATGACTTCTTCCTGATCTCAATACATTCAGACTAATTCAGAGTAAATAGGTTGCATGACAATTACTCTTATATCAAAGAGTCTGGATTGTCGGCCTTTGCTTAAATTCAGTTGAGTTTAGGAGAGCCAAATGATTTTTCTTTAAAGGTGTTTTGGAATTGAATTTTCAGTTGGTGTACTGTTGCAGGTTGCATAGGAATTGTTGATTATGATACAGTGGAAATAAGCAATCTTCATCGACAAGTTCTTCACACAGAAGGCAGGGTGAACATCTCCAAAGCCGAATCTATTAAAATCCAGTTAAATCAGTAAGATGTTGTCTTTAAAATTAATATTTGATATCCATAATGACAAGTACCAATAACAACCTCCTAGTGAAATAAAGCTGTCGTTGTTATTATTAAGGTTACCTGCAGTAAAAAGGTATCTATAGTGTAGTTAAATTCATAAATGCTTAATTATCTTCTCCTGTTATGGAGCTATTTGGGGAAATCAAATTTGGGACTACTGAGACCAAATTCAGCTAGCTGTTAGGCCAGGACTTGAACTTGGGGGCCTGCCGAGTCCAGCTCTCTAATCAATTGGCCATTTTCACCAGAAACTCAATACAAACAGTTTGAGTTCCACTACCCCATCAACACAGTGCATTGATCGTGATTTCTTTATAGAAACCAACCCTTTTATTCATCTCTTCAGTTTATTAGGTAGGTGTTTATACTTTGGATCTCTACTAGTACCTTTACATTCAGAATTGAATGGACACACAAAGCAACTTCCAGAACGTTACAACTAATATTTCTCTTTGCTCAGTATCTACATGCAAGCACTACCTTTTCTGGTCTTATTAATTTTTACTTTACTTTTCATTTATTATCAGGTTGAACTCAACTGTCAAGTGCATACCATACAATTTGCAGCTTACAAGCAGTAATGCTCTAGAAATAATTGAAAAATATCCTTTTATTTTTACACCACTTTTTTATTATTGTCTTTTAATTTTAAGAGTGCCTACAGTTCATTCGGTTCATTCCAAGTATTTTATTCCTTAATTAACAAACATATGATATTGTGTTAGATGCAACAGACAATGTGGCTACCAGGTAAAGTTGGATTCACTTCTAATCAGAGTGATGTATGCATTTAGTCTTTATCCAGGGCTGGAAAAAATCTTGAAATCTAGCTTGTCCGTTGGGTAAGCAGCTCTCACATTTTGCTTGTCTGAGACCATTTCTTGCTTGTCACAGCTAGTGATTTTGGCATTGGATGACTTGCCCAGACCCTTGCCTATTAAATCTTACTTGCCCAGCAAGAAAATCTGCTTATCCCAGGCTACTGATTGGGACTTTTTTTCAAGGCATTTTCATTATCACTAACATGATACAGGTTGTTTTGCGATTAGCAAGCAACATTTCATATTTGATGAACTTGCCTTTTTTAACCAACTTGTCATATAGACAATCAGAGTATTCATTAGGCGTCAGAGATTGGAGAATTCTCTGTTTACTATGCAGAATTCCCTGGCCAACATTCGGTAGCCTATGCAGGGCTTCTGATTTTTCTCGGAAAAAAAATGCAAAATTTCGCGGGATTTTCAGGGGCAAATTCGCGGAAAAATCGGCCGATTTTGCGGGATTTTCGCGGGAAAAAAGTCAAAATTCGCGGAAAATCGGCCGATTTCGCAGGATTTTCGCGGGAAAAAAGTCAAAATTCGCGGAAAATCGGCCGATTTCGCAGGATTTTCGCGGGAGAAAAGTCAAGATTTGCAGAAAAATCAGCCGATTTTGCGGGATTTTAGCGGAAAAAAGTCAAATTACGAAGGATTTTCATGGGCAAATTCTAAGAAAAATCGGCTGATTTCACGGGAAATTTCGGGGGGAAACTTCGCCAAGAAACAATCAGTAAAAAACAGCCGATTTGGCTGGATTTTTTTTTTGGCAAATTTATTTAAAATCGATCAATTTTGCGTCGATATGACCAGCGGTTTTTAACGTTTTTTTAACAGGGATAATCATTTGCTCTTTCAACAACAGTTCGCTCGAGAAATGAGCGAATGCCAAAGCTATTAACATGATGGTTAGTGCCCAGTTTTTCGCAACGTTCATCTGAAAACGCCTGGTAGTTTTGGGACGTTGTTTACTCGTTGCAGTGACGAAGTTTCAAGATAAATTTGGACGTTTGGGGTGAATAAAACAGGTCTAATAGCCAAGATGAGTATTAAATATGTTTTGCCGACATGTATTTGGAAATATTTCTGGCGGATTTCGCGGTATTTCGCGTTTTTTGGGGAATTTCGCGGGTCCGCGACCGCGCGAAATATCAGAAGCCCTGCCTATGACAATTTTTATTCAGACATGGGGACTCTTTCAGAATATTCTTGTGTACGACACCTTCATCCTGCTAGTAGAATTCTTATTGTATTTTTATCAGGACATGATAAAATGTGTTCAGATGATTTCTGTAAAAACAAACAGTTCCCCTCATCTTCCCCACCCCCAGTTATGAACATATAGACCCTTTGCAGCTCACACTTTAAATTCATGTGACCTGCTTGATCCAAAAGTTATGGGATATAACTTAAACAATACAGGAGATGGAAAGGGTGTTAGAAAACTAGCTTGAAAAGAAAACCAGAAGTGATTGATACAAAGGAATAAGATTTTATGGCTGTTGGAATAATATTATTATGGTCTACAAAGTTTTAAGGGTTTATATGGAAAAAATTCAAATGACCATGAAATCAAACCGCATGTGAAGAGTATAAATCAAACCTACCGGTGAAATTATATTTGGCAAACCCATCATTTGTGTTATGCTCTTTAAATGTCTCCCGCGTATTTGCATCCCATAATTTTGGGAAAGGCCATATTTAAACAAAGCTTAGAGTGAGGTCTATGTGCATTCTCAAGGGTCACATTGAAAATTAAAAAGTAAGTATATGTTACAGGTGAAAATTAAATCCAGGTTAAAAATTTTTTAACCTAGATTGATTTTCAATTTCCTTTGTCTCCTAGCCCTAATTCATGAATACTTACAGCTCAGAGACAAAGGAAATAGAGAATCAACCTAGGTTGAACAATTATTTTAACCTGAATTTAATTTTGACCTGTAACATAATACATCATGTGGTCTAATTGAGTTAATATCTCCTGTAATTCTTGATCTCTACCTGTACCAGATATTTGTTGAATGATGCCTGTGTTTTGGCAAAGAAGCCCTTGGTATCTGGCAGTGCCTTGAGATTTGAGGGGCAGGTAGGGTTGTACTCTATTTCCTATAATCTGAATATTTTACCTTAAAGTTTTGGTTGTTTGCTCTTTTGAAAAACTCCTGTACAACTACATCAAATATTGTCCATAAAATCATAATTTTATACAGTCAAACCTGTATAATTAGGGCCCTGTATATAGCGGTCACCCTGTATATTACAGTCACAAGACAACTTCCCTAAATTTTTAGTGGCCTTATATTTTCTGCAAGGTTGACCTGTATATAGCGGTCACCCTGTATAATTATAATGGTCACCTTGCCATTTCCCAAGGCTGATTGTTGTACACATGTTTGACTGTACATCATAGAATACAAAATTTAGATAAAGGCAGGCCACAAATAGTTCAAAATTAATTTTTCTGTTTCTTTGAAAGTTGACTGTCTACAACTATATGGGGGGTCCATGCTACCGCTGTCTATTCCCCAGTCCACCTCCACCAGAATCTGTTGGAAACTGCTCAGATTCAGGAGTCCTGGGACCAGGTAGGACAACAACACAAATTAAGAAGGTGATGAAGGTCTAGAAAAAGCTTTTCATCAAAGTGCAAAAAAAATGTTTGTGATCTGATTTGATGATGTGATTATTGATTTATTTTTTATAATATTTTTTAGTGCCTGGTGTTATTGGTACACTGCAAGCTCTAGAGGCTATAAAAATTGCTGTTGGAATAAAACGTATCCTTGTTGTATATATATAACATTATATACTTAATGCCAGATCCCGAGGGAAATGTCAGTTAGTTTTGTTTTTCCGAATATTATATGTATATATTCCTCCTTAATTTCACCGTCAGCCTCCTACTCACAAAAGATGTTAATTTATGATGCACTTGATGGCAGGTTTCTTACCATCAAACTACGACCAAGACAGTCATGCTGCTCTGTTTGTGGAGACAATCCTACAATAAATAAACTTCAGGATTATGAACTCTTCTGTGGAGCTTCTGCTACTGATAAGGTCATTAGAAGAAAAAAACTTATAATAAATGTACAACCACCTTTAACAAGTGACCATTTAAGTAATTTTTGCAAGGTTACCCCCCGGCTTCTCCAACAATATGTTGCCCTTCAAAAGAATAGCACCCCATTATGGAATCACACCTTTTGATTTGTGTTGACAGTAAATGCAATTTTTTCTGTAAAATTATCAAATGTTTCCTATGACACCTTTGTAGGTGGAAATTGGTGTTGAGCAATTGCATTTCCTAATAAAAAGGGGAGTAGGGCAAAAGCTTTAACTTATTGATTTGCTTAAGTTCAATATTTAGCTTAGTATCATGGAAACAATATGCTAACACTTCAGCAGGAGTCAAAGGATGCAAGATGCGTCTGCATCCTTTATGAGCATGCAAATAGTCATGGGGCCGACATGGATCAATTGGCAGAGTTCCATAATACCCTCTATTCCAGGGGGAGTAGCCATACCCAAGTGCCTCAATAGCTGCTGCCATGAGGGCCTCATGGGGTTGGCTCGTGTGCATCTTCACCTTACCTTAATTTACTCATGTAAACTATGTACTTTTCCCAATCAAGGCACTTTTTAATGTGGGCCTCTATGAAACATGACCACTTCTCATAAGTAACACCACAAACACTTTAATTTCTACTTCTACAGTTTAGAATCGAATTTTATCCATTGGTCTCTGATCTTCCACGCAATGTGGTCTAATCTTTTTTAGCACCATGCTGCATCATAACTCAGAAATTCTGTGCAATAAAATTATTATTTTCTCTTTGATTGTGGACACATGTGCCAGACCTGTTCCAGGGGATATGTTATGGTTAAAATCCATTTTAAGGTTGAACTGTGATTGTTTAACTAGGTTACCGAATTACAGGCCTTAGCGTAGCTAGAACCCATTCAGACAGGCTAACCACGATAGGTTAAACAGCTGTTGACCCTGAGAATGGATACAAGTACATGTTCCCGTTGTGGTCAGACTCTAGCAAGTGACCACTTGAGTCTTACTGGGCTGACAGACAAACAAAACAAAGGACTGTAAGGGATCAAGTTTTATTTGACCTGCTTGAATGGTGTTTTTCTTTACTTATAGACACCATCTTTAAGAATTCTACAGAAGCAACAAAGAATCTCTGTTCAGGCAAGTAACTTTTATTATCAAAGTTGTACCATAATATTATTATTACCCACTAGTATTGGCTGTCCAAAAAAGGTTAGAGATTTTTAAAATAATGACAAGTTTAGGAGCAAAACTCAAGGGTGAAAACTGTATACATTTGACTTTAATGCATAAGGCTGCCAGAGCAGTTGCTAGTATGATGCCCTAGTCATGTAGTTTCTTGGCAGTACTGTGTGTGCTGTTTACAAAAAACCAACAGAGGACGTTTGTCTAAGGAAACAACAAAGTTGGCAGAATCCATGATGTGAACTGTCCATTGGATACACTTACCTCGTGGCTGCAATAAAATTTTCCTTTGTTTTAAATCATAAAATCATAAAATCATAAAATCATGAAATTTATTTGGATCAATCATTAGAGCCTCTTAGGGGGGTTACCTGTGTCCCTAGTCTGAATTTGAAAGCCTGTTGTTTTGCGGATGTCAGTATTTTTTCTATTGTATTGGCACTTTTGTCTGTCACTGTTGCTGTTTCAACCCATCTTTATGTCATTTGTCGTCATTTCTGCTGTCCTATGTTGCTGTTTCAAGGTCATGTCACTTGTCAGAATTTTACCCTAACAGCTGGGCCTGAGTCATGTGGTCCTGGATCAGTATTGATTCTGGGAAACCACCCACCTACCCCTCTCCTAACCCAACTAACCCAACATTTTGTCCTCAGTGAGAGGTTATTGTTAGCCTTGGGTTAGGGGAGGGGTGGGTGGCATTCCCAACGTCTTTAATATACTGATTGCAATGGTCAATTCTATGGTTTCTGGTGATGAGTGGGGAAGAGGCCAGGTCTCAGTTATTTTAATGTCTGATAGCACTATCCACCGCATAAATCACTAGATCCAGTGGATAGGTAAATTAGGGTAAACCAACAATGCATTATCTGGACACTGGATACATGTAGAGATATATCCAGAAATAAGTCCATCTTTTGATCAACTGGAGCCAGAATATCAAAGTTTCAGTTAGGTCAAAATTTTTCATTCCTGAAAGTTGGCACCTTCTACAGTAGACCTTATTTCTTAGTTCCTCACATGCATTTGGAGTAAGCTTTCTCTAATCTCGTGGCTTATTATCTCTTAGGAATATAAACAAGTTGTTGAACAAAAATGTCCTCACATTCTTGTGGATGTACGGGAACCTGTTGAACTGGATATATGTTCTATTCCTGGATCCTTAAGTATCCTTTGCAGTAAAATGTTTGTGCATAGTATAAAAACCCACTTATGACTGAATAAGCAATCCCTAATAAATAAGTACACCCACCCACCATCCAGAACCCTTGTATCTGACAGAATGCACAGAAGTTATCATAAAAAATTCACTGCTGATTACGCATACCGGTTGCGGCAACAACTAACAGATTCATTTTTCAATTTATCGATTCTTAATGGGATCTTGGAGGGGGGGGGGGAGGGGGGGTACACTTGACCTGGGTTGACAGTAATACTGGGGAAGTTAACGTTGTTGATCATGTTGGTGATGAGGATAACAGCGGTGATGTCAGTGATCAAATAACAGTAATATGATGACAATGGATTTGCATACTTTGAATAATAGGTATATATGGGTATATTAAAGAACCTTTATTGTTATTGAATTCCATTTTGAGTGACTCGATCATTTTCCTCAGCTAACATGCTGCTTGCAAGATATTCCTTTGAGAATCCTTCATTCTTCTGAGCAGCAGAAAAAACTTAGACAGGCTGTTTCCCATTTTGCTGAAGAAAATAATTTAAAAGCAGTTAATGGTGAGTGGTCAACTGACTGTAATAGAAATTAAAGATGAATTCATCTGCAAATGCGATAGCCTGTGCCACAGATGGAACTCATCTTCTTGTTAAGTCTGTCTTCTAAACAGTGCTGAAATCCTAGTTCTGGGCCCCCACTTGTGTAACAGGATTTGAGTATGTGCCATGAATGGCCTGTTAAAAATGCCATTGTTGATTTGCCAATCACCTAGACGAAAAATTCAAAATGCATCTGTGGTAATTCGTTCCGTCTGTTGGGGACTCAGAACAAGGATATGGCGGCACATCTAACTACAGGGGTTAGATTACATCTGTGACACAGGCTGCATATTCAAAAGACAATCAGATAACAGATCAATAAATAAGTTATGAATGTATGAAAATCATATATGTGAAGAATTAATAACATGAAAGAACATCATCACAGTTATAGACGCAACTTTTGCAGTTGCGAAAAGAAAGCCTGGATTTGGTTTGTACGGGATTCGAACCCTTGACTTCTGCGATACCGGTGCGGCGCTCTTACCAATTAATCTAAAAAGCCAACTGGGAGCAGGTCGATGAATTGATGAATTATAAACCCGTGAAAGGATAATGACGAGGTTATGAATGTATTAAAATCATAATTATATGAAAAAGTTGTGTCTAAGTTTCCTATGATCTTCTTTTATATAAATAAATTATTTTTGTCACTTTTAAGTCAATGAAGAGGTTACGTTGTAAATAACATTTCTTTAATGTATTATTTTGTATTTTTATTTTTGTTATGCACAAATTTTATCCTAATGATATTAATATTTCTTGTTTATTATTTTTGCAGTGTATGTATTATGCAAGCAAGGCAATGATTCACAAAAAGCAGTCCAGTTATTAATAGATAAGGGATTTTGCAAAAATCTCGATAACCTTCTATTAAATGATGATCCATCATGTGTTAGAGACAGCACCCTAGATACATCAGCTGGAGGGAAACTCAATGTTACATTTAAAGACATTGCTGGTGGCCTTCAAGCTTGGGCCAAACATATTGATAAGGATTTCCCTGTTTACTAGTGCAAATGGCTATACATAGCGCTGATTTTCTGTCCCAGTCCAATAAATATTGTAGCCTAAATTTTGGCCAATCCGTATAGGGGCGGATCCAGGATTTTTTTCAGGAGGGGGTGCACTCGTCTCTTGCTCTACTTCAACACCAATAAACCACATAGTTTTTTTTTTGCAGAATACCAGTTGTATTAGAAAACCGCAGGTCATCTCAGGTGGGGGTGCGCACCCCCTGCACCCTCCCCCTGGATCCGCCCCTGCCGTAAGAGAGTGTGACTCGAGGAGGCTGCTGAAATAATGGCTCAGTCAATTCCAACCCTTGCAACTTATTTATAGCACAGAGGCTAGTTGGGCTGGGCAAATGACTGACACAAATATCGTTAAAAATGAAACATAATTGAGTTAAGAATCCCAGCTGGCTGGAGGCAGCCTTTGCCACAGATAGGCCCACCGTGGACAATGAGTGGCTCATAGGGCCCCCAGCTGTGTACCAGGATTTAGGTGCATGCAATGGTTGGCCTGTTAAAATGCCATTGTTTGATGTGCCGACCAGGTTGAAGAAAAATTTGAAACACACTTCTGGGAATTTGTTGGGTCTGTTGGGAGCCCAGAAGAAAGAAATTGGTGCTGCTTTGCAGACATTACTAGGTAGGGTTAGATTACACTTTTTGATATTTCTTATAGAATATCACCTCATCAGTTACTAAGTACAAGTGTCACACATCCCTGATGGTTATTCTGTTCACCATTCATTAGCAGGAAGCAAACTAGTTACTGTCCAAAGATTTGAACTTGGGGCTCCCATGAAACAAATCAATTCAGTGGTCAGGGCCACACGTGAATCCAGGGCCTCCAGATTGTAGCTCAGTAATCCAACTGCCTGGCTGGACTGCTACCTTAAGTAAAGACTCTGACTGTAAGCTAAAGTATGATAACACTTTTTGTTTTAATATCAACTGAAAGACAGCTACGGGTACATAGTTATACCAAAGCCTTTAATAACATGAAAAGTATTGCAACTGACTTTAAGATAAAATAGTAATAATAATTATTATTAAAATTTTTTACAGTAAAATGTCTCTTTTGATCACTTTGTGACCAGATTTATGTAATGCGTGTACAAGAATCTCTTATCTTTAAAGTTAAAATTAACAGAGGTGTCAAAAATGACATGCCCACTGCATGCATAAATTATTCAAAACAAAAGATGTTAAAAAAATGATGTCACGTAGAAGAGAG
The DNA here is from genome assembly GCA_964035705.1 of Porites rus. Taxonomy (NCBI): domain Eukaryota; kingdom Metazoa; phylum Cnidaria; class Anthozoa; order Scleractinia; family Poritidae; genus Porites; species Porites rus. The sequence continues at coordinate 15,332,931 of OZ037998.1, read as the reverse complement.
AGAAATTTAGTGTTATAACAGCATCCATTCCAGGGGAGGTCCTATATTCAAATATTTAAATCACTGTCAAGGGAGCCTGCTAAGTAATACCAGCCTGAGATCAGTAATATTGTACAAGGACTAAGAGGAGTCCAGTTCAGTTTGTAATCATACAAGTGATTAACAAAATCACAGGAGTCCGATTTGTTTCATCACGAGTATGATTACAGACTGAATTGGATGACATGAAGTTCTCTTACCAATTAATCATAGCTATAACAAAATTTGTGATATTTTAGGCTTTTTGCTAATTGAAACAGAAGAAATTTATAGCTAGCAGTGAAAAAAGCCATTTATTAAGTGTGCGTGTGTGATGGCATATACTGTCCAATTACTTAGGTATGATGCATACTGTCCTATTGCACTGTAGTCCCATTAGTGCTGAAATCAGGACAGTTAATAGCCAATCAGATTTGAGAATTTTGGTATAGTTATGATTAATATTGTCATGGCAATCACCCTACACTGTAGATTTAGCATGACCTTAGTTTCAAACAACTTCATGTAGGCACAGGATATAACATAATAATATTGATGTAGTAAACTGATAATGTAGACGTATTGGGTACAGAACTGTTTCCCTATTAAAAAAATATAATTGGTAAAGGTAAATGTTTTTTACATTGTGTATGCAGAAGGGCCCATTTGCTCCAAATATGAGTGATAGCAGTAGCTAGACAGGGTTTGTACCATGGAGAGAAGGTAAAATACTAGGAAATTTCCTGGCTCATGTGAAAATGTAGAATGTTGGGTTCCACCAAAACATCCATTATACACCCTCCCCCCCCCCCCCCCCCGCCCATCCATAGAGGTCCCCTATAACACACTGTGGGCATTCATGCAAAGCAATATCAAATTTCAGAAGGAGGATCCAATAAAAGGGATTCAAGGAGTAGGTACAAACCCAGGCTAGGTGACCCTGTATTGTAGTGTTTCTTGCCTTTCAATGTTTTTTTTTCTCTCTTATACTAAAATGTCCACAAACTTGTCGAATAATCCTGCCATTTTAAAAGGCTCAGTCTCTTCCCTAGATGATATGTCTCATGTAAAAGAAAGCTATGTACATAGCTTATAGCTTATAAATAATATCAGCAGCTTGGAAAAATACACCCAGCTGATTATTTCTGTAAAATACCTAGCATGCATAGTGCATAATATTTTCTATCCCTCTTCAAGCTTCTTCATGTCCTTGTATTTAATATATTCAAAACCTCCAATCCTGAAGACTTGTTCTATAATTTCACAAACTCTTGTTATTGCACTGAACAAGCTGTAGAGCCATCCCCCATGTGCCCTGATGCTTTTGCAAAGCATATTGCTTGCATCCATTCCTGTTGGTCTTGTTCACTCTCAGCTGAGAAGAAGTAAACTCTTTTAGCCCCTCTTGGCTTTATCCTGAAGGCAAACTGTTTTTTGTCTATGTTGCAGTCAGATAATTCACATCCCTCTAACATTACAACTTTTGATTGTTCCTGTTAACAGAATAAACAAAAAACAAGTCAAGGGTTTTCTTACTTAAAGTTTTTAGTACGTGGTGTATAGCTGTTGTATGGAGAAAAAAAATAATAAACAATCCTAGACCAAACATGAACAGAAAAGTAGTGCACGCATTGACAGGTATATTTATTTTAAAATGACCTGTTTTTAGCTGTGTCTAAGTTCTATCATGATCACAGTATCTTAGGAGTCATAGCTTTCCTGATGATATTATATTTTTGTTGTGGTTAGTAGATACTACTAAACATAGAACACATAGTATTGTTCATCATTTCTCTTCTCATTAGGTTAATTTTGTTGTAAATTATACACTCATAGTGACATTCACCATTTTTGAATTTTTGTGGATGAATTTGTTTACCTATCTTTCATTCCATGGACTGCAGCACCACTAACAGAAAACATAGATTAAACTGATTTGAAAATACTTATGCTCGTTAATACACATGTAACTGTGATTTAAAGGAATGACAATAAAAATATATCAATACATATAACATTATCACTGTCAGATATAGAACAAAAATACACAATAACTTATTATAACAATTACTTATTCATTCCCAAATGGTAATCTAACCTATGACATTCCAGAGCCCTTAACCCACATGGCTGTCTCTCCTTGCTCCCTACCGTTGAGCAAGTTTATTGCTGAAGTCCTCCCCCAAGCATTTATTTGATCTCAGGTGATGGAATTAAACATGTTTGACTTGTTAGGGCGAGTGTTGCTGAAGTGTTCAAGTGGAGAAGCAGAAAAACTACAAGCTAAGCACCATATATAGAGGATATTACATGGTGGCGAGAAGATATAAATTTTATGTTCGAGTGGCAAGAATAATATCTCACAAGTGAGCGAAGCGAACGAGTGAGATATTAATCTTGCCACGAGAACATAAAAATTCATATCTTCGAGCCAACGTGTAATGTTCTTTTTATTATATGGAGAAACCAATTCAACAAAAGCAAAAGGCGGGAATCGTGACGTCATTGAACGATACGACACTCACAAAGGTGACATACGGAAAATACGCCACTCGGGTCCCGGATGAAGTGGCGTATGGAATCTACGAGTGGTTTAGTTCCCAGTAAAACACTCTCCTCCATATAATAAATTAGGTTATTCTGCAGGTATTGTCATCTCAAAAGAAACAACGGAACCAAACAATACAGTTCTCCTGGGGGCTTTATTGTTTGGTTGTATTCATTTGTTTCTTTTGTTGAACGTAATCTGTGCCTCAGTACCTACAAAAGGAACCCATACATTAAAAAGTAAACTGTGCTGCCTCGATCTTTGTGAACTATGGCAGCAGAATAGTAAACACTGCACATAAAACACCAGTATCTTTCTGTCAGTGTTAGACCATGATATATTTATGAATTTATTTGAAAATTTTAAAAGTTGACCTCACAAGTTTCTAAACAAGTGGACCAAGCTTTTTATGAGTTTCTGTAAAGCAGAAGTACGTCTGTATCTCACCAGTTCTGTGTTTCTCCGACACTGAAAAAGCTTATGGAGCCATCTCAAAAGTCACATTTTTCCCAGTTCGATTGTTTTCCACTGAGATCCCTTGGTCTCAAGAGCATCATTTATCACTTTTGTAATTGAATCCATGTACTTTGATCGGTTGAAGCACAGCGCCCTGTTTCTGGGTCGCTAAGACTAGCACCAATCAAGTACGTTAAGTCCTTTGTCCCGCGGCATATTAAATAGGCAAAGGACTTTTATGAAAGTCTAGGCTACATTGTATCAGGTTAAACTATAAAAACTAGAGAAAGCTTTACGTTAATGGATATAGCCTCGTCACCTGTGATCAAATATATCCGGGAAAAATCGCTTCGGATTATTTGGATTACAAACTAATGACAAAAGCTAGAAGTGCCAGCTTTTGTATCTCTAGCCGGTCCCTTCATTCATAAAACTCATTCACTCAGTTCATAACACCAACTATAATTCGTACTTGACAATGTAACAAACTTATTGACATACTTCATCACATGAGCTGGCTGATGGTAAATCAGAGCAAGCCATTATTTTTTGTCACCTCACCTCAGCTGAAAGACCATAAGATAACTCATTTTTCTTGAGACAGCACCATCGTTTATCCCAGTGTTTGGAAAGACGACTTCTTTTCGAAAGCCAGCCCTGTTTATTAATAGTATCACTCACTGAACTTCCCTCGCTCTGTTTGTCAACATTCTGTCCGCTTTCCGCCATTTCTGTTGGACATCGCGCAAAGCATCGTGGGTGATCATGCTCAAAGGAAAAATATGGCTGGCGGCTAATTGCAAGGTCGCCAGGTCGTTATATTTTGCGTTTTTTAAGACTTATAGCGCTGAATGAACAAACAAAAACGTATCTTTGAGGGCTCAAGCATCCATGGAAACACCCTGAGGGTTTCTTTGAAAGGAGATGGCGATTTATCGTCGTCGTTTGTGATAGAGCATTCCAGCAATGCAGCATGTGGTTCCTTTGCATTCATCGCGTTGTGCATTCTTGCAGTTACTTTTGTTCTTTATAACGTAAGTATTTTGGCATTTTATACAACCGAAGAAAAGAGTGTTTATTGTTAGTGGCTAATCTGCCTAAAAAAATAGTTTTATTTTATTTTATTATTATAATTTTTTTCATGTTGCTGGTTATTTTTGAGGGAGGGAGGGAGGGGTTGGTAGTAATAAGCGGAAGTAGATGTGGCTTACTAGGAACCCATCTATGGCCACAGCAATAGAGCAGGAGTTTTCTCGTATACACTGTGATAGAGTGGTGTGAAAACGTTTTTTTTAAATTTTATCTTGAAATTTGTGATCCATGGCTTTTTTCTTTTTTTTTTAAGATAACACAAATATGGTTATTGACTTTGTTTTGAGTTGTACCAAACTAAGCCATTGACTTCATCCAAGTAATGCGTCAGTCAATTCCAGCATTTGCCCACCTTGTTAGTCCCAGTGCGGCTGGAATTGACTGACGCTTAACTTGAAAGTACAAAATGGTAAAGGACTGTTATACAAGCAGTTAGAGGGTAATAAAGTAATTACCGGTAGTAAGCATATTTTTTTGAGGGGGGATTGGGAAAGGTAGCCTACACCACAGACAAAACTCAGCTCTGGTTAAGTTCATCGGCAAACAGTGCCAAAATCCTTGGTCAGGGCCCCCTCCTGTATACTGGGATTTGAGTACATGCCATGATTGGCCTGTTAAGAAAGCCATTGTTGATTTGCCAATCAGGATGAAAGGAAATTCAAAATGCACCTCCATTAATTCCTTTGTTGGGGGCAGATAACAAGGATCTTGGTGCTGCTTCACAGATGTTACTAACTGAGGTTAAATTACTCCTGTGACACAGGCTAGGAGAAGGGAGGATATGACCACTTTTATTAAAGAGTGACCGCAGTTGAATAAAGGATTGAGTAATGAACCTGTGTAAAATTGAAATACTGAATTCGTACATATTATTTTAAGAACTGCAGGGTGAAGAATTAAACATAAAGAAGATCATGTGGTGTAAAACTTCATGATTTTCATACATCTACATTCAAGTTCTCCTGACTGATCTCCATACATATCCTTAAAGAGTAAGTTGGAAGAATTTGGTAAAAGATCAAAGCTTTTCCCTGGTTGATAATTTTATTAATTCTCACAATCTCTTCTTTTGCTTATATATGATGTTGTCAGGAGAAACTTGATGTTGGTCACTCTTGGTCTGATTTAAAGGGCTGACCAGTTTGTGGTTGGCCTGTTAGCTCAGGAAGAGGTCAAATACCAGGCTTTCCTTTTTTGATTAACTTCTTTACATTTAAACAATCCTGCAGTTGTAACATTTTCCTATATTCAGTATTTATGTGTATTGTTCTTCTCTTTATAGGAATTTTTAACTTTTACAATAACCGGCTGTCCAGCTTGGACAGTCGTACTCATTACCATTGCCTGTGTTAAACTGCTGTGTTTCAATGTCTGTAGAGGTTAGTTAAACCTGTAAATTGAGTGAGATTTCTATTACTACAGTAGAGGTTCCAATCTTTCTTAACCCTAAGTTAGTTTTCGAAAACCTAATTACAAAACTGGGATCTTTTGGGGGGTGTCAATCGCTGTATTGACTGATATCTCGGTCGACTGCCTATCAACATAACAGTCGCCATGTCAGTTCAGAGTCAACCCAGTAACAGCTGAGTGTCGGTCGAGAGTCGGTTGAGTTGCGACCGATATGTTGGCGACACTCGGCCGCTACAGTCTCTTGGTGGATAGTCGGTCGATAGTCAGCTGACAGTTCGCTGACAGTTCACCAACAGATTGCTGACATATCACCAACACTTGGCCGACGTACTGGCCAATACCTTGGTTGATTTGTCGGTTGATACATCGGTCAAGTGGCAGTCTAGTATCGGCCGGCTGTTTGTCTAGAGTCGGCAGCATCTCAACTGATATGTGGCCAGTACTTGACCGCTACAGTCTATCGGTCAATAGTTGGCTGTTGCTTTGCCAATGGATCACCAACAGATCACTGACATATTACCAATACTTGGTTGATTTAACGGCCTATGCCTAGGTTGACTCAGTCGATATATTGGTCAATACTCGACCGACAGTAAAAAATCACTTGGCCAATATATCCACCGACTCTAGGCGATGCTGGTTGTTGACCGATACACCACTAATACCCTAGTGATACTCGACCAACGATTCACTAATACATTGCTGACACACTACCGATGCTATCTCGACTGACTGTCGGTCAATCTGTCGACCGATACTCGACCAACAGGAAAGTGCCACTTGGTTGATATATCGTCTGACTCTCGACCAAGTGTGTTGGTCGATACTCAGTCGACTTTCAACAGGCATAGTGGCCAATATGTTGATTGATATCTCAGTCGATACTTCGATCCACACCCTGCAAAAGATACATGATCATAATACTGACCTACCCGGTTCAGTTTGTAATGTTACTTCTTTTTTCTTAAAAACCTTCAAAATTTCCTTTACCTTGAAGGTTGGAAAATGGGAGAACTGTATTGTAAGTACATGTACTAGGTTGTGCTCTAAGAAAATTGTAGGGAGCCCACAGGATCATACTGACAAAGGCTTTGGATCTATGATGACCATTACGATACATGTATTAAACTCCCTCTGCAAAAGCCAACATTTCGTTGCCTGCTAACAATCCAAAAAATTACATTTGTAATAAAGTACATTGCTTGGGGCCACTAAGCTGAGATATAACACAGGCCTGAAGTAACACAGTGTGCCAAAACCACTGAAAAGCCAATAGCTATATACTAGATACTTTACCAGAGGTTGTTATAGGGAAACAACAAAAATGAAAGGTTACTCTGATGTGAACTCTCTTCCCACAGAGTCTGTGTTCGTTGTGAAAGATCTTGGGATCCAGTTAACTAGAATAGGTGCATTTGGGCTACAAACAAGTCAGTTTATTGAACAACATAGAGTTGTTGATGTGATAATTAATGAAGTCATCACCATGGTATGTACAATGTTATTTATGTCTCAGTCATTAAATAATACAATCTTTGTAGGTTTAAGATCCTCATGTTTTGACCCAGAAAATATCCAAAATAACTTGTAACGATACTAGGGCCTATATTTCCAGAAAATTAATGACGTATCTACTATAAATACAGAGATGCCAACCTCTGGAGATCTAAATTATGAAGATTCTCTCTTTTGCATTATCCCCCCCCCCCCCCCAAAAAAACAATGACCAAGCCCCCCTCACTAGCACTATCCCCCCACCACCAACAATTAAGCACAAGTTGACCCAGTCTGCAAATTATAATGGGAATGGCTTAAGAATTTATATATGAAGTCTTACATATTTGGCACAGACCATCCAAATTTGCTTTTTGGTTGTATATAAGGACAAAATAATCAATAAGTGCAATCATGCCTCCAAAACCGTACTACTTATAAAGAAAATTATGAATTTTGGGGCAACATGGGCTTAATTTCAAACTAAAGCAGAGTAAAGCTCAAAAGTTTATTTTATCTGAGAGATTTGGTAACCTGACGGGAGATTGGGAGATGCAAGATAAATTACACAAAAACTCCACCTGAAAATAGTGCGGGTAATGGACTATTGTCTACACAAATGTAGGTCTGAGTGATTGACACACCAAAGGGATAGGTTTAAAAATGTGACAACTTTAGCTCTTCTAAAACAGTTGATCAAAAAAACTATTTTAAAAGCATTAAACTTAAAACATTAATTTATTTTGTTTTTTTTTATGAATTATTGATGAGTTTTTGAATGATTTTTTCTGCACCATGCGTGATCCACTAAATAGTCAATAAAGGGTGGGTTCAATTGGGAAATCTGGATTTAGATGTTAAAATCTGGATTTTGGATTTGCAATAAAACGCGAAATCCAAAATTGGATTTCAACGCTGAGATCATGCTGAGATAACTGTTTTTGGATTTTCTTTTTACCGTTTGATTGGGAAATCCGAATAAGGATTTGAAAATCTGTCCTTAAGAACAGCGGTCTTGCCCGCTCATGCATAACTAGCAAAAAGAAGACCGCTGTTCATGAGAATAGTTTTGCAAATCCTTTTTCAGATTTCCCAATTGAGCTGTAAAAAGAAAATCCATGAAATACGGATTTGCATTTCTTATTTGAAATCCACCCTGAGGATGGATTCTCGGAGGTGAAATCCATTTTCGGATATCTGGGTTTCAAAATCTAAATCTGGATTTCCCAATCAAGTGCAACCAAAGTCACTATAGCAGCAAAAATCTCAAAAGTCTCAGTGTTAGTTTAAAAATAATAATAATAATAATGTTTAAACCTCAGTTGGTAAAATACTATTTGAACAGAAAATATTAAAAATAACATGTCATAAACTACCAGTGCCTATAGTTTTAGAAAAGTCCAGGTGTACATGCCATTATATGGTGGATACTGTACACATCATAGTATACCATGAATAGATGTAGTGTAAAAGTACCTTGAGTTCTCAAAATTGTTAAGTGTGAAAATTATAGTTATTATTTTATTTTTACAGCACCAAGTTGTGTTTTATTTGATGCTGCTGACACATGATCATGAAACACAAGATAAATTATCAGAGAAAAATCAGCAACTTGTCCCACTTTTCACGGTAACTATCATTATTAAGTTTATATAGTTGAGTACTCTGTGGTTATTAGATAGTGAGTAGCAAGAAAAGTACTCAATTACCAAGTTAGCTATAATAATCTTATATATTCATCTCTCATTAATCTCAATCTCACATTTTAAAGTACACACAAGCCATAAGGCCCACACTAAAAGTCAGGTTCTACCGAAGTTCTCTTGTGAACCTATATACTGTTAGTATTACAGTATAAAACTGGGTTAAGGCGTTTCCAGGACATTGGTGGCATTGTTATGCAATGTTTTAGAGGGCAGTAATTGTTATAGCAGGGTTCTTAACTAGATGCTAAAAGCTAAACTACACAATAAATATGCAGGGTGCATAGTGTTACCAGCCTTATCTGTATAATCTTATAAATTGCCATAAAAAGCATTAATGATGGTATTTTGTAATGAAACACTAAAATGACAAATCTACACTTTAACTTAACTACACAAAATAATAATATAAAAGAGCTCTTTAATTTTAGTTGTCTCTTATTATTATCACTAAGTTATGATGATGATGATGATTATTTAATTGTTGTAATTTCTTTAAAATTTGTATTTCAGGCATCAATGCCTTGTCTAGAAACCATCAAACCAATATATCATGACATGAAGAAGATACTTGGAAGAAGATAAACAATATTTTAGTAGGGTTCAATTTGCATAACAAGGGTACAAAATTAAAGGAGGCTAACAGACTATAGAACCTACCAGACGGCATAGCTCTTAGCACTATTTTGCCATCCTGAGAAAAGGGTTGAACTAAAAGCATGTCTGACAAACGACAAACATATGTGAATTATATACTTTGCATAGTTGGGTGAACTGCTTTGTGATTGTATAGTGACTAGTACTAGCTGAAGGCAATGGCATAAAAGTGGTAAGAACAAGAACAATAACCAAATGCGCGGTGTCTTGGTTTGGGTCTGTGCAACCGGAATGTACCATTCCATTGGGCACATGGAATTTCCGAAATTTCAAACCAGAATTTTTGTTGAATGGAAAGAGCCCAAAGAGTTACATATAAAGTTACAGAAGTATAACATGGGACATGTTTTAAATTCTAATTGTATTATTTAGTATGCATAACATTGATTAAAATACAGCAACATTAAACATGACTTAATAGTCCAAATCCTAAAGATATCTACTTACAGTAGCTTTGTTAAAACTGCTTCTTGTGTTCAAATCTCTAATAAAGTATTTACCAAGCATATTTATAAAATCAGTTAATAATTTTTTTATAAACAATGACAATTCTAATAGCTGAATAATAAAAAAAAAACTCTGAAATAGCTGATACTTTGTGTCCCCTAATTGCTTTAATTTGTCATTAGACGAACCCCGCTTAATACAGACACCTCGTTATTACGGACGGTTTTCCTTGTCCCTAGCTCTTAGCTGTTAAGTTTTCTCTAAATTTAACCCTCTTTATGGACGCTCCATTAACACAGAATGTTTAATATTCTAGTTAACTTATACAAAACTTTCCACCTGAAAAAGCCATTTTGTTTTCACTCAGTTGTTCTATAAATCAACAGACTATGCTTATTTACAAGCTGCTGTTCAGGAAATGTGCCTGTGCGAAGATTTGACTTGAGAAAACTGACAGCAGAAACTAACCCTAGCTTTCTATTGGTTTTGAACTTAGGCATAATCCCAGTGTCCAGCACGGGTTGCTACACACACCAGTAAACCTATAGTATATGTTTGGATTCAAATCGTTTTTCTGGGACTCTCATACAGTAAAATTATACAAAAATGTCGATCACTTCAAGGACAATTTTCGCTTGAACAAGAAAACATTTGGGTTGAAAATTCTCTGTTCTTGAAGCCAAGCACGTGAAGCTATTTACACCTGGACTGAGTAAACTTGTCTCTAAACGACCGGCAACCATTTGTGAAAGGATTGTTCCCATGACAACGAAATATGCCAGAAAGAAAAACGCTGTTTACTACCAAACATTTTTTCCCACGAATGCCAAGTTAAGATATCACAATGTTGATTAATTATTACTTTAGCTATAAAAAATTGCGAAAAACGTTTGTTAAAAACACTCTATATTTTTTTGAAAAAGTAAGAAAATACACCACGTTTCGACGTTACCGGTCTTCATTATCAAGTGAAAAGAAATACAATATGAATGTTCTATAAATACAAGAAAAACAATAGTTCATTAAAGGGAAAGTAACATATAAAAATATGTTTCAAGTCAAACAAAGAGTTTAGCACTGATAGAGTCACTCTGAGTAGTAGTAGAGTTGTTTATTCAAAACCCCTTGCAGCTAAGAGCTGGATAACAGGATCGTGCGCAGATTACACATAATTAACATTTATCTTATCTAAATATTTCACAGATACAAATTCTGACAATCTTTTTGTCTTACACATTGTGTTATTATAGTTCCGGCAGCTTCGTAACGTGTTCGAGTGAACGGTAGTTACCCTTCCACTCATGGCAAGGCCAAACACAGGGTTGGATGGCTTTAAATTACGCATAAATGATTCGCAAGCAGCAGCCCTACGGTCTTCTAAAGACGGCAGGCCACTTAGTATCAATGCCTCGTCATAATGTAAATTCGGAAGAATTATCCTAAGGGCGCGCTTTTGAATTCCCTCCAACGCATCAGACAGATACTTTGGCAGATTCGCGAATACAGCCGGGGCGTATTCAATTACTGATCGTATAAGGGAGCAATGTCTGATGTCGGCACGCCGCACTTCTTTGGAGTTCTAAGTGCATAGAGGCGACGATTGGCTTTTTTGATTATGAAGTCACAGTGAACACCCCAACTCAAATCCTCAGAAATATAAACTCCGAGAAGTTTAAAGGACTTGACGCGCTCGATAACAACTCCGCCTGTACAGAAGGGGCGCCAGGTGTAACTATTATAATCAAGAAAGTCAATCGTCATGCCTTTACATTTAGCTGGATTAAGGCGCATGTTGTTGCGGTGAGAAAAGCACTGGATGTCATCCACAATACAATTCAAATATGATGGCGAGTTTCTAGGGATGATTTCTAGAATCGTCAGATCATCTACGTACTTTGCCCGCTCAGGCCATGTGCTCACAAGGTCGTTGACCATAACAAAGAACAGTACAAGCCCCAATTTAGTCCCTTGGGGAATACCTCCATTCTGGGAGCGGATATTAGAAGAATCGGAGCCTGTGCGAACTGACTGTGAACGACCTTGGAGGAAAGCAGCAATCCACCTTACAAGGCAAGGGTGTAGGTTACAGGAGTGTAGTTTACTCAAAAGAATGGTATGGTCTATAAGGTCAAACCCTTTTCTGAAGTCCACAAAAAAGAGTCTTGCACTACAGCTACCACTATCTGAGGCTTCCAGGACCAGGTGGAATACACATGCAATTGCATGCTGGGTTGACATTCCTGCGGCTGCGAATTGTTTACAATCAAGATCTTGATAAATGCCCGGGAGTGACCTCGTGAGAGTAAAGCCTTCCATTATTTTCGCCACCTGGTTCGTCAGGGAGATCGGCCTAATGTCGTTTTCAACAGACTTGGGAGTAATCTGTTTAGTGTTAAGGCTAGGCCTCAGTTCTTTGATGACAAGCATTTCGTAAACGAGGCGGTCAAATTTCCCGTGGCATTTCTTGAGAACGCGAAATTGGCACTCATTGAGAAGATTTTTTGTCACCGTGCGATTTTAAAAAATGGTTACCGATAGCTGAAAACTTCGGTTCAGCAATGCGTTGATTAAGGTGTCGGGCTGTGTAGCCATCGCACAGATCACATGCAAATTTATAAAAAATGCATTAATAAACTCTTCCAATTGGCAGCTGTTTCGCATAAAGGTTCTATACCAGGTACCACAGAGAAAACACAAAAAGTATTGGCTGGTGGCAGGGAAGCGCTTAAATCTAGGGGTAAGGGGACCAGTAGAGAAGCCCTCCTGGGGGGAGACAAGATCGAGTGGTACCAGGGGTAGCCACCGTGGAGAGGAGTCCTGATCAGTCTCCAGGGGTGAGGCCTATATCCCCCAGTCACTAGGAACGAAGGGTAACCAAGTGGGGTGGCCTCGTGGGTGGAGTACAGATCAGGTGGGACCGGGGCTCCACAGATACTATAGTTGTAGAGAAATAAAATAATGATCTGCTTGATATACGTTCTGGTCGTGCTAAATATATAGTGAGCATAAGGAATAATTGAACGAGCTACACAAAGGTTCCAGTCAGAACAAAGGAATGGGGTGGGGGGGGGGGGGAGGAGGGGAAAAACGCTGTTGTGAATGAACCGAAGCCCTAAGAGAACTGACTGGGAAAGGACAATGTACGGCAAAAAGAGGAGTAGATTTTCATGATAAGCATGTGATATTATGAATGGAACCTTTGTGGAGTCTAGAAAGTATATCATTTAAGTTACGGTGGACTTTGCCAGAGAAGAAGGATACATTGTAATCGAACAACTAGCTACTGTTCATTGTTCTTTCTTGTACTTTGAACTAGTATCTACCATTACTCAGTACAAAAGGTTATTCAAATGTTGAACGTTGTGTGACAAAAGAACAGAGATATGATTGTTGCTAACAGGTCAATATGTGTGCTTTCATAAGGCATATATGTAATTTTCACTGAGGTTTATTAACATCAGTTTATGCTACCATAAACTTGAACTTAATAAAGTCTTTCAATTGGAAGGGGGTTCGCCGGGTACCACACAGAAAACACACAAAAAGTGTTGGCAAAATTCTGGTGGCAAGGAAGCACTTAAATCTAGGGGTAGGGGGACCAGTAGAGAAGCCCTCCTGGGGGGAGATAAGATCGAGTGGGACCGGGGGTAGCCACCCTGCACAGGAGTCCTGATCAGTCTCCAAGGGTGACGCCTATATCCCCCAGTCACTAGGAACTAAGGGGAACAGTACAGATCAGGTGGGACCAAGGGTCCACACCCTGGAGTGGATATTTTTCCGGACCTGTCTCCAAGGGCTAGGCTCTGTGGGGTAAGGTGCAGCCAGGGGTTGCACTTCCCTGCCACGGATTGTGGAGCATGGGGAGACAGGGGACGCAATCCCCCCCCACCCCCCCCCCCCCCCAAAAAAAAAAAAAAGAAAAGAAAAAAAGAAAAAAAAAGGTTTTGTGAATGAACCGAAGCTTAAGAGAACTGACTGGGAAAGGACAATGTACGGCAAAAAGAGGAGGACATGTACATGATAAGCATGTGATATTATGAATGGAACCTTTGTGGAGTCTAGAAGGTATATCATGCCAGAGGAGAAGGATACATAAATAGAACAACTAGTTACTGTTCATTGTTCTTTCTTTTACTTTGAACTTGTATCTACCATTACTTAGTACAAAAGGTTATTCAAATGTTGAACGTTGTGTGACAAAAGAACAGAGATATGATTGTTGCTAACAGGTCAATATGTGTGCTTTCATAGGGCGTATATGTAATTTTCAGGTCTATTAACATCAGTTTATACTACCACAAACTTGAACTTGCTGACTTACAATACTCGGCTTAATTTATTTAGGCTCAAGATCTTGCTCCAATTTTTTGCTAACAAAAATAGGCTGTAAAGAGCTGTAAAGTGACGGCAATCTTATTGCTGAGATCACGCAATTAATTGTCATTGCCTACGAACTGCGTTAGCGGCTCTCTGATCTTTGAAGGGAAGAACTATTCTGATTGTGTTGCCATCATCGGTTTTCTTTTCTAGCCTAGTGGCAATATTCTGAATAAACATATTAACGGTAGAATTTATGAGGTCAATTGGATAATCAAGTCGGCGGAAGATAGAGCGTAACTTGGCACATTCCTCACTGAAGGCTTCTGTCGTAGATGACAGGGCATGGGCGCGATGTAACATGGTCTTCAATAAACCGGTTTTGTAACGCTTGTCTCCATGGCTATGAAAATGCTGCAAGAGTAGACCAGTGTTGGTTGGCTTTCTGTAAACACGGGTTTCAAGTTATGTTCCATTCTTAATATCTCAATTCCAATGAAAGGGATCATATTGTCAGCAGGAAGTTCCACTCTAAACTTTAGGTTCGGGTGTAGACCATTCAATGTAGTGAGAAAATCAGCAGCAGCATCGGTGCTAGGCATCCTAGCAAGAGTATCATCGACATACCTCTTATACAGAGAGGGTACCATACCGTCGCGTGAGAGGTTTTCTTCGAGGTGGCACATAAACACATTGGCCATTAGCGGGCCGAGAGGAGAGCCCATCGCTACACCGTCATTCTGCTCATACAAATGACCATCGAACTGAAAAAGCTGATTGGTAGTGGCAACTTCAAGGAGCTGTGTAAGTTCTTTTTTCTCAAGATTGAGATCATAGGTTTGATTAAACCAGTTGTCGGTAAAGGCTCTGCCGACCAGGATGTTAATAGTCTCACTTAAAGGTACATTAGTAAAAAGGGCCGTCACGTCATGGGAGACCAGTATGTCTTCTGCATTCATAGGAATGGAACGAATCTCATCAGCAAATTCAAACGCACCAGTAATCTTGTACTCGTTCACAGAAAGTGGTTTCAATTTTTGTTCAAGCCATTTAGCCAGGTTAAAGTTGTAAGTTCCAGTGGCTGATAAAATTGGTCTAATACTCAATTTGGCTTTGTGTGTCTTGGGAAGCCCATAAAGATAGGCCAGTCTTGAACTCTTCGGAGAAAGCGAAGTGGTAATGTCTTCAGGCAGTATTTGATGCAGGATTGAGTGCACACCTTTCTCTTTCTGAAGGAGTGGGCGAAAGTGTTTCGGTGGTCGTCCACGAAGGTTTGGGCGTTTGTCATCAACAGGTGCAAATTTGGTAACATCATCGATTGAAGCTGCGCTAAGAAGACGGATGTACTCAGATTTGCCATGACTACAATTCCAGAACCAAAGTCAGGTTTGGTAACAAAAATGTCCTCAAGTTTCTTTAATCGATTGAGCGCTTCCACGAGAGCTTTAGGTGGAGAAGGGTTTGCGCGCAGAATGTAATTCAAAGCGATTGAACGTAATGTTTTTAACTTGCCAACTCCTTATCATTAGGATCTTCCACAATTGGTTCGACTTTCCAATAGGTTCTCTCAAAGTTAGCTTTGATTTCAGCTAAAGCGACGTTTTGAGGTAGAGAATATTTCAGTCCTCTGCAGATGACAAGGTTTTTGAAAAAAGAAAAACGATACGAAGACATGTTGTTAATATGTTCGTTCACATCAAACTTCTTCGACAACTAACATAACTTTTCATCATTTCATCATATTGGTTCTGACGCAGTGTATTCATAGTCTGTATGATGGCAATGTAACGAATGAATGAGCATTCCTCCCTGATGTCCTTATGGGCGTTTCGAACTTCTTCCTTGAGATGACTGAGATAAGATAACTTGGATCTCAATTCCTCGTCCAGAACCTCCCTTTGATAATTGTCGGATGCTTTCTTCCATTTACGTGCTTTTCTTCGTTCAACCTGGGCAAATGTTGGTGTAACACCAAAGTTCAAACATAAGCGAAGGAACTCAACAGCGCCTTCACATTTGATAAGGCGTTTACTCACTTTTCAAGACGTCTGAATAAGTGCAGCTGATTAGCGTGTTTGAGTACATTAAAAAGAAGCGACTTTTTAAGACATTTAGCATAAAAAATTGCAAAAAAACTAAATTTTTAAAAAAGGTAACGTTTCGACGTTACCGGAGGTCATTATCAAGTGAAAAGAAATAAAATCATGATGAATGTTCTATACTGAAATACAAGAAAACAATAGTTAATTAAAAGGAAAGTAACATATAAAAATATGTTACAAGTCAAACAAAGAGTTTAACACTGATGGAGTAACTCTGAGTTTTAAGGCTAGGCCTCAGCTAGGCCTCAGTTCTTTGATGAAAAGCATTTCGTAAACGAGGCAGTCAAATTTCCCGTGGCATTTCTTAAGAACACGAAATTGGCCCTCATTGAGAAGATTTATATGTCACCG
Organism: Porites rus; assembly: GCA_964035705.1. Lineage (NCBI taxonomy): Eukaryota > Metazoa > Cnidaria > Anthozoa > Scleractinia > Poritidae > Porites > Porites rus. Next base: position 15,316,336 of record OZ037998.1, on the reverse strand, counting down.
TGCGATTCTGAACAATGTTGCTATAACGAACTCACATATTTTCCCTGATGAAGGCAGCATTGCCGAAATGTGGGAGTTTTATTTGAAATTATCAGCGTATAACTTACCACCTTCCCACGTCTAAAAAATGTTTACCGATAGCTAAATACTTGTGTTCAGCAATGCGTTGATGAAGGTGTCGGGCTGTGTAGCCAACTTAATCTGCATCACACAGATCACATGCAAATTTATAAACAACCCATGGCTGACTTACAATACTATAATTTCTTTAGGCTTAAAATCACGCAATTGCCTACGGACTACGTTAGCGGCTATCTGATCTTTGAAGGGAAAACTATTATGATCGTGTTGCCATCATCGGTTTTCTTTGGCAAAAGTCTTGTTAGCAAGATTTGAATTGTAATCAATCGACAAAATTGTTGTCATGGACGAATCTGAGTACATCCGTCTTCTTAGCGCAGCTTCAATCGATGATGTTACTAAATTTGCACCTGTTGATGACAAACGCCCAAACCTTCGTGGACGACCACCGAAACACTTTCGCCCACTCCTTCAGAAAGAGAAAGGTGTGCACTCAATCCTGCATCAAATACTGCCTGAAGACATTACCACTTCGCTTTCTCCGAAGAGTTCAAGACTGGCCTATCTTTATGGGCTTCCCAAGACACACAAAGCCAAATTGAGTATTAGACCAATTTTATCAGCCACTGGAACTTACAACTTTAACCTGGCTAAATGGCTTGAACAAAAATTGAAACCACTTTCTGTGAACGAGTACAAGATTACTGGTGTGTTTGAATTTGCTGATGAGATTCGTTCCATTCCTATGAATGCAGAAGACATACTGGTCTCCTATGACGTGACGGCCCTTTTTACCAATGTACCTTTAAGTGAGACTATTAACATCCTGGTCGGCAAAGCCTTTGCCGACAACTGGTTTAATCAAACCTATGATCTTAATCTTGAGAAAAAGGAACTTACACAGCTCCTTGAAGTTGCCACTACCAATCAGCTTTTTCAGTTCGATGGTTATTTGTATGAGCAGACTGACGGTGTAGCGATGGGCTCTCCTCTCGGCCCGCTAATGGCCAATGTGTTTATGTGCCACCTCGAAGAAAACCTCTCACGCGACGGTATGGTATCCTCTCTGTATAAGAGGTATGTCGATGATACTCTTGCTAGGATGCCTAGCACCGATGCTGCTGCTGATTTTCTCACTACATTGAATGGTCTACACCTGAACCTAAAGTTTAGAGTGGAACTTCCTGCTGACAATATGATCCCTTTCATTGGAATTGAGATATTAAGAATGGAACATAACTTGAAACCCGTGTTTACAGAAAGCCAACCAACACTGGTCTACTCTTGCAGCATTTTCATAGCCATGTAGACAAGCGTTACAAAACCGGTTTATTGAAGACCATGTTACATCGCGCACATGCCCTGTCATCCACGGCAGAAGCCTTCAATGAGGAATGTGCCAAGTTATGCTCTTTCTTCTGCCGACTTGATTATCCAATTGACCTCATAAATTCTACCGTTAATATGTTTATTCAGAATATTGCAACTAAGCTAGAAAAGAAAACCGATGATGGCAACACGATCAGAACAGTTCTTCCCTTCAAAGATCAGATAGCCGTTAACGCAGTCCGTAGGCAAGTGGGTGATCTCAGCAATAAGATTGCCGTCACTTTACAGCCTATTTTTGTGAGCAAGATCTTTAGGCTAACGAAATTAAGTCGAGTATTGTAAGTCAGCCATGCGTTGTTTATAAATTTGCAAGTGATCTGTGTGATGCAGATTATTCTTACACATTTTTATATGTTACTTTCCTTTTAATGAACTATAATTGTTTTTCTTGTATTTATAGAACATTCATATTGTATTTCTTTTCACTTGATAATGAAGACCGGTAAAGTCGAAACTTCGTCGGTGTATTTTTTAACTTTTTTGAAAAATTTCTTAAATGCTTTTAAGAAAAGTTTTCGCAATTTTTTATAGCTAAATGTTTTAAAAAGTCGCTTCTTTTTGATGATTAATTACTAGGTATTTAAACGTTTTAATTACTTTTATCTACGAAATGGCTGTTATCTCAAAGGTAAACGGGAGATAAACAAAAACCAAAAAGAAAAGTTGTAAAGCTTGAGTGTCGTGTTCTGATGTCTGCTATCTAAGCTCTTTTTTCAACTTCCTCGCTTAAAGCTTCGTAATCCAAAGCACCCTCATCGTTTGCTTGGAATTCCAGTGATAAACCAGTGAAGGACTTTTTGATGGTGTCTTTAGAAGATGCGTAGATCATTTTGTCTCCAATCTTTGCATTTTTGTCACACCTGAATCAAAAAAGAGAGATGAGATGAACCAGCTCAGTTTTAACCGCGTTGGCTCGGCTCATGCCTTGTTTCCTTAAAAAATTGTTGTTGTGTTTATGTGAGAAGGAAGATCCTGGTTGCTCGAAGAAAGCGTCCTTGCAGACGTTTCCTACACTTCCCTCGCGCGCCTTTCGTGGTTTTCGTGCGCCCGGAATCCTATTCCCCTCCCCTTTCAAACGCCTGCCACGCAGTCTACCAATTCTGTCGCACTTATAAGTGTTTTTACCACTCAGATTTTTTATTTTTACTGGGTTGATAAAATAAAGTGCTCTTACAACTCTGACTCTGTCGAGCTAGTAAAATCCAGCCTAAAATGTCTGGAGACTAAAGGAAAATATTGTGCACTGTCACTAGCTATAAATACAGAGAACAGCCTCACTCACCAGAAGATGAATGCCAACTTATTAACTCGCCTGCCGTCCTTCTTCATAAATCCAAAATCGTACAAAATATATCTTGGCTCATTGGTGAGTTGCTCCTTCATTCTA
>OZ037998.1:15263479-15308479 GCA_964035705.1 Porites rus | reverse complement strand
GCTTGAATATTGAAATAGATGTTATGTAAGACTGACCTTCACGCAATAGGTACCTTGATGTTTAAGGTTCTCAACAACACCATTAGCATTTATTTTTTTCGATTGAGAATGTTTTTTTATCCCGCCGCAGCCGAAAATAACTAAAATCTGTGGACTTGCTGATCATGGAAGGGTGTGTTAACGCAATGAAAACGCTGGCAGCGCTGTCTTCGAAGGTCCATGATTCTAATGAGGCCTGCAACATAACGTGACTAGATGATCTTAGCGTCCTTGTGGCGTTACGATTGTTCAGCCTAAGTTAGGAGGGTCAATCCTCAAGGCAAAGTGCCTTGAATACGTTATACGGCAAATGCTGCTTCTTGTGTTGACCAACTGGGCGCCACCCTAGCTTAAACAAATCTTGCTTAGTTGGATAACATTTAAAAAAAAAAAAACAGCAGCTGAATTCGCTGAAGTTTCTCAAGACAAAACATGCAGGACTTTTATTGAAAGTGAATGGGAGTTCTAAGCTCTAAGCTTTGGACACTGACGAAAACGATGAAAATAGAAATACCGGAAAAAGATGATAATGGGCAAATTTGACAAGCTTCACTTTCGTTGATACTCATAGCTGTCATACCTTAACCTGAAAGGCGGACTGCACACAAAATAGCTATTTTTGTCAGTCAAACAATGTGGTCAAGACAAAACTAAATTCCCTATCCCGCTACTTTTCCTTTACGTTTCCCGCATCCCAAGCTCATAAAAGTAGGAAATCCGGCTCCCGCTCGCTATCAAAATTCCCGCTTCCCGCTCCTGTCTTGAGCTTGCATCCCCCGTATCACCACAAAAAAATTGCCAAATCCCGCATCCCGCCAAACCTATTGTGGACCTTCTTAGCCTATTGCAAGAAAGAATTATCGCCGCTCTTCTTCGTCGGCTTCATCGTAGTCGTTGAGGAAATTTAATCCTCTGTTGCCTGTGACATTGGCGATATATTCTGAACTTACAATCTTCTCTTTCTTCAGCTTGCTGACAGTTGTTTTTCTTGCACTATGATTTGTAATTTTTTTTCTCACTTTCTTTGAGGCTAGTACCAGCTACGGATACTTTCATTATGTTAGTTATGGTATTTTTCCCCAGTGGTTTAGTTTGAACCAGATTTTCGGTTTCGTTTGCTACTGTGGTAGAAAAAACAGACCATCGCATGGCCAGTGTTTTATGCATCAGTCAATTCTAACTGTGCCCTGCGCCCTCCTCCCCTCCGGGCTACTGCGGGGCATTTGCCTGCCTTGTCAGTCCGGGAGGTGGGGTATTTGCAAATTTTGTGCTGTCCGGGGGCCGGGCATCTGCCAACCTCGGGGCCATTCCCGAGGTTGGCAAACACGCACGCGGTTTGCTATCAAAATATAACTACACAGAGGATTTTAGTGGGAAAGAAAGCAGATTAACTCACCTGTCAAGGAAAAAATTGAAGAGGGTTGAAAAGGTATGTTCTTGTTTTTATGCATGCATTTCTTCACTGAATTACATAGCGAAATCGGGAGCTATCGACGTGAATCAACGTTTTTGGGTTATTGAATCAAATTTTTGTTGATATGATTTGAAAAACATCCTTTCATATTTATAAAACTATTCATAACATATAACCTTACAGCACTCAAGAGTCCCCACCCCCGGGAATTTGCCATCCAAGGCAAAAAAAAAATTGCTAATGCCCGGGGGTACAACAACTACATTGGAAGAATCAACTTAAGGCCTAGGCAAATTACGTCGAACTTTTCACGAGACGAACCAAACTTCGTGAATGAGTTTGAATCGTCCAGCGCTGGTTCTATCCGTCTACTTCAGACGGGTAGAACTTAACATCTAAAGATCTTCGGGACAAACGTCGATCTTCGCATGCGACAAACTAAACTAAGAAACTAAAAGATTACATGGTAACGTATATTTAGACTCTTTCATTTGTCCACACGATCTTAACTTAATTTAGGTCCACCCAATTAGAGTTTGGTTCTTTTAATGAAAAGTTCCAAGTTTGGCCTTGGCCTAAGTGAACTGTCCAAAAATTTTCCACAGCCTCGCACAGTTTTGTTCCCGTAATTATTTTGTTCGACAAAAACATTCTGAAAAATGTTATGATCGCTGAGGGCTTTTACACGTGCATAATAAGTATGGAGCTTTGCTTTAATTTCTACCGAAAATATTTATCCCATGGCTTGTCAAAATAATGCCACAGTTCTTTAATACGCAACGTACAAAAAAAGCTTTAGATCCAAAATTTGGGTCGGCGACCCACATCGCGTGGGCACGCTCTCTACTGTATACATTACCAAAAGGACACGCATTGTGTCACGTCATACAAAGTAGAGACGCTTGTCCCTTGCCACCTGTAAGCCATATATAGTAAAAAAAAAATCCAACTTTGTTTTGCATGTTTTAAACTATAGTGCATAGATAAGGAAACCCTTTCCTCCGGTAAGAGGGATTCTGCAGAAAATGTTGCGATTTTTATTTTCGTGGAGTACAATTTTAGGGTTGCGTAATAGGTCATCGTACTATATTGTGGTCTGTGAGAAACAAAACGCTTATGCACTTCTTAAAGCACACTCTCTTTTCCCAGAAGTTTTAAGAGTTTTAGCAAAGTCATGGATTTTCTGAATAACACATTTTTGGTTTTTAATTTTAAATCTTTGTAATATAATTTTTTTTGTTTTTTTGTTTTTTTTTGTTTTTGAATTTAAACTAGCTGATAGCTAAGCGTAATATCCACGTTAAATAAAGAATCGTATCGTATCGTATCGTACACTAAAAAACTTATGTATTGAATGCAGGTGAAGCGCGACTCGGTGGCTATAGCGTGACATCTTCAAAAGTAATAGCGTGATCGCGTGATCCTGCGCTGCAGTAGGAGAAGTATAGGTCGCCTCAACTGGGATAAACGATTCGAGACGATAGAACTGGACTATCGGGGCTTTCTCTTCAAGAGAGAGAGAAATGGTTTGGGAACACATAATTGTTTACTAGGTACATTTTTGAAGATCATGTCTTATTTAATAGATCCTGAGTACACTTTTTCAGTGACGTTCTGCAGCATATTCGCTTGCGGTTTTCGCAGTGTGATGACGAAAGGTACCCTGTTGAGTCTCATAAGTTCCCGCGGTCTTCGTCTTCTAGCCGTGACGTAGGCATTTCTATAGAACTGTAAGATCCATAGATTCGGTCAAAATAAAAGGGCCGTTCCTCTGATACTCTGCTAACATTCGCGTCGTTGGCTAGTGCCAACCAATCGACGAATGTCAGCGACGCGAACGACTTCGTAATTGCTAAAACCACACCTGATAGCAGGGCGGTATTCTCCTGAACTTGAGCGTAGAATCAAGAAAAGTGCAAAAACCTACAACTATGATCAAGCTAATATGATATCTTACAAAAGTAATAATAAAATTCGCTTATATTTATTTCCTTCATGTCGTTGATTGAAATAAGGCAGTAAAGTTTAGTGTTAAACATAATACTGTGCCGTTTTGAATACAGTTAGATGAGGCTAAATGGCTAACTTTGTTAACAAAAACTGTTAAAATCTTTCAAGAACAAGTCTAAAGAAGCTGAAATATTTTGACCTGTTTTAGCTCGATTCTAACCTTTCGAGTTTCTTTTAGGATCAAAATTATGAAATATAATAATTATAACAAACAATTCTGCTAACATAACTGATACTACTTTTGTTCTAATTGCTTTTGTCGAAAACCTAATGTTAGTTGTTCTACTATACACATTGGAAACGTTCCCGGCCTGAAAACACTTTTTGTTTTCACTTGGCTGTTCTAAAGCTAAAAAAGGCAACAGACCGAGCTTTCTAGAAGACAAAGATTATTTTTAATACCAGTTACTGTTCAGGAAACGCGCCTGCGCGAAGACTTGACTTGAGAAAACAGCAGACAGGGTTGGTGTTTAACAAGACGTTGTACCTTAAAAAGCTCAAGTTGATACCTTTTATCTTCAACTCTATCGGTATTAACAATCTAAATCCTAAGGAGATCTTCAGTAATGTTGATGAAACTGCTTTTTTGTGTTCAAACCACGTGTGAAGTATTTATTTATAACTTTATAAAATCAGTCAGTATAATGATAATAATATTAAAATAGATAACACCCGTGTGTGTTTAAATATTGCTTTAATTTCTCAATAATCTAATGTTTGTTATTCCAGTAAACAATATATAGAACCTTCCTCCTGAAAAAACCATTTTTGCTTTCACTTAGTTGTTATATAAAGCATCAGACTAGATAGACTACCAGTAGTCCCCCATTTTTCCTCAGAGGTAGTACACGCGGCGTGTCGCCTTTTCTCGCGTGGGGGGATTTTCACGCGCGCTCGCGTTTCGCTCGCTCTACTATCCTTAGGAAAAATTGGGGACTACTCGTAGTCTACAGACTAGATGATTTACCAGCTGCTGTTCAGGAAATGCGCCTGCGTGCAGGTTTGACTTGTGAAAACAGCAGAAACTAAATAAATCTAGCTTTCTATTGGTTTTATACTGAGGCATAATCCCAGCGTCCAGCACAGGTTGCTAAACACACTAGTAAACCTATAGTATCCGTTTCGATACAAATCGTTTCGCTACGACTCTCAAGCACTGAAGAGATTGCACAAGAAATTTGATAACTTCGATTCAAGTATAGTTTGAACAAGGAAAAATTTTGTATATTCATTGTTCTTTAACCGAAGCTCGTGAAGCTATTTACACCTCGACTGAGTAAACTTGTATTCAAACGACCGGTAACCAGTTGTGAGATGATTGTTCTCAAGACAACGAAATCTGCCAAGAGCAAAAACACTGTTTTACAATTTTTTTGCCACGAATGCCAAGTTAGTGTATCACAACATAAATCACTAGGTATTTAAAAGTCTGAATTAATTCTGTCTACGAAATGGCCGTCCACTTAGACGATCAGAGATAACAGGTGGAAAATGGGAGGCAGTTATTGATATTTCTTGTCATCTCAAAGGCGAACGGCAGATAAACAAAAACCATAAGGAAAAGTTGTAAAGCTTGAGTGTCGTGTTCTGATGTCTGCTATCTATTAAGCTCTTTTTTCCACTTCTTCACTTAAAGTTTTGTAATCCAAATCGCCCTCATCGTTTGCTTGGAATTCCAGTGATAAACCAGTGAAGGACTTTTTGATGGTGTCTTTAGAAGATGCGTAAATCATTTTGTCTGCAATCTTTGCATTTTCGTCACACCTAAAACAAAAAGGGGAGATGAGATGAACCAGCTAAGTCAACCGGGCTGCCTCGGCTCTTGCCTTTTTTCCGTATAAAATTGTTATTGTGTTTATATGAGAAGACAGGCTGCCCCGTTTGCCGAGATCTTGGTTGCTCGAAGGAAGATCCCAGCAAGCAGACTAGGGTTGATTCACGTCATATAAACAGTTCCTAAGTAGAAATGAGAACTAGGCAATAAGGGTGTACTTCATCATACAAACTAAAGCTAAAGAGATGTCCCAACACCTTTTTTACTTAATAATCTCTTGTGAATGCACTTTGATTAGTAATACATCAATTCAGGGAAGTTCAGGGAGCAAGGGTGACGCCGGGGGAGAACACTCACCTCCCACCAATGTGGCCGAGGTTCAAATCCCGGCGTCCACTGACTCCGTAGAGTTTATTGCAGTTTCTATAATATTCTGGCTTCACTCGCCATATGGTTATTAGTAGATCGATCAAGTTATTCAAATAGCGTGATGTCATTGTGACTTCAATTAACCGGATTAAGGTATCATTAATAAAGGTAATCATTATTTTTTCATCACTCCGGTAGATGTGGAAAACGAAAAAGACCCATAGCGTCCTTGTAGGCGTTCCCTACACTCCCCTCGCGCGCCCGGAATCCTCTTCCCCTCACCTTTCAAACGCCTGTCTCGCACGCTACCAATTCTGCTGCACCTATAACTCTTTTTACCACTCAGATTTTTTGTTTTTACTAGGTTAATAAAATAAAATGCTCTTCCAACTCTGACTCTGTCGAGCTAGTAAAATCCAGCCTAAAATTTCTCGAGACTAAAGGAAAATTTCATGCGCGGTCACCAAAAAATACGGAGAACAGCCTCACTCACCAGAAGATGAATGCCAACTTATTAACTCGCCTGCCGTCCTTCTTCATAAATCCAAAATCATACAAGATATATCGTGGCTCATTGGTGAGTTGCTCCTTCATTCTATTGAACTGTGCTTCATCCTCTTCTTTTGTTTCAGTTTTGCATGGATTCCCACACACGTCAGCAACAATTTTCTTCTTCCCTTCAATGTTAAAGAGTGCAAACTTGTGCGTGCTTCTCATCTTCATATCGTTAAACAAACCGTTGATTTCAGCATCGACTTGGACTCCCGACATAGACTATATCAACACAATATAAAAATAAAATTAATAATCTAAAAAAAAACTTATTGAAGTATCAGAACTGCTGTAAAGTAAAAAACTGATGAGGCTTATTGTTTGTTTGAAATGTACTCTCGAACTGACCGAATTCCAAAAATGAAGCATTTTTGTGGACTAGAAGTGGAGAAAATGAAGGCCAAAGTTGAAATATTGATAAATACGTCAAGTAACACAGGGGAGATTACGGCAAAATTTGCTTACATTCTGCCTTCTACAATAAAGAACGATTGCGTTGATCATTCCTAACCACTTCCATATCTGAAAAAAGCCCATGGCCGAGGGTGTGAGTGTGGTTCCCTGTTTAGTGTACGACGACCTTTTTCAACTAAAATAACCCAGTTATTCTGATGGGCAATTTTAAGTTAAGAGTTAACAATGGGCATCTACAATTATATCAAAGTACTGTAACTACTTACCATTGTGATGGTTGACGGTGACTTTAATTTTTAAAATACCTTGAAAGGAAAGAAGTTAAAAATTAGTTGGGTGAAGCAAATTAATCTGAATATAGCTTTTCAAAATAAACTTTGTGGAGCAAAGGTGTACATGAATAGCACTTCAAAGTGAAAAATCTTTGAATACATAATCAACTGTAGCAACAAATTTTAGCAATTTGTGCTTTCCGCTCCTAAAGGGATAAATGTTTAGACTCCAAAGAAAACTAAAACAAGCTTTAGCATCGCTCCTTACCAATAACTTGCTTCTTGCTAGCTGTCTTCGAACCCTATGGCTTGATAAAAACTTTCATTTCTGCAGGTGCGTATATATATGTTCCCGGTGTGATGTAACATTCTATATTAATTTTATAATTATACAGTTGCTCTAAACTGTGGGTTTCCTTCGACATCATTTACTTGAAATTAAAGCGAGCTCATTGCATCCTTTTAAGGAAAAGACACGGAGCGTAACTGGGCGATGGGAATTACGCAATGATAAAAATTTGCATAACACTGAATTATAAACAGTTAATTTGTTATTGTTTTATCGCCTGAATATAGAAGTTGTCATGCAACAAATCTTCTCTAGACTAGTAACAATCAACTTCTAAATTTATTTTAGTGAAGGAGATTCTAAAAATTGATTTGCGACAATGTTTAAAATTTACGTATGCTGACAGATCAACTTTCGGTGTTAAGGGTTTGAAGGACGCGAGTACACGCGCATACGGTGTATTATCTCCTTTTATGGTGTATTTTACAAATTCGATCTTTTATAGAATAATGACATAATAGATAAAGTTTTCTTTGTCACGTCCTAGTCCATAAAATCGTCATGAACCTTATGATAAACCTAAGGAATCTTAATACCTATATATTGGATATAATTCACGATTGCCTTGTCATGTTAGCAATGTTTGCCTTATAAAATGTGTCAGTAGTTGCTAACTAGTATTTAAGGGTTATAAAGGACAAAAATGGTCTCTAGATCTAGCGACAAGTAAGACTTAGACCAAACGTCGAACTTTTCAAGCGACGAACTAAACTTTGTGAATGAGTTTGAATTTTCTATCCGTTCTATCCGTCTACTTTAGACGGATAGAACTGAACGTGTGAACATCGTCTTCGGGACAAACGTCGATCGTCGCATGCGACGAACTAAACCAAGAGACTTTTGCATGATGATGTATATTTATACTCGTTCATTCGTTCGCACGATCTTAACTTAATTTAGTCAATTTAGGTCGACCCAATTAGAGTTTGCTTCTTCTTATGAAAAGTTCGACGTTTGGCCTTGGCGCAAGTGAACTGTCCAAAAATTTTCCATAGCCTCGCACAGGTTTATTCCTGTAATTATTTTATTGGACAAAAACATTCTTAAAAAAGTTATGATCGCTCCTGTCCCTACTGTATACATTACCAAAATAGGATACGCATTATGTCACGTCATGCAAAGTAAAGTCACCTCTAAGCCATACATAATAAAAAAATTCAACTTTGTTTTGCATTTGTTAAAATTAAATACAGAGATAAGGAAACTCTTTCTTCCGGAAAGAGGGGTATGTGCAGAAAACTTTGCGATATTTATTACAATTCAGTGCAATTGTTGTGTTACGTAATACGTCATCGTACTGTATTGTGGTCTTTGAAGAACAAAACGCTTATGCACTTCATTAAAGACGCTCTCATTTCCCAGAAGTTTAGATTTTAAGTAATTTCATGCATTTTCTGAATGACAGACAAAAAAATTATGTATTGAAGTAGGTGAAGCTTAACTTGGTAGCTATAGCGCGATATCTTTAAAAGCAAAAGCGTGCTCGAGTGATCCTGCACTGTAAAAGCAGAAGTATGGGGCGAGTCGTCTCAATTTTCAATTGATAAACGATCGATCAATTCGACTATCGGGGCTTCGGCTCAGTTCTGTTCAAGAGAGAAATGGTGATTTTTATTCCCTGTTTCCAAGCCAGAGAGGCAAAAGGGAACACATATTTGTTTACCAGGTACATTTTTGGTGATCATGTCTTAATAGATCTTTCGTACACCTTTTCAGTAACGTTCTGCAGCATATTCGCTTGCGATCTTTGCAGTGTAATGACAAAAGGAACCCCGTTTAGCCTCATAAGTTCTCGCGGCATTGCTGTAAAACTGTACGATCCATAGATTTGATTGAAATAAAAGGACCGTTCCTCTGATACCTTGCTAACATTCACGTGGTTGGCTAGTGCCAACCACGCGAATGTCAGCGACCTGAACGACTTCCTAATTGCTAAAACCATGCCTGATAGCAGGGCGGTGTTCTTCTGAACATAAGAGTAGAAATTTTTAAAGCTACAAAAACAACCAAGCTAACATGATATCTTACTAACAGTGATAATAAAATTTGTTTCTATTTATTCCCTTCATGTCATTGATTAAAATAAGGCCACAAGGTCAGGTACATGATACTGTGTCGTTTTAAATAAAATAGATGACGCTAAAGATGCCTAACTTTGTTAACAAAAACTCTTAACATCTTTCAAGAACAAGTCTAAAGAAGCTTAAAGAATTTGACCTTTTCTAGCTCAATTCTAACCTTATGAGTTTCTTTAAGGATCAAAATAATGAAATATAATTTTAATAACAAACAATATGCTAACTTGACTGATGCTACTTAATTGTTCTGAATCGCTTTTGTTAAAAACGTAATATTTGTTGTTGTACTATAGTACACATTTTAAACGTTCCCGACCTGAAATTACTTTTTGTTTTCACTTGGCTGTTCTATAACTAAAGGCAACAGATCGAGCTTTCTATTAGCCAAGGATTATTGACTTGAGAAAACAGCAGACAGTGTTGGTGTTAAACACGACTTTGTACCCTAAAGGGCTTAAGTTGATACAGAAACTTTTTATCTTCATTTTCTGTTGGTATTTACAATCTATATCCTAAAGAGGTCTTCCAGTAAAGTTGATGAAACTGGTTTTTGTCTTTAAACCACTTGTGAAGTATAGTATAACCTTTAAAAAATAAGTTAGTGTCAATGAAAATAATATTGAAATGCCTGACACCATGTGTGTTTTAATATTTCTTTAATTTCTGAACAATCTTATGTTTGTTATTGTAGTAAAGTTACATAAAACCTTTTTCCTGAAAAACCTTATTTGCTTTCAATTATTTCTTATATAAAGCACAGAGTAGGATTATTTACCAGCTGCTGTTCAGGAAATGCGCCTGCGCGAAGGTTTGACTTGGGGAAACAGCTTAACAGCAGAAACTAAGCCTAGCTTTCTATTGGTTTTATACTGAGGAATAATACCAGTGTCCAGCATGGGTTATTACAGACACCAGTAAACCTGTAGTATACGTTTAGATACAAGCTGTTTCGATACAAGTCGTTTCGATACAACCCTGAAGTAGTAGAATTACACAAAAATTGTGATCACTTCAAGGATAGTTTTCGCGTAAACAAGACTCTTGTGTTGTTTACTTGAATTGTTTGTTTTGTTTACTCTTGTTTCTTTTAAAACATTTGGTTTGAATATTTTCTCTTCTTCAAGCTAAGCACGTGAAGCTATTTACACCTCGACTGAGTAAACTTGTATTCAAACGACCAGTAACCATTTGTAAAATGATTGTTCCCAAGACAACGAAATATGCCAGGAAGAAAAACACTGTTTTACAATTTTTTCCCACGAATGCCAAGTTAAGGTATCACAACATTATTTTACTAGATTTTTAAAAGTTTTAATTAATTCTATCTACGAAATGGCCGTCCACCATTGTTAAATTCAATTAGACGATAACGTGTAGAAAATGGGAGGTAGTTATTGATACCTCTTGACATTTCAAAAGAAAACGGCAGATAAACAAAAACCATAAGGAAAAGTTGTAAAGCTTGAGTGTCGTGTTCTGATGTCTACTATCTAAGCTCTTTTTTCCACTTCTTCGCTTAAAGTTTTGTAATCCAAATCGCCCTCATCGTTTGCTTGGAATTCCAGTGATAAACCGGTGAAGGACTTTTTGATGGTGTCTTTAGAAGATGCGTAGATCATTTTGTCTGCAATCTTTGCATTTTCGTCACACCTGAAACCAAAAAGGGAGATGAGATGAGCCAGCTTAGTTAACGGGGCTGGGTCGGCTCATGCCTTGTTTCCGTATAAAATTGTTGTTGTGTTTATATGAGAAGACAGGCTGCCCCGTTTGCCGAGATCTTGGTTGCTCGAATGAAGATCTCGGCAAGCGAGTCAGCCGGCTTTCTCATATACAGCTGTTTCAAGAAAGGCACGTGGCAATCCCGAAAGGTGATATGGGATATAATCAATACACTGTTTCGTGACACTCAAACTGTTAGCCTCCGAGCAAACTCTCCATTTGCGGGATATCGTGAAAAGTAGACGCGCAAGGGGCACGCGAGAGGAGAGGAAGCTGTCGAAGCCACTTTGTGTCGCTTTTCTTTAGCACTTGCAAACATATTCAAATAGCGGGATGTTGACTTCAATCAACCGGATAAAGGTATCATTAATTAAAGTAGTCAATCTTCTTACATCTCTTCGATAGATGTGAAAGACCATGGCGTCCTTGCAGGCGTTCACTACACTGCCCCTCGCAAGCCAGTTTCGCGCTTCTCACGAGCCCGGAATTCCCTTCCCCTTCCCTTTAAAACGCCTGTCACGCAGGCTTTCAGTTCTGTTGCACTTATCATTCCGCTTATGGTTCAGATTTTTGACTTTCACTAGAATAACATAAATTGCCCTTACAACTCTGAAAAAAAAATCCAGCCTAAAATGTCTGAGACTAAAGCAACTGTTTTTATGCCCGGTCACCTGTTAAAAATACAGAGAGCAGCCTCACTCACCAGAAGATGAATGCCAACTTATTAACTCGCCTGCCGTCCTTCTTCATAAATCCAAAATCATACAAAATATATCGTGGCTCATTGGTGAGTTGCTCCTTCATTCTATTGAACTGTGCTTCATCTTCTTCTTTTGTTTCAGTTTTGCATGGATCCCCATACACGTCAGCAACAATTTTCTTCTTTCCTTCGATGTTAAAGAGTGCAAACTTGTGCGTGCTTCTCATCTTCATATCGTTAAACAAACCGTTGATTTCAGCATCGACTTGTACCCCTGACATAGACTGTATCAAGACAACATAAAAATAAAATTAATAGTCTGAAAAAAAAACTTATTAAGGTATCTGAACTAATGTGAAGTCAAAAACTGATGAGGCTTATAAAATTAGTTATTTGAAATGTACTCTCAAACTGAACACAAATTCCAAAAATGAAGCATTTTTGTGGAATAGAAGTGGAGAAAATGAAGGCCAAAGTTGAAATATTGATAATTACAGTATGAGTTTCAAGTAAAGCAGGGGACATTACAGCAAAATTTGCTAACATTCTGCTTTCTACAATAAAGAACGATTGCGCTGATCATTCCTAACCATTTACATGTCTAAAAAAAACCTATGGCCGAGGGTGTGAGTGTGGTTCCCTGTTTAGTGTACAACGACCTTTTTTAACTAAAATAACCCAGCTATTCTGATGGGCGATTTTAAGTTAAGAGTTAACAATGGGCATTTACAATTATATCAAAGTACTGTATCTACTTACCATTGTGATGGTTGACGGTGACTTTAATTTTTAAAATACCTTGAAAGGCAAAAAGTTAAAAATTAGTTGGGGTGAAGCAAATTAATCTCAATATAGCGGTTCAAAATAAACTTTGTGGAGCAAGGGTGTACATGAATAGCACTTCAAAGTTAAAAATCTTGCAATCTGTGCTTTCCGCTCCTAAAGGGATAAATGTTTAGACTCCAAAGAAAACTTGAACGAGTTTTAGCATCGCTCCTTACCAATAACTTGCTTCTTGGTAGCTGTCTTCCAACTCTATGGCTTGATAAAAACTTTTATTTCTAGTTCTGCAGGCGCGTATATATATGTTCCCGGTGTGATGTAACATTCTATATTTATAATTATCCAGTTGCTCTAAACTCTGGGTTTCCTTCTACATCATTTACTTGAAATTAAAGCGAGCTCATTGCATCCTTTTAAGGAAAAGACACGGAGCGTAACTGGGCGATGGGAATTACGCAATGATAAAAATTTGCATAACACTGAATTATAAACAGTTGATTTGTTATTGTTTAATCGCCTGAATAGAGAAGTTGTCATGCAACAATTCTTCTTTAGTAGTAACAATCAACTTCTAAATTAATTTTACTGAAGGAAATTTTAAAAATTGATTTGCGATAATGTTTAAAATTTACTTATGCTGACCGATCAACTTTCGGTCTAAAGGTTTGAAGGACGCGAGTACACGCGCGCATACGATCTATTATCTCCTTTTAAGGCGTATTTTACAAATTCGATCTTTTATAGAATAATGACATAATAGATAACGTTTTCTTTGTCACGTCATAGTCCATGAAATCGTCATGAACTTTATGATAAACCTAAGGAAGCTTAATACCTATGTATTGGATATAATTCACAATTGCCTTGTCATGTTAGCAATGTTTACCTGATAAAATGTGTCAGTAGTCGCTAACTAGTATTTAAGGGTTATAAAGGACAAAACTGGTCTCTAGATCTAGCGACTTTGGAAGAATCAAAGGAAACGTCGAACTTTTCAAGAGAAGAACCAAACTTCGTGAATAAGTTTGAATTTTCCACCACGTTCTCTCTGTCTACTTTAGACAGATAGAACTGAACGTGTGAACATCATCTTCGGGACAAACGTCGATCTTCACATGCGACGAACTAAACCAAGAGACTAAACTTTTGCATGATGATGTATATTTATAATAGTTCATTCGTTCGCACGATCTTAACTTAATTTAGTCAATTTAGGTCGACCCAGTTGGAGTTTGTTTCTTCTTATGAAAAGTTCGACGTTTAGCCTTGGCCTAAGTGAACTGTCCAAAAATTTCCCATAGCCTCGCACAGGTTTATTCCCGTAATTATTTTATTGGACAAAAACATTCTGAAAAATGTTATGATCGCTCCTGTCCCTACTGTATACATTACCAAAATAGGATACGCATTATGTCACGTCATGCAAAGTAAAGACCCTTGTCGCTTTCCACCTGTAAGACATACATAATAAAAAAATTCAGCTTTGTTTTGCATGTTTTAAAATTAAAAAGGGTATCTGCAGAAAACTTTGCGATATTCATTACAATCCAGTACAATTGTTGTGTTACGTAATACGTCATCTTACTGTGTTGTGGTCTGTGAAGAACAAAATGCTTATGCACTTCATTAAGCACATTCTCATTTCCCAGAAGTTTAGATTTTAAGTAATTTCATGGATTTTCTGAATGACACACAAAAAATTATGTATTGAATGTAGGTGAAGCTTAACTTGGTAGCTATAGCGCGACATCTTTAAAAGCAAAAGCGTGCTCGCGTGATCCTGCACTGTAGTATCCGAAGTATGGGGCGAGTCCTCTCAACTTTCAATTGATAAACGATCGATCGATTCGACTATCGGGGCTTCCGCTCAGTTCTGTTCAGGAGAGAAATGGTGATTTTCATACCCTGTTCCCAAGCCAGAGAGGCAAAAGGGAACACATATTTGTTTACCAGGTACATTTTTGGTGATCATGTCTTCTCTAATAGACCTTTCGTACACCTTTTCAGTAACGTTCTGCAGCATATTCGCTTGCGATTTTTGCAGTGTAATGACAAAATGAACCCTGTTGAGCCTCATAAGTTCTCGCGGTATTTCTATAAAGCTGTAAGATCCATAGATTCGATTGAAGTAAAAGGGCCGTTCCTCTGATACCCTGCTAACATTCGCGTCGTTGGCTAGTGCCAACTACGCGAATGTCAGCGACGTGAACGACTTCCTAATTGCTAAAACCATGCCTGATAGCAGGGCGGTATTCTTCTGAACATGAGCGTAGAAATTTTTAAAGATACAAAACAACGACCAAGCTAACATGATATCTTACTAACAGTGATAATAAAATGTGCTTTTATTTATTGCCTTCATGTCATTGATTACAATAAGCCAACAATGTCAGGTATATGATACTGTGTCGTTTTGAATAAGAGATGGCTAACTTTGTTAACAAAAACTTTTCACATCTTTCAAGAAGCTTAAAGAATTTGACCTTTACTAGCTCGATTCTAACCATATGAATTCTTTAAGCATCAAAATAGTGAATATAATTTTAATAACAAACAATATCCTAACATGACTGATGCGTAACTTTTGTTCTGAATTGCTTTTGTTAAAAACGTAATGTTTGTTGTTGTCCTATAGTACACATTTTGAACGTTCCCGGCCTGAAAAAACTTTTTGTTTTCACTTAGCTGTTCTATAACTAAAGGCAACAGACAGAGCTTTCTATAAGCCAAGAATTATTGACTTGAGAAAACAGCAGACAGTGCACCGTAATTTTTAGGGAGTTATTATAACTCCAAAAATGAAGTAAAAATTTTAGGTACAGGATAACCCCTTTTTGGGGGTTATTTTAACTCCTAATTTAACTCCGAATTTGGTGTCATTTTTACTCCTGAAAAAGAGTTCTTTCACTCGCAGTCTGGAGCTAAAATAACTCCGAATTGGGGTTACTTTTACTCCTTACATGGGCGGCTGTTTTTACTCTTTTTGGAGTTAATTTAACTCTGAAAGTGGAGTAAAAATTTTAGGTACAGGATAACTCCTTTTTGGGGGTTATTTTAACTCCTCAATATCTGGGGTCATTTTTACTCCTGAAAAAGAGTTCCTTAAACTCCTTTTTGGAGTTAAAATAGCCCCACTAGAGGAGTTATTATAACTCCTTGAAAATTACTGTGTGTTGGTGTTAAACACGACTTTGTACCCTAAAGGGGTTAAGTTGATACAGAGACTTTTTATCTTCAACTTCTGTTGGTATTTACAATCTAAATCCTAAAGAGATCTCCAGTAAAGTTGATGAAACTGGTTTATGTCTTTAAACCACTTGTGAAGTATAGTATAACCTTTAAAAAATAAGTTAGTGTCAAGGAAAATAATATTGAAATGTCTGACACCATGTGTGTTTTAATACTTCTTTAATTTCTGAACAATCTAATGTTTGTTATTGTAGTAAAGTTACATAAAACCTTTTTCCTGAAAAACCTTATTTGCTTTCAATTATTTCTTATATAAAGCACAGAGTAGGATTATTTACCAGCTGCTGTTCAGGAAATGCGCCTGCGCGAAGGTTTGACTTGAGGAAAAAGCAGAAACTAAGCCTAGCTTTCTATTGGTTTTATACTGAGGAATAATACCAGTGTTCAGCATGGGTTATTAAACACACCAGTAAACCTGTAGTATACCTTTCGATACAAGCTATTTCGATACAAATCGTTTCGATATAACCCTAAAGTAGTACTATTACGACAAAAATTGTGATCACTTCAAGGATAGTTTTCGCGTAAATAAGACTCTTGTTTTGTTTTGTTTTGTTTACTCTTGTTTATTTTAAAACATTTAGTTTGAATATTCTCTGTTCTTCAAGCCAAGCACGTGAAGCTGTTTACACCCCCACTGAGTAAACGTGTATTCAAACGGCCGGTAACCATTTGTGAAATGATTCTTCCCAAGACAACAGATCTGCCAGGAAGAAAAACACTGTTTTACAATTTTTTTTCCCACGATAGCCAAGTTAGGGTGTCACAACATAAATTACTAGGTATTTAAAACTTTGAATTAATTCTATCTACGAAATGGCCGTCCGCCATTGTTGAATTCACTCAGACGATCAGAGATAACAGTTAAAAAATCGGAGGCAGTTATTGATATTTGTTGTCATCTCAACGGTACACGGCAGATTAACAAAATTCATAAGGAAAAGTTGTATAGCTTGAGTGTCGTGTTTTGATGTCGGCTATCTAAGCTCTTTTTTCCACTTCTTCGCTTAGAGTTTTGTAATCCAAATCGCACCCATCGTTTGCTTGGAATTCCAGTGATAAACCAGTGAAGGACTTTTTGATGGTGTCTTTAGAAGATGCGTAAATCATTTTGTCTGCAATCTTTGCATTTTCGTCACACCTGAAACAAAAAAGGGAGATGAGATGAACCAGCTAAGTTAACCGGGCTGCCTCGACTCATGCCTTGTTTCCGTATAAAATTGTTGTTGTGTTTATATGAGAAGGCTGGCTGCCCCGTTTGCCGAGATCTTGGTTGCTCGAAGGAAGATCTCAGCAAGCAGACCAGGGTTGGTTCACCTCATATAAACACTGATTTCTTAAGCAGAAATGAGAACCAGGCAATAAGGGTGTAATTCATCATACAAACTAAAGCTAAAGAGACGTACCCAAAACCTTTTTTATTTAATAATCTCTTGATGAATGCACTTTTATTAGTAATACATCAATTCATGGAGCAAGGGTGGCGCAGGGGTGGTGCAGTGGTAAGAGCACTCACCTCCCACCATTTTGGCCCGGGTTCAAAGCCCGGCGTCGACTCGGTATGTGGGTACGGTTGAGTTTATCGTAGTTTCTAGATATTCTGGCTTCACTCGCCATATGGTTATTAGTAGATCGATCAAGTTATTCAAATAGCGTGATGTCATTGTGACTTCAATCAACCGAATTAAGGTATCATTAATGAAGGTAAGGATTATTTTTCCATCACTCCGGTAGATTTGAAAAACGAAAAAATCCTATAGCGTCCTCACAGGCGTTTCCTACACTCCCCTCGCGCGTCTTTCGCGCCTCTCGCGCGCCCTTTCAAACGCCTGTCACGCAGGCTACTAATTCTGTTGCACTTATAACTCTTTTTAGCACTCAGATTTATTATTTTTACTAGGTTAAAAAAGGAACATGCTCTTACAACTCTGACTCTGTCGAGCTAGTAAAATCCAGCCTAAAATTTCTTGAGACTAAAGGAAAATTTTATGCCCAGTCACCAGTTAAAAATAAAGAGAACAGCCTCACTCACCAGAAGATGAATGCCAACTTATTAACTCGCCTGCTGTCCTTCTTCATAAATCCAAAATCGTACAAAATATATCGTGGCTCATTGGTGAGTTGCTCCTTCATTCTATTGAACTGTTCTTCATCCTCTTCTTTTGTTTCAGTTTTGCATGGATCCCCACACACGTCAGCAACAATTTTCTTCTTTCCTTCAATGTTAAAGAATGCAAACTTGTGTGTGCTTCTCATCTTCATATCGTTAAACAAACCGTTGATTTCAGCATCGACTTGTACTCCTGACATAGACTGTATCAAGACAACATAAAAATAAAATTAATAATCTGAAAAAAAAAACTTATTAAGATATCAGAACTGCTGTAAAGTCAAAAACTGATGAGGCTTATAAAATTGGTTCCTTGAAATGTACTCTCAAACTGAACACAAATTCCAAATATGAATCATTTTTGTGGAATGGAAGTGGAGAAAATGAAGGCCAAAGTTGAAATATTGATAATTACAGTATGAGTTTTAAGTGAAGCAGGGGAAATTACACCAAAATTTGCTACATTCTGCTTCCTACAATAAAGAACGATTGCGTTGATCATTCCTAAGCATTTACATGTCTGAAAAAAGCCTATGGCCCAGGGTGTGAGTGTACTGTAACTACTTACCATTGTGATGGTTGACCGTGACTTTAATTTTTAAAATACCTTGAAAGGAAAAAAGTTAAAAATTAGTTGGGGTGAAGCAAATTAATCTGAATATAGATGTTCAAAATAAACTTTGTGGAGCAAAGGTGTACATGGATGGCACTTCAAAGTCAAAAAATCTTTGAATACATAATCAACTGTAGCAACAAATTTTAGCAATTTGGGCTTTCCGCTCCTAAAGGAATAAATGTTTAGACTCCAAAGAAAACTAAAACAAGTTTTAGCATCGCTCCTTACCAATAACTTGCTTCTTGGTAGCTGTCTTCCAACTCTATGGCTTGATAAAAACTTTTATTTCTGCAGGTGCGTATATATATGTTCCCGGTGTGATGTAACATTCTATATTTATAATTATCCAGTTGCTTTAAACTGCGGGTTTCCTTCGACATCATTTACTTGAAATTAAAGCGAGCTCATTGCATCCTTTTAAGGAAAAGACACGGAGCGTGACTCAGGGCGATGGGAATTACGCAATGATAAAAATTTGCATAACACTGAATTATAAACAGTTGATTTGTTATTGTTTTATCGCCTGAATATAGAAGTTGTCATGCAACATATCGTCTCTGGTAGTAACAATCAACTTCTAAATTTATTTTACTGAAGGAAATTCTAAAAATTGATTTGCGACAATGTTGAAAATTTAGGTATGCTGACCGATCAACTTTCGGTCTATTAGGTTTGAAGGACGCGAGTACACGCGCGCATACGGTGTATTATCTCCTTTTATGGCGTATTTTACAAATTCGATCCTCTATAGAATAATGACATAATAGATAAAGTTTTCTTTGTCACGTCATAGTCCATAAAATCGTCATGAACTTTATGATAAACCTAAGGAAGCTTAATACCTATGTATTGGATATAATTCACGATTGCCTTGACATGTTTGCAATGTTTGCTTTATAAAATGAGTCAGTACTTGCTAACTAGTATTTAAGGGTTATAAAGGACAAAAATGGTCTCTAGATCTAGCGACATTGGAAGAATCAAAGTAAGGCTTAGACCAAACGTCGAACTTTTCAAGAGACGAACCAAACTTCGTGAATGAGTTTGAATTTTCCACCACGTTCTATCCGTCTACTTTAGACGGATAGAAGTGAACGTGTGAACATCGTCTTCGGGACAAACGTCGATCTTCGCATGCGTGATTTTTATAGCCTGTTCCGAAGCCAGAGAGGCAACAGGGAATACATATTTGTTTACCAGGTGCATTATTGGTGATAATGTCTTCTTTAATAGATCTTTCGTACCCGTTTTCAGTAACGTTCTCCAGCATGTCCGCTTGCGATTCATGCAGTGTAATGACAAAAGGAACCCTGTTAAGCCTCATAAGTTCTCGCGGCATTTCTATAAAGCTGTAAGATCCATAGATTCTATTGAAATAAAAGGGCCGTTCCTCTGATACCCCGCTAATATTCGCGTCGTTGGCTAGCGCCAACCACGCGAATGTCAGCGACCCTAACGACTTCGTAATTGCTAAAACCATGCCTGATAGCAGGGCGGTATTCTTCTGAAAATAAGCGTTAAAATTTTTAAAGCTACAAAAACGACCAAGCTAACATGATACCTTACTAACAGTGATAATAAAATTTGCTTCTATTTATTCCCTTTATGTCCTTGATTAAAATAAGGCCACAAGGTCAGGTACATTATACTGTGTCGTTTTGAATAAGATTGCTGGCTAACTTTGTTAACGAAAACTTTTAACATCTTTCAAGAACAAGTCTAATGAAGCTTGTATAATTTGACCTTTTCTAGCTTGATTCTAACCTTATGAGTTTCTTTAAGGATCAAAATACTGAAATATAATTTTATTACCAAGCAATATGCTAACTTGACTGATGCTACTTTTGATCTGAATTGCTTTTGTTAAAAACGTAATGTTTGTTGCTGTACTATAGTACACATTTTAAACGTTCCCGGCCAGAAGAAACTTTTATGTTTCACTTGGCTGTTCTATAACTAAAGGCAACAGACCGAGCTTTCTGTTAGCCAAGGATTATTGACTTGACAAAACAGCAGACAGTGTCGGTGTTACACACGACTTTGTACCCGGGCCTTGAGTTGATACTTTTTATGTTCAACTTCTGATGGTATTTACAATCTAAATTAGTAAAGTTGATGAAACTGGTTTTTGTCTTTAAACCACTCGTGAAGTATAGCATAACCTTTAAAAAATAAGGGAGTGTCAATGTAGACTGCTCGCAGTCTCTCTTTTTCTTCAGATTTAGTGAAAGCAATGCACGCGCGCGGGAGCGGCGAAGCCGCGAGACGCGCGAAACGAGGGCGGCAGCCATCAGTCACGCGCGTGGCCATTTGCGTGTCTCGCGTTTTGCTCGACGTACTACAGAAAAAAGAGAGACTGCTCGTAGTCTAGTGTCAATGAAAATAATATTGAAATAGCTTACACCATGTGTGTTTTAATATTTATTTAATTTCTGAACATTCTAATGTTTGTTATTCTAGTAAAGTTATACATAAAACCTTTCACCTGAAAAACCTTATTTGCTTTCAGTTATTTCATATATAAAGCACAGAGTTGGATTATTTACCAGCTGCTGTTCAGGAAATGCGCGTGCGCGAAGGTTTGACTTGAGAAAAGAGAAACTAATCCTAGCTTTCTATTGGTTTTATACTGAGGAATAATACCAATGTCCAGCATGGGTTATTACACACACCAGTAAACCTGCAGTATACGTTACAAGCTGTTTCGATACAACTCGTTTCAATACAACCCTAAAGTAGTAGAATTACACAAAAATTGTGATCACTTCAAGGATAGTTTTCGCGTAAACAAGAAAAACGTTTGGTTTGAATATTCTCCGTTCTTCAAGCCAAGCACGTGAAGCTATTTCCACCTCGACTAAGTAAACTGGTATTCAAACGACCGGTAACCATTTGTGAAATGATTGTTTCCAAGACATCGAAATCTGCCAGGAAGAATACACTGTTTTACAATTTTTTCCCACGAATGCCAAGTTAGGGTATCACAACATAAATTACTAGGTATTTAAAAGTTTGAATTAATTCTATCCACGAAATGGCCGTCCGCCATTGTTAAATTCAATTAGACGATAACATGTTGAAAATGGGAAGCAGTTATGGATATTTCTTGTCACCTCAAGAAAACGGCAGATAAACAAAAACCATAAGGAAGAGTTGTAATTAAAAAGCTTGAGTGTCGTGTTCTGATGTCTGCTAGTAAGCTCTTTTTTCCACTTCGTCGCTTAAAGCTTTGTAATCCAAATCGCCCTCATCGTTTGCTTGGAATTCCAGTGATAAACCGGTGAAGGACTTTTTGATGATGTCTTTAGAAGATGCGTAGATCATTGTCTCCAATCTTTGCATTTTCGTCACACCTGAAACAAAAAAGGGAGATTAGATGAACCAGCTTATGTTAATGGGGCTGGCTCGGCTCATGCCTTGTTTCCTCATAAAATTGTTGTTGTGTTTATATGAGAATGCAGGCTGCCCCGTTTGCCGAGATCTTGGTTGCTCGAAGGAAGATCTCAGCAAGCGAGTCCGCCGGCCTTCTCATATACAGCTGTTTCGAGAAAGGTTGTCGGAAAAGGTGCACGTAACAATCCCGAAAGGTAATATGGGATATAATCAATACACTGTTTCGTGACACTGAAACTGTTAGCCTGCGAGCAAACTCTCCATTTGCGGGATATCGTGAAAAGTAGACGCGCGAGAGGCACTCGAGAGGAGACGAAGCTGTCGAAGCCACTTTTTGTCGCTTTTCTTTAGCACTCGCAAACATATTTAAATAGCCTGATGTTGACTTCAATCAACCGGATTAAGGTATCATTAATTAAAGTAATCAATATTCTTACATCTCTTCGATAGATGTGAAAGACCATGATAGCGTCCTTGCAGGCGTTCAGTACACTCCCCCACGCTCGCCAGTTTCGCGCTTCTCGCAAGCCCGGAATTTCCTTCCCCTTTCCTTTAAAACGCCTGTCACGCAGGCTTCAAATTCTGTTGTACTTATACCTCTGCTTATGATTCAGATTTTTGACTTTCACTAGGATAACATAAAATGCTCTTACAACTCTGAAAAAAAAAAATCCAGCCTAAAATGTCTTGAGACTAAAGCAACTGTTTTTATGCCCCGGCGGTCACCAGTTAAAAATAAAGAGAACAGCCTAACTCACCAGAAGATGAATGCCAACTTATTAACTCGCCTGCCATCCTTCTTCATGAATCCAAAATCGTACAAACTATATCGTGGCTCATTGGTGAGTTGCTCCTTCATTCTATTAAACTGTACTTCATCTTCTTCTTTTGTTTCAGTTTTGCATGGATCACCGCACACGTCAGTAACAATTTTCTTCTTTCCTTCAATGTTAAAGAATGCAAACTTGTGCGTGCTTCTCATCTTCGTATCGTTGAACAAACCTTTGATTTCAGCATCGACTTGGACCCCTGACATGGACTGTATCAACACAACATAAAAATAAAATTAATTATCTAAAATAACCTATTAAGGTATCAGAACTGCTCAGTATAAAGTCAAAAACTGACCAGACTTATAAAATTGCTTACTTGAAATGCACTCTCAAACTGAACACAAATGCCAAAAATAAAGCATTTTTCTCCAATAGAAGTTGAGAAAATAAAGGCCAAAATTAAGTTGCTACCTAAGAGAGGTATTTTTTAAATATTGATAATTACATTAGGAGTTTCAAGTAAGCCAGGGGAGATAACAGAAAAATTTGCTATACATTCTGCTTTCTCAAATAAGGATTGATTGCTTTGATCATTTCTAATCACTTCCATGCCTGTTTATTGTATAACGACCCTTTTTGACCAACTGCTACTTGGATGGGCATTTTTAAAGTTAGGAGTTACTTTAACAACGACCATCCACAATTTTATCCAAGTATTGTAACTACTTACCATTTTGGTGGTTGATCGTGACTTTATTTTTCAAAACACGTTGAAAAGAAAGCAGTTAAGAATTAGTTGTAGTCAAGCAAATTAATCTAAATAATTTAGAGATGTTTAAAATAAGCTTTGTGCTGCAAAGGGTTACATGGATAGCACTCCCTAGTGAAAAATCTTTAAATACATAATCAATTGTAGTAACGAATTTTAACAACTTGAGTTTTCCGCTCCTCATGTGATAAATGTATGGACTCCAAAAAATCTTTAAACAAGTTTTGGTCTCGCTCCTTACCAGTAACTTGCTTCTTGACTGCTGGCTCGTCTAACTCTATGGCTTGATAACAACTTTGGTGCAGGTGCGCCGTATATATATGTTCCCAGTTTGATGTAAAATTCTATATTTATAATTATCCATTTGCTCTATACCGCGGGTTTCCGTCGACATCGATCATTTACTTCAAAGGGAGCTCTGTGCATCCTTTTAAGGAAAAGACAACTGTGAAATGAGCGATGGGAATTGCGCTACCAGTAGTCCCAGTCGGGGAGTTCGGATGTGACGTCACCCGTCAAGCTCGCCTGAAATGCTTGGTAAAAGACTTGAAATGCAAACACCACATGTCGTTTTTACCATCTGAAAAGGTCCAAAAATGGATTTAACTCGTAGCTCCAAAATGTTTCATTAACCTCAGAGAAGAAGGACAGATTTTCGTCCAGGCATTATCCGGGACTTTCTTTTCCTATTTTGTTTGTGTGGGTGCCATGCCTAGCGTTATCGCGCTAGGTTCCAAGCCTCCTCCATTCACTCTCATAGCGCAAGTTGGTCTGAATACGAGGGCGGGTGTTAGAGATACGGAGAGCATTTTTGTTTGCTTAGTATTCATTTCTTTAGTAATAGTTTAAAATATTCCAGTCACTCCAGCTCGTCCGTAATTTTGTAATGTTAAAACATGGATTTCTTGTGTTTACAAAATGAAGACCCAAGTCTCCCTTTGTTCGACCCTAAAGCAAACGAAATTGATGGGCCCTCGTTAAAACCCTTTGTTCTACGTTTAAGCTGCCAGTCGACAAAATTTATGAGGTCTTCGCTCACCTCAAACACCCTTGTTAAAATGAGTTGAACAAAGGTTATTAGCGAGGGTCTTCCTTTTGTAGAGAGATAGACATTTATACAAAACCGTAAAACCCCATAGATTTCTCTGATAACCTGCTAGCAAAGATTTCTTTCCGGCATGGTTTTTAGGATGGTTGATGGTTTGTGTCAGTGGGTAGAGACGTGTAAACTCTACAGAAATGATCAAGCTAATATAAAATTTCTCTACATGTCACTACTGATACCATTGTGTTTTAATATTGCTTTAATTTCTCAATAATCTAATGTGTAAAGTTGTACAAATCCTTTCTCCTGAAAATGCTTTTTTGCTTTCACTTAGTTGTTATATATAAAGCAACAGACTAGGATTATTAACAGCTTCTGTTTAGGAAATGCGCCTGCGCGAAGACTTGACTTGAGAAAACAGCAGAAACTAACTCTAGCTTTCTATGATTGGTTTTATAGCATAATCCTATTGTCCAGCATGGTTTATTACACACACCACAGTAAACCTATAGATAGTTCAGACAGCTGCGATTGAAGACAAAATACTTCATAATTATATATTTGTCAATATGACTTTGTTCTTTGCGCAATTATCAAAAAGCACAGTGTTAAATAGAAAATGTTATAATTTATATGTAGCCGATTTTTTGAAAACCAACCTAACGAAATTTGCAGTCATTTTAGTGAAAAAGCGTCGAAAGGCATGTTTCTTAAGCCCGGGAAGCTCCAAAATCACAGTAACGAAGGAAAAAGGAAAAAAAGAAAGAGCGAGGGGAATGAAAGGAGGAGAAGAGAAAAAAGCATTGGTTGCACTCTCAGTTTTTATAATAGCTACTTTGAAGATAGTTTTTGGCCGGAAAAAACTGTTCGACGCAAAAGGTCCATTTGACGATAACGTTATCAAAAATCCAGCTAGATATATATAACGTTACTTAAATATCTATATATATGACTTTTAAAAGATAATTCGAACTATTTACTACTTACACTGTCTTAAAACGTTTCTGAAGGAAAGTTTAAAAAAAAGTTCGACTGAAAACTTTCATTGTTAAGATCCAGAAAACTGCAGTCTTAAGATTTATTTTCTCTCAGTGTACCATCCATTCAAGCGTAGTTGAATAGAAAGTTTTCCATATTGAAGAAGGCGTCTCAAAAACCTCTGTATAAAATATTTCAGCCCAAGATAACATTACTGATTGTCCTTTGCTCGTAGTTTTTTCACCAGTTCTTGAAAGTTGAATTCCTCCTCGTCAGGATATTCAAAGTTTTCGACTCCTTCAAACTCAGCCCTCAGGAATCCATTTGTCCTGGCATAACTTGTCTTCTCCCAAACATTGAGATCATCAGGACACCTACAAAAGGCAATGATATTTCAGCATTCGATAGTCTGTCTTTATGGCAGCCCGAGCAAGAGACGCTTTAACAAACATTTACTACAAGAAAAGAAAGATGAAAGAAACAGTATACCATCCCGCATTTATAATGTTGGGGGGGGGGGGGGGGGGGTGGTTGTTTTGGGGTTAGGTTTTGTTGCGGAGAGGTCGGTCTTCACTCAGTTTACCTTTTTTTTTTTCATTAACTTACAAAACAATTCCACCTGGTTTTCGTGGGGTTGCCTGGGTGTGTCCATTAAGCTAGGGTAAATTTTTGTGGGGATCAAAAAGAAAAAAAAAAAAAAAAAAAAGAAAGAAAAAAACATTCTTGATTGCAACAACCTTAAACTATAATTGTATATTTGGAATAACTATTAACGTGCTTGTCAGTATAATTCGCCAAGTAAACATTTTGGTTTGTCTACGGGAAGTTAAATTTTAAAACTGTAAGGGTTGACAAATTCTTATTTCACATAGACTGATTGTATATAGAGAATACTTCTTGGAAAGCGCTGGCGTACGGTATTTACACACGAGTTGTTTTTGTATCAGAAATCGAACGAGTGAGCACAGCGAGTTCTAGCCAATCAGAGGAGTGAACTATGGTTTTCACACGTGAAAAAAATGATACGTCCAATCCTGCCTCGTACCCAGACGTCTCTCTTTTGATGAAAATGTGCGCGCAAAGGAAGGCGGGAAAGAGACAACGGGCGAGACGTCTGGCAGATCTTGTTTTCAAGATGGCGGCAAGAGCAATGGCGGACAAATATGCAGTTTTTAAAATAAGTTCAGCGCTGTTAATTTTTTCGAATTTTGAGCAAATTATTGCCTATCCACGTCGTGTGTATGAAGAGGAAGCTGTTTTCACCGCACACATTGGACTCAAGCATCATAATGTTTACTAACGAACTACATAATGTTTACTACCGAACTTTAAATCGAAAAACTACTAGCCGCGGACGGGACGGTACTGCCTTTAATTTAATGAAACTGCCGCACGCCAAGGTAACAGCCGGTCAGGAAAATTAGTAAGTTAGTAATTTAGTAGTCGTTTCTGTTAAGGTCCCGAGTGATGAAACGATCTCTTCTGTCGAGGTGAAAAATGGCGAGCTGAGAATTGTCGCAACAGCCAAATGAAGCCAAATACTTTGTAAAGCTTTAAAATACTATTCGCTGCACGCTGTATCTTGCGTACTCGAAAAGGCAACAAACCAGTCTAGTCTCAAGACCTCTAAGTTATGTTATTAAATAGATGATAAATTATTTTTTTTAAATCTGTTAAATTTTTGTCTCAGGATTTCGCATTGTGTATATTTGCTCGACAATGTAAGCTTATGACAAGGAAAAACAGCCACAAAACTAGGTCTAGGTTTTTTTACTTGTAGTTTTTTATTGTTCGATTACCTCACTGGGTACTAGACTTGTCACTGAATGCACTGCCCGGTGTAAATAAATTCTACTTACTTTTTAATTATATATCTCATTTTATGATGAACCTGTGTCGAATGTGCAGCAAATACTTATTGTCTGTATTGTTTTTTATTTGTTTTTGTGATATTACACAGTAGACCAATTGGGTTTTACCATGCTCTTTTATAACACATCATTTGTGTCTTAATAAATAAATTATTGGTAACTTTGGTTTTAATTTGATAGACAATTTTTTCACCCTGATTGAAGAGGGTGATATAGTTGATGAGATACCATCGTAACTACCATTTGGCCAGACAGAAGACGTTGTCCTAGACACTTTTTTTTAAAAAATAATTGTGTTTGAATATTTCAAATTTCATGGCAAACAAGATGCCGTGAATGCCATTTTAAAGAATGATGATTGCATTGTCCCAGTGCCAACTGGTGGTAGGAAAGACTGAGTATTATGAAGTTCTTGGGATCATTCTACCCAGATTCAACATTGTTGTTCCTGTGATTGCTTATACATGGTTCCTTTCTTGGCA
Source organism: Porites rus (assembly GCA_964035705.1). Lineage (NCBI taxonomy): Eukaryota > Metazoa > Cnidaria > Anthozoa > Scleractinia > Poritidae > Porites > Porites rus. The sequence goes on along the minus strand of OZ037998.1, from coordinate 15,280,720 downwards.
AACCTGTGGTAGCATAGAATTCTCCTTAAAAGTCTTCTGAAGGGGTAGTTTTTGACCTGCTTTGGAGTTGCAGAGGAATACAACATCATCTAATAATTATCAATGGGCACAGAATTACCTTGAAATGCAAAAAACGTTAAGATAAGTATAAATCGTTCTGCATAACTACTAACCCTCAACCCCCTTCCAAGAAATTTTAACTACTAAATTATAATTAAGATACAAGCATTGAATGGAAAGAACAGTAAAAACAGGCCCCTGGACAAACTGGAAGAATATGCAGAAAAAAAACACTACACTACGCTATTAGTAGGCTAATGTCAGGTCTATTAACAGTGTCAAGCAATGAAAAATGCCAGCTGTTTTATGTATGGACCAGAAGCTCAGCCATGGGAAACCCTCACCCCTTTCCATTGCTTCGACCTCACCCAGAGAAATAGAAAATATTGCTCCTGTTCCTTAAATTAGTGTCACTGGACATTAAATTGATGTATGTTTTATGAACTTCTACCAAGATTATTGAACTGAGATGTGGTCAGGTCATTGAACTATGGTCAGCAAAAGAAAAAACCTTCACCTGCAGCCCTTATCCAACTTAAACTCGATCTAGCTGTCTTGCCCAAAGTAATAAAATACTTTGCTCCTATAATTCCTTGATTTTGGACAATGGAGATTGGGTTGATGTGTGTTTTTTGAACTAATACTAATGAAGCATGTGTACAGTTGCCCCTTCCCCTGAGAAAAAATTGCCGTGCATGGGCTACTGAGATTATTGAATGGGCATGTTGTCATTGAATTGACTTCTGTTAAAAAAGGGTTAAGCCCTTTCCCCTTCTTTTACATTTGTGGGTCCCAATAAAGTTACATTGAGACTACAGACCTGGAGTTTGAATGAGATGTAGTAGTGTGGTCATTGAATCATAGTGTTTTAACCGAACTATATACTTTATTCAACCTTTATTCAAACATTTTTGGTCTTGGAATAGGGGTGCCATCATGCCAGACGTCTAGCTAAATAAAATTAGTAGTGTAACAATTAATCAAATTCTCGATTAATCGTGATTATGACCGTTCAGTTTAATTCAGGATTCTTTGCTTCCGCATTTCAATTTTGGTTCAATTTTTGCACACCTTTTCCAGGGTGCCCTCAGTGAGATATTATAGTCTAAAATAAGAATCCAGAACTCTTTAATGAGTGTTTTTGATTGACGAGCAAAGACGATAGCAGTTCGTGCGCCGTTTTGAGTTGCCTGGCAAAAATGCTGTCCTTTAACCTCCCCTTGAGAATTTCCAAATAGGGCCATTAACCATGTGCAACACATTCTTTATCAGGTTCTCAAACATGGCGACAAACCAAGTGACTGTGAATCTTCCTGTCTCTGTTACTATTGTTATATTGAGGGTTTAGGATTGCATGCTGTTTACACTGTGCGTTATGTGATAAGAATTAAGAAATGTTTACGTAATGGAATCGAAATCGAAAGGCAATAATCGCAATCGAATCGAATTGCAAGGAATATGAATATTTACACCCATAAATGAAATGAAATAAAGTTAAAACTAACGATAGCAATAACAAAATCTCTTACAAAAGATAAAATCGATAAATATATCTTAGCATTAATTATTGTACAATATATAGAGGATATTACATGGCTGCGCGGAGATACAAAATTTCTCTTTGAGTGTTGAAAAATATTTCATGAGTGGGCGCAGCGAACGAGTGAAATATTTTTTCAACACAAGAAGAGAAATTTCATACCTCCAAGCGGCCATATAATGTTCTATTTATTATATAAACACCAATGAAATACCAAACCATTCACTTTAATAGTTTTTGCAATTTATTATGTAAGATAACATGTTATTTTCACATGTGAAGATACCAAGTTTTCGCGCAAAAGCTCTCCTGGTACTTCATTGGTGTTTATATAATAATTAAAAGTACTAAAAAAAATTAAGCTAGAAAAGACTGCCTTTATAGCTGGAGATTTTCGTTTCCCTCATCAGCATTGACAGAGGTAGTCTAAAATAATTGATTGATCAATGCTGGCACCTTCCTTCTCTTCAACCCCTTTCCTGATCCGAAAATAAAGTTCATTACTTATCCCTCGAGAATCTAGGGATCTTATACCGAGAGTTAGGTAATTGTAAGCTTCAACAATTCAAGTTATGCATGTTTATTTATTTTGTCAAAAGCATCAACTGAAATATATCCATCTGTCCCTGGTTTCATACTTAGTAACGTCGCAGACTTAAATCTTGGTGTAAGGACATAATGTGGTCTTGATAATCAACTCCTGACCTTGCACAATTTAGCTAGGCCTTGCACTTCTTTCAATTCACAACGTTACTTGCTCGTTGTTCGGTGGATTTGGCCTAAAAGAGCGAAAAATAGAAACATAGTCGCCGGCGCTGCACTTTACTAATCCGGATTCTGCAATAAACGACAAATTAAATACTAAAATATAAGACTTATCCGATACCGTCAAGTCATCAAATATTTTGTTAGAGGTCTTCGATTCGTAAGAATCCAGCAGAATCCGACTCCTCTGCAGCCTGTCGATTATTTCTACCTCAGGTTTTGGAAATTTTGAGCAATTCACCTGTCTACTCAAAGTTTACAATATTTACAACAATATGCTATTAAAATTGATCGCTTCCAAGACTTAAAAAGACCAAAAATTGGGCCGTGCCAAGAAAACGACTTTTTTTACCAAGAAAACGACACAAGATCTGACAGGCGCTTCGCCGGCCGTCTGTACCCTTCCCATGGTCCCCTGCGGTTTATTATGATCACCAGTCACTCGTTTCGCGCTCGCCTCTGCCATGTGAAAAACGAAGCGCCTGAGGAGGAGGCTGCGTCCAATCACAATCGCGAACGATGTTTTTTCACATGTGAGAAAAATCATACGTCCAATCAGAATTAACGAGTGCGTAAATACCGTACGAAGCACTTTACAAGTGGTATTGTGTTTATTGTATACATACTGAGACATTCATCATTTTGGTGGCCTTTTTATTTTAAATCTTTCCAAAATGCTTAAATTTGCCGCTACACACCACGAAATAACAATAAAAACGAAGTATCAGCTTTTTAGTAGAAACGTTTCTTAATCCAAGAACTACAAGTAATCTTAACTGTTTGTTCTGAATGTAAAATTGAAAATGAGTGAATTTAAGTAAAATGGCCGGTTTCAATATAAGCTTAAGCTTATAAATGGAAGACAAAGTAGCTCCGACAAAAAGCACAACATAAGCTTACGTCTTGTTCTGTTTTTTTTTTTTTTAAATCTTTGAGAAAAACTTTTCTCCTCGAATGTGTGCGAAGGGGTGCTTATCAAGCAGCAAGAAAAGGCGTTAATTTTGACGCGAAACTCACATACCTCTGTGGCTTCTGATTGGACGTATCATTTTTCTCACATGTGAAAAAACATCGTTCGCGATTCTGATTGGACGTATCATTTTTTTCACGTGTGAAAACCATAGTTTACTCCTCTGATTGGCTAGAACTCGTTTGCGTATCAAAATTTACAACACAACTTTTTGGTGAGTATTTCTCAGTATGTATATAATAATAAAGATGACTACATTATAAAAAGAGCAATCTGTGTCGAATATACCTCGTCCTAAAGATAACAACCTATCACAAACATCCGCTAGAAGACATTCTCTTCACAACTCAATAAATACAGTACCACAAGTGAAGAGTAAAACAATATGTTTTTCACCTCTCACCTATATTTCGACCGTGTAAAACGGCCTTCATCAGGGTGAATGGCCGTTACAAGCATTACACACCATTATTACGTGATAACGAACAAAGTTGAAAATTTGCACGCGCTACAAAGGAAGATAAACACGCGCGCGCTTTTACCGGAAGCGAGACCTAGTTGCCCTATTCTGGCTGTAAAAAAGAAATCACTTATATTCAAGCCCTGAGGCTGAATACAGTCCAACCTTTAGGCCCACTGACCTTCTTTATCCTGGAGAGCTGATTCTTCCCTGGACACTCTGTCCTAAAGATATTTATATTTTGCTGCTCAGCACCAGTTGCATACAGTTGTAGTTCAATCTTCCTTTCGCCCCATGTAAGGGAATCTAGGACAGTGTTGGATTCTGGATTCCAGGTACTGAATTCCAGTACTTTTCAGTAGAACTTGGATTCTGGATTCCAATCGCTAGTGGGATTCCAGATTCCTTAAGCTGTAGTCCGAATTCCAAAACCTGGGATTCCGGATTCCATAAGCAAGGATTTCCCCGATTCCCGAATCCGGAATCCCTTACATGGGGCGAATCCTTGGTTTAAATTTTATTTTCCTTTGGTTTGGGTTATGGTAATGTACGATAATTAGTTTGGAACAAAGAAAATAAAATTTAAACCAAGGATAAAATTAAACCCAACATGTACGTGACCCCGGCCATTCCTAGGGAGATACCTGATTGGATACCTGATTGGATTTCATAACTTTGCCTTTCAGAAGGGGTTGTTTAATAAGCTAACGAAAGAATATCTGAATGACCCAAATTATCTTTTTAGCCCTAAAAACAATCGCAGGTACGTTTTCTAAGCCCAGTGAACATAGGGTTTTATAAAAAACAAACAAACAAACAAGTAAACCAACGTTACCAATAGATGTATCCCGCAACATTCTTGGTAAAACTATTTCTTCGTGTAAACCTAACGTCAAAGAGGATGAAACGAGCTCACCAAGACTAACGAGGTCCTCTTTCATTTTATTGAAAACAACCTCGTTTGTTTCCTGGGTATTATCTGGAAGCGGATCGGTATATTTCTTCAAAACGATCTCTTTCCTGTTCTCGATCTTCATGATTGCATAGGCATATTGACGCCTCAACTTGATAGCAGTGAAAATGTCTTTGCATTCATCAGCTATTGGAAACTGAAAATAAATGAAAAAAGAAAACTAATGTCAGCCCGACTAACGAATATGGGCCATGAGGTATTGTATGACTATTATCGTGGTGAAGCTTCAATTATACTATTATCTAAGTTCAGAAAGAAAGTTAACAAAGACCTTTTTAGCAATAATTCCTTGTACTGAAATAGAGCTAGAGAGTGCTGCGTATTTTGTTCTTTGGAAAACATTATTTGATTCAGAAGGCGGCAGTTTTAATTCCATATTACCCTTTGGCGTAATAGTCGCCTTCTGCCACGCTTTTGCATTCTCGGCAGTTGGCCGGATACAGCATTAAGGGCACCACTCTCATGTGTTACTCTGCTCGTCCATTTAGCCAGTAGTCCTTGATGAACAACGACAATTCTTTTTTGGGCCGTCATGTTGGCGAACTTAAGCAATGGAAAGTAAAACAGTTTATGAAAGTTTATCTTTTCTCTCCTCAGTGCTTACTCAATAACAGCATGGGTTAAAACCGACAAACTTGTCTCAGTCAGAAGCGATGCGTTGAGCGGGAACACCGAATTTCCGGTTGCTATTCATCAGTTGCCTCCTGGACGACAGCGTTCTCGCTTAAACTGGCTATAGTATAGAAGGAAGTCGATGTTTAAGCATAGGCGGTTTACATAAGCTCAATTTAAAAAGCAGTGAAACTAGACCTACGCAGGAAATATACCTTAAAAGAATAGGGTGTGGTTCATAAATAGCGCCATCACAAAGTAGTTACACTTGCAAAACTACGCAATGTTCGTAAGGTACCAGTTCTGTCAAGCATTTAATTAATAGTAACAACAGAGAATGTTAAGTTCTATCAGCATTACTACTTACCATTGTAATGGTTGATTGTGACTTCAATTTTTTTTTCAAAGTCTTTGGAAAGAAAAAAGTTAAAAATTGTTTACTATCAGGTGAGGTTATTAGCAAATCAGTCTTATTATCAATATGTGCAGAAAACATGGCTGTTCATAGATGGAACACTTTACAGCAAAAAAAAAAAAAAAAAAAGAAAGATTTTAAAGCACGTAATAAATTGTATAAAGAAATTTAGCAACTTGAGCTTTCCACTAATGATGTTATAAGTATTTAGACTCCAAAGAGTCACTTAAAACATAGTTAGGTACCTTACCAGTCAATGACTTGCCTCTGTTAGACCTCCTATGAACAGAGATGGACTGAGCTGACTTCCAACTTTCTTTTTTGGCTTGATAACAACCTTGCTATAATTGTGTATATATATGTTCCCGGTGTGATGTACTATTTCTACATTTGGAATTACCCATTTGCTCTAGACTGTGGGTTTTCCCCGAGATCTTTTACTCCGAAACATGTTTAGTGTATTCTTATAAGGAAAAGCCAGTTTGGAAACGAGCTTAATAGATCGAGCGATGGGAATTACGCAATAACGTAAATTTGCATAAACTAAATTTTTAACAGTTGATTTGTAATTCTTTTGTAGAAGGTAGATGAAAAAAACCATAAGCATGCAAAGAACTTTTCTCTATTAATCAATTTCCAGTTAATGTTTTTGATAGCAACTTGAAAAATTAACAAACGAAAATGTAAAATTCACTTTTACTGACTAAGTGTTTCAAGGCCAAACAGGAGTAGATTGTTTCAATGGAACAAGTGCTTTTGATATGCGTAATAACTATGGAGCTTTTCCTGAATTTCTACGTCCTAGTGTTTATCACTTATCAGTCTGGCATGTCAAAATGTCTCAGGTCAGGTGAAAAAAAATTGGTTCGAAATTTTAATGTGGATTTCAACGAGAGAAAACATTGAACTGTCTGATTATCGTGGGCTGTATTAAAGCTAACTCCGCGCATGATGAATTTTGTCTCAATGTTAGGAAACGACATATCTACCTGGTCGTGCGTCACGACATTCAATAGAATGGAAGCTTGAGGTCTGTAGCTGTATGAGTTTGTGAAATAGATGAAATTTAACTTTTGAAGACTTTTTATAGAATAAAGATAAGGAAACCCTTTATTTTCATAAGGGGAAATCCTGCAAAAAACTTTCAGATTTTCCATGGATTCCAATCAAGGTTACATGCGTTGTCGTAATCAAAGTACTATGTAGTCTGTGAATAATATAAAGAAGTAATGCCGTTATGAGAATAATAAGAGTTAAATGCCGTTCATTTAGTCCACTCTCTTGTCTCTGTAATTTAATTTTTCAGTTGTTTCATGACTTTTTCCGAAGTGAGAAGGACTTGCGTATAGCGTGACTTCATCAAAACAGAATTGCGTGATCGCGTGATCCGGGAAAGGGTCGAATTCTGCAGGCGCGCTCATATATCATCACGCCTCACGCTTTGGAAAAACGGCCACGTTACCCTTGCCGATTATGGTGTAAGGAAAATGTTATGGCAGTCTGACAGGTAGTGAGCTCTCTCCGGGTGATTTGAATTCCTCTCCTTTTTTGTCGCTTCTTATTTATTTCTTTAGTCACATTTTGAAATGTTCCATTCACTCGTCAGAAACTAACATGTATCTCCGTGAAGGCATCGGGCGGATTATATTGATCGAGTTGGCCAACCGTGTTAAAGTCTTGATCGCCATTGGATTCGCCGACATTTCACTAGACAAATTGTACTGAAATGTTATGGAGAAACATGTTTTGTTCTGCTCAAACAATCTAACGGTGCAATGCATAGGAACTGAATATATACAGAAACATAAGTTAACTTTTATCACCTTAAGATTCTTAGCCAGAGAATTTTGATATCCTTGTGCAGGAAGCAGTAACTTAAATTGAAAACTATCATTGAATCTTAATATAGAATTAAGCCAACTAGCCTGTAAGGCAGCTTTTGAAAGGGAAAAGAGAAGGGGATTGAAAGCTCGTGCGAGCACAAAAAGGGCACCCGCTTTCTCTTTCCTCGCGTTCCGATCACGTTCTCGTGCACCTTATTCCTCTCTATCCCTTTCTCTTCAATCGTCTGTCGACGCAGGTTGGAAGTCAACGAGACCTTGTAATCTAGGCTACTTTTCCTATAAAGCACATCTTGTTACAGGCTATTCAGCGGTAAAGCTTAATGCTTACAAAAGACTTAAGTTGATTAATAACAAAGTTGACAACAAAGAAGTCTGTCAAAAAGTCACAGGTAAGCGAGATCCACGAGACAACTGATACATCCGTTTCTTTAACTTCATTGCTTCTCGCGGAATGTTCATTACGTTAGTGAGGAAAATCTTCGGACCCCAGAAGGTCGTCGTGGTAATAGAGAGTCGTACCGCTATCTGCCTTCCTTATAAGCACCTTCTGCTCTTCTTGTGGCAGATGCCATTTTTGGACAGATTTATCTCTTTCAACATTACAGCAATTGCGTTCCTTATCCTTGTTGATGAAGTCCCTGGCTTTTTCATATGAAGAAGTTTTTCCCTCGTTGACGCAGTTAGTGGGTTTATAACCTCGTAGCTTTTGATACGCTGAACCCAAAACCTCTTCTTCAGACATGGTGATCGAACGACTCGAGTTCCAACGACCTGCAAAATACACATAAAGTAATTGCTGAACCACACAAGATGGATTTTTACTCAATGAAGCGCACTTATTGAAAGGGATGCTCAGTAGGTTTTCCACAGGTGTTGTTAAAAACTGAAACATTATTTTAGCTAAATATACATCTTCTAGCACATGCTTGATTTCAGTTGATGCAGAACTGCTGTCAGAGTGCTCAATAGAAAGACTAGAACGAGAATACCAGAAGTAAAATGTTTTATAACCTGAAGATTTGACTAGTCAAATAAAACATGGTACTTCTGTTATTCCAGCAAGAGATATAGAGATGACTCAAACTACGTGTCTAAACACTACATGTATCAAACTAAGTTTTCTTATACTGGAAAATGTGTGGTCAAGGTTAAACTGAATTATGAAAATGAGATAAAAGATAGAGGCCGGAGCTTCTGTGTGGGCCTGCGAACGTCGATTTCGTCGCGCGTTTTCCTTCAAATCATTACTTTTTCGGACGGGTGAATAGTCGCAGTAAGAATTGTTGTGCGTGGTAGCGCTACTAGCGAACGCAGCTCGACCATAACGTGACAACAGTCTTGACAACAACGACGGAAACGAGAAAATAAGAAAAGCAGATTTCTTTGCCGTTATTGCAAACCTGATAGGAATGGCAATTCGACAAAGAAAAAGCTAACAAATTCCACCCCACAATAAAGTTCACGGCCGAAATATCAGAGAATATAATAGTTTTCAAAGGAGAGCGATTCAAGGAGGAATCAATCCTGGATATCAAAACCCACTACATACAAGCTAAGCCGACTGAGACCTTTCAATAGACACACTTTTTCTTAGAACAAAATATTCAAAAAAAAAAAAAAAATGAAGAGTGGTTTACGAACTTTAAACAACGCCTCGAAGCACGCCGGTATCCTAAACAAAGATTATAGAAAGTTCGTTATCAGAGGTCAACTTTGACTTTAAACAATGTCGACAATCGGCGCTCAAACAAAGGATGAAATAAAGAAAGACTAATGCTTTTCGTTTCTACATATTACACATAGCGGTACAAAACCTTGAAAAGATCGAGATGGCGAACAAGAATCTAATAGAAAATCAGCCCTACTGAAAATATTTTTCAAAAGGCCTCCGATCATGTTAAATCACTAAATCAATCTAAATGGCATGCTTGTAAGTGCTAAAATATAGCTTGAGGCAGGCGGCTTTCATTTATGAAATCGGTTAGTATTTGTCCTCGATCCGCGCCTTTGAAAGCTTGATATATAATGCGTCCCAACCATAAAAACTACATTAGGAGTCCGTGCAGGTTTGTCTTTGACCTCCTTTCTAGATCGTTGCTTCATCAACAGTGATCGTGGCGATTTCAATTTTGTCGGATATACCCCTACAGGGGCTCAGTCTTGTGTTGAAGTAAAGGGTAAGGGGCAAAGAGTTTGATCTAGGGGAGGGGAGGTGCGTGGTATTCCTGTAAAAACCTTTGTTGAAAACCCAAGTCCCCCAGGCTTAAATGGGCCACTCCATCCATGTCTGTCATGTCTTAAGGGGAGGAATCCAGTATTAAAACTTGCGAATCTTTCCGCTTCCTTTCTTTACGTAGTTTTAGAGATTTTTGCGACTGCTTTATTCGCGGATGCTGCCAATTGCAAATGAATTCACCCTCAAGTTCAGTCCAGTTAATTATTTGCGATTATGTATATTGCATAGACTAAGATGAGGTCAGTTATTGTTTGCAAAGAATACTACATTGAGTCAAATTATGAAACGCTAGGGTCAAAATTACCCAGTTGTCACAGTATACTCATTTTTTGCCGGTGACTAAGACGTATACACATAGCTGAGAGCCGGTAAAAAGACCAATAGCCCTAAAGGAAATAGGTACCTCCTCGATTTTGGTTACACCGTAACCCGTCCTGGCATGGGTCGACGAGACCCCTAGATAATAAGAGCATACACCTACCTGGATCATGTACTGTCGTGACTTGCTAAGAGCGTCAAACCTCCCTGTTAGAAAGAGTGCCTCGCTGATTGTTTAGAGAGCTGTTCTAGCTGCTGCGATTCAAACCGACGAAATGTCTGATTTTATACACTAATTACCGTCAAAATACTTAAATTACTCGATTTCCAAGACCGGAACTCGTAAATTTCCCAGAAGACTCGGAAATTTGATTTTCCGCGAAAGCTGTTATTTCTAGTTGTAATCGAAGACCAGTTAGGGTCTTTTTTTAAATAAAAGCAAAAATAAAAACAAACAACTTTCTGTTTAATTTCTTAATCAGGAAAAGGTTACGGAAACATTTAAGACAAAGGTCACTCAGATGATCATTTAGGATTCTAGGAGGAGATGTTCTTACATGGGGGGTGGAAATGCTCAGGACTAAACCCCTATCAAAGAAGATAGTGGCTTGGCTAAAGCTCCGTTTGAAGATGTGTTTCTAAACAAGCAGCCAAAAATATATAAAAGCTAAAATTTCAATTCCGATACATTAGTCAGTCATAGAATGCTTATCTTTTTATTTCTCTCTCTCTCTCTCTCTTTTTTTTTTTTTGCTTTCTTTCTTCTACAGTTGACTCCGGGTAACTCGAACCCACGCCAACTCGAATCTCGCGCGAACTCGAACCAAAATCGATTTCCCCTGGATTTCCTTCATACATTTACTGTAATTTCACCCTTGGTAACTCGAACCCTCGATAACTAGAACCTCAAAAACTCGAAGTAATTTTTGTTTCTCCTCAGAGCATTTCGTTAGAATTTTACCCCGGACAACTCTAACCACGTTATGTTAGGCTCTTAAAAAGTCCAAAAAAAAAAGAAAGAAAGAAAGAAAAAACAGTAACAATGAATTTTGAATGTCCCATTGACGTGTTGCAAGCAAATAGTTTTCTAAGTGGAGGCTGATGTTTGTCACAATCTCGGCTAACGTGAAACAGCTTTACTTCTCATGACAGTAAAACGCTTGCTCTATTTACAATAGGCAATGTTTTATTACGTTCTGATAATCTAGAAGTATTTTTCAATTTTCAGCTCCACCCAGAGGTCCAACCCCTTACCTATTTTGAACAGAAAAAGTACCTCTTTCGTATACCTTCTACTGACAAATGGTACCCCTTTCACATACCTAGTTTAAACCTTTACATGCCTTTCAACTGCTGTAAATTTATTGTCTATTAAATACGAGCAAATCACAGAACCAGAGCGTTTTCTCGACTTGGCACAGCCATAGAATGCATCTGTTAGCCCTTTTGTGCTTTTTTACAGAACAAAATGCCAGTTTTTTTTCTACTCTTTGATACACTTCAACTAGTGAAATCCATACCGTTTCACAACCCACGAAGCCTGAAAAAGGTACCCCTTTCGGGCGTAACCTCCTCGTATAGACCATTATAGGGAACACCCCCCAAGCAACGGGCATCGCCGTCCCTTTCATACCAGAGTGCGCTTTCCCCGGATCCATTCACGTGCAAGTGAATGCAGGAAACATTTCGGCCGGGAGTGTATTACTCAGTACACCTTCAATCTGAGCGATCATATCATCTCATTGCCCTCCACCGAGTACGTCAAAATTTAGAGCCACTATTGCTTATACAGCGCAATGGAAAGTCTCACATCTGCTGCTCAGTAGCTGTCACAGTGAATAACCGAATGATCGGATTCCATTTATAGGCCTACACTCTCAGACAAAAATAGTTAGGACACCCCGCGCTGTATTTTTCACTACTGGCCCGTATCCTTGTCCTCCCAATGTTGTTTATACCAGTTAAGACACCAAATCTTGCACCCAACATTGGGAGACTAGGATAAGAATATAGTAAAGTGTCCCAACAATTTTGACTGAAAACTGTAGCTAGACTATTCATTAAGTTGCAACCACAATTTACTCTATTCCACTGTTAAGTTTTCGCCCCATGGTTAAAAGCAACGTTTTTCGTTTGTATTTTACCTTGAAAAAGAAATAGGTTTTTTATTTAGTTTTTTTTGTCACCTTGGCTCGGCAATGAAAGCAGTTTCTCGTCTGGATTGTTTAAAGCAGCCACAGGAAAGTCAGTGAATTATGTGTCTTTTTTTTTCACGTTATATACTCATCAGTTATTTAAAGGCCGAGCTACAATACTCGGCTATTAGCAAAACTGAAATGAACTCTGACAGTTTTATCATATATTAAAAAAAAACTGAAAAAATGTTTATCCAGAAATTAGCTGACGCGTTTGCCACTTACATTTTACAGGTTAAAGGTGCATGCGTTGACTATCACTTAAGATAGTGCGTCTATTTAGTTGACATAAAGTAAATCATATTTAAATAACGTAAATTCAGAGTCACAAAAAAGCGACGTATTTGAATAGTAATTCGTCTGCCGACTATTATGAAATCTATCAGCTGATCTATCGCTGCCGATGAATGGAAATTACAAAGAAAAATGCTAAAATAAATTGTTTGTCATGACCAAGTACAATAATTGTTATTCTGATTTAACGAGCTAAGCAGGAAATTCCTCAGAGCCCAAGAGGTCATCATGGTAGTAGAAAGTCGTACCGCTGTCCGCCATTGCGACCTTCTTTAACAACACCTTGGACCGTCCTCGCGGAAGTTGCCATCCCTGGACCGAATTATCTCTTCCAACATTACAGCAGTTGTGTTTAGTGTCTTCACTGATGAAACGTCTGGCTTCTCTATATGGATCTTCCTCTTTGCTGTTTTTAACCAAAGTGCAGTTGGAGGGCTTGTAGTCTCTCAGTTTCTCGGTAGAATAAGGGCTGCCCATGGCTTTGGAACTGAATGCTTGGAAGCTGTCCAGCTGATTCACCGGTAAAAACTCGATTCCACTTGATGTGCGCAACAAGGTATGTACTGTATACTCTCTTGCCAAAGGGAAGTCTCACCTGTATTTAAGTGGCAGAAAACTGAGATGCAAACTTAGAATACAATGCGAAGGTTAATCATTTGACAAGTAAACTAAACTAAAACATTCGCTGCTTTCCGTGAAAACCCGGTTTCATTTGTGTTGTCTTCATGCCCCGGGGGGTACTCCTGGGAATTCTTCGTGCGGGGGGGCGGGGGGGCGCCCGTTCTTCAAATTCTGAGCCAATTTCAGACCAAAAATGTAATTTTCCACACCCGTTTTCAGACTAGACCATCCATACCCGTTTTCAGACCTGACCTTTGGGCAGGAATTATGAAATCATTACTTAGATTAGAGCGCAAACAAAAACATTATTCAATTCCATTTTGAATTCGCATATTTTTCTTTCTTTCTTACTCATTTGGAATTGAAGCGATGAATAGGTTCAGACACTCCGTAGTTCCCTCGAAAACCATATCCGATTCCAGACCAAAATGGGCCAGGAGTATGACCGTTTTCAGACCAAAACGGCGCAAAAAACCCTACCCGATGGGGGGGGGGGGGGGGGGAGGGGCACATACCTAAATGGCTTATATAAGGGGGTACCCCCCTCCGGGCTTCATGCGTTTAACCTTTTTAGTCATGAAAGCTTGTAACTCAAATGAAGCAATAATCAACACTAAATTTATAATTTATCGATGAGTGTCTCTCCAGGCTATCTTTAAACAAAATACAACAACAAAGACAAAAACCTTTAATAGCCAGTAGTAGTCCCAAATTCCAAAATGGTATTACTATCAAATAAACTAAATAAAAAGCTTAAGACAGAACGTTGTTACTCAAGTCTCAATCACCAGACTAAGATGTATGTAGTCCCTATTGCATTGCGTGATTCTGCCCGCCCATGCATTGTACGTTAAGTTTATCTAGCTGTAATTGTTCGGTTCTAGTATTACTTTAGAAGAGTATACAATTCTTAAAATGACTATGACGTAAACTTATATATTAAGATTGGTAAAGATATCTGTAAGATGATAAGTCAGTATAAGGATAGGTATAACAAGAGGTGTAATGTTTGACCTCGTTTCGCTTTTCTCTCCGAAGTGATATCTTTAAGGTGACGTAGGACTTGCGTATAGCGTGACTTGCTCAAAACAAAATTGCGTGATCGCATGATGCGGGAAAGGGTCCAATTTTGCCGGTGCGCTCATATTTTGAAAGACGGCGGCGTTACCCTTGCCGATTATGGTGTAAGGAAAATGTTTTGGCAGTTTATTAGGAAGTGAGCTCTCTTTTTCTGATTTGAATTCCTCTCCTTTTTTGTTGCTTCTTATTTACTGCTTTAGTCACATTTTAAAATGTTCCATTGTCAGAAACTAACATGTATCTCTGTGAAGGCTTCGGACTGATTATATTGATTGAGTTGGCCAACCGTGTTAGAGTCTTAATAGCCACTGGATTCGCCGACATTTCACTAGACAAATTGTAGTGAAATGTTATGGAGAAACATATTTTGTTCTGCTCAAACAATCTAACGGTGCAATGCATAGGAACTGAATATATACAGAAACATTAGTTAACTTTTATTGCCTTAAGATTCTTAGCCAGAGAATTTTGATATCCTTGTGCAGGGAGCAGTAACTTAAACTGAAAACTATTATTGAATATCTTAATACAGAATTCAACTAGCTTGTAAGGCAGCCGTTGAAAGAAAAAAAAAAGAAGGGGAGTGTGAAAGCTCGCGCGCGGGAGCACAAAAAAAGTGCGCGCTTTCTCTTTCCTCGCGTGCCGATCGCGTTTTCGCGCACTTTATTCCCCTCTTTCCCTTTTCTTTCAATCGTCTGTCACGCAGGTTAAAAGTCGACGAGATCTTGAAAATCTAGCTACGCTCCTTTTCCTGTAAAACACATCTTGTTACAGACTATGAAACGCTAAAGCTTAATGCGAATAGGAAACATTGCTGTCTAGGCTATGATTACAAAAGACTTAAGTTGATTAATAACAAAGTTGACAAAAAGAAGTCTGTCAAAAAAGTCACAGGTAAGCGAGATCCACGAGATAACTCATACATCCGTTTCTTTAACTTCATTGCTTCTCGCGGAATGTTCATTACGCTAGGGAGGAAAATCGTCGGACCCCAGAAGGTCGTCGTTGTAATAGAGAGTCGTACCGCTATCTGCAACCTTCCTTATAAGCACCTTCTGCTTATCATGTGGCAGTTGCCATTTTTGGACAGATTTATCTCTTTTACTAATATTACAGCATCTGCGTTCCTTATCCTTGCTGATGAATTCCCTGGCTTTTTTGTATGGGGCTTCTGACGGAGGAATCTTTCCTTCGTTGTCGCAGTTAGTGGGTTCATAACGCTTTCGGGTATCATACCCATCACCCATAGCCTCTTCTTCAGACATGGTGATCGAACGTGGAGTTTTAACGACCTTCAAAATACACATAAAGTAATTGCTCAACCACACTAGCAGGGCTTGTACTCAAAGATGCGTAGGTATTATTAAAAACTGAAACAATATTTTAGCTAAATATACATCTTCAAGCACGTACTTTATTTCTCTCCAATTGATGCAGAACTGCTCTCAAAGTGCTCAATAGGAAGACTAGATAAGAATACCAGAAGTAAAATGTTTTATCAACTGAAGAACTGACTAATCTTATCTTCAGTTGATAAAACATTGTACTTCTGTTCTCCCTAAACAGACTACATATATCAATCTTATGCTGGAAAATGTGTGGTCAAGGTTAAACCGAATTATAGAAATGAGAGAAAGGATAGTGACCGGAGCTTCTGTCAGGGTCTGCGAATGTCGATTTCGTAGCGTGTTGTGCGTGGTAACCTTACTTAAACGAGGGCGGCTCAACCACAACGTGACAACAACGACGGAATGCCAGAGTCGACAAGATCCCTAGATAACAAGAGCTTATAAAAGCCTACCTGGATCTTGTTCTCTTGCTAAGAGCGTCAAACCCCTGCAAACCTCCCTTTTAGAAAGAACGCCTTGTGATGGTTTAGAGAGCCGTTCTGCTGCGCTTCAAACCGACAAAATGTCTGATTTTATACACCAATTACGGTCAAGATACTTAAATTACTCGATTTCCAAGACCGGAATTCGTAACTTTCCCAGAAGACTCGGAAATTTGATTTTCCGCGAAAGCTTTCAGACTGGTTGTAATCATAGACTAGTTAGACTTTTTTTTTTTTAAACTTCACTTTTTAATTTCTTAATGAGGGGAAGGTTACGAAAACATTTAAGATATAGGTCACTCAGATGATCATTCACATTCTGGGTGGGATTCATGGGGGGTGAAAATTAAATGCTCGGAACTAAACCCTATGAAACCTAATGGAGATATGGGATTGGCTAAAGCTTCATTTGAAGCCTAAAAGATGTCATTCTAAACAAACAGCCAAATAAAAGCTATAATTTCAATTCCGATACAGTAATCAGTCATTAAATGCTTCTCTTTTTCTTTGTCTTCTTTTTCCTTTCTTTCTTCTTCTTCCTTTATTCCTTGAAGTTCAGCCCTAAGCAATACCTTAAAGTGATGTTAAACGAGACGATTCGCAACGACGATTTTTAGCGCAACACAGCATTGCAACATTGTTGCGACATTGTTTCCAATAGTTACAACATTGTTCCAATATTGCAGCGCCGTGTTGCACTATAAGAATCGTCGTCACCAATTTAAAGCTTAAAAATATCGGCATTCCATCCTGATCACCTGAAAGTGGTACCAGAATTTGCAGTTTACACCCCCTAAACGTGACAATGGACCCGGAGGGGGGTACTTAACAAAGTTTTATCCTGAGGAGGGGGGGGGGGGGGTGGGGGGGGGCGGTACCCCTTTCGTATACCTTCTACTCATGGTACCTCTTCACATACCTAGTTTAGTTTTGATTGCATGCCTTTCGAGTGCTATAAATTTACTTTGTACTGTCTTATAAATACAAGTAAATCACAAAAACAGAACTTTTTCTCGACTTTTTCACA
>OZ037998.1:15230979-15243479 GCA_964035705.1 Porites rus | reverse complement strand
ACGTGTACTTCAGTGTATAATTTGGCTGGGTCTAGATGGTTTACTGTGGAAAATGATTTTTCTCAAACAAATTTAATATTTCTTATCCATCGCATTGGAATGACTTTCCATTTATGAGGGAAAACATCCTTTAAAATGCCTAAATTTAACCTTGAATTGTTTAAAAATTTAACTTTAAACTTCGCGTACATTCATTCCAAACGTAGAAAGTAAGGTATGTTTACCTTCTATCAGAAACGCCAGTTTATTTATCCAAACAGAGTAATTATAAATTCGCCACCTTCACCAATTTCCTTCATTTTTAATTTTTGGTCAAGTGGCATGTTACGTGGCTATAATGAAACGTTAATGCACAAAAAGACCTGAAGATCAACCTCGTCTCCAGGGCGCTTTTCCCTGGCTTTGGAGGTGTGCCCCACCTCCAAAGCCTGGGAAAAGCGCCCTGGGGACGAGGTTGCCTGAAGATTTACTTTTGGGGAAAAATTCATTTTGTGCTAGGTCTCGTAGCGAGAGATATTGCCAATCAATCATACGCTCCGAACACACCTTTCAATCAGGCCTTTGAACCTCCGTTGAGAAAATATTATTCAGGTAATGTGCACCGGCAGACCAGTAAGCGTTTTACTACTTAACTATCCTACTTTTAAGGAGCCTTTCAACTAGTCGATTTCTTTAGCCAAAGAATCGCGAAGAACCTAAAGCCAGTTTCAAAATTGTTGACTGAGAGATGCACTCTGAATTAAAAACAGCTGTTTTTACTTAAAATCGCCCTGGTAAGTACTGTTTGGAATGAAACACAGATCCCTTCTTTCCTTTCAAGTCAAAGTTTTTTGTCCAAGTTTTGAGCCCCCCCCCCCGGGGGGGGGAGGGGGGTTACTGCTGCGAATTCTTGGTGGGGGTGTGCCACTTGGTTCTCCAAATCATGACCCTATTCTCACTGCGTATATAATGGGCGCATCACGGAATTTGAGCTACATCCTTCAGATTCCGCCGTGCTCTGCGTCGCTGGAGCAGGTATGATGCTTTGCTGTCTCTTTGCTTAAACTTCCGTGTTTTGCCATTTTGTCCACGTTCTGGTGCATATCTAAGTTGCCACAGTTGTCGCGGTCTCTTCCCATAAGTTTACCGTGATGTGGTAATAGGTATGCAGTGAGGATAAATTACCATTTCAGACCAAAAAAAATGCTATGTTCCGCACCCGTTTTCAGACTGGAGATAGTGACAAAACGCAAGATAAATTGTTTACATAAAACAGAGATTATGTCATCATTGCTGAGATTAAAACCGCAACAAAAATATTTCTTTAAATCGGTTTCTTATTGGCACATTACAGTTTCTTTCTTATTCATTTGGAATTGAAACGACGAACACAATGATACACAACCGTAGTTCCTTCGTAAACCGTACCCTATTCCAGACCAAAATGGGCAAAGTCTATACCCGTTTTCAGACCAAAACGGCGCAAAAACTCTACCCTTTGGGGCCACACATGTACCTATATGGCTTATATAAGGGAGTACCCTCCCCCCTGGGGTTTTGAGCATGGTGTTGTACTGCTTGAAACTTTTATTGAATTTGAGGAGAAGGGGGAAAGAAAAGCCAAGGGACCGCTCATTATTTATCGCCTGGGGGGGAGGAGGAGGATTTTGGGCTAAACAAAGTGAAATTTAGCCCATCCTCCCTTTGAATGTTACTTCACTGAAGTGATCCCCCCTAATAACTTTTGATGACTTTTGCGATCCCCCCCTCTGGTCTTCATTTTCCAAGCAAATTTGAGTGGTCCCCCCTCTGAATCCTTCCAAAGTTTTCAGCGATCCCCCCTTTTTTCTCTAACAGTGCCTCCTTTTCAACAAAAGGAATAAAACTCGATATCATTTGTTGTTACAGGGCAAGACTACTATGCGAAACTGCACACCGCGGGACCACAGAACCTGCGAAATCGGAGGAACCTAAAAAAATGACTGTTTTTATTACAAATTCCTTTGGCTAACGTGACAAAATAACTAGTTACAATACATGGTAACACTGATAGGCTATTCACAGTCCCCTATTATTAACAAAGATCGTCGAGATCGAGAGCTCACCGTCTGGGAGCCACTTTGTAGTATTTTCAAATATACCGAGGGGGCGGGCCTCGGGGTTCCCAAACCGCCCCGTATGGTTCCATCGGCTCGGCAGCCGGGTTCCGCGGTTCCGCCGTCTGCAGTTCCGCACATTAGTCTTACCCGTTGTTACAGGCGAGGTAGATAATCAAGGCCAACAAACAGAAGGAAGACAAATTACTTTTGAAGAAAACTTAATGAAGACCATTGGCCAGCGCAAATATGAAGACATCGAAAAGCTAGTTACACCACGGACACTCCAAAAATGTGAATCCAATACTTTGTTGCTGTCAATGAAGGTAAATAATAATAATAATAATAACGAAGGTACTCGTTAACGGTAGTGATTTATTCCTTGGCCCAACTTCATCCGATATGCAGTTGCTATGGACCATTTTTACATTTTTAAAGTTAATTTTTGAGACCTTTAGAACTATTTCACTTGGGTAGCCAGCAGCTTGGCAAATATAATGAAAAAAATGGTGTTCACGACTGGACTGTCTGTACACTGCTTTTCAAGCGTTTCCGATTGAGCTACTGATGAAAGTTGAAGGAAGGGCAAAAAAGGGGGGCAAGGGGGCAGAGAGAAGGTTTTGTTGCCTTCCTGTCCTCTCATTTCTCCTTCATCACATTTTTTTTGCTCTCTTTCCAACTCACAACAAAAAAACGCGGGAACGCTTGCTACGTAGGATATTTGTACACGAACACGACCGCCTTTTCAATGTTTTGGAAGACCAGCAATACATATGAGGGTATATCTATGACAAAATTCAATAACCTAAATTGAAAAGAGTTAAGTCAAATCTGAAATATGCCGAGTCAAAGTTGGAAAAAAAAGACTACGATAAAAGGAAGAAATACTAAAAAAGCCACTATCATATAGGTATCACGCAGAAAAAGGCATCACGTAAAGGAGCATAACGCAAAGGCATCACGCAAAGAGCCAACACGCAAAAAGGCAGTCCGCAAAGAGGCATAACGCAAAAATGCAACACGCAATAAGGAATCGCAAAAAAGGCAATTTGCAAAAAGGGCATCACGTGATAAGTTTACTTACGATCTAGGCCTGGATCTTAAACAGCATTATTTAGTACATACTACAAGCAAACCGAAATGGTATTCGAACTAGACATTCCATCTTGCTCACCTCGTGAGGTGCTTATTCGGTACCTTAGGCGTGCCATGATTGATATATTACAACAAGTCGAAAACGGAATTGACAGCGATTGCATTTCTTTCCAGCTGGAAAACTTAATTGATTTATTGTTTTAGCGGTTCTTCGTGCAGCGTCAACAGCAGTGGAAAATTGCCGTCAATCTGAGGATGGTCCCACTGTATGTGAGCAAGATGGAATGTCTCGTTCGAATACCACTTCGGTTTGCTTGCAGTATGTACTAAATAATACTGTTTAAGATCCAGGCCTGGATCCTAAGTAAACTTATCACGTGATGCCCTTTTTGCAAATTGCCTTTTTTGCGATGCCTTTTTGCGTGTTGCCTTTTAGGGTTTATGTCTCTTTGCGTACTGCCTTTTTTGCGTTATGCCTTTTTGCGTGTTGCCTCTTTGCGTGATGCCTTTTTGCTTGTTGGCTCTTTGAGTGATATCTCTTTGCGTGTTGCCTCTTTGCGTTATGCCTTTTTGGGTGTTGGCTCTTTGCGTGATGCCTTTTTGTGTTATGCCTTTCTGCGTGTTACCTTTTAGCGTGATGCCCTTTTCTGCGTGATACCTAGATGATAGTGGCTTTTTTAGTATTTCTTTCTTTTAGGGTGTTCTTTTTTTTTTTACCAACTTTGACTCGGTATATTTCAGATTTGACTTAAGCCTTTTCACTTACAGGTTATTGAATTTTGTCATAGATATAAACCCTCATAAATACAGCCCCAGCGACTCATATGGAAACGCTTATTGGCGCGTTTTATTCAAGCTTTCCTTTGCAGCGTGTTCTTTGTTTTCTTTTGCATTGGATCACAGGTGAACTATAAGCTTCGCAAGCTGGCAGAAACTATAGGACCTGATGCAGGGAGGTTTAAGCGACTGGCAAATTCGGTAGAAGAATTTACTTACCGTTTACTGGATCCGCTTAAAACTAACTCAGATTGGTGTAGACAATTTGGAGACTATTCCCTGGATGAAATGTTGAACGACGCCATTGAATTCAAACAAAAAAAGGTGGGGAATAAATAGTTTGATAATGTCGTAGTTAACTCCCGATAACTCGAACCAAAATCGATTTTCCCTGGATTTCCTCAATACATTTACTGTAATTTAACCCTTGCTAACTCGAATCGATCGTGTACTGCAGTGCGAAACATTAAATTTATTAAAAAACATCAGTGTCAATCGTCAATTCTTTGTCTTTGATGCCTTTTCTTCGGTCCAAGACAAATACCGTGTCCAGCACTGTATAGTGATCAGAAGAAAAGGGGAGATCACTAGAAAGTTAGCATAACTGGTACATTTCGCCGATGAGGGAAACTGAAATGGGTCTGACACATTTCTTGTTTTGTGTAATAGTTTTATTTGGTGGTTTCTGGGATGGAAATGAACGTTCATAAGAGATCATTGCACTCGCGTCTCCTTTCGCGTGCGGCTCGTGTGTGACTTCTCGCGACTCACCCAATAGCGTACCGCGCGGATGACGTCGAAGTGACTAATTTGCATTTTTTGTCTGAGTTTTGTCATTTTTCTTATTTCAATGACAAAAGACAGGCAAACATAACATTTTAATGTCAAAAGTGAGACAAAAGTGAGGAAGTCACTAATGTTAATTTTAGTTTGTTTGTCTAAGTTTCGGGTCTAAAAATAGTAACTGCGGGCAGCACTATAAGACAGCTTGCTTGCAGGCTAGGCAAATCCATATATGGGCAACGATTACGTCTCTTTCTCTATCTTTTGTCAGCTGTTCACTCACCCAGCTGTGCACAGTGAAATGAATCGCAAGTGGCATGGTCGTGCTTTAGAGCAGTGTAAACCTTGGCAGCTTAACTTCCTCACGGTTTGGTGTTTGTTTGACCTGGTGTTTTCTCCAATCCTTCTTGCGGTATTCTCTTTGTGGAGAAACTGGACACCAGGTACAACATATTAAATAGCTTATTGTCAAGAGCGTTAACTGTTTTGAGGTTAGTAGCTAAACACGTCGACCTAGTAGCTTAATTACTAATTATAAAATAAGTAAGATAGTACGCGCGTTCTGATTGTTTAAAAACCTATGATTTATTGTGCCGGTAAACGCATAGGAAAAATAAACGACTCCGTTTTTCTTAAAGTTATTTTATAACAGCAATAGACCACACTTTCTATGGGTTTACCGGCATGATAACCCACTTGGGATATTGGGAGAACACTCGAAAAGCTTTTAAATCACTTGCCTTCGGCTCTTGATTTACAAGCTTTTCTCATCTTCTCCCCGCCTGGGTTATCACGCCGGTAAACCCATAGAAAGTGTGGTCTATTGCTTAAATAAAACTGCCCGTCATTGTTGGAATTATAGCTCAACCGTTAAGAATTTCATGAATGACTCAGAGCATATTCTTTATGCAGATTATGCGCAATTCATTCTTATTAGTAGAGGTGAAAACAAGGAAAGGTTCCAAACATCAAATATGGAATATCTTTCTTAGTTCTCACAACTTTTCAGAAACTTAAGAATTAAGTACATGCTTGTTATTTTGCTTAAGTTGCCCTGACCTAGTCTTTTAGAACAAGAAGTATTTTCGTCAAATATGGACTTGAAAAAACTCAGGTAAATTAAGGCCTGGACCCAAATCTATTTTATGAAAATAATTAAAGGGGGTGGTCTAAAACTTGATCCATTTTATATAATCCTGAATAACTCTGGGATATCGTTGACAATAATACTCGGTTGTGAAACCTTAAATGCTGTTTTGGATTATATGTTGTCAAGTAACATGTCAAAATTGTTTTCAGCTGAAAACTGAACTTCCCAGCTAAACGGCAGTCTGGTGGCTGCATTAAGGTTTATGTTGTTGACACCTAAAGGCACATCATCTCTGTCCTTGGAAATTGGGAGATAGTTTTTCATTGGGGAAGCGGGCACTAGTATAAAATGCCGTATACAGTCAACTCCCTCTAACACGGACATCTTTGGGACCGGCAGTAAGTGTCCGTCGCAGAGAGATGTCTGTCTTATAGAGAGTCAACTAAAGGGAGTAAAGAAAGGAAGAAACCAACTCTAGGTGTCCGTTTTACAGAGGTGTCCGTCTTATAGAGGTGTCCGTTAAGAGAGAGTCGACTGTATTTTCAAAACCAAAGATATTTGATGAAGGCCAAGCACAGTTTGTTTTCTTTTACTATTTTGACTAATCTAATAGAGACAAACTTAAGGAACTGTAATCATAAACTGTTGCGATTTTTGCTTTTGAATTTTTGGCAGTGACATGTCACCTGATCTTATTTGCAGGCGTCCACATCTGCCAAAGTATATGGTTCTTATGAATAAACTTTCAAACGTTAGACCACTTTTTTGTGCAGTAGCTTGAATAAATGAAGCTTGAGAAAACAGACGACATTTCGTTACGCTACCAACGGTTTCCCTGCAAAAATAACGCCTGAGAAACGAGCGTAGAAATTTCATGCATTCATATAAGACAATTGTTTTTCACGATACGAAAACAACGGTACAAAAACTTATTTTGGACTTCTCAACGACTCAAATTTTTGATTTTCAGAAGAGACGGAAGAGGGAGGAGTCCAGTCTTTAACAGTCTCCAGAGTGTACCTGGCTTTCCTGGAATCTCCTAAATACAAGTATTTGCGTGATACACTGAGTTACATAATCATGCTTGTCCTTCACTACGCCCTCTGTCTGTCACCTTCATCCATTGCGTTCAGTGGATTAGAGTGGGCCATCCTCGCTTTCTACATCGGTCGTTACGTAGTAGAGTTGAAGCAAATTTCGGGCGTTAAGCAATACATAACACGATCAAGACAAAAAGAGGACGATAATACTGGGCTTAGCTGTTTCAAGATATTTTCAGTATATTTCAGGTAAAGAAGTAGGAATGAACGAGTCCAAAGAAGATAGACACGTTGGAAAAAGTTCTTGAATAGTTTATACACTGGCTTGATAAGAACTACGCCTATTCTTTATATTCGTTCAAATATATAAACACCGTGTCCTTCGGCTAAGAATCTGCCAGAGGGAGAGGTGGTTTTTTTCCCGGCATAAGTTCCTCGAAAAAAAGTCGACATTATACGAGAGAGCCAGTATTCTAACATTTTACTATTATACTATTTTACTATCTTTTTTAATCAGTTCTTATCTGGAAGCGGGCGATCAAAATTCTCCAGCTATTTTCTGATTACTCGCACTACCAAATTAGTTGACGGGGCCACCGGCTTTGTATGACGTCATTCGTGCAATCTTAATTTATTATTACACGATTTACGTCATTCCTCTGATGATGTCAGTTATTGGACAATTGACATAAATCTTACACATGTGGTGCCTTGGCGCCTAACAAAAATTTTACCGGGGATCAGAAACTTAACGAAGATAGATTTTGAATCAAAATTAATATTCCCGATTATGTTTTAGAACATTTGTACAAGGAACAATGGGGCTTAAAACTCGGCCATGTTTGATTATATGTAAAGAATGACGCTCATTAATGGAGCTATGTCATGGCTAGCTTGTTTTGTGAATAAAATGCCAGTTACACGTCCTTATTCGCTATGAAATTTGATGTTTTTGATGTAAATGACAAAATCTTAGCTTTGTATCCCCTACGTATTATATCAAACGTTACAAGCAACAAAAATGAACTTGAAAGACTGTTAGAAAGGCTAACAAGTTTTCAAAAACGTCAATTGCAATCTTTTTCAATATTCTTCGAATTTGTTCATCCGTTCTAAAAAAATCCTTTGAAGTTGTTGCGCTATTTAAACCTTCTTGAAACGTTTCGAGTTTTACTCAATTTGGTGGCAGTTTCCACTGTTTGAATTTTGGTAAATTTTTCTGACACAGCAACTTTAAATTTAATTTTTTGTTTTACTCAGCTGAGTCATAGCAACTTCGAAGTGATTGTTCTTTGTTTTTATTTTGATTTAGTGACTGTTGGAACAGGTTTGACGTTGCAAGTCTTGTAATCTACTTTATAATCCTGATATTGCGAATTGCCACTTGGGTCACTGGTGGATCAGTTGCAAACAACAGAACCCTCGTTATTGCTGGCTATCTGTACAGCTTTAACACCTTGTGTCTTACTCTCCGAGCTTTTGGCCAGGTGATGGAACAACAAAAAGATGTTGGCACCATCCAGATCGCCCTGTTTAGCATCCTTAGAGACGTTCGGACAGTACTATGGCAGTTTCTTGCGGTAATCTTGGCATTCTCCATCGCTATTACGAAGATTTATATGTCCGAGAGATCGTTTATTGCCAATAAAAGTGAACGACATGAAATGTAAGAGCCCATTTGCTCAGATTCATCTTAGAATTGATACGCATTGTTGGCGTAAATACTTGCTGCAAATAAGCATCTTTAATTTATTAAAAGATGACTCATTTGCCCCCAGCTTGCAAGAGGTTAAAGTCTTCTCGGTTTGTAGTTGTTCAAAAACTGTCGTCTTCTAGAGCGATCTCTCTCGGCGGAAAAAGAGTAACCGAATTCTTCCCAAGCTCATACTGTCACGCACCGCAATGTCCAATTTGTTCACTTATTTGAGAGAGATGAGATAGAAGCAAGACTGATGAGACAAGATTTGTCTGCTAAGGTACCTTTCGTTTTCGAGAACTAAAAGTCATATCTACCATCATCAATTCTAAATTCTAGCTAAGTTATACATTCTCCTTTAATTGACCTCTGGCACTGCAAACTACGTTACAGAAGTCTACTCAAATAAACGATGTTGATAAAAGTCACATATTAATTACATATATTGCTTTGTTTTTTAGTGCTTGCAAGAAACCTGGTCTTCCATGGTAGGTAACATGCTCATACGGAAATGACCGAGAAAACGAGGCTAAGAACACGATCGAAATGTATCAGTGGGAAGGGGGTATGAGGGATTAGAGGAAGTGCAGCCACCTTGTCTTGTAAAAAAGAGGGGGGCTTAAGCTTTCATCGGACAGCAGATCTCACGATTAAGGGTTGAGGATTTTTTCAAAGTGGTGCAACGTATACCATGTCATACTGGAATGTGTTGAGCCTTGACTTGCACATCGCAAACGCAATGGTCCCTTGGGATAGAAACTGGTACAGAAAAGTTTTAATTTATATTTCACAATCTTTTTCATCTAAACAAGATCACGTAGATGCATCTGCATGCTGCAGTAAAATTTGCTATCTAAAAGTGAATAACGATAATGTTTTATTTTAACTTTTCAAAAAGAGAAGCAAACGAAGAATTTTAATCACATTATTTTGTCTTTCCCCCATGCTTCAGCATGAAACAACATGGGGATACATTTTACTACATAGTACCAAGTCTATCCTGGCGCCATATGTTTTCTGCATTCAGTGATAAATGCACAAGGTTGTATTTGTTACTAACCCTAGGGTCTTCCTAGCTGAGAGGTATGAAGATCCTAGCACGATCGAAGTGGATCGATCCTAGCACCCTGTAAACTGCTTTGGCAAGGAAGATACCAGTAACAAACCAGTCTAAAAAAAATGGCGGCGGCTCGTTCAGTGGGTATCACACAATAAAGGCCGACAATTTTGGTGGGTGTTGCCACCACCTAATGATTGTGATAATTCTGCTGAAACATAGTTACTAACGCAAGCAAAGAGAGCAGCCCGCCATCTTTAATTTCTTCTCTACTTGGTAACCACAGGGACCGAAATTTCTGCATGTAAACCAGTTGAAAGTTGAGTTGGGTTTTTCCACCTTTTAGGATCTTTTTATTGCTAGGGTCTTCTTCTGTCCATGTAAACAGACCCTAAACAAAACCCTATATATATATATAAGTTCACGGAAGTTCAGGTTTCACGAGTAATCATCGTTTTATTGCTACAGAACTGTTTTGTATAGTGCAAGGACCACACTCATCAGGCCATTTTGATGACTGAACTGTTCAACTGTCAGTCGTCAAAATTGCCTGATGAGTGTGGTCCTTGCACCATACGAAACAGTTCTGTAGCAATAAAACGATGATTATATATATATATATCTTTTCACGAGGGTCACGTGATTTCCTATCTGCTGAGGGCCCACTGAGATTATCATGTTTTATTTACAGTTGGTGGGCGATGTTCTCTCATCTTGGCCTTTCCTTGCTGGATCAATCTGAAGAGTCTGACCCAATGACATCTGTGGATCCTCCCTCGGACATCCTCGCTCAAATCTTCTTCGTTGCTTTTCTTATCTTGGGAGTGGTTCTACTCATTAACATGCTCATAGCCTTGTTATCGAATACATACCAGAAAACAGAGGTTAGGACTTAACTTGTTGTTCTTAAGCTAACTTATATACACTATATAGTCGCAATAGCTAACAACAACAACAAAGAAATATTATTAATTTCTTCTACATTTATCAATTAGCCCTCTTTGCTTCCATTGCATCCGCAAAATTCAAAAGAACTTTTATCTCAAAGAGGGACATTGAGGGCCAATTATTATATAAATGTATAAAAGAGAATGTATTTTTTTAATTTGCCAGCATTGTAGGCAATGTTTACTCTTTACCGGATAGCTGTTGCGCCGAGCACGAAAACCATACCGGCAGAGCTTCTGCTCACACGTAAAAAACAGTGACTGCGGTCCGATTTTTTTGCATCGGAGAGAAGCTGCGCCCCTCAGATCTTGAATGAAAGTGAGTCGTCACAGATCGAATAGATTTGTGCCACTCTTCGTCGCAGTGTGAACAGGTATTCGGGCCTTAGCTGCATGAAGTAAATGAGCAGGAGCGAGGATTGTGACCCATTAAAAAGAAAGTAAATATTCAGAAGTGAGACACCACTGGCAAATCCTCCCGGTCAACCACTCCGCTATGATGTTCAGCTAGACGTGTGTGAACGACTTGTTCCAGTTCTGTCAGTTATATTCCGTTACGTTGCCGTCCATCCTTGACCGGATGGCTCTTCATGTAGGCAAGAAAACTGTCTATCCGGTATGGTGGAGACATAGATTTGTTACAACTTTCGGCTGTCAAATGAAAATTAAGACGTGCTTTTGCTTATAAACATGGGGGCGTGTGTGGCCGAGCGGTTGACACATCGAAATCTGGATCTGGAGGTCCGGGATTCAAGGCTCACCCATCGCGTTGTTTACTTAGATAAGGAACTATACTGCACTAATTGTCTCTCTTCACGCTTGTGTATAAATGGGTACCAGCGACACACTGCTGGTTGTAAACCTGCGATAGACTAGCATCCCGTCCAGGGATGCTAATCCATAGCATAGTCTATGACATAGCCAGGGACCTAACGTCTTACTTTAGAAAGCTGGTTTACTAACCAAGAACAAACGTCACTTAATCGTAGCCAACAGTTACCAGCGCCGTACAAACGACGTATTGACGAGATCAAGCAAAACTAACTATTAGAGAACGACTCGAGACCTGACAATTTGACTAATAATAGACGTCTATTTAACTGTGACAATAGACTAATCGAAACGCACCAATTACTGATTACGAGTCTTCATAGCCAATAACATCACAGCTTAACTGACAGACGACCAATAACATCGCGACGTAATTGGCCAATCAGATCAGTAACCAGAGTATAATACCATCGACTGACGTGATACAACTCACTTTGACTCTGAAGATGACTACCGCACAGGTTGTCGAAACGTCAGTCACTGTCAACAACAACAGTCCTATTCAGGACTACGTTCACCCGGACGATCAAACTCTATAAACACAATTGATTTAGTGATCAGTGCTTATAATCCATTACTTTCGAGCTTTTGACGGTCTCGACAATTGTCTTGTCTTTTGATAATTTGTTCCTTGTTTTAATTCTTGGAAGGACAATGCTGTACGGGAATGGTCGTTCAAAAGAGCGATTACACTTCAGACGTTTGATGGATATGATCCAATTCCAGTGCCTCTCAACGTCATTTACAGAATATTCATTACGCCTCTGAGGCTTTGCAAGAAAAAAGATGAAAAAACGGTGAGAAACGCTGATAAAAAGAGAGCATTTACATGTTTTTATGAAAAGCTTTGATAGCTGTTGGGTTGTAGCTGTGACTGTCAGTTTTTTGCATCTTAACTAACCTTCACTTGACTTTTACTAGACAAGGTTGTTTATTCCATGTTTTCCTTTCAGATTTCGGGTAGGGAAGAAGACTTTGACATAGAAGATCTTGAAGTGGAATACTTCGCAGAGCATGCAAATTTCTTTCCACTCACAGGTACGCTATGTATCTCAAAACAAATGATACAGCTATTTTGCGGGGGAAGACTGGGTGGTGGGAGGCCGTAG
>OZ037998.1:15180979-15225979 GCA_964035705.1 Porites rus | reverse complement strand
TAGAGTCTTTTAGCGTATTATCACTGAGATTTAAATGAAGATATGATCGTCGCAGTGATAATTGCAATTTAAGCAATGGCAAATTAACCCGAAGAACATTTCGGGACTTCAACAGGATTAGAACCCATCATATATGATGGCCTCTGCGTTGGCGCTGCGTTCCTCTTCCCACTGAGCTATAAAGACCCATACATTGGGAGCAGGCCACATTAATAATAATAATAATAATAATAATAATAATAATAATAATAATAATAATTTTTAACCAGGAGACTCTCTCACCATGGTGATTTTCAGAGAGGTCCTGAAAATAGAAAATAGAAAAAGATAAAAAGAAGCGTAAAACGATAAAAAGCCACAAAAAATGCCCACACTAAAAACCAAAATGATCACAAAGAACTATTAAAAAGATTATAATAGGGCTTAAAAGTCACAAAGTTATTTGATTTTCCTAAAAGTTATAAAACTGTTAAGAGTTTCAACATTGAAAATAATTATAAAAATTACGCTTAAAAGACTCGAGGTTTGTTGAGTTCATCTTAACCTGTGAATGGAATGAACATGGAATGAATCATCATGAACTCAAAAATTGGCGAGCCTGCTCCCAATGTATGGGTCTCCATAACTCAGTTGGCAGAGTACTGCAACGCTAACGAAAAGGTCATGGGTTCGAATCCAGTTGAAGTCACAATTTTTTGTTCAGTTTAAATTATAATTGTTCAAATTGCAATTACAGTACTACTTTGACAATCATATCTTCATTTAAATTTCCACAGTTCACATCATCTTCATCACTGAGATTGTAGGTAAAAAGAATATCCTTAAAGGTCAAATGAACCAAAAAATTGACATATTTTCTTTTGTCGCTTTACCTTCACCAAACACTTAAAAGAACCATCCTGAGTGAGATTTGGGTAAACATTTTTCTTCTCAAGCCTTTATAGAAAGATAAAAGATCAAAATCCGAGGATTTCCGAAAACTTCACGAAAACGTTTCTGAAATGGCCGCGTGATAGACTGGAAACTACGTGACGTCAATGTTGGTCCTTCACGGCGGAAAAACGTTCTGCGCAAGCTTCTGCGCATCCCTTATCGCCTGCGTTTGTTTGTCTAGTTCTGTGAGAGTTCTGACTGAGACTGAATGAAATACACGAGGTGCGAACGTTTGCTCCTTGTAAAGGCTTTTTTGTGTTTTTGTTGTTGTTGTTGCTGTTTCGTCACTTGAAAATTACTTTGGATTTAGAAGAACCAATGTTACAGTAAAAACAGATCATCCGTCAGTCTGAGGATGAATAAAACGTTTTGAACATTTCCAAAGAGGTTTGTATTTTTCTGATAATTGTGCATTCGATTTGTGAATTGATTTTTTGTCCAGTGCTTTGCCTTCTTTCGCCGGGCTGAATTAAAACCCGCTTGTATTCTGTTATTATTAGTTACGGTTAGTTTTTTTAAATGCCCAGATTTATTTACCTTTGCAGAGCCAGCTTTATCCTTGTCTTATGTCAAAGAACCGTAATGCTAACGCTTGCGAGTGAACAAACTTGAGCGCTTAATACATCCTCGGAACTTTAGAAGGCCAGCAAGCTTACTCGAGAAGAAAAGACTACTTCGATCATTTTTCTGTTGCTCAAGTAATAGTAGTCAGAGTTTTTTTCCTTTAGTTTTTTCACTTTAAATTACTTAGTTTTGTTATCTTTCTGTACGCAAATTTTCCTTTCTCTCGCTGTGGAGTAGCGGAGAACGACAACTGCCGGCAGTGACTCCAAAACAATCGACTCTTTGCCCGTAGACAATTGCTGAAGCTGGATTTGACTGAAGCGAGCAAAACAAATCCTTATGTGCAGTTTTCTGTATTTTCTAATGATTCAGTTTGCTGAGTTTAA
Organism: Porites rus; assembly: GCA_964035705.1. NCBI lineage: Eukaryota > Metazoa > Cnidaria > Anthozoa > Scleractinia > Poritidae > Porites > Porites rus. The sequence goes on along the minus strand of OZ037998.1, from coordinate 15,224,096 downwards.
TTTGCTTGAATGAAGACCCTCGCATGGACCAGTTATTACTAAAAAAAAGTAGCTAATTTAGCTAAGTAGTCGGAATCATGGCTTGGCTGCGACTCTTGCAACTCATCTTTTCCTTTTAAGATCTTTAGGTGGGTTGTTTCCGTACAGAAAATTCACTTCTTCTTTGTCATCAGGTATAAGAGCCTTAAGCCTTATGTTTTTTTTAATGAAAATTTGTTGTTTTGCAACCTTATTGAAGCTTTTTTTAGTTCACTTAAGCTAAACTTTATGCATGATGGAATTGTTCTTTGCTTGTCGCATCTCTTTGCTAGCTTAAAGTGGCGTCTATGGTCCTTAAAGTGACCTCAATCGGTAATTAAATCTTATACATAATTGGAAAGAAGTTTTTGCAATAATGTAACTTTAACTTTGTTTGAAGGAAATCTCACTTACGCGTAGGTTTTTTAACAGGTGTTATGCATGTTCAACTTGACAACACAAAGCAAAATTAACCTGCGCGAAACGATTAAGTTTAGAAAACTATGGTTGCTTTGAAACCGATCTAGCTTGGGGAAGATTTACTAGATAAAGATTAACTCTTTTTCTGCCCACATATCAACGCTAAAACTTTTACATTGAGGATTTTGTTTATATTTAAGTGATCTGCGAAGCTAAAAGTGTCCGATCGAGCGTAGGTTTTAAAATATCAGCTCGAGTGCGACAAAGTTCAGAGACTTCAAACACATTGTGAGCAAACTTGAATTTCTTTGGGCAGATTGTTATACAAAGATATTTTCTTTTTGTGTCCACGGTGGAGCTCCGAACCTTATATATCCAGGAACTTCCTTATATGAACACATTTTGTGAATACATCTTGGAAAAAATTTGACTCACGCACGCACATTTCCAGTACAACTCAAGGAAATTAGTAAATGTCGTTAAAGTCAGTTTTACTATGATGTATTCTTCGAGAAAATTAAATGATAAGAAGGTTATAACCACAGCTTGCAACTTTTGAAGACAAATTGCCTGTTCTTTCCAGATTTATGACCGCACAAACCACTTCTGCGCCAAGTCGACTCGAAAAACTCTGTTTTGAATTTCCCCCTTTTTTTCACCTGGGCCGAGTTGTTCAAAGCCGGGTTTAGATAACCCAGGGTTAGTGCGAGATTTGAATTCAAATTTGAAAGCTTAAAAAACGTTTCAGTTTTAATTCTTTTGGTCTACAAGTTGATGATTGAAAGCTCTAAATATAACAGAGAAAATTATCGGAGAAAATGCTTTTGAACACAAGAAAGAGAAACCCGGGTTAAGCGCTAATCGGGCCTTCGAACAACTGGGCCCTGACCAACATTGACGTCACAAGCTGTTTTTCCCGACAATTTTTCCGACTGGTCTACGAAGATAAGGGCCAAAAAACAGCAATTTTTAATTGCGAATATCTCGGAGATACTTGCTTCAATTGACCTGAAACTTCATGGTATGTTTATTGGGTTCATATTAAACACATTTCACTAGAATTGAACTAAAATAACAAATGTCGAATTTTTGGTTCATTTGACCTTTAAAGTAAGAGGATCTGCCAGACCAGGTAGAGACTTCCCGTGGTCCGACTCTTTTAAGCGACCACCTCCAGAACCAGAGGGCGACCACAAAATCTTGGCAGTTAAATTGGGTTGTCGAATACGGAGGGTTCCACGGCGACCATATAGGGTAGCTTCCTTAGCTGTAAGAATACAATACTGGTGTCTATGAAAGCGCTTTACCTGATAAACCACTGTGAGCGTTTGACATCTTCCTATGCTATGAAAACCCAGAGCTGATTTATTACTTTTAAGTCATAAAAATACGAGTTCGGTGCAAGTGGAACGCAACACAGACAAAGCAAGACTCGCGTGGAAGTTATTTCTTTGAATTTCAACTATATCTAATCTGTTGGTTCTTTTATATTTTCTTTATGGTCGACAAATCCTTAACGCGTCGACTCTCCCAGTTTCGGGCAAATCTGTTTGTAGAATGTTTTCTTTTTTTCAAAACAGGTGGTGGTTCTAGAAACCGGAAGAAAGAGGTGGTTGGGAATAGGCATTGTGAATGAAGGGTACAATAACAGTAAAATGCCCGGATGGATCGAAGAATCTGTTGGCTACCATACGGATGATGGGAACATCTTCCACAATTCAGATGATCCTGATGCCGCCATAATAACTGAGGGTAGGAAACCCTGTGAGCAACAAACCACCGCCCGGTTAGCTCTGCTGTCAGAGCACCGGTCTGCCCATCCTCGGAGACCCTGGGGTAGTCAGTCGAGTCAGGAGGAAAGGTGGGACGAAAGTTTTCAAGTAAGGGCGGAAGAGCCCCAGGGTACCTACTAACACCAGACCATTTCCAAAAATTCAACCGGATGCCGGCTCCTGATTGGGCACAAAAAATGCTTTGTATTATTGTGCCCAATCAGCGAACACATCTCCTGAGCTCTTTTCCTGTGTTCGTACACGACGGCTATTGTCTCGATCACGGCTTGTCTGGCTCATGCACCAAAGAAATGCACGCAGTCAGGAAACTTTCAGTTTGATATAAAATCCCCATCTGATTTCAAAATATATACTGCCTGCTCGAAAACTATATAAAGACGCTTTTTCAAAAATACAAGCTTCAGCTTACAACAGGTATTCTTATTTTTTCAGTATTTATGGTGATTATTCCAACTCGCTTACTGTGTCAAATGCAAGTGAACTCTTCTGGAGCTGAATTTCTGTCAACCATAACCAAGTTCATGAAGAGAATGAATTATGTCATTGCTTGTTTACGTCCTTCACAAAACCTGAAATCAAGCATTTTCATGGGTAGTCGTGCCGTTGACGGCAAAGAAGTGTACAAAAAAGCGTGATACACGTGCGAGGTTGTTGTTCTGCCTTGTCAAGCTATTGGTTATTTGACTTTCTCGTCGCCGCCGCCGCATCTTAAACTTCCTATTATTTACGATACATTGTGATCCGTCAAAAACAGAATATTCTCGGGGCAAATTCAATTGGTCCTGCTGATAGCATCCCAACGTTTTTTCGACTCATCGATCGGTAGTTCATTCAATTCGTTTCTGGTTAGGAAAGTAGAAAATAAAAGTTACCCTTGCACGCACAAGCTTGGTGAAAGAACCGGGCAAGTGTGGCGAGACAATAGCCGTCGTGTACGAAGTCACGAAAACAACTCAGGAGAAACTGTTCACCGATTGGGCACAATAATACACAGCTTTTTTTGTGCCCGATCAGGGGCCGGCATCCGCTCGAATTTTTGGGAATAGTTTGCTAAGAGTCGGTACCCAGGGGTTCTTTCGCCCGTACTTAAAAACTTTCGTCCCGCCTTTTCTCCCGACCTGACTGACTGCCCTTGGGTCTCTGAGGATGCGGCCTGCCGAGCGGGATGTCGTCGGTTCAAACCCCGCACTACTGTTGGAAATGAGTAGGGGAAGTTTCCTCGGTGATGTGATGGGTGGGTTACTGTAAGCTCATAAAAGGCCTGATAGCGGCTGCCACTGGCGCCCTAGTATGCTGGCGTCCGAGCTTACTGTTAACATGTTAACATATAATGTAAAGAGGGCGCGTCTTGTTATCCTCTAATCCACGACAATACACACTACACATATAACTTTTGAAGGGCACAAAAACATACACTGTCTTGACGTGGTTCTTAGTGACGTTACCCACCTCAAGGTGTGCAGAAATTTGACAAGTATATGTGCAACCACCACTCGTAAGCGACCACAACCCAGTAAGCTACCATCTGTCCAAAATACCAAAAAACGTTTCATTCAAAGCCTTTAAGCTGGAACCTGGCGTAAGCGACTGCGTTTACTTTTTGCGGTGACGGTTTAATAATTTACCATTATTTTCAAGCTCTTGTAAGCGACCGCTTGACTCAGGATCTGTTCTCCATGTTCGTTGTATGTACTACGCTACGACAAAGAAAAAAAAAACCTTTTGGTGACAAATGCAACTACACACATCTTAACTTAGGAAACGCATGCAATAAATTTGTCTCAGTTTTAGATTTATCCCTCCTTGTGGTTCTCTTCTCGTAGGCTACCACCAAGGCGGATCCGCCATGACCACCACCTCCCGTAAGCGACCACGAAATCTTCGGATTTTGGTTTGATCGCTCACAGGAGGCTCGACTGTAATCGAAGTATTTGCATTTGAGTTTCCTCACGGCCTCGTTTGAAATAGTTTGTAATGTTTTTTAATTGGCAGTAGCTGAGTGTTTTTATGTTAGTAGGAAACTCTTGCCAGATTTTGGTTATGGCAAACTTAAATGTGTGCTTGCCATAATTTAACCTACCCGGTATAGTACAGTATGAACAGAGACGGCACAGAACTGGAACAAATCGTTCACACACATCGAACATCGTACTGGAGCGGTTTGTCGAGAGGGGCTTGGGTCTCTTTCTCTCTCCTCACGCATGAATATTTACTTCCGTCTCAGTGGGTTCCAGTCCTCTTTCCTACTTATTCACTTCCGCTACAGTCCGAAAACCTGTTCACACTACACCAAACAAAACAATAACAAGAACAATCTTTATTTGTACTCACTCTTGCTCAAAAATAAATTACGACAATGAACATATTAAAAGTAAAATTAGAGTACTGGCTGCCTGGAATAACCATGGGGGCTAGCGGAGCCAGGTAGCCAGTTGATTTCAGCATTGAATAAAATTCAATTACAGGTCAGCAAGAAAACTGAAGCACATCTTTCTTGGTGACGGCTGACCCGATATGTGACGCTCCACTTTCCACAAAAATTTCCCCGAAATTACCGATCTCATGCGCGGTTTTCTCCTCGGCACAAGAGCTACCTAGAAGCAACAGCAAGCAAAAGCTAGTGAAAATCCAAAAGAAAATTGACGACAAATTAATCACAGAGTTTTTAGAGACAATTGAAATTTAATTTCGGGAAAATTAATATTTTTATGAAATATTTCCACATGACAGTTCGTGTATTAAATCGTATGTATTTCATTTGTCATGTCAGGTCCTGCTATGGCTCGCCGAGGTGATCGCATTCGCTGCACAGTTTTGTTTCAGAAAAAGCGAGATGCAGACGGCAAAATTCCAGTTTTCTTTACACTTAATGGCAGTGAGATAATTTTGCAACGCGGAGAGAGCCCAGAAAGCAGCCTTATTTTCATGGACTTTAAAGAACCCTTGTTCCCTTTCATTGGTATGACCGAAGGTAGCAGTGTGTTGGCCAAGGTAAGGACTCTATTTCGATCTATTTAATCTACCTTTTATATTTATTTTTTATTCTTCGGGTATAGAACCTTTTATGCAAGAATTTTGAACGCATCGACTAAAATTTGTATTACATAACCCTCAAAAAGTAATTCATCTTTAGACCATTTCCGAGTTGTCCCAAGCCTCGCTTTCAAAGCGAGGTTAAGCTGCGATGTGTTGGGATATGACACTTCAAATAATTTTTGATTTTCATACTAATAAAACTCGCTGTAACACGAAAGGTTTTGCACTTGGATTTATTTTGAAACTGAGGGTTTCTGGATTTGGGAAAAAGCCTCAGATTGAGGTGCCTCTGGCTAAACCCGTATATGATCATACTTAAGGATAATAATTTATCAAAGTTGACCTGAGATGAGAAGATGGTTATGATACACTCAAGATTCGTAGGAACCATGATTTTAAACAGGCTTTAATTCGTACTAATTATTTTAAGTATCGCTTTTTTAATCGTTACGTCAGTGTATGGAATTCTCTCCCATCTAATGTTATCTGTGAATCGAGTCTTAATTCTTTCAAAGTCTCCCTTTTAAGTTAATGCGCTCAAAAAAGTATTAATAGAAGAGAAACGTAGGGTCTCAAGATGTGTAGAAGGCCTAAATGTAATAAACGACCCTAAATGTAATAAAGTCCTAAATGAAATGAAGTCCTAAATGAAATAACATTTTGCACTAAATGAAACGAAGTCCTAAATGTAATAAGATTTGGGCTTAAATGTAATGAGCTCTTTAAGGGTGGTAACATTAGGCCTTAAATGTAGTGACCTCATGCTAACGTCATCAGTGACGTTAATAACACTTCATTAAAGGCTCTGTGTCACGACTGTCTATTTCATTTTGTTACTTTTGCTAATTACCATATTTGCTCGAATAAACGCCGCCCCGTTTAAGTGCCGCCCTCCAATAAGTATCGCCCCTGCGCCGCGACGCTGAAAAATTCAAAATCAATCAAAAGTCGTTACTTCTGTTAGTTTTAAAATTCGGAAAATAATAATTTAATACCTTAGTTAATACAATTCTTAGCGCTGCACTTAATAAGCCGATGATAACCAAGCCAATTATTTATTTAAAGGAGTAATCAAAATAACAGTAAGAACTATCGCAAATTGTTTGAAACATAAAAAGAATCGCTCAAAACATTATAAGAAGGTATTCTTAACACAGGAAATACAAACGTAGGTATGGGTGGACAAACTTGGAGACAATTGAAACGGGTTGAAATTGTAAGTGTTGAAAACTTGTTAGCCTAACAATTTTCATAGTTCATTTTTTGTTGTTTGTAATGTTTCCTATAGTGCTTGGTTAGTATATTTACTTGAAGGAAACTGTTATTTTTTTCGTTTTTAAGTAATTTATTTGTTAACGTTAAGTTCAATACTACATAAGGAAACGTACCGTATTTACTTGAATAAGCACCGCGACGCTTATTAAATTTTTCACGCCTCAAGTACTCAAGGAATTGTATTATTTACGGTGTTATTATTTTTCGTACTAAACTGACAAAATAAGCGTCTTTTGATTTTGATTACATCAGGGCCGCGGCGCTTAATCGGGGACGACGCTTATTCGATTAAAACGGTAATTGGCAACATTAACAAAATGAACACAGCTCCTTTCATGAAGAGTAACTTACGTCATTGATGACGTTAGCATGACGTCAGTGCATCAAAGGCCTACTCAACAGTTTATTACATTTAAGGCCAAATGTTATTACATTTACGAATTTATTACGTTTACGGCAAAATGTTATCACCTTTAGGCTTTTATATTTAGGGTCGATTTTTATATTTAGGCCTTCTACACCTGTAGAGGTCAGTCTCACGACCAGCTCACATGTAACAATTAACTGCAAGATTGGAAATCTTAAGGTGATGATAAAACATTTCAGCTGGAATTTTGCATTTCTTACCAGGTGTAAGCTTTCTTGTATCATTAATCGGTTGTTTTCAGATGCATGCCTCGGAGGAAGAACTTCAAGAAAGTGTAGAGGACATTGTTAGCAGGGAAGTTAGAAAAGCGACAAACCGTTTGGAAGAAAAACTGGATACTTTGTTGCAGAAGCTCGATGAAAAGGGAAAGTGAAATGCTTTTGAGAGAAAGCAATCACTGCAACAATCCTTCAGTTCAACCTAGTAAACTTTTTCAAAACCACTTGGAACGCATTTTTAGCATAAAGCAAACCTCGGATTGAAGTTGATAATCCCTCAAATTAATTAGCCACTTTTGGTCGTTTTGGGTTTATATGGACCCATGTATATTACTCTAGCTTCCTGGACCCATTAAGCTTTCCATTTAAGCTATTAAGACGGTTATTAGCAAAATCAACGAAAGTAGAGCTTTCCATTGGTACCTTATTTAGCAAATTTTGACCGATCCTCACAGAGTTATAGGCAAAAAACCAAGCAACATAGGGGGAAAAAATTCCACCGCCAATTTTGCTATTTACCTGCTACTCATTAACAGATCTCTCCGTTTGTTGGAAAAAAAGCCAGCCAAAATTCCATGCGAAAGAAAGACGATAAAGTGGGAAATAAAATGGCAATAAAAAGGGAAAAGAAAGGGAAAAAGGAAGAGAGCGAGAAAAAAATTGAAATAGATTCGCAAAAAAAGTCCAAATTTTGGCTTAATTGCGCACGCGCGAAAAAACGATAACGCTGGATTAGCATAAAATTATGTCCTTAGTGCTATCTGCTGAAAAACGGTTCAAAAGATTTTGTCCAAACTGAGGTGTCCCCCCCACCTAAAAATTGGATAACGGCGAGGGTTAAGAAGTGCGCAGAGAATACTAATAGGCTCAGAGGTACCTTGTTGTGGCGATGAAGTATCTGGTAATTGTACGCTAATTATTCGCTTCAACCCCCAAATCCAATGTTTTCCAATTTTCCAGGATTTTAAACATTCCCCCTGATTTTTAAACTTTAAAACGTTCGAAAAATCATTCAACAATTCGCGAAAATGAAGAAAAAACTGGGCTTTTAACCAGACTGCTTGATTACAATCCGGCCTGTGATCCTATCATCATCATCATAATCATCATCTTCGTTATTATTACTATTATTATAATAATCGCATTAAAACTTTCTTTAAAATATTGCATATCATTTGCCTAGTCGTCATTGTGCCACAATGAATAATAATTTAAGTGGTCGAATCCGCTGGAACTAACATGAAACAGAATCATTCATAAAAATCAGAAAATGCGACGTCGGAAAGTGTGACCCACCAGCTAACATAACAAGAAAAAAAAAAAACACGAAAAGCAAATCTCAAGTACAAAGATGCTAACAAAACATCTCAGTCTCGAACGTTTATGCTCAAGTTCCATCTTCTACGTAAGTTGTAAAAAGGCATTTTTCGCCTTTTGTTGCCACAAGTTCTTTCACCCAATAATAGCTAAAATAATATTGAAGTGTCTCTGCCTAGAGCTTTGAAGTATGCTTCTTGTTTCGCCAAAATATGTCAATGATGATAAACCATCAAAGACCGATATAAGGCAGTACCAGTCAAGCATTTGCCCATTTTTCATTTTAGGCTATTCGCCGTAATTCAAGCACAACACCACTTGAAGGCCCAGACATTCTTATGAGTTTTTTAACGCTGACATTTCCCGCTGCACCGCCACTTAAGAAGTAAATACGCGACAGAACCTGAAAAGCCAGCCTTTGGGTTAAATCGCGAAAACAAGTATTAACCGGCATTGCACTGTTGATTTTATACGTGGCATCTATGGTTAGGCCACGAAAAGTTTTAAGAAATTGAGACCTGATAAATGATCTTGCTTAGAATTTCATTTGGAAGCCTGTCCGTGTGAGAGGTCTTATTCTTGTTGTTGATCATACTACTGGGTTTTCTTGTCCTCCGACCGTCCATTTCAGGTTTATTACAAAGTGCGACAAGTGTCATTACAAAGAACTACTGATTTTTTTTTTTTATTACAAAGTGTGACAAGTGTTATTACAACGTGCGACAGGTATTACAAAGTGGGACGATTATTACAAAGTGCGACAGAACAGACCTACATCGTGTATTGATTTTATTTCATGGAGGGAGAATTTGGTTGCAGATATATTTCACGAAACTCCGTATGAACATTAAGGGCAACAAAACAAAATTTATTGACTTTTATTTACGTTTTAGGATCGGAACTTTATTCCATACAAGCACTGTAATTTTACAGGGTTTGTACTGTGTTACTATCACTGAGCACGAGTTACCTGTGATGTCGCATGAAAAATATATTAAACCAACTAACTATCGAACAAACAAACAAAAACAGAATAAAATATAAACCCAAACCAACTGAACAACTATATATTAAAAGGCCTTAAATTTAAACAACCTTTAGTTTTCTAATAAAGCAGTTGGCATATAACTGACGAACTCAGTGTTAAGATGGTTCAAAAGCTATTACTTCGCTAAGCACAGAATTCAGTCGTAACAAATAAGCCTATTTTTAAATATCAAAGTTTATCATTTCTGCCTCACAGACAACGGATGATTTCACTGTAAAATTTATGGCTTTTACACTCATGATCATTCTTCGTAAACTACTTTTACTTCACCGGGAAGGTTACTAGAATGGATCCATTCCCAGCAATAATACTTTGAACCATGAAATTTGAGGGGCACGTTTGGAAAGTAGACATTTTTGTATTCGTTTCCTTTAGTTTGCCATTCATACCACAATTTGTCCAAGAATGCATGGTGAAGAAGCAGTTCTGGGGAATTTGCTGAAATCAGAGGATTATTCATTGTACCACCGACAACGAAGTGAGGCTCTATGTGATAATCTGAACGAAGAGTTTCTTCAAATTCATTAAACTTTTCCAGGGGCAGCGATAAAGTTTTGTTAACGTTCTCAGTATCGTGAACAAGACTGCGCTTCAAGAAATTCCTTGTTAAACACCCTCCTCCGGACACATCCAAGAGACTCCACTTATCTCTGCTGAAAGGTCCGTTCTCCACGCAGTGGTTATCAAGCTTACTTCCATCTCCTCCCAAACCGTGATCCTCAGGATTCCAAAGGTCTTCTTTTTCAGTTCCTCTCCACCAATGATGAATGTTTTTGCTCCAGTCCCAAAAGGGTATGGTCACACGACAGTCGATTCTGCGCAGGAGGTTTTCAAACTCAGTCAAATACCACCGGTGCCAGGGAAGAAAGACTTCAGGAAGTCTGGCTTCATCGCTTTCGTTCAAATGGAGTGCGACAATTTTTTCGTAATCTTTTTTAAACAGAGGATGGACCGATGCCAACTTATAAGTGTTAATATAACGTTTTCTATGCTCGATGGTCATTTTGGTGAACTCCTTTCGCACACGGTGACAGTTGGTCAGTTTACCGTTCTTACATTCACAACGCTCTTCACACTTGTTGACCACGAAGCTGCTTTCTTCTCCGCACTCAGGTGTACTAACATCGCGGTTGTCGTCTTCGATCCTTTCTGGATTGTCCGCCTCAGAAATAATCCAGGCATTGATAAGACAAACAATATACCAATAATGATAAAGCCTCATGATCATTGGGTTATCTGCAACAACAGAAAAGGTTAAGATATTTTTGAAAGGTCGATTATCTAATAGTCACGTTTCATTTTACGAGCTGTTCTTTAAAAATGCCACCAATTACCATTAAGATGTTTAATTAATAATGTATTTTTCCTTGAGTGGGAGGGAGGGAAGGAAGGCAAACCGATTATCCTTCTTTTGCCGTCTTTAGAAGTTCGATATCCACCACCCGTACATACGGGTAAACATTATTTTGAATGGAAGGGGTTCATATCAAACTGAAAGTTTCCCAACTGCGTGCATTTCACTCTTTGGTGAACGAACCGGACAAGTATGGCGAGATAACAACCGTCGTGTACGAACACAGGAAAAGAACTCAGGAGATGCTTTTCGCCGATAAGTGGGCACAATTAATACAAAGAATTAATATTTTGTGCTCTTCCGTCCGTGCTTGAAAACTTTCGTCGCGCTTTTTCTTCCGACCCGACTGTGACTTCCCCCAGGGTCTCCGAGGATGGAAAGAGCGGCGATTAAAAAAAATACTAGTCAAGAGAATATTTTTGATTTGGCATCGAGAGGTCTACGTGGTAAAATCATAAGGACGATATACATCTATCTTTGCCGCTTTCTGGAAAACAGTATCGTTAAATTATCAGTTTCAGTTGTTTTATGAAGAACGTGGAAATGGGTCGTTTAAATTTGCTTCCTTGATTTGTACTTGAAAGCAGCATATACCTTCGAATAATCTCTGAAAAAAATATTATTGTAAATTAAATTGAATAAAACTGTTGTAACTGGAGGGTACTGTAGGCCAGTTTAAAGAATCGAACCTTTTGTGATCTTTTGTGATCTCGTAAATGGATATTAGTTTATCCTAATAAGCTTCAAAAAGGAACAGACACAACCATTCTACATTTCTTTAAAGGAAAACAAGCTTAGTCCGAATTTAGCGATACTAGACAGAGGAGTACAACAATCTACGCTAGGTGTCGCTGGTTATTTATATAACTTCAAATGAATTAAATGGTCAACCAAAACGATCTTAACTTTCGCATCGACATACCTTTAACAAAATGGCCGTCAGTGCTTCTTCTCGTGAAATGATGTGCTTTGATTCAAACGTCAATGTTATGTAGTAAGAATTATAATTGACTTTTTGTAACGTAACGACGTCACTTTTTGTAATAATTTATGCATATGGGCTACAGTAAACTGACTTGGTTAAAAACTAACAAACTTGAAGTAGTTCCTTGGGATTGTTATTAATGAGCCAGACTGAAAACGAGTGAAGAAAAAAAATAAATAAATAAATAAATAAATAAATAAATAAACTATCTGATGGTAAGCTCATCAAGGTGTGGTCACTTAATGTAAATGTTATAAATTTCCTCTTTGTCGAGAGTATCACACCAAGTAGCTATAGTTTTATTTAGATATATTTTCATACCAAATGTGGCGCCAAAGTTTTGTCTTACCATCGCAACCTAATACAGCCTGCGTGCATGCAGTAAGCTGAAAGCGGAAGCAGTTATTAACAAATAGCTCAATCATACATGCAACAGCAAGGAAATGTGCTACGAAAGTTTGCGGCCATTTTCGTGAATAAACAAGCCGAGAAAACTTTTGCTCCTATCCCTCATCTCCTATTTTGCTTACTTTCTATAATAATATTTTTAATAATAATATTTAAAAATAAAACACGAAGGCGTGATCGATTCAACCTTGAATACGGTTTCTAAGCTTAAGCTAGAGAACATTTTTCAACTGAGATCCAGTCGACAACTCTACGTGGCACAATGACATGGTTAAATATTAATCAGTTTAAATTCTTTCATGGAGAACGTTGAAGCCGGTCGTTTGAATTTACTCCCTAGATTTGTATTTAAAAGCAGCATACCTTCTAATAAATCTTCTGAAGAAACCATTGATGTAAATTAAATTGAAGAAAATTGATACAACTGCAGGGTGCTGTAAGCAAGTTGAAAGAAATCGAACCTTTTGTAATCTCGTAAATGGATAAATTTATCCTAAAACTTTATAATTACACATTCAAGAGAACTAAAACAACAATTCTACGTTTCTATTAAGAAAAGCGTACAAGCTTAGTTCGAATTTAGCGATACAAGACAGAAGAGTACAACAGTTTAGTCTTCCTAAAAACACCCTCAACAGTTTATAATTTTTAATTAAGACAATTTCCAAAAAGGTTACGGCGAGTTCAACTATAGTGTTACTAAGACACAACTGAGAGAGTAAAGAAAACCGACGGTGAAATTGATCGAGCAAAATTGAATTCATATGATAAGTTAAGTTATGAAGTTGTGCTAGTCAATAGTCTCACATCAAGGAAATATAACTTAGCGGCAAAGCTGTAAAGGAGTTGTTTACTTAGTATAGAAGTAAAAGTGGTAGCCAGGAGGTCTTCCCCGGCAGATCACCAGTCAAGTCATTCTGATGTTTGATTCATCCAAGTTTTCCCAAAGGTTGGATTTGTTCAAGAGCGTGAGTCAAATTTCTCATAACCTCAGCAGAATTTTTCAGTTTTAAAGGAAATATTTAAATAGCTGTTTTGGAGAGTTCGTATCAAAAGAGATTTCTTAAGACATAAAACGATAAAAACGAACTATAAAATCCGACATTTCGGAGAAGTCATGTCTTCATTATCAGGGGAAAATGTTTTTGATCATGCAAATTACAGCATTTGAGGGATAGTTCAGTCTATTTCATTTTACTGTTACCAGGATTTTGGACTAATGAGTAAGGAAAACTATGAAACTTATACAGCGCAAAATAAAATTCACTTGATGTAAATGTTATATAAATTTCTACTCGTCGCGAGTATCACACCAAGTAGCTATAGTTCTCTTTCTCTTAAAACATATAAGTGAACTGAGATATATATTTCCATACCCAATTTGGGGCCAAAGTTTTGTCTCACCATCGCAACCAAATGCAGGCTACGTGCATGCAGTGAGCTGAAAGCGGAAGCAGTTATTAAGTAAACAAATAACTCAATCATACCAGCTCAATCATACCAGCAAGGAAATATGCCATGAAAGTATGAGGCCATTTTCGTGTATAAACAAGCCGAGAAAGCGTTGACTCCTATCTCCCATCTCCTATGTTGTTTATTTTTTTTATGATAATATTTTAATAATGATTTTAAAAAAAAGGAGTCGTGATCGATGCAAGCTTAAATACGTATTGTGAATTCAAGCTTGTATTTTTGGAACGGCGTCTTTAAAACACCCTTACATACGTTTCCATGTTTTAGTTTTCAGGTAGACAGTATTTTGAAATGGACGGGGTTTATATCAAACTGAAAGTTTCGGGACTGCGTGCATTTCTCACTCTTTGGTGAACCACAGGTAACCCAAGCTCGGTGCACAAATTACCGCGAGTTTCGATACTGTTTTGCATATTACTAACGATTTAAAGACTTTGTATGAGAAATACAGGGATCCAGCCGAGAGTTCTACGTAGTACAATGACGATGATACACAACAGTATCGCCTAATAATTAGTTTAAATTGTTTAATGTTGGACGTCACTGGACGAGGGTCGTTTGAATTTAGTCCCTGGATTTGTAGTTGAAAGCAGCATACCTTCGAATAATCTTTTAAAGGAAACATTGATGTAAATTAAATTGAAGACAATTCAATTTGATACAACTGCAGGGAGCTGCTAGTGAAGGCTGGAGAATGAAGTTAACGCGAACGTAGGTGAATTTTGTTCTGTTATTTTTGTTTTTTATGACGCCTTAGATTACTTGGATATACTTTGAATTCAGGCATATGCGATTAAGGGCGTTAAGAAAGCTAATTTTTGGTGTACACGGCGTAAAAGAAATGTTGTTTCGACTTGCCAAAAAATTCGGTCGCAAGGTTTAGTTTTAAAACCAAAGGTATGATGATTCCAAAGTAAATTTTGCGTACTAGGTCCTTGGTCCCGGCCGGCCACCGGACGATAACATAAACCAGCCAAATATGGATTGAAAAGGGATAGCCTCAGAAAGTTCAGCTTTCTTTTTGTTTAGTTCTTAGTAAATTAGGATTCATGAATTGAAGTGAGGATCTTTCAACTTTGAGTCACATTTTAAGAAAAGCGTACGTAAATAATAAAAACCGCATGCAGCGTTCAAGTTAAATATATTGCTTGAGACCTTCCAAGCACTGCACTTTATTTATTAAAATTAATTAAGGGCACCCAACGAGAATATAGTTCAAAACCACTCAAACATAGCCTTAAACGTATTTTAGTATTTAAAGGGTAAATATGGCCATATTTTATCCCCTAAAAATTTTTCATCTGTTCGGATTGCGGTGGGCTAGCTGAAAGTATAGTGATCCGAAAATTATAGGGATCAAGACTTACCTTTTCGAAAATTTCAGCCAGAAAAAAAGGCTCCCGAAAATTCTAGGTGACCTTTTTAGGGTAAAAATCCGTTAATAATGGGCAATTATACCATTTTTTTTAGATGTTCGAAAATGCTAGAGGCAGGCAAGCAAGAAATTTTACAACAAATGTTCCGAAAATTCTAGATCTCAAATCTTCTTCCGAACAGATATTTTCCGAAAATTGTCGTTGGGTGCCCCTGATTAAGTAATAATATACAAGCCAGGTCATAAAAAGAAAGCTTATATCCGTCCGATTGGTTTCATTAGGGAACTTTAGCAAAGTTAAAAAAATTAAAGCATTGGGTTTTAACAAGCAAAACATTACTCTGCGCGTGCATTATGATGCACGCTTTTCGGATTTCTTTGCCGTCGCTGCACGACCAACACATAAAATTTCCTGATGGCAAGTTTTTCATGGGGACTTAAACAAGCAACAACAAATTTTTCTTTCTCTTTAAACTTTGACTGAAATCGTTTAAAATAGTAGCGATTTTGCTGCCGTAGCATCGTAACTGCACGACGCATTCGCACAGATGAAAATAATTTCCTCATGAGACCAAACTATTAATATAGACAGAAATACCATTTTGGTTTCTAAGTTTAAATAATGCTTATAGAAAATATACATGCAGTAGTTTAGATCAGATGGTGTTTGGACAGTACATTTTTGAGCACAGTTTGCAGGGGCGGACCCAGAAAACTCAAAAAGGGGTGGCCTGGACACTTAACAGCTCTATTCTAGAGTAGACACTTTTTATTTTTCTGAGACGGAAGTCTATAAAAATAATACAAAATTTCAAAGCAAAAGAGGTGGCCGCGGCTGCATCGGCCGACCCCTAAATCCCCCCATGGTTTACATGCCGGCTTACAAAGTCGGCCAAAGCGGCCGGACCAAGGAACCACTGGCCGGACCACTGGGGCCCGTTTCTCGAACGTCCCGGTAACTTTTCGGGCCCGAAATCAATTTTCAAATCGAAATATAAAGAATAAGAGCGCGGGTCCTGACTAGCAAACTACTCCATTTTGTTTCATTAACTAATTGTTTTATCATGTTACAATTAGATGCAAATATATTGAAACTTCTCTCTTGCATGTAAACAACAACAGCTGTACGGGCCCTGTTAATTATCGGGGCTTTCGAGAAACGGGCCTTCAACCGGAGCGGTCATTTTCTGTCATGCAGGATTTTCGGCAAAGCTCAGAGGCTATCAGTTTGTCACAAGTTAGTAAAATGTTACGGCAACTTACAGGAAACATTTCAGCTCACTACTCTTCTTCAAATTATAAGATAAGACATACTCATTTACGTTTTTTTGGTCCGGACCATTAGGACCACATACTGTACAAGACATGCAAGAAATATATTTGCACTTGTGGCGAAGAGCTTATATCGTAGTTAGTTTTCGGCAGAGAAACAATTAGAAATCTAGTATGAAAGTACTTACATGTAAAAGGCGAATTCACATTCTGTTACAAGAGATATACGAGACCTTGGTGTCTCCTCCAAACTCTTGAATGGCTCCATACTGAGCTATCTTATCGCCCGCTTTCAAAGAGTACGCATCCAAGATACCAATTCTCTAATTCTCAGATACTGAAATATGGGGTCCCCTGAATATCACCTAGTCCATACTTTTTATACAAGCTTTTCAAGAAGAGGTCTTACTACATGTACCTTATTGCACAATTGTTACTGTAAAACTCTTTGCTTATTCCCTTAAATGTCGTAAAAATGGTACAGAGTTCAGGTTCTGTATTTCTAAAGTGTCATCAAACCGCTGTGTTTGATTTTTAAATACTGCAAACTAAGTCTTCGTAAAAGCACCCTGAACTGTAATGATTTTGATTAAAGACAATTTTCAAAAAGTTTGGAGAGTTCAGCCATACTGCTACTAAGATACAAATGAGAGATTACAGAAAACCTTAAAATTTACTGAGCAAAATTGAATTTATATGATAGGTTATGAAGTTGTACTAGACGATCGTCTCACATGAAGCAAAATATAAATTTGCTGCAAATGAGACATCAAAGAAACTGTAAAGCCCAGTGCAAACGGACGTTACATGTTACATGTTAAGTCTGTTTGCACACCCTGTTGCATGGTGTTGCGCAGAGTCGCACGTATCTTAAAGGAGTTGTTCAGTGAGTACCAAAGTAAAAATAGTAGCAAGGATTTCTTCCCAGGTAGTTCACTTGAAGTCATTCTGATGTTCGCTTCATCTATTTTATCCAAAGATTGGCTTTGTTCAAGACTGTTTCAGAAGTCTTATACCCTCGGCAGGAATGTTTTCTATTTAAAGGAAACTTTTAAATAGGTTTTGGAGAGTTCAGTCGGCTTTTTTATTGATACTAGCGTACTAAGAGAGTACGAAAAAGTATAAAATTTACAGCGCAAAATAAAACTGATGAAGATTTTAAAAAGTTTCTACTTGTCGAGAGTATCACACGAAGTAGCCATAGTTTTATTTCTCTTAAAACCCGTAAATAAACTGAGATATATTTTCATACCAGATTTGGGCCAACGTTTTGTCTCACCATCGCAACCCAATACAGGCTACGTGCATGCAGTGAGCTGAAAGCGGAAGCATTTATTAACAAATAACTCAATCATACCAGCAAGGAAATATGCTATGAAAGTTTGAGGCTATTTTCGTGTATAAAAAGCCTAGAAAGCTTTGACTTCTATCTCCTATCTCCTATTTTTTTTTTTTTTTATACCAAATCCCACACCAGCCCTAACCCCCTTCTTTAAAGAAAAAGATGCTGTTGCTTAGCACTTTAAAAGGAACAAAAATATTATATTCGAAAAATATATATGTATGCTCCACAAAATTGAAATGAAATATTTCCAATCAGCGCCATCATCTCAGATTAGATGTGACAGAACTTTTCACAAAAACCTTTGAGACTCCCGCCATACAAATGGGTACTCGGTGTTCTCCTATCCCAATGACTTCTGCTATGCTTGAGTTTTTACTGCTGATTTTTTTAGTCAAAAGTTGGCTTTACGCAACTTGATGCCCCCTTAAAGGTACTTATTCATATTCCAAGACAATTTTTAAATAGGTTTTGGAAAGATCTATAATTATACTTGATTACTAAGATACCAAGAGAGTACGGCAAACAATGATATTTACCGAGCAATTTTGAATTTATGAATGTTATGAATTGCGGAAGCAACTATCAACTAATAAATCAATCGTTCCAGCTAAGACGCGCGGAACTTCCTTGCGCTTGAGATATATATGACCAGCACTAGAGCGGCCATTAACCAGAGGTTTCATCTGTAGAAACTTGCTTCTTATTTAAAGCAATCTGTGAAGATTTACGGAAACTTTACCTGGGGACAGGCAGGTGAGTGTTGAAGTGAGCTGTGATTTCATTTCTTCTTGTTCTTTTCATTCAAATTTCAAGGGTTTTAAGTTTCTTTTCTCTGACATTATTACCTATGTGTTTATGTTTTTCAGGACGACTTGACAATGTCACGTCTTACTTTGGTTTTTCTTGCAATGATTTTGCTCGTCTCCTTTGTGCAGGGGAAAAGGTTTGTGGCTTATAATAACTTTGCCCTTATCCACGCCCCCTTTACGCGTGAACTTAATGTGAGCCGTAGAATGTATCAAGTCAAACTTTTCCAAAACGGACCCGCACCCCTTGTGTAACTGGGAGATCAAAAGGTTTCGGCTGTTCCTTGCCGAAATTTATTTATTTTTTAGCAATAAAAGAGAAAGCCGTTAAGTGACGGCAGTGAAAACAGTCGACAAGGACTTTCGTATTTCAGCGACAACTACTGTGTTGGTACAAGTTTGTGTAGCTTGTTAAGAAACTGCTGAACAAGACGTTTAATAAACTTTTGGCACTTTATGGTCCGAAAAATGTAGGAATTGGCATGTATACAGCTGGTAGTGGTATACTCCGTCGTCTTTAGTTTAAATGCTAAATCTCATGCATCAATCAGCAAATTTGGTTTGAAAGACAAGCGCAGGCAGTTCGTGGAAAAATTGCCGTTTTCATGGCAAACTTTGGGGATATGATTTTTAATACCGACCAAGAAAATTTGTCAGTCGACATTCTACTGCTGAAGATCCCTTAGAGTATTTTTTTACTGATCGACTGAAGTGTTTCCAAACTTTCTAATTGTATCTTCGGCTCTGTTTACACTTTGCCGAACATCTTTAAATTTCGTTTCGTGTCGAAAGCTTGAACACTGGATAATACTTTTGTCCATACATAAAGCCGAGCGCATGAGATGAAATGCGAAGCGCTTGGCTTGTTAGGTTGTGTAAAGCATACAGCGTGTGCATTGTCCCTTTTGAACCCCTCCCAAGTTTTAAGGCAAATCATATTTTACTGAACATGACCTACGAGGGAGGTGTAGTTAGCATATGTTCCGAACAGAAAACTCAGTACCACACTGAACCTTATCTATTTTCAGTTTAAACAAAGCGTACATATGTAAGTTGCCACAGCCGTTAAAGAAAAACTGTAACATGAGATGGGAGGTTGAATTGCATAGGCCCCTGCAAATATTATGAAGTGATTGTTTTTGCCCTAACGGCCTTATAAGCTTCGTTAAAAAAAGTGTTTAAAAAATTATTTTTCATCATTAATTTTACGGTGCTGCTGACCGTGGGGATGAAGATGAAATGAGCAAGTGAGATGAGACGTATTTGCGTTTATATGGAAAGCAGAAGCTGAGGAATTTTGCGTAAGTTGCCACAGCCGTTAAAGAACAACTTTAACATTGATGAGAAACCGGAGGTTGAATTGCATAAGCCCCAGCAAATACTATGAATGTGTGATTGTTTTTGTATTGAAACGGATTACAAGCTTCGTTAAAAAAAGTGGTTAAAAAATTATAATTATTTTTCATCATTGATTTTTCAGTGCTGCTGACCGTGGGGATGAAGATGAAATGAGCAAGCGAGATGAGACGTATAGACATTTATATGGAAAGCAGAAGCTGAGGAAGTTTGCGTAAGTTGCCACAGCCGTTAAAGAACAACTTTAACACTGATGAGAGACCAAAGGTTGAATTGCATAAGCCCCAGCAAATACTATGAATGTGTGATTGTTTTTTTATTGAAACGGATTACAAGCTTCGTTAAATAAATGAAAATACAATTTTAAAAACTGAAAAAAAAAAACCCTGAAATTGGCTTGTAGGTTCGTTAAAAAATTAAAGTTAAAAAATTCCTCATTTCCTTCTCTAATTTTTCAGTGCTGCTGACCGTGAGGATGAGGATGAAAAGAACAAGCATTAGCTCGGGATTTCTTTGCAATTATCAGTTAACGAAAAACTGTGTGGAAGTAAAGCGAAATAAAATGTTACAAGTTGTTCTATGTCAATTCAGGTCTGCCCTCTTTTATTTGTGTTATTTTTGGGCTGAATGGAGACATGATCCTATTGTCGGATCCCGACGTCCGGGGGGGGGAGTGACTGGAAGGCGCCCTCTAACAGAACCATATCATCTCAGAAACTTTAAAAAGGGAATTTCTATGCCCTTTCAACTGGATCTAGTTTTTATAAGAATGCTTTTAATAACAGATTTCGTGTATCAAACTGGAATGAAATTAAGATATCGCGGAAAAACTGCATTTAGTGTTGTGAGAATTGAGCCCTGTGCAACTCCAAATAGGACATTTGCAAGACTAGATTGCTTGTCCATTGACTTGTGCAAACTATCGAGGGTTAGTCACGTAGCTCAAGAACCAAAGAAGAGCTGCCTTCGACAATCAAATTGTATTTAGCTTACGTATGACAATAGAGTAGTCGACCGTTTCGAATGCCTTAGAAAAGTCCGCAAAGGTGATGAGTGTTAACTCACCATTCTTCATTGCTCGAATTATGTCGTCCCTCATCCATAAAAGAACGCTAGTGGTCGAATGACCCTTACGGTATCCAGATGTAGTATCCTGAAGCATCTGTTTCTGATCGATGTATTCAAGTAGTTGACTTAAAAACGAGTTTTTCAAAGACTTTAGATATTGCTGGTAGGATAGTCATAGGTCGGTAATGATCAGATTCAACAGCAGACTCTACTTCCGGGATGGGCGAAACACGAGCAACCTTCCAGGCCTCTGAAAAAGAGCTCATTGAAATAAAACTGTTAAGGATGTGCGTCAGAGGCGAAGCTATGATGTCGGCATTTAGTTTAAGATACTTTGCAGAAATCTGACCGTTGCCCGTTGAACAGTCATATCGCACATGATGGTAGTTAACATCTTCATTACTTCACTGTAAGTAACAGGGCGTAGGTTAAACGAGCAAATATAGTAGGGTGCTCCCCAGAAAGGGAGTTCATGAGATCTAAAAGGAAGTCTAATGGATTTGCCTCTGATCCCAGTAAGCGGTGCAATGTGGAGCTGAAGTGCTTGTTCAGTGTGTCAGGGTCCGCCTTGATTGACTGGGGACCAGGATGTAAAATACGATCTATGGTATTCCACAGTTCTTAGGGTTTATTGGATGATAGGGCCCTCCTGAAAAAAAAAGCGGATTTAACTGACTTGATCTTGGTCTTGATTTTGTTGGGCACCTCACGAAACTTATTACAAACACTTGCAAAGTTTGTTTTGTGCACTAAATACCTATTTACATTCCGTTCTTTCTGAAGCTTCCTGATGACTTCCTTGTTCAGCCAGGGCCAGGCTCTCGCGTGATCTTAGTTGTGCGTAGAAGAGCGTGCTTATCCAGACAAGATTTAAAGAACGAGTTAAAATGTCTTGACTACTTCCTCGTTGGGATCATCAACACTGTATACAATTATAAGATGAATACTACTCAGTTCTTTCTTGAAGGCTGTCCCATCGAATCGCTTTTCATCACGGATTAACTTGTTACGTGGTTGAAAACGATTGACTCTTGCGTTAATACAAGCATACGGTCCATCGTGATCACAAATTGTTGGAAGGGCAGCACATTACAATGCCTGACGCGATTGGGTGCGTTGCTAATGATGTGGTCAGTGAGTGTTTTGGATGTGGGTGTGGTTCTTGTTGGGCGCTGTACCTGCTGGTGTAGGTTAAGGGACGTCAGCATAAACGATCAGTGTATTTCTTTACTCCAGGACGATTTGGCGTGAGCATCTCTACGTTAACATCACCGGTGAATGTTCTTTGGGATGGTCTTTTTGTTGCTAGCTGGCTGAATAGTCCCTCTACTGTGTCGAGCCACGTTTGGTAGTCCTGAATAAGTTCCGATCGATAGAGATCTGTACTTATTGCGGCCTTGGATCTCTAGCCATAAGTGTTCTAAATCTAGGGCGTGTCGTGATCGGACGTGTGTTTTGGAGCTCCGTGAGCTCTGAGAATTTGAGCTGAGAATCTGTGTATTTTTTGCAATTTATTTCTTTTGTTCGTGTTTGTTATGAAGTCGTTTTAAGTTTTTTTGGCATCCAGTGCGTGTGGAGTGGAGTATTTTGTGAGCAATTTGGGTCAATTTATGCCATAAATTTGCTCTGACGTTATTTAAAGATGGTGGGCAAGACTCGTTCGAGCAGTATGGCCGAAGACACCGCGGTCTCTTTCTCCAAACATATCCTCGCTGCAGTTCAAGTAGCAGCTCTTCCCTTACGAAAAGAGATTTCAGGTCTTAAGAGTGATTTTCTGTAAAATTCGAACTTCGGCCTGACACGGTACCCCATCGATTTGGCTGATTTTTGGCATGTAGTCTTAGAATGGTGTCCTAAATACTGAATGCATATTCTAAGGTTCGAATTCTCGTTGGTTTCAAAGATACAGGAATGACAGTTTTGACGAGGCCTCGAGCGGCCGCCATGTTGGTGAACTGAAGGAGATTTACAATAATTAATTCTAGCCTTATCGTTAAAATAACTTAATCGTGACTCATACAGTTGCAAAGAACTATCCTTCCTCCTTTCATTTGCCTACTCTTATCTGAAAATGGTTAAGCCTGAGCTACGAACGGCTATAACTTCTCACAGCACTTTTTCGGTACTTAAAAGGTACACAAATTTGGTAGAAATTGGAAGGCCAATATCACCCATGCCACATCGATTTAGACTAAGCCATTTTAACTAAACATAGTTTGTTTATAGCTAAGTTAGATTGTTGAATAAAATAATTGGGCAAATGCAACGGAACAGAAATATGATTGCAGGAATGCGCAGTGGTTCAGCCACTTGGCCGCTAAAACTTCAAAACAAAATTCGGTGAATATTTGAAAAGAAAATTCTTCAAAAATTTATCGTGCCTCTTAAACCCTATCTATCGCTTAAAAAACCCTCCTTTGTAATGTAAACAGATGATCTTTTGATTCTGATCTTGCGAAGAGCTTGAAATATGCGCTAAAATGAAAATTATAAATTTTGTTACACACGGTACTAGCTCAACTGAAGTTCGCTCTTCGAGTTCCCAGACCAATCGGGAGCCGCTCGTGTACTGCACAGTTACAATTTTCTCTGTAGTATTTCGCTGTATACAGCTACAAATTACATATTTTCTTAGGCAAAGATAACGCAAACGTTGTCAATTTTAATCAAAAGGCTAGAAAAACCAACCGTGCACTGTAGCTTTATGCAAATTGTATGGTATCCGATAATTACACGTGTAAACAGGAACCTACCTTTGCTAATGTACACTGTTTGGCAGATCTTTCCAGCGTAAGATATAAAACTAGTACATGAAATGAAATTAAAGAACTCATCAAGTCAAATTACCTGATCGTACCGTCATTACTGAATAATAAGTCCGCAAAATATGGCATGGAATGATCGGTGGGAGACGAAGCTATTTTTAGGAGGACAGGGAACTGCACGCTGGAACGGAACTGAAATGAACAACCTCAATCAAGTTCAGTCTTCTTGACGCTATTAAACGTTTCACCCGAATTTGAACAGGAAGTTGTTTCTATTTTCTTTCTCATTCTTGCATGTATTCTGCAGTTCGCCCACTTTTTTTTCGTAACTTTTAATTTTCTAGCTAACTGGAACTGTTAAGAACTACCAACCCCCCACCACCCTCCCCCTCTTTGAGTGAACTTTCATTCGGTCTGATTCACAATAATTTTCGAACGGTGACAAAGTGAAATTTGAAATGACATTTTATTTAGTATTTTTAAAAGCTCCTTCTTTTTTTCCCGATAGCCAGGAATGTTTTGAACGTAAAGGTTCAAGTGGCGGTGTTTTTCACGACTCTGCTTGTAGACTGACCTCACCACCAGTACCACGGACATAAAATCTGATCGGAGAGGGTCATACAGTAACTGATGGGTCTCTGAAAAGCGAAATGCAGTCACTTTGGGGCGAGTAGGCTATATAGATGATGAACTCATTGTTTATAACCCCATAACCGTATCCCAAAAGTCGAGCCAGCCCGGGGCGAGCGAACACAATTTTGGGGCCCCTGGCCACGCCCTTATGTTTAGCGGGAAATTAGTTGATTAGTCAAATCTCCTTAACTCCACGACCATGCACCTTTCCAAATATAGCCCTTCTAATCATCATATAGTTGGGGCCTCCCGTAAGCATTTGCAACTATTTTGATTCGTAGAAGACTGTTTAACAGTTTTCATTACTTTAATGTCTCGTAAACAACACGAGGTACATGTTCTGATCTCTTCCCCCCCCCCCCCACCCTTCCCCCATCCATAACAAAAAATTTTCAGACCAACACTGAATTGCATGAAGGTATGTACAAAAATATGACCATCTCGAGGCAAGGTTCATCACTGTAGCTTACCACATAAAAGCCTTTTCGTTGTTTGCCATCGACTGATTCTGTTCTGAATACTAAGGTCCCATAAACAACGCCACGTTTAGAAAGAGCCCGCCCTTTTCAATCCAAGAAAACCCAAGTAGCATTTTCACCAACGGACATAAGCCGTAAGAAAAGGACCGCGTTAAATAGTTCATGAAACCACAAACGCCTCATGACACCTTTAATTCACTCTTTCTTCGATAAACTAATTTTTAATTTTTTAAGCATAAATGACATCAGAATGCGCGATTATGGGCATTGTAGCTTATGAAAAGAAAATTTAACACCTGATGCACATGAAAGCGTCTAAGAAGGGGACTAGGGGGAATTAGGAACATTGTGCTTACCGCTGGAAAAATATTGGCTAGTTCTTTGAATAGACTCAATTAAAGCCGTTTTTGTTCAGTAAGGAGCTGTTAGATGGGGGGAAAGCTACATAAAGTAGATCGCATCAGAATACGGCATAGGATTAGGCTCTCAAAATCGATAAGCTGAATGCAAGACCAATTATTATGTAAAACAGAGAAAAATTCCTTGAGGGAAAAAAATTATGGCTAGGGAAAAGACCCGAATGTGGAAAGTTAGGATGGTAGCTTCTTTTCAGGTAATCGATCATTTACGTTAACTGCCGCTATCCGACGGGCATATCGGAAAGACTGAATGGATGAGAGTATAACACATTCAAGAAGAAACAAATTTGTGATTTTTCACAACTCAATAAAATAGCTAAAATTGTGTACTACTCGGTTATACAAGATTTTTTTTTTCAATTTCAGATTTTTACGATGGGGCATTAGCCCCCGTACTCACTAGAGACTACTTTACAATCATCGTGTTAAAATCAGTGAAATACTCCAAAACAATTTGGATTCCTACCCTTATACATTTATTAAAAATTAAAGTTGGGAAGTTTGTTGTTTTCTAAAAGTAGTTTGAACAGCCGAACGACATTTTTTTTACACGGAGTGGGGAAGGCAAAGCTTCACTTATCTCTTCTAAGGTAGAAAGTGTCAGCAAAACGTGAGAGTCGTCCTTGAGGGTAAAGTGTCTAACCTAATTTTCTCACCGATTGCAAGTGCCATTTCATCCACGCATAACCTCACCTAGTTAACAGAATTAGCAAATGTAGTGGGGAAACGTTGCGAGAGAACTGAGTAAGATGTTAGGGTAAGTTTTGGAAATTTTCCGCACACCTGGAAAGTCCTGGCTACGCTCCTGATAGAGACTTTTGCTGGAGAGAAATTGAAACATGTTCGCTAATATAGTGACGACCAGAAAGGACAAGCCATAGGATAGTTCCAGAAAACCACCCTTTAAAATAGATCACGAAGTTGTCGCGGCGGAGGATGAACTTGAAGGCATCTGATGAAGTGCAATTTTTAAAGGGAGCCCAGAGAAGATTATGTACGATGGGCACAGCTTGTTTGATCTGGAAAATTTAGAGAAGCTCAAGGCAAATCGCTAGACAACACATGCTAGAGCTGAACTAAAAATCTTTTGCGCCTTTGAACTCTGTCCCTAAGGGTAAAGGAGAAAGTTTCCCTTTATCAATGCATTAACCGAGTTGATTATGAATGTCTCCTTATGTTGGACGTCTTACTAACAAGCACATTACCACTACTTGCCCTCAGAGGCGTTTTTCAGTTGACGAGCAGAGAAAATTAGGTTTTGACTGTTTGAAGTTCTGGATGCCAGAGTGAAGACGCCTTTTGTATGATGACGTCATCGTCCTACAGTAAAAAGCGTTCGTTTTTTACCACTGATATTACGTCAATCGGTACACTTATGTTGTCGAAAGGTCCGTGAGCATGGTAAATGATTTTACCTTAAACTGCAGACACATCTTCAATCACTCCTTATTGTTCGCGATATCGGATAAACACTCTGGTCTCTAACTGAATTTTCTTTGCTGTTTACTTTATTTTGAATTAGGACTGTCTTGAGTTGTCCATGCATTGTCTAGCGATTTTAAGCTTTTTCAAGGAAACAAAAATCTGGAATTGTCCCAAGGGTGAGGCATTTGCGCACAGTTTTAAAGCCCTTCGGTGGGGTGACTGTGGTTTTTGTTGTCCCGGGCTCATCCCTCATTCTTCTTAACCCCTTCCAAACCAATTTTTCTGTTTATCAAGAATCTCCTCAAAACGGGCTTCGTGATTGAGACAAAATACCTGAAAATTGTACACGGAACCGTTGTTAACGGTGTACAAGGTAGAACGAGTCTATTCATTACTTTGCCAACGCCCAATTTTTAAAACCGGAAGTAATGATGTTTATTTCAAGGGCTCATGTCTCATGGGTTTTGAGTGAATCTTCAAACGCTGTAAATACATGTAGCTGGAACTATCATCGCATCGATCCTCGCTCACTAATAATGATAACTTATATCAACTTCCATTATTTATTGCCTGGCTAAGATTTTCACGGATTCTTCAGTTCAGTTGTTTGAAACCAGGCGGCTTCACGTGAGTTGTAACGCCAGGCAAGGAACGTGACGACCCGCGATATGCGTGGGAAAATATTACTTTTTTTCGATCAAGGTGGAAACTGGCAACTTTGTCGTCGAGTAGGGTAATACATCTCAATTTTCATTACTATGGTTAATTTTAAAAGCTCTGGTTTCGGTAAAGGAACTGGAGGAAAATCAGGAAAATTCCTGTTCGACTGTGATGGTTGGATTTTGTTTACGCGTCATAGCATAAACATAACAAATCATTTTCCTTTTCCTTATACAATCTGCCTTTTTTTATACCGTTTTTCGCAGCAGAGTTATCGATTATATTACAGAGGCTAATTTTATTACACAGATCACTCAGATTTAATGACCGAAACTCTATTATCGATTGTAATTTTGGCAACACCTGGCGAGTATTCGGTGTACAGATTATTGACAAAGTCGCTAGAACAGTCTTCCATTCATTACTTTTGTTTCTGCTCCGTTAAATTTGCCCAATTTTTTTATTAATGAACTCGATTTAACTACAAACAGTGAGTATTCAGGCAGATTGGCAAGCTTCAATGCGATGTGGCAAAAGAGATATACGCCTTTAAAATTCTGTTAATTTTGCGGGTGTAAAAAATTCAAAAAGTATACCCACCAAAAGTTTAATCGATTGTTGCGAAAACGTTATCAATTTCGAAGTAGTTTCTAAAAATACAATAAAGAGGGATTGTTCTTTCAATCTGTATTGGCAAAGGAAGATTAGCTTTGAAGACAGGGTTGTAGTCGAAGGCTCAAAAGCAGCTTCTATTAACCAATATGGCGCCGGTCCGAGGCACACAAAAACCGGCCATGTCGATAATTTCCGAAGTAGGAGGAATTAGAACCTAAAGTTACCTATTCCTTATTAAAGACCTCAAATCAAGTCTACATGCCAATTTTTAGCCAATTCGGTGAGATAGTGTGGCAGCGCCTTTTTAATATAGCTCGAATCTTACAGACAACTGCTCTTAAAGACGAACTTGCTAAACTGAAAAGTGAGCTAGACGAGGTGAAGGCCAAAGCCAACAACAACGAACAATATTGGAGAAGTAATTCCATTCGTATCTTAGGGCTGATCATGAGTGAAGAAGAGGGGGAGGATTGCTACGATAACGTCCTAGACCTATGCGAGAATGTGTTGGAAATTGAAGTTGGCAGGGTTGAATTGGATAGCGTACATCGCGTGGGAAAGCCAAGGGAGGCTGTGGATGGTAGCGAGAGACCACCGCCTCCACGCGCCATTACAGTTAAACTAAAAGGCTATGGTACGAAGATCAAATTTATGAGGGCTCATCGTGGTCTTAGAGGGAAAAATATTTACATTAATAAAGATTTGACCAAGACACCCATGACTTCCTTCTACAAATTAAGAAGGATTGCGTCGAAGGGGTAGCAGTCTACATTGTTGATGGATGTGTTTTAATTTGGCCAGTATCGCGAACTCAAGAAAGGTTTATCGTATTGTGAAGAGTGATGACCTTAAATATTATGGTTTGAACAAAACGTCTCCCAATACAGTCCAGTTTTGAGGCTCGTTGTTTGTTCGTTGTTGTTTTCCTACATAAAGTGAAGCAGGGCAGGTTGCTGTGTGCAGTCTCAACTCACAAATCTCTCCTGTATCAAAGAACCGCGCACCGATTCACCATGAAAGCGTCAAATCCTTAAGAACAAATCAGTCTCCTATTTCTTCCGCTCGTCATGGGTATTGCAATGTGTTTTTTGTGGGGTAATATTTTCAAAACTTATGGTTCTGGGCAATCTGACGTGGGCTCAGGAACCTCGATGACCACGTGTTGCGTAATAATAATAATAATAATAATAATAATAATAATAATAATAATAATAATATAATAACTTTTTTTCTATAGCGCTCTTATCCTATGTTAAAGGCGCTTCACAGTCATGTAAACAACATTATTGATAAATATTTACAAATTTACAACCATATCCTATTATATTATATTTACAATGAGTAAAAAGAAAAAAAAAAGGAAACAAATTAAAACCAAAGCAACTATTAAACTATTTTATTCATAATGATTAAAAAAAGGGAAAAATTAAAACTAACGCAATATATACAAATCTATAGAAACAATGATTTGGAATGCCCTAGAAAACTCAAGTGGCTCAGGCAAACGAACGACTAAAATCGTGGAACTAGAGACGGAAAACGGCACAGTATATGACGAGTCATCCGTAGCCAATGAATTAAACGACTTTTTCACTAAGATTCTGGAACAAATAGGAAAGGACGATCACGGTCTTTGATGACTCAAAACTGAAGAAGTTTATTTCATCCAGGCTTAGGGCCACTACAAGTTTTGTCATACCTGAAATTTAACCGCAGCAGGTTGCTGATATCATTAATAAGATCTCGGTCAGCAAGGCAACTGGACATGATAGTTTGAGGGCCAAAATCCTCAACCTTATCGCACCATCATTTATCCACCCACTTTGCAGGCTTCTGAACTTATCAATTGCAACAAATTCCTTAGTTCCCTGATAAATTAAAAGTCGCCTAAGTTACACCACTGCACAAAGGTGCTCAGCAACGTGAAAGAAATAACTATCTCCCCATATCAGTGGTGACAATCCTATCTAAAATCATCGAAAAACACGTAGCAAACTCGCTATTACAATATCTTCAAGAGAACAATTTGCTATATAAAATAACAATCAGTTTTCCGTTCTGGTCATTCCACTTAAACAGCTTTTATCAGAATCACGAACGGAATAGTATTTGTTGATTTCCGTAGAGCGTTCGACGTAATCAATCACATACCACTACTAAAGAAATTATCAGGGTACTGTGCCAGCCTAGATAGGGGGGCCTGGTTTCTATCGTAACTGGAAGAGCGAAGAAAGTTTGTGAAACTAGGGCATATATAACATCTGAGCCGAAACCTGTCAGGCAAGGGTACCGCAGGGATCAATCCTAGGTCCCGTTTTAGTTCTCCTATTTGTGAATCATGTGCCTTTACATTTGAACAACTCCACCATTGATATATATGCTGACGATACCACGCTGTCCTTGAGTGCAGACTGGAATAATATCACTTCTTTAACTCGGGCTCTTTCTAATGACTTGGAGAATATCGAGAAATGGTCAACCGAAAACAAAATGTACATCAATACAGAGAAGACTGAAGCGTTACTTTTTACGGGAAAAAGGTTACAACATAAGCTTAGTGCGGAAACAGCAACCTTGAAACTTCGCCCTGACGCCACAAATATCGACCAATGATTGCATCACAAGTTACTGGGTTTAATCATTGCTAAAGATCTTAGCTTTGAAGCACACATAGATGAATTATATAAGAAAGTGTCAAAACGAATTAGACTTTTGAGGCATGTTAGTCCTTATCTCAAGAAAAGACACAAGTTAACTTTCTATCTTGCTGCTATAAAGCCAGTTATGTTGTACCTCAGTCCAATCTGGTCATCTTGCAGTAAGGAATTGCCAGAAAGAGTCTTGCGGATGCAGAAGCGAGCTGCATACATTATATTGGACGCCGAAAGAACAACACGCACATTAACTATGTTTAATCAACTTAACTGGATTCTATTTTTTATCGAGGCATATACGAAAATAGATGTTCATAGCCTTTTATAGACTAGAGGGTACAACTCCAGATTATATTAATTCTATATTAAGACAAATTCTGAGATTCATAACTGTTCAACTCGTTTTGAAAATTTAAATTTTCATTTTCCTGTTTTTAAGAAAAACACAAGAAGGAGGCCGGACTTTTAGCGTGCGAACTATTAGAAACTGGAACGAGCTGTCCTTTGACGTAAAGAAGGTGAAAAATGTTAAATCTTTTAAAAAGAAATTGTATAAGAATTTGATCTCTAAGCAAAGAGAAACATATAATTTTGAATATCTTTTATTAATAAATAGTTTTAAATAGTTTTGAATATCTCTTAAAAATTAAGTCAGTAAAATAACTTGTTTTAGATAGTTAAATAGTTAAAATTTCTAAATAAGACTCTGGATGGTTTTTAAATTCTTTTTATAATGACAGTGTAAAAATATTTTAACATTAATTTTGTTATTATGTTTTTTAAAGGGCCACAATTAATGCAAGTTTATCAGTTTTATCATTAATATCACGTGTTTACCCTCTTTAAACAGAGGCTTTACCTTACCTTTCCTTACATTTTGCATGACTATTAAATCGTCGTTTTATCTGTTGTTTGCCCCCTGAAAGACCACATGACATTGCTTTTATCCGATCATTCCTAAGGCGTGTAAAAAACGATGGCCTGTATTACGAATAAAATGTCTATTGGATAATTCCAAACACCGCTAACGCGCAATCAGTAGACTATCTGAGGGTAGGAAGATCCATGTTTTTTTATGCAATATTGGTTACCGGGATCCCCTGAGTCCATGTTCGCGCTCACCACGCAACACGTAGTCATTGAGGTTCCTGAGCGCACGTCAGATTGCCCAGAACTAAAAATTTTGAAAAACACTTTCCCACAAAAGGCACATCGCAATATCCATGACGAGGGGAAGAGATAAGAGACTGACCTGGCCTTAAGAAGATGGCGCTTTCAAGCCGAGTTTGCCCACAGTAACCTGCCTTGCTTCGCTTAACGTAGGAAAACATAAACGAACAAACAACGAGTCGCAAAACCGTATGAAATGGCCATCAACGAAGCCCAGGTTACACAGAAAAAGCAACAACAGGCTCAAGTTTAAGTAAGTACAATTTATTTATGCGTATATTTTTACGATTTAACAACTATATTGAATTTCTCATACAAAGTCTTGAAAATCGTTCGTAATATGCAAAACAGTATCGAAACACGCGGTAATTTATGCACCGAGCTTGTGTCAAAATAGGCTTTGAAATGATGTTAACTTTATTAATAAACTATATCAGGTTCGTGACTTCTTCATTTTTGACAAAAAAAGCTGTGAAATGATGTTTGGTGATATAAATGAGCATAATACAAAACAATCCTCTCTAGGCCATAAGATATCGTTTTTCTCTTCATTTTTTTTTTTTGTCGACAGGCTTTGAAATGATGTTTTTCGATAGCGGAGCTCTCGCGCGCGCAAAGCGGAATACCTTGAATAACAAAATCTGATTATCTATGCATCCAAGAAATTTTGGTTCTGACAAAATCGTCTGTACGACTTTCTTACCGTACGAACATACATTACACGTCCACTCCATTAACGTGGATAACAGAGAAAGAGCTAGAGCAAGAAATAAAAGAAAAATGTGAAAATTTTACAGCGGGGTTGGAAAATGGGAATGCTATAGCAGCCACCAAGGTAAAAATGAGCGGCAGTGAAAAAAAGAGTGAACAGGAGCACATTCAACATTTCCTCCATAAAACGTCAAGGTGTATGTAGGAAGTTTCTGGAAGTTTCAAGTTGTAGTCGTGCAAGACAAAGGAAAAAACTGAAAAGTACAAAAAAGTGTGTTGCACGTGCAAAGTTGTTTTTTGCTAATTAGACCTATTGTTGTTGTTTTTTACCGTTATCGTTGTCTTCACCATTTCTTTAGCATTACACGATTTTATCTTTTGTGTAAACTATTCAATTGAGTAAACTATTCACATTAAAGAGAGCTTGACGCTTCTAGCCCTTGCAGTACTATACAATTCTCTTCAGGCCATAAACATATCGTTTTTGCAAAGTTGCCATGGTAAAAAAAAATGAAAATTTTCTCATTCCTCATTTTTTGACAAAATAGGCTTTGAAATGATGTTTGGTGATATACATGTACATGATACGGCATGAAAACAATCCTCTGCAGGCCATAAAGACATCGTTTTTACAAAGTCGCCATAATGGGTTTTCTGTAAAGGGGTCAACAGATGATTTTCGTCAAAAGTAAGAAATTGGTCTGTCTTCCTTCATTGTCAAAAAAAGCTCTAGAAAGGAAGTATGGTGATATTGGGGATGTAAAATAAGCCTTTCCAGGCTATAAATACAAAATCGTTATATTGGAATTTTGTACAGGGTTTGACCCATTATTTTAGTCAAAAAATTAACAAAATTCATGTGTCTCCTCATTTTTCGTCTACTTACAAATGTTATTCAGTGATGTACTTGATATAAACACTCCGCTCCAGGCTTTAAAGATATTGTTTTTACAAAGTCGCTATACCCTTCATTTTTCTTTAAAATGTTCTTTGATATGATGTGTGGCGATATACATGATATTAAACAATACTCTCTAGGCCAGAAAGATATTACTTTTACAAAGTCGCTATGTTTTATTTTCGTCAAAAACCTGAAAAATTCCTCCCTCCTCATTCATTTTCGTCAAAATAGCCCCAGAAATGATGTTGGCTGATATTTTAGATATAGAACAAGCGTTTTCAGGCTTCAAACGTATTGGTTTTATAAAATCACCAAACTGGATTTTAGAAAAAGTTCAAAAAGGCGTAGAAAAGATTTTTGGCTAATAATATTCTAGGTATACAAGCTTTTTCGGACACCGAAAGTAAGAGCGGACTGGGTCGGGCAAGATGTCTGACGTGTAGTGTTTTTGTGAACTGCGTCTTGGAATTTTCGTTTATGGCGGAAAGTTCTAAAAGGAAGACCTGGAAAAATATAATTTCAACGTCGTCTGAAGAAGAGTCCTTTTCTCCGTTAGATAAAAAGCTGAAATGCGGTAAACGGTCAGATTCAGAAGGAAGCCAGTCAATCGAAGAGATTACAAAAGCCTTCAACATGGCAGGAAGCATTATGCCGAAATTAGAAATGATCTTTGAGAAGCTTGGCAAGGTAGAGGAGAAGTTGGATAAACTGGAAAAGTTACGCAAAAGCGGTAGACAGCAAAGTGAGTGAACTACAAGGGAAAGTGAAGTCGTCTGAAAAAGGCATGCAAGACGGGAAAATCAGTCAAAGAGCTTGCAGATGGTATGCACTGTGCAAATTGTGGAGAAAGAAAGCTTTCAGGGAATCCGAATTCCGAAATCCAATAAATGTTTACTTGAGGGAATACCAGGAATAGCAGCTCATGGAATCCGCAATCCTTCTGAAGACTGGAATCCAGAATCCAAGTCTCACTGACAATGACTGGAATCCAGTTCCTGGGAATCCGGAATCCACGGTTTGGAATCCAGAATCCAAGACTGTCTTGAATTCCCATACATGGGGCGATCAAGGAGCTAACGGCGAAAGTAGACAAGCTGAAAGATGAAAGGTTCTATTATAATATGGAAGTGCACCAACGCCGAGAAAGTCTTCGTTTATTTGGAATTGAGGAATCGAGCACGGCTGACAGCGATGAAGACACGAAACAAGTTTTAGTGGACTTTCTTGAAGATAAGTTGGGCATCGCTGTCGCCGAGAACCTCGAATTTCAAAGGGTACACCGTATTGGAAAATTCAGTAACTCAAAGGGAAATCAAGGCAGATAATCATTCGTTTTTTACGCTACTCAGACCGCGAACATGTGATGTCAAGTGCAAAAAAACTAAAAAGAACAGACTATAGCATTTAGGCAGATTTACCAAAGGAATTAGCCGATTGTAAAAAAGAAAAAGATGCGCGTCTAGGAAAGCGAAATAAGATGGTAAGTGGGCTTATTTTACTCGGAAGCAGCCGAACATTTTGTTTATCGATGGTAATCCCGTATTTAATTAATCCAAAACATGTAAACCGCCAAGATTTATTAGGCCAATGGAAATATGTTTGGTGATATCCTGATAGGTCAGATATGAACCGAAAAATTAACAAGTCATCAAACACCCATGTCTCCATTGTTGCTAAAGGATATTATTATCCTGCTACTACCTTACTTACAGCTGTAGGTGTACATAGCAACCAAATCTCTTAACGGCTTAAATCTTTTCAATACAAATTCTGCTCTTTTGTCAATATACACAATAGGCAAAAAGAGGCCTAGTAAAAGTGTTTAGAGACGTTACATAGAAAACTAGCCTTGTTACAGGGAGTTACTAAACAGAGTAACGCAGTAACGAGTAACGAGTAACAAAGTAACGAGAAAACGAGTGAAGGGATAAAAATTCAAGAGGTTAAAAAAATTAATAAATAAATCCTAATCAAAGAAAAAATATAAAAATGGTTGTTATATCCTAATAATGACCCTTACCAATCTCGAAAAATATTTGTATTCCAAAAAGTGCTTAAAACAACGACGTCCACCCGACCCCCAGCCGCCCATCCCTCCAAGATATTTTCGCGCCGAAAAAGTCACCTGGCTACGGCTGTTATTTGCAGTTAAATATGCCTATCCAGCAGATAGAGTAACAAAATGTTCCGTTTATCGTTTACCTTAAAAGGTTAATTCCTACAGCCCAGGATCAGCAAGACTATTTTAAAAGTGCCGAGTTCTGAACAACTGTCACAAATTATTGAATATTTACAACTGAACAAAACTGCATATACTGGTTTTGAGTCACTGTCCATGAGTAGTACCCGGGTAGTAGCTTTAGTATCAACATCGACATCTGCATCAATAACATTGCTATCCCTAAGGTTAGTTTGATCCCGCTGTATACGTTATTCGAACGTTGTGCTTATTGAGATCATGAAGAAAAGAAACAGAGAGTTTGTTTTGTGACAAGGTATGGGATTACCCTAAGTTTCACGTTTCAGTGTGAACGATTGTGATAACTAATGGATTAATTAAATTTTGTAAGAAGATTTAGGAAAGTACTTCTTATGCCAAATACAGGTCCCCCAGTTCATAGTCGCAGGATGGTAAAAACTGTCTGCAAGTGCCACTTCAGGTCCTTATACCAGGCCCTATATATTAAACTGAAAATAAGAGATTGATCGTCAAACCAAGTCTAGAAGACACGATCATTCCTTTCCCAAAGGGACCATAAGTGGGAGAAGACAGAAGTGGGAAAGAGGGCTCTTCTACGATTTCAAAACACTATTAGTTGTTGTTATCTTAGCTTAGACGTTTCATGTGACACACCAATATTTTTTTAAAGTTTGCCGCAAGCGCTAGTGTGACCAGAAGAGGAAAAGTCTCTGCTGACAGAATTCAGTGCTGACAGGGGTCAGTATCTCACGTAAGACTCCATAAAATGTCCCCTTTGGTGCGTAGCTGCCTTTAAGCCATTAAGCCCAGGCTTAACAAATTAAAATTTGGGTCAAAATGAGTTCATGTAATTTGATGTTATCAGGGAGTGAAATTGCAATTGCAAGTAATACAGGTACCAATGCCTGTGACGATCATGCAAAATGACACATATTTCACAAGGAAACTCTGTCTCTTACTAGATATGTAGGGGTCCTCTTTGCCTACTTTTGATTACCTGCTAGAATTATTTGGGTTCAAAACTTGTAAATTTGGAGGATCTCAACTCTAAAATAACACCTAGTAATCAGGCCGTTTTCTCCTTGTTTGTTCTGTTTCTTCTTGCTATGTTTCTTTTATATATTTTTTTTCTGGGGATGCAGGACTTACGGACTTGATGGCATTGGCTACCACTTTGAAATATTAAGTAGCTGGTAGCCAAGTGAATCCTACAAAAAAAGAGTTAATTTCATGCCCTGGTAGTAACTATGTTTCGGTTATTCTGCAGCGATTGTAGCCTCCCCGCAGACGTCCTCTGGGGTTCGTTCGTCATGCATTCATTCAGGACGTCTGCGGGGAGGCTAGCCCAAAACAACAGCCGTAGCCAGGTGACTTTTTCGGCGCGAAAATACCTTCGACTTTGCTGGCGGGAGGGATGTGCGGGTGGGGGGGGGGGGGGGGTGGGAGAAGGATTGGGAGTTGACATCGTTGTTTTAAGCACTTTTTGAAATACAAATATTTTTCGAGATTGGTAAAGGTCATTATTAGGATATTACAACCATTTTTATCTTTTTTCTTTTATTAGGATTTAATTATTATTTTTTTTAACCTCTTGAATTTTTATCCCGTTACTCGTTTTCTCGTTACTCTGTTAACGGAGTTACTCGTTAAGTACTGCGTTACTCTGTTTAGTAACACCCCCTTGTCACTTGTTACACTATAAAAACACCTATTTAAAGGGACGCGATCACGGTTATGCGCATGCGCGCCGTTTGTCTCTTCAGAATAAATTTGTCGGGTCAACACTAAATTCGAAATCGCCATTACCGGTACAATCATTGAAAATCCTTCGTTTTATTCGGACATCCGTCGCTTCGGCTGGTCTAGTTATACTTCGGTAGTGGTGATTAACGTGTGGTTGTGTTGTTTGACTGGTTACGTTTTAAGAAGACACAAAAAATAATGTTTTGATCATGGAGGCAGGAGTATTCAGTGGAGGTTCGGGAGAGCATCGTGGCCGTCCGGCAACAGGACGTTCTCAAAAGTCTTTGGAGATAGAGAAGCTTAGCCGATCGATCTGGTATGGTTCTAGGAGTAGTGTGTGGCTTACGAAAAGAATACACGACACTTGGAAAGTGGTTAAAGGCATGAGTTCGTTCAACTTTGATTTGATTTTTGACTCCGACCTGTAGTTATACCGCAACAGGCCGCGCGATCTTCACCGATCTAGTACACTTGAAATGTTCCTTGTACCTTTGCTTTACGATCGTATATGTTTAAGCATTGATGTTTTTAAAATAAATTATTGCCTGAATATTCTTTTTATAATCTAGTTTCTTTATGTGTTCTACTCGATAACATTTGTTTTGCCGAACACTGACCCGATGCAACGCGAATGAATTTGTTCATTTGCTGATAAGCAATTGAAATTTATGCTCAGTTAAGGATAATCTTTGTACTCATACGTTGTGTGTTTTTGTCAACGGTCAGGGGGCTATTTGTCGGTATTTCTGGGTTTATATAAGGCAAACTGAGAGAACAGTAATAAGATGTTTGTTTACAAATTTTGTTTGCCGATCTGTGACTGCTTTGTTAGCGTGGGTACGACCTCGTAAAAATACACGTTGGTAAATGTTTGTATCAAAGCAGGACAGGACTGTAAATCTTATTCTTATCGGCTGCAACATACATCTGAGGAGTAGCAAAGAATAAACTTGAATTATGGGGATAAATAAAATCAAACCAAATGCCCAGAAATACTCTCGCGTCGCGAACAATTAATTTGAATTTTGTAAATTTACTTGCGTGCATCTAACTCGCTTCCGATTGGTTTAAAAACAATCAGCTACTGTCAGAACTCACACATGCGCATTATCGTGAACCAGTCCCTTTAAGAAAGTCCCAAAAATTGCATTTTTTCAAAGGGGTTAGTTCATATATACTTTTAGTCGAAAATTGTAAAGTTTTACATCCTTTATTTTTTAGGGCAGAATAGGCCAAGAAAAAGTGTTTAGAGACGTTTTACATTAAGTAGTCCACACCAATTAAAAAATATCGCAAAATTTGCATTTTTTCCAGAAGTCATAAAATAGGGTTTGTCCGTACGTTTGGTCGAAAATTTGAAATTTTTACAATCCTTCTTTAAAGGGTAATATATGCCGAGAAAATGTGTTTGGTGACGTTCTGGTCGAAAAACTAACCTTTCTACGCTTCAAAAACGTCATGTTAGGAAAGTGGCAAAATTTGCATTTGTCCATGGTTTTGGTTGAACATTTGAAATTTCTATGTTTTCTTTGTAGGCAAAATAGGTCGTGTAAAAGTGTGGAGTACTCGTTTTAGGGAGAAAAGTAGCTCTTTTTTAAGTCAAAACACAAGAAATTCCAAGATCATTTTTTTGCCAACAGTGAAAAAAAGCCAATTAAGGGCGCGCGTGATAGAGCATACTGTCCACTTACTTAGGCATGACGCGTACTGTCCTATTAAGGCTGAAATCAGGGCAGTTGATAGCCAATTAGATTTGAGAATTTTGTTATAGTTATGATTAATATATTAATTACATCCATTTTTCTCAACCTCGTTCCCAGGACTCCTTCCCACCCGTCCCCGGGGAGTGGAAGAGAACTTGGAAACGAGGTTACTTTTTTTCTGTACGAACTTCTTTGATTTACCCTCCCTGGATAAAAAATGTTTATTTTAAATTTGCGAGCATAATGTAAGTGTAACATATAGATTTAGCCAGGGTTGAAAGTGAAGCTCTCGATAGTATTTATAGCTTGCTCAAACTAACTATAAAATCGTGTAAGGCTAAGCGGCGAAGGAAACGAGGACGGTGAAAAAACAACAGTAGGTCTAATTGGCACCATAACATAACAAAAGTAAAGCGCACGCTCTGATTGGTTAGTTACCCATCTACCATTTGCCCGTGGGTGCATGCCAAAAACCTGAGCTAGCGCGGTAAAATTGAGGCAAATTCAGCAAATTTCCTCTGCTGTCAGTAACACGCACCGATGAAATGTACAAATGATAGAAATTGAAGAAAATACTCAGTTGTCGTTTTGAAGTAAAAAGTCAAAAGATCAAGCGACAAATTTGCCCTGGAGGAATTTATCACTGTTTTCTTCACGACTAGGATCGGCAGAAGAAAACCCCGAATGAGCGAAGATTAAGGTACTTTTATGCGTTTTATAGAAAAGAAAGTCTGTTTTGAAATGGGAATTGATCAGTTAGCATTGTGTTATTTACTTTTTAGGGCCTGTTTACATGGAGGTGGCAGACCACAGGTAGGTGAGGTAATCCGTCTGTCCATATAATATTTCATTTTAATTTGATCACGTTTACATGATAGGTGGGGTGACTCGCCAAAACGAGTGGCCCGGTATGCCAGACCGGGTATAACCCTCAGCCGGGGTGAAAAAACTTGGTTCAACAATAATTTTTCTTTTCGTCAGGTTCTTTGTTGCAATTTGTCAATTAAAAAAATAATGCACGAATATTGTCTGCAATTCTCTTGATTTGCATTCTCTTGAAAACTAAAGAATGAGGAATTCGGTCACTTGTAGGTCATATCATTGTTGTCGTTACAGGATAAGGGGAAAAACGCAGATGAAATGAAAAAAAAAGTGTTTTCGAAACCGCTGAGAAGGAAGATGTGACGGTGGATATCCATATTGGATATGTGGGAAGGAGCAACAATATTATAGCAGTTGATTAAAACGGACCAAGACGTTGACTAGGTTCATAGAAGTAGATTTTATCATAACCATGATGAGTGGGTCATATATATTAATGTACCACCTTTTTTCGTGTAAAACGCGGCCTGTAAGGCAACGTCTCATTGAAGACAGAATAAACTCTTGGCTACAAATGCTTTCAAGTTAGTTTACAGTTTCTCTTAAGCACGCCCCTGGACAGCGCATTTTTAAATACACTCCATCAATAAAAATGCTTCGTCACTTGCTACAGATGCCATGGCATTTGGCCTACCAATTTGGTGACGCCCAATAACTCGCGGATCGGCTGCTTCGCGGGATGCTTTCCTCATTCCCAAAATCAGCTATATAATTCGCCATTGCAAGTTTGTATCGCAGGGGGGCATGTATTTTTCTAAAAAAAAGAAAAAATCTAAACGACATTTCAAATTGGAACAAAAACCCCGAGGACGAAAAAATTTATCGTCGAACCGAGTTTTTCATAAGTTGGACAATAACAAGTGAAAAATACACACGGGCGCACGTGCAAGAGAACAAAAGTATATATCTATCTATATATCTCTCTGTATGAAAACCTTTTTGAAAACGGGTGTATATATATATATACATATATATATATATATATATATATATATATATATATATATATATATATATTCGTTTTCTGAGTAGAACGTATTTCGTAGAGCGCTCGACTCAATTGATTGAGGAGCATCAGCTATAACTTCACAGAAGTTCAGGTTTCACGAGTAATCATCGTTTTATTGCTACAGAACTGTTTCATATAGTGCAAGGACCACACTCATCAGGCAATTTTGACGACTGAATTGTTGGAATTGGAAGGCTGGCAGTTAAATGCGAAAATTTAAATGGTTGCTATGGTAGATGCGTTACATTCAGGTTATATGAAACTGTTGAGAGGGTTGCTAGGTAACAAAAACATTATATAAGGGGGATTATCTGTCGTTATAAAAAATGTGATATAAGCGGCCTTTAAGCTACGTTACTCTAAAGTTTCCAAGTACATATCGATTTCTGTGGGGGCATGAACTTGCTAATTCGTTTCTTCTGTTGAGGCTACACAGTTCTTTTTTACAGATGATTATGAACTTTTCATTCAGGCAAAGACTACATTTTTTGTTAATGTTGCTGTAGGGTTTACATTTCTTAAGAATTTTCCATTTAATCTGAAACGGTTTGTTTTCGTTTTGTAAGTTCCAAACATATTTTGAGAGTTCTGTTTCGTTTCTTCTTTTCGAGTGTCGAAAGGATGTTTTGTGGTTCCTGTAACGTTCCTTAAAGTTTGTGGCTAGTCCAACGTAGGTTTCAGTAGCGGTCTCAGTAGTAACCGTGGCTTGATAGACACCTGCAATTGTAGGAAAAAGTCTGATTGCCCATTAGAAGGAAAATGCCTTCAAACTAACGTCATCTATCAAGCCACGGTTACTACTGAGACAGCTACTGAAACATTTTTTATAACGACAGATAATCCCCCTTATATAATGTTTTTGTTACCTAGCAACCCTCTCAACAGGTTCATATAACCTGAATGTAACGCATCTACCATAGCAACCATTTAAATTTTCGCATTTAACTGCCAGCCTTCCAATTCCAACAATTCAGTCGTCAAAATTGCCTGATGAGTGTGGTCCTTGCACCATATGAAACAGTTCTGTAGCAATAAAACGATGATTACTCGTGAAACCTGAACTTCTGTGAAGTTATATATATATATATATATATATATATATATATATATATATATATATATATATCTAGCCGGATTTATGAAAACCGTACCATCGGACACCAGCAGCCCACACACCTTAAACTGACTCAACTAAAGTAAATATGGCCAAGACACTCAGCTCTTACCCATGGTTCTCTTAAGTTGACTCTCTTCTTGGCTCCTGATTAGCAAAAGAAACATTCCAGTCCATCAAAAAGACACTCTGGACTTGTCCATACACTCTAGCTGCTTAAAGGCCCTGAATGACGGAGGACGCCTGAGACTTAAGCAAGTTCTAAGCAGAGAAATTCAAGGTTAAATCACCCCC
The DNA here is from genome assembly GCA_964035705.1 of Porites rus. Classification (NCBI taxonomy): domain Eukaryota; kingdom Metazoa; phylum Cnidaria; class Anthozoa; order Scleractinia; family Poritidae; genus Porites; species Porites rus. The sequence goes on along the minus strand of OZ037998.1, from coordinate 15,181,725 downwards.
CCTGACTTCCTCCACCCCCCCCCCCAGCCTAGCACGTGCTTAAGGGGAATGCTTTCATTGGCCAATGGGCCTCAAACGTTACAAGAATTTGACATGACAGACTAAAGGCAGACATGAGCAGTGCACTGACTCTCCCAGACCAGGACTAACGGAAGGTACAACGCTTTTTCAGCACCCTACCCCCCGAGGGATTGACATGGAGGCCCCTTTCCAACCCATGGCGAGTTAGCTCAGGGACTGAACTTGTCAATGAGACCAACCAGGACAGCAAGCCCCCTATGTTTTTTGGCACCACAGTGACCAGAAAGCTGGCTATCGCCAGCTTTCTGTGCGAATATTCTGGTCCATTTTGAGGTATGTTTTCAAAAATTCGGCTAGATATATATATATACGAAAGGGAAAATATCTTCAACTGCGAATGCTTGTCGGGAGCTTTGCTCTTAGGGTCGATAGAAAGGCCTTGGAGCAGCGCTTTACTATAGGGGCAGAGCTTGAGTCCTCTATGCGGTTTGGACATTGAAACTGTGAACCTCCTCTTATCGTATTATCCAGAACCAAGAGACTATAAAGGGGACAGAGAGGGCATCCCCCATATACACCCTATTCCATAGGTAATTCGTCTCATGTTATTTTTAGAACCGCAGATCCCGAGGGGGATTGGACAACAGCCAATCACATAGCGCAAATGTATTCCGCGTGGACGACCCACGCTAGAGCCACGCGTCCTCCACGAATTGACGCGGAAC
>OZ037998.1:14960425-15180779 GCA_964035705.1 Porites rus | reverse complement strand
CTGAATTGTTGGAATTGGAAGGCTGGCAGTTAAATGCGAAAATTTAAATGGTTGCTATGGTAGATGCGTTACATTCAGGTTATATGAAACTGTTGAGAGGGTTGCTAGGTAACAAAAACATTATATAAGGGGGATTATCTGTCGTTATAAAAAATGTGATATAAGCGGCCTTTAAGCTACGTTACTCTAAAGTTTCCAAGTACATATCGATTTCTGTGGGGGCATGAACTTGCTAATTCGTTTCTTCTGTTGAGGCTACACAGTTCTTTTTTACAGATGATTATGAACTTTTCATTCAGGCAAAGACTACATTTTTTGTTAATGTTGCTGTAGGGTTTACATTTCTTAAGAATTTTCCATTTAATCTGAAACGGTTTGTTTTCGTTTTGTAAGTTCCAAACATATTTTGAGAGTTCTGTTTCGTTTCTTCTTTTCGAGTGTCGAAAGGATGTTTTGTGGTTCCTGTAACGTTCCTTAAAGTTTGTGGCTAGTCCAACGTAGGTTTCAGTAGCGGTCTCAGTAGTAACCGTGGCTTGATAGACACCTGCAATTGTAGGAAAAAGTCTGATTGCCCATTAGAAGGAAAATGCCTTCAAACTAACGTCATCTATCAAGCCACGGTTACTACTGAGACAGCTACTGAAACATTTTTTATAACGACAGATAATCCCCCTTATATAATGTTTTTGTTACCTAGCAACCCTCTCAACAGGTTCATATAACCTGAATGTAACGCATCTACCATAGCAACCATTTAAATTTTCGCATTTAACTGCCAGCCTTCCAATTCCAACAATTCAGTCGTCAAAATGGCCTGATGAGTGTGGTCCTTGCACCATATGAAACAGTTCTGTAGCAATAAAACGATGATTACTCGTGAAACCTGAACTTCTGTGAAGTTATATATATATATATATATATATATATATATATATATATATATATATATCTAGCCGGATTTATGAAAACCGTACCATCGGACACCAGCAGCCCACACACCTTAAACTGACTCAACTAAAGTAAATATGGCCAAGACACTCAGCTCTTACCCATGGTTTTCTTAAGTTGACTCTCTTCTTGGCTCCTGATTAGCAAAAGAAACATTCCAGTCCATCAAAAAGACACTCTGGACTTGTCCATACACTCTAGCTGCTTAAAGGCCCTGAATGACGGAGGACGCCTGAGACTTAAGCAAGTTCTAAGCAGAGAAATTCAAGGTTAAATCACCCCCCCTGACTTCCTCCACCCCCCCCCCCCAGCCTAGCACGTGCTTAAGGGGAATGCTTTCATTGGCCAATGGGCCTCAAACGTTACAAGAATTTGACATGACAGACTAAAGGCAGACATGAGCAGTGCACTGACTCTCCCAGACCAGGACTAACGGAAGGTACAACGCTTTTTCAGCACCCTACCCCCCGAGGGATTGACATGGAGGCCCCTTTCCAACCCATGGCGAGTTAGCTCAGGGACTGAACTTGTCAATGAGACCAACCAGGACAGCAAGCCCCCTATGTTTTTTGGCACCACAGTGACCAGAAAGCTGGCTATCGCCAGCTTTCTGTGCGAATATTCTGGTCCATTTTGAGGTATGTTTTCAAAAATTCGGCTAGATATATATATATACGAAAGGGAAAATATCTTCAACTGCGAATGCTTGTCGGGAGCTTTGCTCTTAGGGTCGATAGAAAGGCCTTGGAGCAGCGCTTTACTATAGGGGCAGAGCTTGAGTCCTCTATGCGGTTTGGACATTGAAACTGTGAACCTCCTCTTATCGTATTATCCAGAACCAAGAGACTATAAAGGGGACAGAGAGGGCATCCCCCATATACACCCTATTCCATAGGTAATTCGTCTCATGTTATTTTTAGAACCGCAGATCCCGAGGGGGATTGGACAACAGCCAATCACATAGCGCAAATGTATTCCGCGTGGACGACCCACGCTAGAGCCACGCGTCCTCCACGAATTGACGCGGAACAAAATGGGGGAAGACGCGGAAAGCGATTTTGCTATTCCTTTTGTCGACGAAAACGACTACAGCGAGATTTCTGCGAAAGCTGTGTCAGCGAAACGGAAATTAAAAAAAATCGCCCTTCCTCTCTTGTATAGAGCTGACAGTACAGCAGGGAAATCCTTAACACACTGAATATTCTCTCAGGATCATTTATAATTTACTGTTTGAAGAGAGCAATTTCTGGTTTGATATTTATTCCTTTATTAGTATTTTATTATTCAAAGAAAATAACACTTGGCGTTCTACTTGCCTTATTAGGGACTTTAATATCCAACGGTGCGACGGCGACAAGAACGTCGCTTTAAAAGTGAATTTTAGTTTTTTCAGTCTTTATAGCGATTATTCCTACCCACTTACTTTGTCAATTGTAGGCGAACCCTCCTGAACCTGAATTTCAAGGGACCATATTCAAGCTCAGAAACAGAAATAAAATTTCGTCGTTGCTTGTTTACGTCCTCCATAAAACGCGAAATTAGGCATTTTCATGTCGTAGTCGTGCAAAAACAGGAAAGAAATGAACAAAAAAGTGTGTTGCACGTGCGAAGTTGTTGTTTTGCTAATTAAACCTATTGTTTTTTTGACGTTCTAGTTGTCGTCCGCGTCGTTGGATCTTAAACTCCCTAATTGTACAAACGACCGGTTTCAATACGCTCTTCCCACATATGGTAATATGCCCGTCTAACCTCGTTTACGGGTAAAAATTCTTTTGAAATTCAAATACGAAAACGTTGTCTGATTAGCATTTCAAAGGATTTTTTACTCAAAAACGAGGTTAGACGGGCATATTACCATACGTGAGAAGAGCGTATAGACCGGCGAAATTTCTCATTTTATTAAAGCACTGAGGTTACGACAACTTCGAGTTAACTGACTTCACGGGTTGTCAAAGAGTCCAGCGATTCCTTTTTCCCAGGTGAGCGCCGACTCATTTCGCTTCAATATTCAGGAATGCTCTCGATCTTTTTACGCTTTCATTGCCTTTCGCCCGACATGTTTTGCACGGCGTTTAGTCATGCGAAACCTCAACGAAACATCCACGCCTCGCGCGAGGTAACTTTATCCCGATTCTAAAAATGACTCGAGACGAATTACCTATGGAATAGGGTGTATATGGGGGATGCCCTCTCTGTCCCCTTTATAGTCTCTTGCCAGAACTTAATAATTTTCGAGCCATCTTATAGGAAAAATCGTGGAATATATAGGTGGGTTCGGATGGCAATTGTAAGGTGAGTTTTAACTTTTTGGTATTCTAAAGGGCATCTGAACTTGCTAATTGATCGCTTTATAATTACATCGACAAGACAGACAAACCTTGTGTGCTTGATGCCTTTCTTTTAAAAAAAATAACACATATTCTTTTAAAGTATTTGAGCCATTCTTTAAACTTTTATTGTACGTTTTTGCTATCATTAATTTTGAATTTTTTAAACTTATAAAGACGTGACGTTGTAAAAAAAAGTATGGACTTATTCAAAAGTTCAGACAAGCAATTTTATATTTTAGCATAAAGTAGAAAAGCTTGATATCGGATTTTCACCACATTTTCACGTCGAGCGAAAAAATGGCCACGGCACCACATATATTTGGCACCCTGCTTGCATTTTTTTGGCACGGTTGGAGCAATTACTCACGTGTACATGCTTCGGTATCAAACAAAGTGGTGCCCCAACTTTTAGGAGTACCGACAAGAGGTAGTCTCGGTTGTTTTGACAAAAAATGGCTGCCGCTAAATAACCAAAGAAGAATCGTGGGATTGCGTAGTCAAACGAGGGCACAGAAACGTCAATAAAATTATGAGCAGGATAATAGAATTGCTCTCGCTTCAAATAGCCACTTGTGCGAGTGCTTTTGGTCTTCTTCATGGCTTCCTCTTCTTTTTAAGTGGCAATGTATTTCGTCCCTCAAACGTTAGCAATGTAACGGGTGAGTATTGAACTTTCAATCGGAAGGTAAAGAATCACATTTTTCTCGCCATTTCCGATAAAGATACAAATGGAATAAAAGGGGTACCAATGGAAAATTGGCATCGTTCCCAGGCGAGTCATTTTGAATTTAGGCTCTGTGAATGGGTAGTGCAGTGCCCAAAAATCACCAAAACAACCGTGTATTATTTGTCTTTAAGCTTCTTTACTTTTCTGTTAGTCCAATTCAAATACAACGTTTAGCGCTGTACTGATTAATCAAGCTTTGTCGCCTAAATTGTTTTTTAAAATATCAATTTATCTCTTGCTGCCCTTGAAGTAAAGTGTGCATGATACTCAGTGCATTCTTCCCTCGTTCTATTTACTTACTTATATGTTTATTTGATAACCAAAACTCCCGATTTCCCTTGAAGGTTCGTGTTATCAGGAGTCGACTGTAATTCTATAGGTTTTCTGTTTGTCATAGTAAAATTTCTACTTCAAAACGTATGGTAAAAATTTAATCTATACATTAAGCCAAGCCCAAAAGCGGAGCTGAGTTTCAAAATACTAAACCATTACTAGAAAAAATGGACATCAAAACATTTAAAAATTAAAAAAAAAGACAAATCTTAATGTCACCTCCTTAGTAAACTTTAACGTAAATTTATCCTTTTATGCTATAAGAAAGTATCTAGGACGGCAAATAAGCTTGAATCTGATTTTGTTTTTACTCCTGAAATATTCTTTCAAAGAATTATGGTTAGTACATCGCTTCCAAGCGTGCATATACCCTCGGTATCTGTTTCACATTTCAGTCACAAATTTTGCTCCTTCTAAAATAAGAAAAATGCATATAGACGGTACATGCATATGCATACACTTTTCAAAGGAATATAGACAATATAGACCAAAAGTCCTACTCATTAAAATATTAAGGATTTTACCAAAAACGACGACGAAGGTGGCGAAAACGTCTTTTACAGCCTGTTTACATGGAGGTGGGGGACCCTAGATAGGTGAGGTAACATGTGGCGAGTCCCCCACCTATCATGTAAACGTGATCAAATTAAAATGAGAGATTATATGGACAAGTGGGTTACCCCACCTAGGGGTAACCTCACCTACCTGCGGTCCCCCACCTCCATGTAAACAGGCCCTTAAAAATTGAATTTACGCTGTTTTAAAATTTATCGCTCTTATTCCGTGTCGTTTACAGTTGTAAAATGTTGGTGAATTTTTCTGGAGTTGAATTCTCAGTAACTGCATCTGCGTTTCAAAACAGGTGAAATAAGGCAGTTTCAGTCGTCGTGGTCGTGCAACGACGACAAAGAAATGAACAAAAAAGGGTGATGCTCGTGCAAAGTTTTGTATTGCTAATCTAAACCTAGTCCTTTTTTTGCCCTCTCGTTGCCGTCTTCGTCGTCGTTGTTTCACTAACCAGACTTAGTGAGTTGAGTTCATGATCTTGAAAAGTTCGACGTCTGGCTCAGTTAAGTTCGTCTGAATGAGTCGTTCAACACGTTCTATCCGTCTGCTTCAGGCGGATAGAAAGTCTGAAGATCGTCTTCGGAACAAACGCAGCTAAACGTCGATCATCACATGCGACAAACTAAACTAGTGAATCAAAAAATTGTATTATAATGTATATTCAGCCTTGTTCGGGAGAAAATGTATTAAATTGCTTTTTCATGGTCTGATTCAGTTGATCGGTTCGGCACGTCCTAAGTTCGACGTCTGACCTAACAGACGGTCTTCACTAAATTTAGGTCGACCTGACTTAGAGTTTGGTTCGGCTCATGAAAAGTTCGAAGTTTGGCCTGGGCCTAAATGTTACACCCATCTGCTTCAAAATGAGCAGCTTTGTCCAAGTTACCCTTCTTGAAGGATACTCTTTTAATTTCTTCGTTTCCAGCCTAAACTCCGACCTTGTCGAAAATGAAAACACTCAGTTGCAGGCTACACAGACTGACCATGAACCAACTCACTCTATGAACAATACTCAAAGGTCATTCTCGGGCACGCTTTCAGATAATTTCGATTTAGTAGAACCAATTATCGGCAATTTGGCCTTTCTTACTCGGAATGATTTGTTGAATCTAGCCTCCATTTTCACAGTAATTTCCTGAAAAACTTCGGGGGATTCACCATGCTCTCCCAAAACACGTTTAACTAGCGCCTTCAGCAAGTCAAAACAGTGAACAACCTCTCCTGACCCCAACGGTATGTCCATCTCTGCCAATATTTCAGTGTTTGGTTTTGGAAGTTTGAATGGTTTCTTCAGGGTAGCAACGAACTCCGACAGCTGAGCTAACGGAAGATATAACCTACCGTCAGGAAGAAACTCCCCCCACAAGACATAGAAGCTGTCAAAGTCTTCCTGGGTGATGCCGGAATCCTCGATCTCGTGAGCACGGTACACATTTTCGAGAATGATAGCAATGTACATATTGATAATGATGAGGAAAACAATTACGATGTAACTGACCAAGTAAAAAATAGCTCCAATGGAACCGCAGTTTCCATGGGGAAGATTCATGTAGTTAGGATCACAGTCTGGCGGTTTCAGTAGCAAGGAATCCATGATGTCATTCCATCCCGCGCCAGTTGATAAGCGAAAGAGTAATGACAGTGAACTACCAAATGTCGCGAAATTTACAAGTTCATTTAACGCGCCTTCTTGTTTAACGTGTCCAAACGCTGACATGCCAATGATTCCGTAGATAAATATCACCAAGAAAAGGAGTGCACCTACGTTGGAAAGAGCTGGTAATGAAATCATAAGAGCCCACAACAGCTGACGTATTCCCTTGGCAAACTCTACCAGTCTTAGGAGCCTGGCAATTCTAAAGATGCGTAGAACACGAAGAAGACTGGGGCTGAACATATCTTCATTCACATTTACCTCCCCAAGGATAATCTCTGTAAAGGCATAAAATATTTTTTTAGTCTGCATCAAAACTATTCACTAGATTAATCCCCTATCCACTCAAGCAACCCTTGGAGAGAAATTTAATACAGAAATTTTTGAAGCACCTCAAACCAAACCCGAGTTGTTAAGATGAGGAATTAAAGGAGGAGACTTAGTAGAGGGTACGATAAAGGCTATCTGAGAGGAAAAACTTCTGCCAAAGTTGCTTGAAAGTCGGGATAAAAATTTTGGCTACCCACTACATTCAGAGCTCCGAATTGCAAGCCGGTGGATTCTCCAAAGCCTAATCTATCTAATTAGTTCCTGTAGAAGGCAGTTTTTGCAGTTATCCTGCCCACCAGTCTAGCGCGGAATTTACGGTCGTGGCGACCTCATTCACAAGTCTGTTAGTTTTTGTGAATGAGTGAAAGCTATGCTTTTATACAGTTTTCCTCTGAAACATGATTTCTTATGAGTACTAGCTAGAGAAAAGTGAACTTTGTTATCCAGACAAAATATATGTGGCAAATCAGGCCCGGTTCAGACGCCGAACTTTTCTGTAAGACGAAACTATTTCGAATTAAGGCCGACCCAAACTATTAAGACCGGCTGAATTGATTCAGACGTAGATCTTAATTGCAGCTCAACTAAGTTCAAAAGGCGAATAATGCTCATTTCGGTCAAACTGCTTACAAAATAGGTTATAATAATATATGCATTAGGTTCGGTACATGAAACGTTCGTCGTCTGAATCAAAGCCGTTCCAAAGTCGCTCCAAAGGCGAAATTCCCAGCCGCGCTTGGCGAAAAGAACGTCTGAGCTGTTCCAAATTGAAACAGGCGTTCCTAATTGATTCAGACGACGATTCAGACGCCGAACTTTTCATGTACCTAATTTAGTGTATTAGGTTCGGCTCATGAAAAGCTCGACGTCTGAACCAGGCATCAGTCAGGAAAACTGCTAAAACAATGTAAAACGGGGGCCATGCTCCCTCAACCAGCATTACTCTATGCTGACTGCAAGTTCTCGAGACTTGTACAAAATTCAATCACAAACTGGGCCCAACTTTACCTCAGCTTTTAAACTTTTTAAGGGTCAATCACTTATAACCAAGGGTCAGTGTGTTTTGTGAAATTGAAGTGGTTAAATTTGCTTTAGATCTTGACGTAACAAAAACGAGAATTGTCTCATTGTCAAAAAACTATGTCTGGCGGTTTCGATCGCATCGCCAGCGCTAAAGAGGCCGTATAATAAATAACTTATTAACCTCGTCCGTTCGGTCATCACGGGTAAATCTCAGACCTCGCGATCGGCCTTTATGTATTGACAGTCCTCAGTCTGAGATTTCCCTGTAAGGACCTCACTCTCGGAAAATAAGCGGTATATGAGAAAGATTCACTTGTTTTTATAGTTATAATTAAATTTTCAGGTAAAGTTTAATTGGTTTTATAATCGTTCGTGCTCTGAATGAACTTAGAGGCTAAAGTATTATTTTCCCGCCAATTTTAAGAGTGAGAACAAAAATGTTATTTGCCGGTATCTCTTTTTTATATACGGACCATCCGGCCGGAAAGAACATATACATGTAAATGTTTTTTAGTGAGGAAAGAGCTGGGAATCTTAATTGCATTTGGTCTTAACTTTTAGGAAGACTGATAAATTTCAAAATTTATGACGACAATCAAGGATATACGTACCTACAATAGAGCTGATAACAATAACAAAATCAAACACATTCCAAGCTTTCTTGAAGTAGTGCTGTTTCAGTGCAATAACCTTTAGTATGGCTTCCAAGACAAAGATACCAGTGAAGATAAAATTGGATACACGTGATCATGAGTTAAGGAAAGGACTTATAACATTCACTAGCTTACCGTGTTGCTTATTCTGCGGATTGTTATTATATTCGAGGTTCTGCCTACGAAATTTTTTAAGGAAATCTGAGTATTAAAGGAAGTGCTAAATTTAGCACTTTGGAATAAATAAACGTGTGTAACGTCCTAATCTTCTGCCTGTTTTTAATGGAACGTTCAGGAGTCACAAGAGGTTACTGTCACTTCGTGGGCAAGACTATGATAAATTAAGGCTAGTTGGGACATAGCTGGGACTAAGCAGATGGGACTAAGCAAATGTACCAGGAAATACTAACATTTCTCTCTAAACGATGTTAGACGTTTAATAATTATATTTATACATAACTCTGCCTTTTGCGTATATATCCGTGGACGTCACTTCAAGCATGAACGGAAAGTTTAGTACTTTAACTTCAACCAATAGCAACTGTTTTAGAAATTTCTGTTTTTATCCTATACAAGTAGATATTAGATCTTACAGATTAAATAAATTATATAAATTAGAAACCGCACTTTATGAAAATAAGAAACAAATGAAAACACTTGTCGTGGCAAAAGGATATGAAGTACGGTGGTGACGTGGGAGGACTGCCCGTGATGCTGAATCATCATCATGACCATGTTGCACATTATCACTGTCATAATTGCGACTTCAAATTTATCCCCCGTTACCACGTCATATAGCAGGCCGATCAATCTTTTCTGTGGAACATATAAACAAATACACATGAAAAAACACAGCAAGGGGCCCGGCTTTGGGCATTCGGAAAATTAGTTGTATAGATCGTATTAAGAAATTTATTCCTTAAGTAACAATAACACAGTCTTCAACCTTCAACCGTTTGAGTTTCAAGTGGGTATTTTACAGCCACCTTTGCCATGCTTGGAACACTACATGAAATATATCAAATTTTTCTATCAAAGGAAACCAGAGAATGATCGGTTTTGCTTATTTTTCAACAAAGCAGGAGTTTAACTTGAAAAAGTTGTAATCCGGTTGCCCGGGCTCCTAGCCACCGAAAGCCAAAGAGATACACTTATAGTTAAGTCAAATTACTGGATTAATTTTGAAAAAAAAACTGATTTATTATTTTAGGGTTTTCTTTGATTGCACTGTGTTTTTAGGGTTTCAAAATAACAACAGAAAATCGTGACATAGCTTCTTCAACCGACGTTTTCACACTCATTAATAGTTCTCCCATTACTCTTTTAGACTAATGAAGTTGTCTGGAACATAGTCCTACTGTAGTAGCTAGTACCTCAGGACGAATCTCCTTTGTGGGTGGTTTCTTTCTAGCGGCTTCCTTAAGAAAACTGACCCACTTTCTTTGTGAATCGGTCAGCAACATACCCATGCTGCTGATGTCCTCGTACTAAGATTGAAAATTAAAGTACAATAGTTTGTACGTAAGAGCTCCAAAATAAATAAGGTAGACAAAATATTCGCTCGTTTCCAATATTTATTGAAATGCTTTTATTCACAGCATAGGAGGATACAACTTAATAATTTGTGATTGCATGAAACCCCAACCAATCCGGTTAGCTATAATACGAGCTAATATCAGGATAAAAAACACCTCGGCCAAGCGAGAATGCCCTCTAACCCCAGCTGAATTGCCTGTCCTTTCGCATAAATTTGTATTGATCGTAACGTGTGCGCTCGTCATCACGTAACATTCTAAAGATCAACATCCTTGTTGTGTTTTGGTCTTGATTCTGTAAATTTGTACCTGGAATACTTTCAACCTTTACCAGTGGAAGGTCAAGAAGCACCTCTGTTCTATTTCCCAGAGAAAGCAGGGGCGTTAATTCAGTGCTTACGTCATCACAATATTTTCCAGTTCATCAAAGGGCCCGCAGCGGCACCATCACTTACTACCATTATAGATGCAAGAGACAAGGTTGAAAAATATCTCTCTCTCTGGCAGCATGTGCATTTAGAAAAAATGTTTCGGGCACCACTTACGTTCATGACGAATTTACTATGCTTATTTTGTTTTTATTAGATATAGATGTGTCAATGTTTCGAATAATGCAAATCGCACGTTTTGTCTTAAGACAACATGTTCACGCGCCTTTTTCTTTAGTTCAATTCTATCACTTTTTTGAGTAAAGAGGAGTGTTTACAAAGGTCCTACCTACGGGTAGGTATGGGAAAAAAACAGCCAATGATACTTTACCTTCTTTTTTAAGGTGTTAAAGTTGTCAATAATGACCCCTACAAACAGGTTCAACACAAAAAACGAACCCACGATGATAAAAGCAACAAAAAAGCAGTACGCCACCAAGTTGTTCTCAAACTTCGGCTGCATGTCCACCTAAGAGGAAGTACATTTATCAGTTACACACGTTACAAAAAATGCTAATGACAAAGAATCATCTCGCGTGCTTAGAAAACCACAAAACCTGTGGGCCAGGATCAACACAGAGCGTTAAAAGCAAATATAATTGGTTAATTGTTTATAACTATTGTATTAACTACTACTGATAATAATAATTATGAATGATCATGACAATGATAACTTTATAATACGGTGACGAACAAGTAACCAAAACGTAAGGCTAGCAAAAATTCTGTTGTAGTGCAAGTCTATAAATGTCAAAAATACACGACTTAAAACTACTCGACCATGTTCAAGATCAAGTCACCCTCACACCACGTAGATTTTGGCCCATTTCCGGGGCGCCCGCGTAAAGCAATCAGGGGACCCTTTATCTTAGGGGGAATCCCAAAGGCTCAAATGTTACATCATCTCCTCTGACAGAAATAAATGGTGTCCAGATCTGTTTGTAATGGGTGTGTGTGAAACTGTTTCTGTCGGTCTCGATTCTAATTTGACTGGACTTGGCGCTTGCTTCTCAGTTTCAGCAGCCAGTGGACTTGCAGGAGAGTCACAAGGCTGTTCACGCATGGGAGGAAAACTTGGTCTTGGAATCATGGGACAATCATTTGGAGCTGAGAGAATATGCCTTCTATTTCTCCAATGAGCAAGTCCGTAGTCTTCCAGTAAGCACGATCTTGGCAATACTTCGGCTTTGCAGAATTTCCTTTCACTATTTGGACAAAACCGCACCTTGTGCACATTTAAAAGTGGAGGCAAATCATTGACCTGCTTGTGTTAACTAGACTTGGCACTACGCCGTCGCTGATGAAGAGTTTTCAGAACACGATCAGTTGGCATCGATGAGTTGGTATCATCGTTCGTGTTCGTCGACCTCATCAGCAACTGTGCAGAGGTTACGCCAATATCTTCAAATGGTGAGTTGCGATAGTTCAACAGTCCCTCAAATGGATCTTTATCTTCTGCTGCAGCCTTCTTAAGAATGCGTTTTGCAGTCTTCACAACCTTTTCTCCTGCTCCATTTGATTGAATATACTCTGATGAGCTGGTTGTATAGCAATATCTCCACTCTTAAACTATGGTGACTGCTGAGCAAATGTGTCGCACTGTACAACGGTCTGTTATCGCTGAAAATTTCATCTGGGATTCTAAACCTTGTAAATATTTTCTCCAAGTTGTTGACTACACAAGTGGCTGTCGTCTGCCCAAGCCGCGCTATTTCAAATTACTGGAAAGTCGGTAACTACTGTTCTCACCTTTTGGCCGGCTTCTGTTGATATTCACCAAGTATCTGGAAATCATCCACTATAATCTCCACGGGCTGGGATCCCCTTCCAATAATCTTCCACCGTCTTTTTTGGCACATTCCGGTAGATATCGATCCCATGATTTTTTAATGTTAAGAGCTTTACGCTTTTATCATCAACTGGTAGCTGCCAGTACCCACTGCCAGCATCAAGGGTTAGCACATGAAGTCGGTTAGCAACTTTCTCCTTCCCCGTAACGATTGAATAGTGTGGTATCTCAAGTGCTTTTTAGGTACCTTGGGTCAATACAAATTCAACAATCATCGTTTGAGGGTGGAGTGTTCCTTTCTTTCACTTTTCGCTTGTCAACCACTAGTATAGATAGAACTTACGGGAAGTGTTTGTCTTCTTTGGCAATAGTCCCATCTTCTCCCATCCTTCCATCTCGTGCTGGTTCAAAGAGGGCAGTTTTTCCTGGGAGGGCGTACTATTAGAGGTTTCAAGACAGCAACCTCCAAATGTACTTTGTTAACTACGCAACACGGAATCAGTTTGGAAAACACCTGGTGTTTCTTGCACAGATGTTTCTGACTGTTGAGTATCTGTCAATTCTTGCCTAGTTCCTAGGTCTTATTATTCCGCACGGCCAAACCGTTTCGGGTCACGTGGTCCAAGCAAAGATGTGAGGCCTAGACAAAAATCTTCAAAAGTGAGACAGCTCAAAGCATTGGTTTACATTTATTTTGCATTTCCAGGTTAAAGATACGCCGCTGAAAGACACAGATGGAGAAGGTAAAGTGCAAAAGAATGCTTAGGTTTCTTCTAGTAGACAAAGGAAGGCTTTTCTTTACAAAACTGTCTTTCGAGAAATTCGAAATTCACGAAATTTCCATCATCGGAGCGTTTGGCCTGTTTTGAAACGCAACCAAGCAGCGAAGTTTTTGAGAATTTTCCGGTACATTTTGTACTCTACCGTCAAGAGAATAACGTTTTTAAAAGGAAAATTATGTACTTGTACTTATTTGATCTTGGCGTTTTATACATTTTGAGATCGGCTGGAGCGCCTTGATTTGAGATTTGTGTTGATAATTTTCGCCATGTGCTCAGCCGATTTTACTTGCGTGAACAGATCCACGAGCCAAGTTTTTGTTACGCGAATTGCTTTCAAGGATTAATTTCTGAGATTTAAATAAAGTTTTTCGAAAAATAATTTCTCCGTTTGCTGTTGTGTGTTCTTTCATTGATAACATTAGCTCAAAACACGATCCTGAGGCTCCAACATCCAAGTTGAATTTTTAGCTTCTCACATTACATGCATCACTTCTGCGAAGGTCGGTGAATTTATAGGATTATTACTTTTAGGTTCAGTTTTTTGGCACTTTTTAATACGCAGCTAATTTAATAAATTTTATTTGAATCACCCGGTTCGGTATTTCTGATTATTTAAGATCTGCGCTCTACGTTTACTACATAGAAGGTCACTAAAGTATCGTTTGTACTTTGAAAATTCGCACGGTCGGTTGAAAATATGGGTTAAGAGTCAGGTAGGAGCAACAAACTCTGATAATTCAGTTGGAATGATGAGACTGAAGGAGCAGAAATCAATCTTCACAGGACTATGAATAACATTCTGATGACTTTCAAAACCGGTCGACAAAATTCGATCTCGCAAATATGCATAAGGGTTTGAAAAACAACCATCACCGACAACATCTTGAGGTCTCTTGAATTTCAAAAAGCAACACACACATGCGCATTCTGTTTTTGTCTAGGCGTTTCCCGCTCGTTTGCCTCGGATACGTCACCGAATTGAATTGACCGACAGGGACTGGGAAAAGGCCTACAAGGACTACGCAAAATCAGTTCGAGATTCGTAAACTCGAGAACTTCTATGTGTAAGCAAGCATCACACCCCAACAATCGTGTGCACATCGTGATTAAGCGGAGGCTTATGGTCCACTAACACATTACAGCACTTAATTCTTTCACAGCCGTGAAAGGTGTCTTCTCGTTACATTTGTCGCATATTTTTCGAGGGCCGGACAGAGAGGAGGCTGAGAAAATGAGTGCTCGAACCTTGAGTTTTCTAAGAGAAATGAAGTGAACGTTCGGTAACAGTAAGTGATGATGTGTTAAACGCGTACTGCTGGAGTTCGGCTGCGTCGAATATACGGCAGTCAACATGAGGATTTTTCAGTGTCAGCTCACCTCGCAGTTCGTCTGGAAAACCCAGGACTAACACCATGTTATAATATCAGTCGATAAAAGGCGAAACCAGAAAACTTCAAACTACTTGATCATAGGCCAAAAGAACATGTATACAACTCCCATGGCAGAGGTGGATCCAGGGGGAGGGTTGAGGGGGTTGCAACCCCCCCTTTGGGAAGTTTTCAAACTTGTCTGGCTATCCATGTCTATCCCTCTTTCATGTCCAAAAAATATTATAAGTTATAATGTTAGTTCCAGTCAAATCGATCGTTACAAGAAGACTATAGCTATTCCTCCTCTTGACTCCTTAATCATCCAAATGCAAGGTCGATTTTCTGACGAAGATCGCCAAGCCCGCCATCTGCTTTGTGTCGTGCCATCGATTATAGTAAATAAGGCACTGCAGCTGGATGATGAAGTAGAAAGCATGCCGTTCTGGGAGAAAGATATTCCATTTCTCAAATCTCTTCGAAATTAGGTACTAAGTAGATGGAAAACACTCTGGTCGTCTACAGATAGGGAGCTTCCAAACAAGCTTATATTAGCACCTGGTGTTTGCGATGAAGATGCCTTAAAAAAACATCTGTCGCCTTCTGGTCATTGCTGGCACCCTAACGATCACAAACGCGGAAGCTGAGCCGTCTTTTTGATTGATGAAATGAATCCAGACCTGCTCCAGGTCAACAACGCCTGAAGAGCGATTCTCTGATCTCGCAGAAGATCGCCACATACTACTCCGGGAGATTCGAGAAAGACGAGATATGCCAGCAAGCCTTTGTAAAGGCTCATTCAACAAGGCTCTTTCAAGCTAGTCTGATTGACAAACAACTATCGTTCTTGCACTGTACTCTTAGTCCTTAATATAAGTGTCTCAAATTTGACAAATTTATACCTCTTCAATCAAAATGTCGAAAATCTACTTATTCAAACATTACCCTCCAACTCCCCCTCCCCCATTTCTTGGCCCCGGGACGTTTGCCTTGAACTCTCATACTTACAATCCCCTCTTTGAAAAAATCCTGGATCCGCCCCTGATCATGGTGGTTCGTTCCCCGCGCGCGCTTGTAAAAACAGCCAGAGGACCTTATGTCTAAGGGTTGTTCCCACACCTTCATATGTTTTAGCTTAGATGAATCGAGCCCATAAATTCTAAGATCAGTCTACGTTATTCACAAAATGAAAAAAAGGATAAATCTAGAAATTTCAGAAGTAATTTCGGCGTTAAACCGATCAAAAATGCATGTGGAAAACCAGAAAGAGTCTGGACCCTGGCAGGAGATATTCATCCAGTTAAAAGGCGGCTAGGTAACACCATGATCATAGTAATGATAGTGTCAGCCTCTTTTAAATCATGGTATGGAAAATGAGGAGGTCTGCACTTCGTCGTATCAGCTCCGATAAGAAAACAATGGCCAAATTTTTATTTGATCTTAGCTACGCAACAATTTTAATATGTTCCTCTAAGAAGAATTTGATACTCACCTTAGTCGAGTCGACTGCGTCTTTCATAACTTCCATCCAACCCTCAAAAGTCGCCTAAAACACGTCATATAAGCACAAAATTCAGCGAGAGACTTCGTTACTTAAGTATGCAAGGCAGTGCATTGTACACCTAACAGAATGAGCGCTAATTACGTAGAAGTGGTACGCCGAAAAGGCCAGCTGTAGTGTCCTTTAAAAACCGAAACAATTAAATGTTTACGAAACGCCACAGCGACACCTATGACGATGATTCATTCTCATACGGGGAAAAATATACTGCAGGTTAGTTTAGCTTCAAAAAGTTTCCTCCTATTTTCATATTAAAGCCGTCCATGCTAGTTTTTAAATTCTATTTTTTACGCTATTCACCCAAAACGCCTATAATATTACCGGTACTTTGTACAAACAATTAATGCAATACCCTCAACACAAAAATAACCAACATTCAGTTTTAAAGGTATGTGGTTGGCGGGATTTTTCTAACCTTACCGTCACTTTAGTGCCTATCGTAGCATATTTAAATGTCATTAGCCAGAAGTTAATGCAAAAAATAAAAAAAAGAAAAACAAGTGGCAACATACAACTTGCATCAGTGCAAGGAAGCCTGCTAAGACATTATCAAAATTCACTTGGGAATTGATCCAGCGGTATCCGTCCATGGTGTGGTTGAGACATTCTGCTTTACTGACGATCACACTGGCAGGTAACTGGGCGTTGTCTTCATCCACACACTTGTAGAATTTTCCAGCAAAGAAATGAACGCCAAGAATGCTAAATATCAGCCAGAAGAGAAGGGAAACCACCAGGACATTTGCAATACCTGGTATAGCAGCAAAAAGCGCATTCACCACTACCTTAAGAAGGAGAATACAAACAGTGTTTAATGCCTTCACATGAGACTGAGTAGTCATCTAATAAACTACGTTTTACTTTATATTGAACTGGGTACGATTTCTATGGGGATTAAACCTGAATGGAATGGTGAATCGCGAATCGCTGTGTTGTGTTTTCGGGCGGTCTGTTTAATAACATGTCCATCATCAAAAAGCTATTGCACCCAATTTAATAACGAAACCGGACAAACTCTTTGATAGCTTGGCTTGGGTATGTTCTTGATCAGAAGGACCACATCAATTTGTATTCTTTTGTTTTACCTTAGGATGATCTTTGTTATCTAGCTAACTAAATCACCATGGTCATTGTTTCAAGAAACAGTGACTTAACATGACTTAATTCAATTCCCCCGGGACATTTTACTAGCAAGTTTTGATTACCTTCATTCCCTCCAGTCGTGAGATGGCCCGGAGTGGTCTCAATGCTCGTAATGTACGTAGAGAACGAAACACAGACAATTGCTTGTTCTCAAATAGACAAGCGAGTGAAATCTGTGAGGTAAAACACATACTATAAGCGATGCGTTTATCCAGCCTTTATACAAATGTTTATACCGTAGGTAGCTTAATAGTTCAAGTTCTACTCACTGAGACAATAAAGGCATCCAAACAGTTCCAAGGAGAGGCGAAGTACTTCGTGAGGCCAAAACCTATGGCTTTAAGTAGGAACTCGAGCGTAAAGACGCATGCAAAAATGTAGTTGAGTATTTCCAAGGTTTTCTCGAGATCTGGCCTTTTGTGCAGGTTAACGTCTTCAAAAACCTACGAGTTTTAATAAGACCTTTCGGTAAGCATTTTCCATTTACTGTACTGTTTACTATGAAAGAGATTGCATTTAAATAACATCTCAGCGTGGCTAAGTGGCCAGAATGCTGTAGTTCCGGGCGTTCCGGGCTGAACAGGGTTATGAACTCCCACCCTGACCACTGGCTGCCATAAAAAAATGAAATGATAAAAGATTGACAAGACCAAAATAACTTCTATGAAGTAAATCATTTTAAAGATGTTAAAAGATGCACAGCATAAAATAACTTACCAGCATAAAACTGCTGAAAAACACCATGAAGAGAATAAACCAGTCAAAGTATTTCTTTTCCACAAAAATTCGTACCCGGCCGCGGAACTTAAGCCAGGAAATGCTTTCCGTCGATAAAGGCCTGCACAGTTGACAGTCTACACATGCGCAGTGCTCAGGGAGGCAGTCCTCTATGTATAATTCCTTGATTTTAAACGAAGGAACTGGCTCTGATTTTACCACACCATTTTCAGAAATCCTCTCTTTTATACGTTCCATTTTGACACTCGGAGGAGAATCAACGCCATCCATTAAATTCGTACTTTCACTGATTGTTTTGTTTGAGCTCTCAATGTCGATAACGTTGTCTAAGGCTGCATAGAAAGAGGAAATTAAAACTAAAGCTATAGTAATGTTATTCATGTATGATGATGCTTATTTCGAAATAGCATGTCAAATGTAGTATGTCCAATCAAATTCAGAATCATTACTGGATAGATTTAAAAAAGGATCAAAAAGAAATGCTGAAATAAAATCAACTGTTTTTTAGTTTAGAATATACCAGATTAATTCATGTACGTTAAAGTAAGTATCAAAGGTGATCTTGAAGAAAATAAAAAATTGGCCGATATCATTGAGGACATATGTCCAAACCCAGACCCACATACAACATTATTCATTCCAAATATTTCTCCGTTTCTGATTGGTCTAATGGCAAGCCAGAAAACCGTGAACACTAAAGATATTGAATTTTCACCAATCACAACAAACAAAACTGGCTACACGCAAGCAGGCCACAAAACTACTACCTTTGTTGAATGCTGCTTAGTTTTCTTAAATAAGGCTTGGTAATAGTTTGAATAAATAATACAAAATATATTGTAATTCGACGAAAGGAAGTAGATTGGAAATTATACAAAAGGAAACAAAACATTGAAATTTGGATGGTGTATATACGGGCAACCACAAAGTTGATTTAGAAAGTATACTAAAATGAGCCAATGAAAACTCTCTCTTAAGTGTACACTCAAATTATTTTAGTAAATTATTAGTAAAAATATATATTATGTCTATACTTTTACAGTATTCTTTGCAGTCATGATCTCCTGTGTGTATTGCCAAGGAAACGCCATTGCTTTGCTCACCAGGGTGTTTACTCTCTATAACTTCAAGCTTGCAAGGACGAAAAGACCCACGATTATTTTCCTTCAAAAGGCAGGACCTGCGTGTTTTAAATATCCTTTTTATGGTAGACTTTGTACCATCTGCGCCATCTGAATTGTCATCTTTGTCTTGGAAGTCAAAGGCGTTCACTATTAAAGTGACAAACATGTTGAGGACCTGGTAAAGAACAAGACTATCAGAACTTACATGCTGTATGAGAATAATGATCGATCAATCAATAAGTTTGAAATAGTCATTTTAAATAGTTTTAAATAGTCATTCCTTGTGCCATACAGTTTATCTTCGCTGTTATTTTGATGAAGTAATCAATATGCCGTACTCAATAAGCTTTTTCATAATTTAAAGATTGAAAAACTATTTATGGAAGGAGTAAGTGGATCCGGGCAGCCAGTTATTCTGCAATAGTTTCTCAATCTGGGCATGACCTAACTTACTGTTTGTTCATTCTGAGCAAATTAGTCAATCTTTTTCTCACTCTTAACAAATGCTACTCACCAGAAAGTTTCCAATGACGAGAACTGTTAGAAAGTAAGGGATGGCCTTGGCAGCGCTTGTGACCCTCATACAGTCCCAGAGAGGCTCGATCCACTCCCCGCTTAGCACACGAAAAACCATCAAGAAAGCGTGCCAGATGTCACTAAAGTTCCAGCGTGGCACTCCACTATCACCAAACTTATCCGTTTTATAATCCTTGCCAAATATCTTCATTCCTAGGACAGCAAAAATGTAGATAACTACTCCAAGAATGAGTGTGATGTTGCCAACAGGTCCTATGCTTCTAGAAATGGCCTTCATCAATCTTTTCATCGTCTTCCAGGACTTCGCCAAACGCAAGAGTCGTACCTAAATGGGAAAGAGTTAATCTTATGTAAGCACACAGAAGCTTAAACACGCTATTACAAGGAGATACGTTAAAACCAGACCATTAAGGTGGCTCGACCCAGTATTTTCTGAATAGGCACACCCTCCATCTTTGAATCTCTGATACTCAGTCAAATTGATCTTCATTGTAAAACCATTATGACACATGGACTACACTTCGAGTAAACTTTATCATGATGTTATTTTTGGGCGATCGGAATAAATGTCACTTGACAATGACGTCACAATGGTTTTAGCTCTAAATCGAATTTCAGCCATATTCGGATTTTTTTTTAATGCTTTACGCTACGTATTCTTTGGACGAATGTCTTCTGCTCTGCGAAGCTTCAGAAAAATGTATAAGAGAAATTTCAAGATATCTTGGAATTTGTACAAAAAGTGCGGTAAATTCTCGCGTGCTTCATGGGAATTTGATGTTGTGCTAAGCTCAGAACAAAAGGAAATCCCAGAGCAAAGAAACATCCAAATCTATGACATCGCTTCAACATTCACTCACTTTTGCGCCCATGTTAGACAACTTTAAAAGTTTTCAATCGACACGAAATTCTGGGATTTAATAGAAAATGTACTGAAAATGTTTTAAAAAAGTCTATCGACGAATTTTGTCTTAAGAGCGACGGTCAGGAAATATCGACCATCGAGTGGCAAGAGTTGAAAAATCGATTGTCTTCATTTTTTGTCCATAAATAGCGTTTAGGTAGATAAGTAATCTGATGTAGGTTGTTCTCGCAAAAAGCATTTTATTTTCGAGAAAAGTAAGAATATCAGTTTTAGTGGTGGGAGTCTCAAAATGGCCGTATTTTTAACCCGAAATTTGCTAACATCAACTCTCCTCGCGTTCGCAAATAAAGCCCCAAAGAGAGATTTGGACACTTTCCATCAATAGAGCAAGTCTATTTCTTTCACTAGAAGATACTTTCACAGCAATATCAAGACTCGTTGAACTAGCATAATTCAGAAACGAAGAACAGGTTTTTACGGTGACAAAAACTTAAATTTAGTAGTTGTTTTCTACGGTATTTTTCTTCATGTGGTATAGGTCCAAATTTTCCCGGTCCTCGTTTATTCACACATCTAGACATTCATCTGAAGCATACCTGAGATTTGGCTTGGGTTCCCTTAGGCAGCCTCCAAACGAAAGCATCAAAGTCCGGTAAAAATAGTGAAGCGTGACCAAAATAACTTATTCAACGGCTCCAAGTTTCCACGATCGTAAAGTAAGAAGACGAAATATCTTCTTGTTCCGTCATCCTTAGCGAATTACTATTGTTAAAGTCCATATATTTCGATAAAAAGTGAGTATCAGAAAAAGCGCGTTTGACTTTTTCTTCTGCAAAATACCGTCGGGATCGAAAATGTTACTCTTTCAAGAATTGCGTTGCGTTACTACAGTGATTCCGTGACTGTCATTTTAACGGTTTCGTCTCTTCAAACGTACGTTATGTCACGTGCAACCACGGAACAGATTGTCACGCAGAGTCGCCGCCTGGTAGGGTTCAGCGTTTCAAAATGGCTAAAATTGACCCAGTTTCACCTTTTTACCCCACTCTTTGATTGGAAAAAGAAATTTTGCGACGGTAAAACCCACAGGAAGTACAAAAAACGAGCCTTTAGGCTGTAAATATCTACTTTTGTGCGTTTCGAAATTGGAAGTGTTTACACAATTACCGCCGGCCTACCATGAAAATTCCTGAACTTCGATGATGTCTTACGGAGATTACATTCCATAACCCAAGCCAATTCTCAGGTATGTTTTAAATGAATGTCTAAATGTGTGATTTAAATAGCATTAGGAGA
This sequence comes from Porites rus, assembly GCA_964035705.1. Taxonomy (NCBI): domain Eukaryota; kingdom Metazoa; phylum Cnidaria; class Anthozoa; order Scleractinia; family Poritidae; genus Porites; species Porites rus. The sequence continues at coordinate 15,159,049 of OZ037998.1, read as the reverse complement.
ATTTCGAGTTATACCACATGTTAAATATTGCCGTCGAAAATGAGTAACGAACTTAAGTTTTTGTTATCTTGAAAACCTATCCCTCATTTTTGAATTATTTCAGTACGACGAGCTTCGCTATTGCCCTGAAAGTATCTTTTAGTGGAAGAAAAAGAATTTTTCTGTTCATGGAAAGAGTCCAAATTTCCCCATGCGGCTTCGTTTGCGAACGCGAGGAAAGTTAATGTTAGCGAATTTCAGGGTAAAAATTAGGGCAGTCTGAGACTCCGACTTCGAAAACCGATCTTCTAATTTTTCTCACAAATAAAAGGCTTTCGGCAGGAACAATCTACTTTAGGTTTCTTATCTGCTTAAAAGCTATCTATGAACAAAAAATGAAAGAAATTGATTTTTCAACTCTTGCCACGAAATTAAGATTTTGGTCGATTTTTCCTGACCGGCGCTCTTAATCGCTGTTTTCGTGAAAGTAGCCTTAGAAATTACAAAAAGAGCACAGCATTGTGTTATTGCTTTCAGCGACTTCTAGAGCGTATAAAACCTTTCGGAAACATCCCAAAAGTAGCAAATTTGTCTGTATTAAGTCCAGTCTTCGGTGCATGCATAATTTATGCCCTGTTTGTAGAAATTCCAAGATATCTCGAAACTCCTCTCATAGATTTTTGTGAAGCTTCGCACAGCAGAAGACATTCATCACGGGCACCCAACGGCAATTTTTGGAAAATATCTGTTCGGAGGACGATTTGAGATCTAGAATTTTTGGAACATTTGTTGCACAATTGTTCGCTTGCCAGCTGCCTCTCCTAGGATTTTCGAGCATCTAAAAAATAGAACTTTCGGGAGCCTTTTTTCTGGCTGAAATTTTCGAAAACGTAAGTTTTGATCGCTATAATTTTCGGATCACTAGACTTTCAGCTAGGAAATCCGAAAAGATGAAAAATTTTTAGGGGAAAAAAATATCCCTTTATCTACCCTTTGAATACTAACATACATTCAACAATGCTATGTTTCAGTCGTTTTGAGCAATATTCTCGTTAGTGCCCCTGATTCATCCAAAGAATACGTACAGCATTTCAGAAGAAAATGCCGAATAGGGCTAAAATTCGATTTAGAGCTAATTGTCAAGTAATGTCGATTTAGACGCCATTGTCAAGTAACATTTATTCCGATCGCACAAAAACTAGTATCATGATAAAGTTCAGTCTAATTTGAATCCATTTTTTATAATGGTTTTACAATAAAGATCGATTTGATTAAGTATGAGATTCAAAGATGGAGGGTGTGCCTATTAAAATACTGGGTCGAGTCACCTCAAACTTCAGTTACAAACACGACGGTACGAAATTCGTACGAGAATTTTCCATTAGTTGCGATCCTTTAGCTTTTATTGCGAACATCTCCTTGGTTTCCTTTCCGAACATGTTAGCTATCATAAAATACAGTCATCAAAATATTGACATTTTCAAAGTTCAAAGCTGTCAACGTATATCTTTTTCAATTGTGCCGCGCTGCCCGATAAAATCCTTCTAAGCAAAATAAACCGCCAACAGACCTTAACAAGTTCTTCCTTCGGAATGAAATGATTCCTGTATGCTTACCATTCTAAAGGTTCTAAATATACTGAGTCCTTCAGCATCTATTAAGTATCCCAGTAAGCTGGCTGCCACGACAGCTGTGTCAAACAAGTACCATCGAACGCGGACAAATTCTGTCGGTCCCATAGCGACCACACGAAACAGAATCTCAGTCGTAAACAGCCAAGTGAACACCTATTTACCAAAGAACAAAGGCATTGATGTCGTACTTTCGAATCTCAGTGATTTATAATTAGTGATTCAGTCATAAATATAGCGTGTGAAACAGATCATCCTAGTAGTACTTATGTCCTGTTCGACCCCAAGAGCGGCCTTAATACAGGCTTCTACAGCTAGGTTAAGGTTATCAGAATAATGAGAGGTGGTCTATAATTACCTGCAACTGGAGCTGTCTAATAAATCTGCAGTTAGATTTGTTATCCCAGATTCATGTAAACGATCACTAACTTTTACTCACCCAATTCAAAATATCCAAGACGCGCCTAAACTGGGCAGGAATACCATGGTAGTACATTGCCAGAACCACTGTGTTCAAAACTATTAGCAGTAGAATCACCAAATCGAAGGCAGAATGGGAGGTGATTTGATACATGCACTTTCGTACCATTTTCCAACAGGATTTCATATGAGGCAGGGCCTTGCTCGTCACTTTATTGGTCTCAGACCTTTTTGTTAATACCCTGCATGTTAAGCGGTGGTGACGTGGTTTACGGCTCTTCTCTGCGTTCGAATCCGCATCTTTGGCTTCATCTTCTAATGGAGGCGTTCGGTTTCTATCTAATAGAATAAGACGTTTCAACGTTCGCTCGTCTGCCTGATATGAACTACCAGTCCGTCGCTGATCCATCTTTTCACCCTAATAAATCATGCACACAAAACAACACAATGTAAAAGAGTTCTGAAGCTATTCTGCCGAATTAATAGAGCGGTTTTCAATCTCGTGTCAAAAAAGCATGCAAGTAAAGGATAACCAATCTGGTCAATCATCACTGGCGCGGCACCACTTTTGGGGACAAATTAATGGGGATGTACATGTATAATTATACTGCACAAAGCAGCTAGAGTGGAACTGAATTGTTCAGAGCAAGACAGGACTAACTGATAAGGTAAAGAGAAGAGAGTATTTTTGAGCACAGGTCCTTCATCAAAGTGTTTATTCCTTGCTTTCGCTGTATTAGAAGGTTGTGAGTCAACATTTGGAGGGAAAGGTAACGAAATTTGGTTTGACTCATCAACAATTGTCAAACTTGTTAGGGACGAGGAGAGAGTTTCGTCGCGAGGAACTGCGCCACGAAAAAAAACAGTAATAACTGATACGCTGGTTGGTTCACTCTTTGAGTTGGCCTACCTATGTTAATTGAATTAGAAGGTATCTAAAAGTACCTCCTTTCCGTCTGAAGATAATTCCTGTTCATATGATAAGTAAACCATCGCCAATACAAGGTTCACCAGGTAAAAAGCGCAGAAGAATATTCCGATGACAAAATATGGCACGTACTGCGCTCCAGAGGATCTGTTAATCTAAAAGGAATGATAAGTGTTCAATTTTGCCAATTACACTACGACAGTTAGTTTATAGTTTGTCTCACGATAGTCAGTTAAATATTTTTCACCACTTTTCCACGGCTTACTGCCTGAAGTAGGCCTGACGAAGTCTGGCTTATGGCGCATGTTTCCTTCAGTTTCCTTCTCATATCCAGAAAAAAACTCAATTGATATACTTACCTTGTTGTAAACGTTTTGCCAGAAATCCATTGTTAGTATTTGCAGAGCCATAATAAGAGACCAACCCATGTTGTCAAATGTCGTGTAACCATGATCTGGGTTTGGACCAGCATTAGGCATGCATGTGTAATTGGATGGACAAGATCTTAATCAGGGAAAACGAATAGAGCATAAAATCAATTGATAATATCTGTAGCCTTGATAAGCTAATAGTTTGTACTGTATATACAGTACAATGGATTTTCTACGGAAATGACTAACGCGGTGTTCTGTTGAAGGGACGGCGTAACATAAGCTAGTGTTGATACATTGTAGATAGAATCCCGACAAAGCGAGGAAAAGAGAAGCATTTTGGTCATTTAATAAATAAGCTAATAGATTTATTGATTATTGGATCATGCATGTTACAAAATTTACCCTGCACTTGAACTGTTCCCACAAATCAAAGGATCGCCGTCATAAATAAACCAAAAACCTGAAAGTAAAAATAGCGCATAATGTCGTTATTCTTGCTACTCAGAGGTCTCAGGTCTTGTTCAACACAACGTTAAAAAAGTTATTTTTTGAATTATCAGAGAGACTTGCCTATATGAATCATAAACTTTTGCCTTGAGATAAATCCTTACTTTGCGTAAATCATTATGCTTAGTAATGATGACCATGTAATTGAGCGCTGCTGTGGGGACAAAAATCTGTGCTTTAGAGTAGAACTGCTTCACATAACTTCACAAACTGGTCTGTTTTTATTTGGATATCTAGGAGACTCATCATAGGTGGAAAATTTTCTGTTAGTCCTTGTTTGACTCGCTGAGACGGGTCTCTCAATTTCTGGGATTTTTCGTTTTCTTTTACAGTGTTGTAGGGTTCCTTGGGATTTTGTGGGGCACACTTGTAGACGGGTACACCTGCAGCGTTTCTTATGTCGAAAGCTTACTCTTGGAAGGCAGCTATCCCTAGAGCCATCTGTACTTTGAGGACCTTTTAGTTTGGCACTGTTGAGTGCGACTCAGTCAGTAAGGTATAAAGCGATACAAAGAGCGGTTAAAAAGGATTGACGGATTAATAAACGAGAAACATTCGACTTTCCACTGTAGCAGGTTGCGGGAATCTGCTGAAAACGGCGATTTCTTTCTTTGAACACCTTTGGTTTTGTAGAGGCTTATGGGAATAATGGTTTTCCTATGAAAGCTGCGGCAAGACACCTCTTTGCGAGGCTCTTGGCTTAGTAGGTGTAACCTTTGTCGCAGACTTTTCTTCAGTGAATTCTTCACGTCGGTTTGGCTGTAGGGGGTTCTATCGCAAGTTAAGCCGTTTGCGAATTCTTTTTCAGGTTCATCACTGCTGTCATCCAACGGTAAGGTACTCTCCTTTAGACTGATAATGGCTCCATTTTCCTGCAGGAAATCTCTTCCGAGAACAAGGTAGATCTTAAACTACTAGGAAGGTGCATTAGCAACGTCCACTGGCAGTCGTGAACATACCCAGGACAGGTAAAGCGTCGCCACTCACGGTTTTCACATCTCCTACGTTGTCGGAACACGCCAGACGAGCTAGATTACGAGTAGTCCCCATTTTCCTCAGGTATAGTAGAGCGAGCGAAACGCGAGCGCGTGAAAATCACCCTAAGCGACAAAGGCGAGACGCGGCGGATTACTCGTAGTCTACAGACGAGCCATCTGCCGTCTTGCTTCGCAGAATGATTTTGGCTCTTTCATCAGAACTGTCTTCCGAATTTCACTTCGGAGGCCTTGTAAAAAGTAGTTAATTTTCTCTGCATCAGTGATATTTAGTCGTCGGAAGTTATTGGTCCGCTCCGTTACATAAGTGTCCAGTTGTTCTAGTTCTCCCTGCTTCCTGGAAGTTACAGCTTACCAGGTTATCCAGCTCTGTTTGTCATTGAAAAATCGCTCATTCAGGGAGTCTCGTAACAGGCCAATCGTCGCCTTGCGGTCATAGGCAAGAGAAAAAAAAGCCTTCTGTAGGTCCAAGAGATTCAAGACCAACTCAGCCAAGTTTGTGGGACGACCAGTGTCTGTACATCGCAATTTGAGGTAATATTCTATTATCTCTAGCCATCGGTTTACATCTTCAGAGTCATATCCATGAAATGGAGCTGGCCGATGTGCACTGGCGGCTTCTCGAATCGGGCTGTTTTCGAAAACGTTGACTGTTTTCTTTTGCTGCTCTTGCTCTGACTCTAATTGAGTTTGTAAGGCAGCCATTTAAACTTGAAAGCTTTTAAGCAACTCTGTAGACCTGACGTTGGTTGTGCGAAACTACTTCTTGTTGTCGTCGGGAAAATTTTGAGCCTCGTCCTCACTGGCTCTTGATTCAATCGAGTAGTCGGTGAGATGGTTTTCTTCACAGAAAGGTCTTTGTGGAACTAATTTTTGTAACTCTGCGGGCAAATTAATCACCAAAGGCGGCAACTGTGTGACATTTCCTTTTCGGTTCGGGACTGTTCTGTCTTGTCTTCGTCGTCCGGATCACTGTTTTCTTCTTCTGAATGTCTATGAAAAATATACTTAATTGGTACGAGCGTACTTGGCAAGGTGTTGGGGTGTGTATGAGGCGTACCTATTCTTCAGGGTCGCTTGGGCACATAAAGGACTCGTCGTTGCTATCGACGCGGGTATCTCGGGGAACTGTTATTTGGGCTTGATTAGGAGTGGAAAATGCGATTGAACGTCGTTTGGTAAGTGCAAATCGGCTTGAACTTGTAACTGGATACGTGAAACTTGAACTTGGGTTTAGATTCTTCAACTTCGGCGTCACTTTCGGGTCTGGAGACCCAATGGAAAGGCAATTCGGCAAATAAGACATCTCGGTCTGATAAACTGGCTTATGTTTCTTGGTCTCTTACTTTGAGTCTAACAATAACAGTCTTCACTATTATAAAAAGTAAAAGTACTGAAACAAAGACCTAGCCAGGTCAGCAAAACAGCGTTTATGTACAAAGTATTACGATATGAATGAAAATGCAAGTGCAGCAAACGGCTGTTTCAATAGAAAGAAGCGCAGACTAACTGCTAGTTTTCACCTTGAACAAAAACCCGAACTATTTCAAAAATTGTAAGACAGCAAAACTTTTTATATTCAAAATTCGGCTGTTGCCTCTATTTAACTTATCACGTAAGATGGACTAAAGTTAAATAACACGTAAATAAACATTATTCAGAAACAAATTATTGTTTATAAAAGTCAACATTGAAATAAAATGTGTACAGTTGAAAAGAGGAAATGGCAATTAGTTTTGTTTGTTAAGAACACTGTTGGCTTTTCTACGATTATTACATGCTTAAGCGAACAAAAAGCTACTGAAACAAAGGACAAAAAAACGGCTCGAGCCCTTTTTGCGGAGCTAAAAAGCTCAGAACAAATTCAGTGTGAAATTACTAAAACAACGTCAAAGCAAATATTTGAAAGCTAGATATAAAATTCGTGACAAATAAAGAATACATGGAAGATCTCTCCTTACATTATCCGTCGAGGCCGATTAGGCCCAGGCAGGTAACACCCTCCGAGATCTCCATAATTCTTCAGATGATACGTCAGCAGAATTCAATAATTGTTTTAATATTCATTCAAAATAATTCCTAGTTTAAAAACAAGCCAAAACATGCTTACCTCCATCGATGTTAAGTTAGTCTTCGATTGCATGTTTATTGGCACGTTTAGGAGATAAAAGGTTGTTCAAGTCTTCAAATATTCTCCAAAAAGCAGATGTCGTCCGTCGAGTTATATTCTTGCTGCTCTTGCTATGTTTTCAGCCAGTAGTTTACCTGTTTCCTCCTCGCGAAACCAGTGAAAACGTTCCGCCATTTTGTACACACTACCAAAAAAACTCAACCTCGTGCCAGGTCTTCTCGGTTAACTGTCCAGTTTTCTGGCAATTATGCTGTAGAATTGACGTCATTTTTCACAAATCGCAAACTTCTTCCAAATTTGGTCAACAACTGCTGATTATGATGAATTATCCATGGGATTTTAGCCAATCAGAAAAGGAGAAATATTTTAAGTGAATAATAATGACATTTATTGAATCCAGCTTTCGTATCACGCGAAGAAATATGCTGATCTCGGAGGATTTTGTCCGCCTCTGCCTTCGGCCCCCGTGGATAAAATTCTCCTCGATCTGCATAATTCTTCACATCAAACTCAGCCTCATTTAATACTAGTAATTGTCATGTTATGATAATATTAAAGGTGATGATAACACTCATCAGTGTAGCCTTGTGCTCATGTAAAGTTGGCCTAATGCCGCCCAATTTATGACATCCTAATTTAATTTAGATACATGTCTTACTTTCGTTTAGAGCTCGCTCCTGTTTGTTCTCCGTACTATTACCATACTGAATATTGAGAACACATTTGTTTCTCAGTTGTCCAGAAAACAGCTGTAGTCCAATAAGCGCCATGACACCGAGAAAGAATATAAACAAAATCAGGACATCACTCAACAGCTTCAGAGAAGACAATAATGTATTCACCACTGCACGGAGTCCTTAAAGCAAATAAGTTTAGAAGGATATCCCATTAGTTACAAGTAAAAAATATTAATAGTAAATAATATGCCACTACGTGTTTTATATGCCTCGTCGTGGTTTTAAATACATCTTGTTACTATGTACGTAACTTAAGCTACACACCTACATTTACCTTTCAAGGCAGAGATGGTCCTCAAGGCGCGAAGCACTCTAATTGTTCTGATTCCCGTCAAGTTAGCGATATTTGGTGCCATGGTGATATACCTGAAGAAATCAAAGTTTCTCCTGTATGGTGCTTCCTTAACATTTAGGGAACAAAAATTTCATCTACAAAAGTCAGTTTCTTTAGACGTGATAACTTGAAGATACAACGTCAATTTCATCTCTCAAAGAGCATTTTTCTCATTTTTTCTTGAGCGATAACTTTCTTTGAAAATATTGCTTAGTTGAGTGTCTATAAGTATCACAAGAGATTGTAATATTACACAAGTATGAATTTATTATTGGTGGAAGATGCCCAGGGGCTAACTCCAATATACCCCTAAGCGAAACGATAAACATCCTAGGCACTTTTATATGAGAGTTCACCCGGAGAAAGATCTTATCCGCGCTTATGCCCGTAGGAGTAAACCACCGCTCAGGTTATGAGAATGCATCACAACCTTACATTTAAGGAACATGTTGTTCATTTTATCCGCTATTAAATACACCATACCCTAATAGGACTACTATGAAATCAAGCCAGTTCCATCCATCTCTAAGATATGAGTGGGTATGAAGTATAAATCCACGCGACAAAATCTTCATAACCATCTCCATGGTGTAAATTCCACTGAATACGTACCTGGGAAAAAAGAACGTTTATCCAGCATTAGCTGAGAGAGTGGTCATGTCAATCTGCATCAGACAAGAACGTTTTTGTTTTCGAAAAGATAAAAGCGATAAACACCAAAAAATACGGCCACTGCCCTACACAATAGAAAGATGCACTATACGATATACAGAAAAAGAAGAAGAAGAAGAAGAAGAAGAAGAAGAAGAAGAAGAAGAAGAAGAAGAAGAAGAAGAAGAAGAAGAAGAAGAAGAAGATGATGATGATGATGATGATGATGATGGTGGTGTTGGTGATGGTGATGGTGGTGATGTAGTGATGGTGATGATGACGATGATGATATGATTGATAAGCATGATATAGGCATGTTGTTGTTTTATCGTGTAGTCGTAATTTACTCAGGGCCTCTTTTGGTGATAGCCAATGGCTGATAGGGCTACCCTGCCTAAATAAATTTGACTTGATTCGATTTGACTTGACTTAAGGCATGGGTCGTCCTTCGAGCTAAGTCCTCCCACGAAGACAACTACTTTTGCTAGTAAAAGCGATCTTCTTTTGATTTTAACCACCACTAAAAGAGTTAGAAGAAATACTTTGTCATCGTTAAACCTTCTGAGGGTCAATAACAGCAGTCACTTGTCTGATGACGTCGTAATTGAGGAAAAGTGACATCTGAAACAAGCCAATGACTTTTGATTTTGGAGGCCGAACAAACATTCTGTATGATTGATGCATAAATACAATTTGTGTCCAGAATGGAGAAAAATCTTAAGCAGTAACCTTTTTGGGCTTTTGTAAAGAGTTATAAAACTATTAAAAAGGTCACGTGACCTATTTTTGAAAAAAAACTCTCTAACGGTTTATATGTAGTCGGCCATTCAGGACAGATTCTTAAAGCGGACAACCACTGAAATATGTTGGTGTTTCAACATATACCTTTTACATGTCGTTTATATACGTCATTTCGGCGGCCCATTTTCACTTTTCTCTTCGCTTAAAAAAATTGTAATAAAAGGTCACGTGAAGCAAAAATTCAAACCTTAGAGTGGATAATAATTTAAGGACATTAAGTTTTATGTTATTTCCAAGTTTGATGCTGTTGAGGTATATTTTGTCAAAATTACGATTCTTTACTGATTTTATGCAAATTAGGATCTGGGTCATGCCTTAAAATGCTTGAGATAACAGGCCCTAACTCGCATCAAGGGAAGCAAAAAATTAGACGAGGAAAATGACTCGTAAGAGAACATGAAAAATGGAAATGTAGCACTTGGTATTTTTTTAGTTAGAAGACAACATAAAAATACTTAGAAATTGCTGGGAATTTCTGAGGATGCTTGTATTTTTGTTTTGTTTTGTATTGTTTTAACTATTCTCGACAATCTTCGGAATTTCCAAAGATGAAAGACTTAATCCAAAGACTATTAGGATGCTAATTACTGACCAAAAAATTTCCCAGGATTCTCAAGAATCCCCAGGAATATTCACTTTTTACTGCTAAGGACACTTTGCGAAATATCCCTGGTGGCGCGATGAGAAACGGTTGTATAAGCAGGCTATGTTTAAAAAGTAACCCAAAGGAATTCGAAAATCTTAGCGAATTATTCTTAGGTATTTTGAATTCCCAATATACTGGAACGAGAACGCGTGGATATCACTAAAAAGCTAAGCTCTGAGTTTAAAAAGTAACTAAGTTTCGGTTTACTTACTCTGCTTCATCGGGTGGGTTTTCAAATACGAGAAAAACACAGTTTATTAGAATGGTAAGGATAACAAATGACTCAAAATATCTAAAATGAAAGTTAAGGAAAATTAATGTGCTTCAAACACAGATTCAAACTATAAATGATTAAAAAAGGTTACGGTACCATTCAACGGGATCGTTTAATGTCTAAACTCATGCTTTAATTCATGGGAGAAAGAGGGAGGACAACGAGAATCAGGTGGGAATGGTTACACTTAACAAAACCACTGAATAGATCCATTAAACGCATTCAACTCCCAGGCAGTAAAACAAGGATGGCACGGTCGCATGAACACACGCCTAACAACTCTAGACACTATTCTCAGCAGTACCAAAATCACCCAAAGTGATGAAGGGTAATACCAATAGAGAACAAGCCCCATAACTGTCAGTAGTAGCTACCTCAATCGTTTTTCAGATTGCTCAGCCTTTCATTCAGTGAGGAGCTAGGTAACGTTTCCGCGCCAACTCCACCCTTATCGGTAATTTATTGATCTTGAGTCTATTCTGCTAGTCAATAAACTGCGTTGCCCAAACATTACGGTCTGTGTTTAGTATCATTAGTAATTCGGTCCAGAGGTGTTTCTACTTCCATCTGGAACGCACAAACTTGCATTGAACGATTGCTCAAGTGTTACATTTATTGACATTTGCAGTGAAAGTTACATTGGCATTACCCTGCGAGCAGTGGTTTCTCAAGGCCGGACCCTACGCTACGAAGCATAGCGTCCGGCCTGACGAAACCACTGCTCGCAGGGTACATTGGCATTCACATTTTTACAGAATATGTTAACCTTTCGCTAAAAGGATACTTGTTAGTGACCAGGCGAATTGCAACTCTCCTGATGGGATTTAGAGGTCCAAAGAGACACAGTGAATTTGCTTTGTTGAATCGGAACACGTGATCTGCACTGGAATTTCCACGACGGCTAACCACCAAAAAGGTTTCTGTGGAAGGCCGCTGAAAAAAAAGGGAGGAAGAGTAAATATTTCTTGAAAAGCCCCAGATACAAGGAAAAAAACATTAAAGTGTTCCATAGCTTGCGTTTACATACTTCCAGAAGGAACGCTAGGTAGGGTCAAACGTCAAAAGTTAAATATTTGTTAGTTAATTTGAGGTTGTGAGTATGGGGCTAAGAGAGCCGCAACTTTCTTCAGAAGGCTTGCACAGCCAATAGGCCATTTGCAACACGAGTTCATGCGACATCATTTGTATAAAAATGAAAGTTATGATTTTGCCTTCAAAAAACCAATTAGTGGGTCATATCTTAAACAAAATAATATTGTAACATAGCTAGAAAATTCGCCTAATCAAATTCAATAGCGCGAGCGTGCTTCATATTCCTATTGAGCTCGAGTTGTTGTAAGCTTAGCAATCCTGAGTCTCCTGAGTGCATCCATAACTCAGCAATAGACAATGAAGCGTTTACCATGTGTTTTATAAGGAAATTTAAGAGGAAACGTTTGAATTTGTTAACCGATAGTAAGGGAAGGAAGTGAGTGTTGTTGTTGTTGTTGTTGTTGTTGTTGTTGTTGTCATCTCCGCGAGCTGTGCGGTCCCGAAGACCAGACGAACGTTCCCGAACATTTTCCGAGAATTTCCGAAAATTTCCTAAGATGTCCGAAGATTGCCGAGCACTTTCGAGGAAGACCCGAAGATGCTTCGATGATACACCAACGAATTTAAGTACAATTTAAGAGACAAACCTGATGTCAGTGAAATTATCGATATCTTCACTTGTAAAAATATCGTATTTTTACGTGTGTTCAGATACCACATTTCTCGGTGGTAGAAATCCTTGTAAAACACTGCAGTTTATATAATAAATTCACGTAAACATTGACGCGTACTGCTTTGAGCGCGCCCTACACTAATAAAATTTTCAGTTAACTGCTGCATTGATCGCTTTGATAATGTTATAAAACAATTAGTTCATGCTGCAGCTGTGCGTATGTCGAGATATTGAGGACTTGGGAAGTTTGGAGAGCACTCAAGAGGCTAGAGTTGCACTCGGCTGCGCCTCGTGCAACTCTTACGCCTCTTTCGTGCTCTCCAAACTTCCCGCGTGCTCAATGTCTCGACATACGCACGCTGACGCATGAACTAACTGTTAAGGGATTTAGTTTCTCAACCCCCCACCATTTTCGTAATGCGTACGTTCGTAGCTGGTAACGTGACCAAAATGTGATTTTTACAACTATGAATTACCTCTTTCTGAACAGAAATTTTGCACCAAAACTTCAAGGAAATTGTTGAATGATGATGTAGTAACGTTTTCGGCACATCTGAGCGTAACTATCCAACGTGTAATAACATACAAGCAAAACGTAGTTTTGGCCGCCATGTTGGAGGGCAAGAGTATGCCCTCCAACATGGCGGCCAATACAAATCATACTACTTTGTTGAAGAATCAAAGTGCCATAAAATATCTCCCTTAAATGCGTTTTCTCTCAAATTTCGGGGTAAGATAATTTTTATGCGCTCCGTCAATTTTTTGCACCAGCAAGATTCCAATTCACGGCTTAAAGAAAGCATTGACCACGTGACCTCTTAGTGCAAGTTGCCTATTGGAAAATCGTTTTCAATACTCATCACCTTGTTTAAGAACATCCTTCACATGCTATCAATAAATGACTATAAAAGGTAGGATGCATATCCTGCCTTTAAGCTGTTATAAATTTACGTCTGAGTACACCCGCCTGTTACCGTAACTGTAAGTTTAGATGTCAACAACTGAGTTCTACTTACACTTGCGATGCCTCCATCAAAATCGATCAGCGGCTTTCCAATATAGAACGAAGGCACTCGGGCCGCCCTGCAACTTTTATTGTCATCAACTATGTGCAGCAGTGGATCCTCATTTATTGGCACTCTTTTTTTTCCTTGGACTTTTTCCGCTGAGGGTGTAAAGGTAGGAGAAAAATGATGGTTAAGATAGTTCATTTCACCAGACAATAATTCCATTTGAAATCATACTTTGGCCTTGTGTTTCACGTCGCAAATCCGCAAAAAGATGGGTTTAAGTTTACCACAAAAATATGCAAGCACAAAAAATTGCTTTAACCAAGATGAATGCTGGCTCAGCACTTTCTTTTTGCCTACGCATGCATCAACTCATCCACCCGGTCGTTAAATTGAAACCAATGAAACACTACTTTCCCCCATCCTTCCTTCATTCCATTTATTTTCCTTTTTTTTCTCTGTCTCTGTTACCATTTCAGTCACCTACCGGTATTGGTTTCATCTTCCACTTTCTTCGAATCCGTTGTTTCTGACTCAGTCATACCTGATTACCCGTAAATAAAATATTAGCAAGGTCATCATTCATGGTGATTAGATATCTTCCTTTTCCCCATGTTTGCAATCTGAATTGATTACCTTTATCAAAACGTTTATTCTCAGACGTTCATAGAACAGAATCAAGAAAGGAATACGAAGGGCACAATTCATAAGACCCCTGGTATTTTTTTTGTTGTCCGAACAGTTTGCATTTATTACTGCGACCGACCACCCGATGATTGTCCAGGAATTTGATACTTATCTAATGTAAGTTATATAAAATTGGTGATGTAATACGTAATTACAAGCATACATACATACATACACACATACATACATACATAGATACTTTATTGTTACTTCTCCAAAGGGGCTTTTCAGGAACAATGATTATACTACATTATTTACAATAACTAACCGTTACCTGTGGCGTCCCTCAGGGAAGCCGTATTGGCCAACTCCTTTTCCTAATATATATCAATGACTTGCCTAATTGCCTGACCACAGCCTCTCCGCAGATGTACGCTGATGATACTTAAAAGTAGCATTAGCTTTGTCGGCAGTAGCTTTCCTGAACTTGAAGGTACAATTAATGATAGGAGAACTTGCTAACCTTCACAAATGGCGAATTATTTAAAATAAGTTAAGCCTAAACATTGCTAAAAACGAGCTATTGTTGACAGGCTCACGTCAGAGACTTGCAAATAACGCTGATTATTCACTTAACATTCTTTTGGAAGATCAAGTAATCAATAGGGTATGTGACACTAAATCCTTAGGAATTCACATTGACCAATATCTGTCATGGTTGAAACATGTCGATGGGATTGCAAGAACTATTTCCTCTGGTATGGGTGCACTTAGAAGGCTTAGGCCGTACATCTGTGTACATACAGCTTTTACTGCTGTATAGAGCTCTTATCGAGCCACATTTCGACTATTGCTGCCGTGTTTGGGACGGTCTCAACAACGAATTAGCCGACAAATTACAAAAACTACAAAACTGACAAAATTGTGCCATTAGAGTAATCACAAAGTCCGTATTGCTGTAGTGCTACAGCCCTCCGCACAAATTTAGCATGGGGTAATCTCTATACCAGAAGGAAAAAACAGAAAGCTAACCTAATGTTTAAGGAACCCCGGAGTATTTACAAGATCTATTCAAGCCATTCACCAGAGAATATGATGTTAGAGACAAGGCAAATAATTTAGCTCCACTCAAGCTCCGTACTGAATTCCTTCAACTAAGAATCTGCTACAGTGGGGCCCATTTGTGGAATAGCCTTTCCCATAAGGGTGACCAAATCTTTTACCACGTGTAAAAATGTTATCAATTGAGTTATGCCCCCTAGTACTCCCACACGAAAAACATGTAAATCAGTTATACTATTTCAATTGTGTACAATTGTAACTGATGTTTTTAATGTGTTTAAACAAAGTGTATGAATGAATGAATGAATGAATATGCGGGCATCGAGCATAATGTCGTCATAATAGTCATGTTTAGAAGCAGGTTGATAAATTATCCTGCAAAAAAAAAAAACATCAAAATA
Source organism: Porites rus (assembly GCA_964035705.1). Classification (NCBI taxonomy): domain Eukaryota; kingdom Metazoa; phylum Cnidaria; class Anthozoa; order Scleractinia; family Poritidae; genus Porites; species Porites rus. Next base: position 15,143,836 of record OZ037998.1, on the reverse strand, counting down.
ATGTGTTTACATAATGTCCTGTCAATTGTGGCCTTTGTGACTGCTTTATGCACTTATTTGGCTTTGTTGAAGGCCTGGCTACCTTACGTTATGCCTGGCTCCCCAGGCCTGTAAATTTGAGAGTGCAACATGGCTTCCAGCTTTTCCAGAGACGTTGTTGTTATTTAAAAGAAGGAAATAATATGTTAGCCCCTATTTTGGCTTTTTTTGCTGAAAATTCACCCAGCATTTTTTTAGCATAATGTAGGGCACGAGCATAATTTCGAGCTTAATGCTATGATTTTAGGAGTGACGCTCAAAAGCATAATGCTCAAATTTTCGAGCACAATTTATCTAACCCCAACGCGACCTGCGTTGTCAAAAACGTTTCAAGATTTTGGGTTTTTCTGCGACGTCTATCAAACCGTTCCTGTAGCCTCCACTGTGTTTGTCAAATATAGGCGGCAAAAAAGAGCAGAAGCTGCAAAAGTAAAAGTTGGCGGGAACGTACCGATTCGTTTTCACCCTCTTATAACTGTGTTTCTTCTGGATTTGGAAGCCCTGAGGAACAATTTTTACCTTGGGAATCTAGACTTGCCGTTTTTCAGTATAAAGAAGATAAAAAAAATACTTAGAGCAATGGTAAAACTTCCTGCGCTTTCAAAAACACGCTACCGAACGCTGAAGCTCAACAGCCTTGAAACACAGAAACTTTGAAACACGGAAAACGGATCGAAATCCATTAATCGCAAATCACAAACCATGACAATATGTTTCCTAGGAGGTTCCCTAAGATGTGAAAGCGATCGGGAGGTTCAGATCTCGATTGGCGTCGTGAAAAACCCAAAATTCAAAGACGTTTTGACATGGCGGGAAGTGTGTAATCCGAAACAACTGTATTAAAGGAAAGAAATTCGGGGCGTTTAATACAAGAAACATATTTGCACGTGTGGCGAAGATTTTATATCGTAGTAGTTCTCGGCAGTGATCAACTGCAATTAAAAATCTACCATGAAATTACTTAAAAGGACGAATTCTGTTGCAAGCGAATAACAAGCTCTTGGTTTCTCCTCTACAATTCTTAAGTGGCTCTATAATTATCTTATCGCCCGCTTTCAAAGTATGCATCCAAGATTCAATTCTCTATAATAATTATGGTGGTGTGTTCGAGCAACTCGCTCGCTACACGATGAGGTACCAGGAATCTAATTTACCTCTTGGTCTTTATTCTCCTTTGACTTCTACTAACAATCGTATTCTTAATCTTCTTACTCTTCTTCTCTACTCAATCCTTACTCTCCTCTTCCTCTCCTAATAAGTCAAATAGCAATGGTTTTTATAGGCACAGCTGGACATGTTTGGGTTGCAAAACGAGGTGAACTCGGTGTGGGCAATGTTTTGGTACTACTGAACCTACATGGTTGCGATCGACAAGAGGCTACAAACCAATGATAAACTAATAACAAACCCAAACAGGAACTTCAACGAGACTAATGAACCAAGGTCAGCCCTAACATCACAAACACGACCACCTATCAAAAACTAACATCTGACAATGGCAAGCGAACAATATTCCGAAAATGGCATTAAGTAAACTCGCGAGCTAAGCAAAAATTCAAGCACAAGTACAAGGAAAAGATCAAAACAGGAAACTACCCATTTTGTATCACACCAAGTAGCTATAGTTTTATTTCTCTTAAAAACCATAAATGAGCTGAAATATATTCTGATACCAGATTTTTGGGGCCAAAGTCTTGTCTCACCATGGCAACCTAATACAGCCTTTGTGAATGTAGTGAACTGAAAGCGGAAGCATTTACTTAAAAAAGGACTGAATGATATGTGACCCCAAGCAGGATTTTGATGCTCAAGGTGAAAGCACGCTCACGACACGCTTCCACTTTAAAACAAAAGAATTCATTTTAACACGTTTTAGCACCTTTGAGACAATTAAAAGTGAGGAAGTTGAACACAAGAGCGTGTTAAAGTTTTTAAACAACAGCTTGTGTGCGAAATAGCGCAACTCGCTTTCAGCGTGCGCAAAAGCACGCAAGGCGTGTTATCTAGAGCGACAGTCCTGCTCAAAAGTACCCGAAACTTGTTCTCCTCTAGCTTTTATACGCGAGAATCGCCAGTCTCGGCTCTTGAGGAACGAAAAAAAAGCAAACAGAATTTTGCAATATTAACCAGTCGAAAAGATTTTGAGAAGGCAATTTGTTGCTTTGCATCTGCAGAAATTGACACCGCCTGTCAGTGCTTTCATGCGTGTGCACCCCCCTTATGTCTTACACTTTGACGAGTAAAAGTTTCGCTTTTAGCTGAAAAACAAAAAGACGATAGGTTGCTTATCGGAGCTTTTGGAGAACTGTGTCGTTTCAAAAGCGGCGAGCCAAGCAGGGAAATTGTCTTCGTTAAGGGCTAATTCGCTTCTTGTAATTCTGGGCAAAATTTTATATCGGTTAAATCGAGTTGTTATGGCTCAAGGAGTTAGCGATCGATAAATCGCAATGGTTGAATGTATACACGAAGGAAAATGTTTTAAGGTGTTATAGTGTTCGTGTCTTGTTTACTAAGTGATGATTTATTGTCATTTTCTATCAAATTCCATAAAACAAATCTATGTGTCGGTTTATTTAAGTTTTATCGACTACTGTAGTTACTTAAATTGCACGCTAAGTGTGCCATAAAGCGCACGCTTACCGTGACATATATAGCACGCTACAAGAAATAAAAGATTTCGCGTGTCAAGTTTACCAAAATAAAGCCAAGTATGTCGTTCTTTATTGTAGTAATTTTGTATGCGCATATCAGTTATCTAAAACAAACTAAGCGTGTCATACAAACGTTTCGTAAGCGCATACTTTCACCTCTAGCATCGAAGTCCAGTGGAGGGTCGCATAGGAAAGAAATATGCTATGAAATAAGAATTATGCAATTTTGCTGCACTTAAAGCCATAAATGAAATGAGATATTAGTAACCGCTTTGGTACCAGTTATAAACAAGCGAGAAAGCTAACTCCTATTTTGTTTTAACTATTTTTTTAAAAAAATTGAATAATGTTTTTAATAACAATTTAGAAAAAAACACGAAGGCGTGTGCGATGCGAGTTTGAATACGTGATGTAAGCTCAAGCTTGTAGTTTAGGAAACTGAGCGTCTTTAAACCACCCATAAACACGTTTGCATGTTTTAGTTATCGAGCAGACAGTATTTTGAAATGGACCGGGTTCATTTCAACCTGAAAGTTTCGGGACTGCGTGCATTTCACTCTTTGGTGAACAACCGGAAAAGTATAGCGAGGCAATAGGCGCCGTGCACGAACACACTAAAAGAACTCAGGAGATGCCGTTCGTCAATTTGTGGGTACAATGTTAAATTCAAAAAATTTTTTGTACTGTTCAGCCCCTGCTTGAAAACCATTGTTGCACCTTTTCTCCCCACCCGACTGACGTCCTCTGGGTCTACGAGGATGGAATGAGCGACGATTAGAAAAAAAAAATGGAGAACATTTTGCAACTTGGAGCCAGTCGAGAGCTCTACGCAGCACAATAATAACGATGTATATATATATATATATATACGAATAAGTTTCTGAAGAAAAACTTCTAAAGTAATTAATTTGAAGAAATTGCCACAAATGCAGGGTGCTGTATTAAAGCAAGTTTAAAGAAATTGAACCTTTCGTGATCTTTTGTGATCTCGTACATGTAAATACATGAAAAATTATCCTAAAACTTCTAAATGGCCGCGAACAAAACAATACTACGTGTCATTTGAGAAAAGCGTACAAGCTTTGTTCGATCTTAACTTTCTCATCTACATACCTTAAACAAAACAGCCGTCAGTGCGTCTTTTCTCGTAAAGTGATGCGCTTTAATTTAAACGTGAATGTCATGTAGCAAGCGTTATAATTGACTTTTTGTAACGCAATGACGTCACTTTTGTAATAATTTATCCATCTGGGCTACAGTGAACTGACTTGAGTAAGAACTTACAAGCTTGAACTAGTTCCTTGGGACTTCTAAATGGGCTAGACTGAAAATGCGTGAAAAACAGAATAATGATAAAATAAAAATAAAAATAAAAAACAAACTGCTGGTAAGCTAACCCAGGTGTGGTCGACGCGCCCAGTTTGTCTTTTTCAAAGTATAGAATTGAATTCCTCTGTTGCGATCTGATTGACTCATTAAATAATACTCACTCATAAGTGCGCTTTAAAAAGAAAAAAATCGGGGCGCTCAATACAAGAAACATATTTGCACGGTGGCGAAGATTTTATATCTTAGTAGTAGTTCTTGGCAGTGAAGCAATTGAAAATCTACAACGAAATTACTTAAGAGGACGAATTTATATTCTGTTGCAAGTTCTTTGCGTCTCCTCCAAAACTCTTGAGTGGCTCCATAGTTATTTATCTCTCTTATCTTATCGCCCGCTTTCAAAGTATGCATCCAAGATACCACTTCTCTATAATTAATGTTGGGTTTGCGATCGAGCAGCTCGCACGCTACACGATGAGGTACCAGGAATCTAATGGACCTTCTTACTAATACGGCGGCCATATTGAATTAATTCGATTTAAGGAGTATTAGGGGATGGTCAGGTGGCATGGACACGATCCGCTGTACTCGCTTAGTGTTAGAAATTGGTCTTTCACTGTATATTTCTCGGGAAAAAAGCGGTCATTATTACATCCAAACACGGCACAACGATCGTTTTTCCTATTACAATCTTATTCTAAGAAAACTTTTTAAGTAAATTAAAAGTGTCCCCGAAAGGCGCTAATAAATACTAAACGGAATGTGCTCATGCCCCCTGGGCATCCTGTAATACTCCCTAAATCTGACGAATTTAATAAGGCCGCGTATTGGTAAAAAGGTATATTTAACTCTTGGTTTTTCTTTGCCTTCTGCTAACAATCTTAATCTTAATCTTCTTACTCTTCTTCTCTAGTCATTCCTTACTCTCCTCTTCCTCTCTTAACTAGTCAAATAGCAACGGTTTTTATAGCCAAAGTTGGACATGTTTGGGCTGGAATAAAAAAAAGGTGAACTCGGTGAGGGTAATGTTTTTTTATTACTGAAACTACATGGTTGGGATCGGCAAGAAGTTACAAACCAATGTTAAACTAACAAACCCAAACAGGAACTTCAACGAGACTAATGAATCAAGGTCAGCTCTGACATCACAAATTCGACCACCTATCAAAAACTAACATCTGACAATGGCAAAGGAAGAAAATTCCTAAAATGGCATTAAGTAAACTAGCGAGCTAAGCAAAAATTCAAGCACAAGTACAAGGAAAGGATCAAAACAGGAAACTACCTATTTTGTATCACACCAAGTAGCTATAGTTTTATCTCTCTTAAAACCCATAAATAAACTGAGATATATTCTGATACCAGATTTGTTTCCAAAGTCTTGTCTCACCATTGGAACTCAATACAGCCTCCATACATGCAGTGAGCTGAAAGCGGAAGCATTTACTAACAAACAACTCGATCATATGTGTCCCCCTACAGGATTTTGATGCTCAAGGTGAAAGCACGCTCACGACACGCTTTAGTGCGCTTGATGGAATTTGAACAAGGGAACGTGTTAAAGTTTTTAAACAACAGCTTGCGTGCGAAATAGCGCAACTCGCTTTCAGTGTGCAAAAATGCACTCAAGGCGCGTTATCTTCAGTACTACTCAAAAGTTACCGAAACTTGTTCCTCCTCTAGCTGTTAGACACGAGAATCGCCAGTCTCGGCTCTTGAGGTACGAAAAAAACAAACAAACAAACAAAGTTTTTGAATATTCACCAGTCGAAAGGATTTCGAGAAAGCAATTTATTGCTTCGCATCTGCAGAAATTCATACCGCCCGTCAGTGCTTTCATGCGCGTGCACCTCTATGTCTTACACTTTGACGAGTAAAAGTTTCACTTTAAGCCGGAAAAAAAGCGACGATCGACAGGTTGCTTATCTGACTTTTTGGACAACTTTGTCGTTTCAAAAGCGGCGAGCCAAGCAGGGAAATTGGCTTCGTCAATGGCTAACCGAAACAAAGCCAAGTGTTTCCTTCTTTGCTGTAGCAATTTTATATGCGCATAGGCGTAATCTAATACACGCTAAGCGTGTTGTGAGCGTGCTTTCACCTTTGGCATCAAAGTCCTCTGGATGGTCACATACCAGGAAGGAAATATGCTATGAAATAAAAATGATGCAATTTTGCTGCACTTTAAGCATAAATGAAATGAGATATTAGTAACCGCTTTGGTACCAGTTTGAGGCCATTTTCGTGTATAAACAAGCCGAGAAAGCCTTGACTCCTAACTCCTAATTTGTTTATTTTTTTAAATAATATTTTTAATAACAATTTTTAAAAAAACACGAAGGGGTGATCGATGCAAGCTTGAATACGTGTTGTAAGCTCAAACTTGTATTTTCGGAAACTGAGCGTCTTAAAACAGCCTGACTCGTTTCCATGTTTTAGTTTTCGGGTAAGCAGCATTTTTAAATTGGCCGGGGTTTATATCAAACTGAAAGTTTCGGGACCGCGTGCATTTCCCTCTTTGGTGAACGAGCCGAAAAAGTATAGCGAGGCAATAGCTATCGTGTACGAGCACACTAAAATAACGCAGGAGATGCTGTTCGCCAATTTTTGGGCACAACATTAAATAAAAAAAGATTTTTTGTACTTTTCAGCCCGTGCTTGAAAACCATTGTTGCACCTTTTCTCCCAACCCGACTGACGTCCCCTGGGTCTCCGAGGATGGAATGAGCGACGATTAAAAAAAAAAAGACAAAACAACTGGAGAATATTCTGCAACTTGGATCCAGTCGAGAGCTCTACGCAGTACAATGATAACCAAATACATGTATCTCTCTTTGCCGCTTTCTGGAAAACAGTATCTTCAAATAAATTCAGTTTAAATTGTTTTATGGGGAACGTGAACGCGGTTCGTTTGAATTTACTCCCTTTGAAAGCGGCATACCTTCGAATAATCTTCTGAAGAAAACATTGATGTAAATTACATTGAAGAAAGTTGCAGGGTGCTGTGTGAAAGGAAGTTGAAAGAAATCAGCGAACCTTTTTTTCACCTAAAATTACATTCACAGCGGAATAAACAATTAACTAACATCCTCCTAGTTAAAAAACGGAAGTTCTTACAGAGGATGGTAAAGCAGCTGAGAACACCTCAATTGCTCTGATTCTAGATTGTGTTTACACTAAGTTCATTAGGGACGGAAACTTCTAGGAACTAATGTTTAAGCAGCTTTGTTTTTCCCATCTAAGGTAAATTACGACCGGAACTTCTTACTGCTTTTAATTTTGGGAGTAGGTAAAACAAATTGTAACACGGCTGAATACACAGTCATCTCATGTACAGGGTTTTCTGCGATCTTAAAGTCATTGTTTTGATTCATATTTGAAATGCTGAAATGTTAACTCTGACAAAACTGAGTTCCGTTCTAAAGGTAACATGGAGATATCGGCTGGGACACTTTTAAGAATAGCGTATACAAGCTTTGTTCGAATTTAGCGATACCAGACAGAGGAGTACAACAGTCCACGCTAGGTGTCGCTGGTTATTTATATGGCTTTAAATGAATTGAAACGTCAACCAGAAAGATCTTAACTTTCACATCGACATACCTTTAACAAAATGGCCGTCTTATTCTGGTGAAATGATGTTCTTTGATTTAAACGTAAATGCCGTGTAGCAAGCGTTATAATTGACTTTTTGTAACGTAACATCATTTTTTGTAATAATTTATGCATGTGGGCTGTGACAGTAAACTGACTTGGTTAAAAACTAACAAACTTGAAGTAGTTTCTTGGGACTGCTTAATGAGCTAGGCTGAAAACGAGTGTAAAAAAGTGTGTTCGATGCGCCCAGTTTGCTTTTTGACAGTTCATAATTGCATTTCTCAGATGCGATTTGAATGATTAAATAATACACACTCATGTGCGTTTTAAAGAGGAAAAATTCGGGGCGCTGAATACAATAAATATATTTTCACGTGTGGCGTAGATTTTATATCGCAGTAGTTCTGATCTCGGCAGTGAAACAATTGGAAATCTAGAATTTTTTCAAGCGAATTACATGCAAACACTCGGTGTCTCCTCCAAAACTCTTGAATGGCTCCATAGTTATGTTATCGCCCTGTTTCAAAGAGTAAACATGCAAGATACCAATTCTCTATCTTAATGCTCAGATACTGAAATATGGGATCCCCTATGAATCACCGGGTCCATATATTTTTACTAGTTTTTCAAGAAGAGGTTTTCTTCGCCCATAATGCCTTAAAAATAGCGCAGAGTTATTCCGCATTTCTGAAGATGCCATCAAACCCCTGTGTCTGATTCGTAAACGCTGCATTTTATCTAAAAGTTGGGTTTATTTTCTATAATTAGTGCGTAGTCTTCCTAAAAGCAACCTCAACAGTTGATGAGTTTTAATTGTAGAAGACAATTCCCAAAAAGGTTCAATCTGTAGAGTTCAACTTTACTGTTACTAAGAGTACAGAAAACAGTGAAATTTACGGAGCAAAATTGAATTCATATGATAATTTGTGAAGTTGTACTAGGCAATCGTCTCACATCAAGGAAATAGAGATATGCAAATGAGATATCAAAGAAGTTGTCAACGAGTTGTTTCCCAAGAGTGGTAGCCAGAAGTACTTCCCCACGCAGATCACTAGTAAGAGTCATTCTGATGTTCGATTCATCCATTTAATCCAAAGGTTGACTTTGTTCAAAAGCCTGTAAGTTAGAAGTCTTTAAACCTCAGCAGAATTTGTTCATTTTGTTAAGGGAAATATTTACATAGCTGTTTTGGAGAGTTCAGTCTATTTTACTGATGCTAGCCGGACTACGAGATCTAAGCCAAGTTCTTCTCTAGGTGTGCGATTGAAATCTGTTGAAAGTGTCAAGGACCGAGAGGTCGCAATAACTACGATCTATCTTGGGGTAAACACGTCTACTACATAGTAAACAAAGGCAAACAAAGTCTAAGCTGTAATTAAGCGATCACTCGGAAACGACAATCGGCATGCGTTTACCTTTTCCTCTTTAAGTCGTTGGTAAGACCGATACTCGAATACGCTCGGCCCCCGTCTGGAGCCCCTTACAAATAAAGGATATTGAGTCCTTGGAAAATTCCAAACTAGAAGAGCATCACGGTTGGCCTTAAAGCTAAAGCGCGGAGAAATGACCTCTGAAGACCGCTGCCGCTTACTGAATTAGCAAACTCTCGAGAAACGTAGAGAGTTATTATCTCTAGTTCAGTGCAACAAGATAGTTTTTGCAATACATAGCCTTTCCTTTTCGGACTTTTTTGAACTTACTAAGTGTAATCACAGGTAGCCCAAGCTCGAAATATGAGCATCAGCGTCTATCGGCATTGCTGCATAACATTCGAATATAAGGATTTGTAGAGGAAGAAAACCTATCGTTTCCGTAACCTACGAAAATGAAAGGATTTCAATAAAAAAACAGCTTACCTTACATAAAATGTGTGTTACGTCTCTCCCGTGTAGTCCATGGGCCGATTTATAGCAGTTTTATGGGTTCTCCCGTAAACGGTTTTCTCTTTATATAAAGGTTTACCAAGGTTGGGGACTCAAGCGAAGCGGCCCGACGGATCCACCGAAGGAAAATGGCCGTAAATTCGCTCCGACGGCTCCAGTCGCCTCCAAATTCGGTGTAGGTAACGCACAATAGTTCTGCTTTCCATTCGTGATCTTGCTTCAAGACGCCTTTCCACAGAGAGCGAATCAAAGGTCGCCAATCTCTGCAACCTTTCCCGTCTGAAGCCATCGACAGAACCTTGGTTTGAACTCCGCGTTACTGTTGAAAGATAGCGACACGGCCTGAGACTCTCGCCCCCGTTGTTTTCTTTCTCGGGTATTGATGTCAACAGGAGCAAGAGACTGTCTCCCATCCCGAGTGTAAGTCATTTGAGTCTCAGGCCGAGTCGCTATCTTTCAACGGTAAGGCGGAGTTCAAACTAAGGTTCTGTCGATGGCTTCAGACGGAAAAGTTTGCAGAGATTGGCGACCTTTGATTCGCTCTCGGTGCAAGGGCGTCTTGAAGCAAGATCACAAATGGAAAGCAGAACTATTGTGTGTTACCTAGCCCGAATTTGGAGGCGACTGGAGCCGTTGGAGCGAATTACGACCGTTTTCCTTTGGTGGATCCGTCGGGCCGCTTCGCTTGAGTCCTTAACCTTGATAAACCTTTATATCGAGAGAAAACCTTTTACAGTACAACCCATAAAACGGCCATAAATCGGCCCATGGAGCACACAGGAGAGACGTAACACACATTTTATGTAAAGTAAGCCTTTTTTATTGAAATCCTTTCATTTTCGTAGGTTACGGAAACGATAGGTTTTTTCCCATACAAATCCTTATATTTTGAATGTTACGCAACAATGCCGAATTTCACCGATGCTCATATTTCGACCTTGGGCTACCTGTGGTGTAATCAAACTAGAGCCAATCACGATTATAAGCCCTATGTAAATTAAAGTTGCCATCCTAAAATGCTACAAATATTTTTTCTTTGTACGGATCGCTAATGCGTGGAATATTTTGCCTTAAGATGTTGTACACTCAGGGTCGCTCTTACAAGCGCTTACGCAATGTCGTGACTTTGAAGCTCAGAAAAGAGAAACAAAGATATTTCAATGAACAGCTCCGCGAGACAAAAGGAGATTCCCGTGGGACCTGGGAAAACCTAAAACAAGTACTTGGAAATGGCTCTAAGAGTTACGGCGCTGCTGCTCGTAAGGCAAATGAAGCGAAAGACAAGTGTAACATTTTTAATCGCTTCTTTGTCTCTTGTGCGGAAGATTTAAGGTTGACCCATCGATCAAGCGTGCGATCATTTTTCAAATGGCTGCCTCAAATTGATCGTCCAGAAAAATTTAAACCAAATTAAAATATCACTGTATCGGAGGTTCGTAATCGAAGAAAGTTACAGGTGTTGATGGTATTCCATCTCGTCTATTTAAAGACGTATCAGACGCCCTGGCATCTCCATTGTCCGTCAATTTTAATTTAACTATCCAACAAAACGTTAGTCCTGTGGAATGGAAAAAAGCAAAGGTGACCCCTCGGCACAAATCAGGTACAAAAGATGACCCAAGAAATTACCGCCCCATATCCGTATTACCAGTGGTATCTAAAGTCCTAGAACGTTTAATCCACAAGCAAACTTGCAAGTTATTTTGAAAAGTTATTTTAACTTGCTCTGTAAATCATAATCCGGTTTTACAAGAATGCACTCAACTGAGACGGCTGTGACCTATTTCGCCGATGAGATTCTCATGAATATGGATAAGGGCTTAGTCACTGGTTCTGTGTTTATTGACCTGCCAAAGGCTTTCGACACCGCTGACCATGACATTTTGCTTAGCAAATTAGAGTATTACGGTGTATGCAATGAAAGCCTTCCATGGTTTAAGAACTACTTCACGGGAAGAAAGCAGTTGGTGCACATTGATTCTCAGTCATCTGAAGAGCTTGCCATAACTTCTGGAGTGCCTCAGGGGTCCATCCTCGGACCCTTGTAATTCATTGTCTACATTAATGACCTACCACTGTTCTGTAAATATGTACGCTGATGACACAGTTTTATATCTTGCTGGTCCAACTGTACACAATTTAACTTTTTACATTAACCAAGATCTTCAGTGTTTTTCTGAATGGCTAGAAGACAATAATCTTGTTCTCTATGTTTCAAAAACTAAGTGTGTACTATTTACATCTCAAAGGCTTAAAGAGCGCGATTGCATTTTAAATCTTAGTCTTCTCGGAAAGTCCATATCTTGCGAAACTACTTTTAAATACCTATGCGTGGTGTTCGACAACTTTATGACTTGGAAGGCTCACGAGGACTATGTGTGTAAAAAGGTGGCATCAAGAGTTAGTATCCTGGGCTGTGTTAGAAGTTTCGTCACGAAAGAGGCAGCAACACTTGTTCACAACGCTTTGATTCTTCCATTATTTGATTACTGTGACATTGCCTGGAGTAACCTTCTACAACAAGATATAGATCGACTACAGCGCCTACAGAATAGATCTGCACGTATTACCACACGTTACTCTCGCTCATCTGAAGGAATAGAGCAGCTGCACTGGCCGACTCTTTCCAGCAGACGCTCTTACCACAAGGCTTAACTCGTTTTTCTCTGTCTTCACTCATTAGTTCCTAGTTATTTTTCATTATATTTTACTAGATTTTCGAACATTCACAATTGTTCCACAAGGCAAAGTATGAGGCCATCCCTACAAACGTTAAACAAAATTTTGGGAAAAGGACCTTTCTTTTTACTCGCGCAAACTTCCTTTAAACATTGTGAAGAGTGAAACCATTCAAACGTTCTGCCGCCGAGCAAGACATTTCTTTTTATCATAACTTTGATATTTTATTACTATTTTAGGCTTGAAATGTGATTTTGCATTGTATTTTTAGGCTTTTTAATGTAGTTCTTAAATTCTAGTATTGAATTTTTATTAGGCTTTTTAAATGTAATAGTTCATGAAAATTCTTGATGTAAGTTAATTTTTTAAGATACAGGGCCCCTATGGAGACCAGCCTAAGAGCTGAATGGGCTACCCTGTGTAAATAAAGTTTTACTTTACTTTACTTTACATTGCTGACTTTATTTCGGAAAAGATTAAGGATTTATATGAATATTGATTAATACGAATGTAAATAGTTTCAATTATGATATGCAAATGATGTTTTTTTATTCTAGTTTTTAGGTTTTAGATTTTTCTCTCTGCATATAATGATTTAGATTCTAGATTTTACCTGCTTATCTTTTACTTTAAGCAATCTTTTACATATGGTTGACCTCTAGATATCCCCTTTCGAGAGATATTTTGTAACTTTAATTTTTATCTCTTGAATAAAGTATTGTATTGTATTGTGTTGTAAGAGAGAGCGGAAAACTATGAAACTTACGGCGCAAAATAAGATTTACTTGATGTAAATTTTAATTGAATTTCTATTCGTCAAGAGTATCACCACCAAGTAGCTATAGTTTACTTCTCTTAAATAAATAAACTGAGATATATTTTCATACCAGATTTTGGGGCTAAAGATCTGTCTCACCATCGCAACCCAATACAGGCTACGTGCATACAGTGAGATGAAAGCGGTCATTTCTTAACAAATAACTCAGTCACATCAGCAAGGAAATATGCTATGAACGTTTGAGGTTATTTTCGTGCACAAACAAGCCGGGAAAGCTTAGTAGTTACGTTTCAGCAAACTTAACCCCGTTGGTGCCTTCGCCTGTCTTCTCTTCATTAATATGCATAACTGCAGTCTTCCTCCATACTACTAAGGGTCTTCCTGCATACTAATAACTGTCTTCCTCCATACTAGATAATTAAGTGCCGAATCAGTGTATTCCTCCATACTAATGAGGGTCTTCCTCCATATGTAATGAGCGTCTCTCTACTACAATAGGAACAATAGGCTTGCCTAGCCTTCCCCGGTAAGTAACTTTAGTCCGGTTTGCCGGTACGTCTATTCACAGTCACGTAATATTCATCATCCCGTGCGATAACGTATTATATAAAACTGAATAATATATGCAAAGTTGTCAGTTCGCAAAGAGTTTCATTGCACGCGGGTCAGGGAAGTTCTCCGCAGCACGGCCTGCTGCCGTTTCGTCGGTAGAGTAGCAGTACAGTCGCAGCAGGCCGTGCCCTTTGCTTCCGTAATCACAGTGAGATGCTGACAATGGTTTGCAGTCGTGCGGCTGTCCTGGAGCTCGCAAATTCTGTTGCGCCACGTGCTCGACCTTCGAACTCCACTTCCACGTCAAGGAAACATGACGGATTCCGTTCGTTCCGTACATTCATTCTGCGCTAGTTGTGAACGGTTCTGGCCTTATGTATTACCCGCTACAGCTGGGGTGAGTTGTATTGTTTATATTATTCCGTTTCGGTGGGTCGGCATTCTTTGTTTCTCTCGTGTTTGTTCGTAGTCGGCGTGAGAATTTATTACTACTTTTGTGGCAAAGCTTGCGACATGTTCATTCACTTTCGCGTTATTATTTTTTTTTTTTCACCTGCGTTACCGCTAGGCCGAAGGGCTTATAGTTTGGCGAACCTTCCTTAATTTGTCCAAAATGATGTATCGTTTAGCATGTAGTGGGAGAAGACACTCTGTGTCTTTATTATCCTTTTCTTTAATATGTGGATATTTTGGCTCGCTGGCCCGGGGTGTCTTGGAAGTAAAATCCAAAACCTAATGGGAACTTCGTCAACCCGATTTGTGAAGCGACCGGTCTCTTTGAGATCCCGATTATGAAACGATAGGTATCTGTGTGAGCCCCGTTATGAAGCGACGGGTATCTTTCTGAGCCCGATTAAAAAATGAGCGGGTATATGTGTGGGCCCGATTATTTTGAAGTGAGCGCGTATCTGTGTGGGCGCGATTTTTAAGTGAGCGGGTATATGTGTGAACCCGATTTAAAAAAAAAGAGAGAGAAAAATGAGCAGGTATCTGTTCGAGCCCAATTATAAAGTGAGCGGGTATCTGTGTGAGCCCGATTATGAATTCAAATAACGGGTATCTGTTTGAGCCTTATATTACTGATGATTGTAGCAGTGTTTGCGTTTGGCTTCATGGGCTTAGGGAAAGTGGTCGTTCCAAGGACTATTCGATAATTTTGTCTCATTCTTGGGTCCTGATAGATGACTTCGCAAGTGATTTGTCAAATATGGCATTCCTTTGTTGCCTTGGCTTCTACGTTGGGCTATCTGTAGTCATCTCTAGGCCTGGGTAGGGGGAAATAGTCTTCAGGTCAATTTTCGGTCGTTGCTCATCCATTCTCGGTTCCTTTTCCTTTTTTTATTGTGGCCTTGAGTTGGTTGATGTTTTTTGACATTCTTTCAGTGCAGCAAGCAACCGTGGGGAAGAGAGATGCAATAGATCTGTCAGGTCGAACCACCGCCCCGGGTCTAGAGAAGATGACCAACATCGAATGACTGAATGGATGATTAAATAATGCCTTATTTATAAGCGGTTTTAACGGGAAAAGGATACACTTATCCCGTTAGTAGACATGTCGACTTTTGGAGAGCTGGAAGGGACCGTTTTAGAGAGGGAGGGACCTACAACAGCAGCGAAGGCGAAACCTTAAAGAGAAGTGAAATGGGAGAGAATAGTTGGAAGATGTAGAAAAGTCACTGTATGTAAAGCAGAAATTTATACGAGTAAGTACACTGAATACCACACGAAGTTCGCTTATTAGTACTCTGCAGTTTTCAATTTCGGAGGCAACAATCGGCCCTTTCCAATGCGGAGGTTGTAATTCGAGATTTCATGGCAAGGTATTTTTAGTGTTTGGGGTTTTCAGCTGATGCGACAAGCTATCACAGTCAGCGCTACTGTATCCGGTTGTGGTTGGAAAAAAACCTTTTGTACACTTTGACTGCAGTGCGTATTGAAATAGATTGTCTGACTCGCTTCAGCGACCAATACTCTAGGAGCTCAGACTTCTTTAAGATTTCATGCGTGTGGGCATTCCCAGCGAGATTTTTTTGCAAGAGATTCAGTTATGAATGTTCTGCATTTTTTAGACGCCCTTTACGTTTGGGTTTATGGTAAAGTCGTTAAGTCATAGTTCAATTATGTTTCAATCACTATTGCAGATCTGTGTTTCGAGATGAGGTACTAGGTATGGTGGGTACGGAGATGGTAACGTTAGTCTCGTCTCCAGATATTCTTGGACTGAGAACCAGCATTAAATAAGTCGGTAGATCATCTATTTAGATGAAAAGGAAAGGGGTCGATTATTGTCCCGTGATCATGAGGTACGCCACAGTTAAGAGAAAGCTCGCGCAGGATAGTTTCATGGTTACTTATATGTACACTTTGAGGAAGACTATTTTGGGCAAATGGTTTACCGCCCCCCCCCCCCCCCGGCAAAAATTGCCCATACGCCCATCTGTACTCCGCTTAAGCGACGGTGCTTGTCACGCCCACTCCGATTTTAACGCCGAGTCTGGTGAACAAAGGGATTAGTTTATGCTTTTGGTCGAAAATTTGAAATTTTTACAATCCTTCTTTTAAGGGCAATATGCGCCGAGAAAATGTGTTTGGTGACGTTCTGGTCGAATGACTAACCTTTCTACACTACAAAAACATCATATTAGGAAAGTGGCAAAATTTGCATTTGTCCAAGGTTTTGGTTGAAAATTTGAAATTTTTATATGTTTTCTTTGTAGGCAAAATAGGTCGTGTAAAAGTGTGGAGTACTCGTTTTAGATAGAAAAGTAGCTCTTTTTTAAGTCAAAACACAAGAAATTCCAAGATCCTTTTTTTGCCAACAGTGAAAAAAAGTCAATTAAGCGCGGCGTGATGGCGCACACTGTCCAATTACTTAGGCATGACGCGTACTGTCCTATTAAACTGTCTTATTAAGGCTGAAATCAGGGCAGTTGATAGCCGATCAGATTTGAGAATTTTGTTATAGTATGATTAATATATTAATTACATGCATTTTGTCAACCTAGTTCCCAGGGTTTTTTTCCCACCCGTCCACGGGGAGTGGAAAAGAACTTGGAAACGAGGTTACTTTTTTCTGTACGAACCTCTTGATTTCCCCTCCCTGGATAAAAAACTTTTATTTTAAATTTGTGAGCATAATGTAAGGTTAATATATAGATTTAGCCAGGGCTAAAAGGGAAGCGCTCGATAATATTTATAGCTTGCTCAAACTAAATATAAAATCGTGTAGTGCTAAGCGGCGAAGGAAACGAGAACGGTGAAAAAACAACAGTAGGTCTAATTGGCATCATAACGTAACAAAAATAAAGCGCGCTATCTGATTGGTCAGTTACCCATCTACCATTTGCCCGTGGGTGCATGCCAAAAAACTGATCTAGTGCGGTAAAATTGAGGCAAATTAAGCAAATCTCCTCTGCTGTCAGTAAAATACACCGATGAAATGTACAAATGATAGAAGTTGAAGAAAATACTCAGTTGTCATTTTGAAGAAAAAAGTCAAAAGATCAAGCGACAAATTTGCCCTGGAGGAATTTATCACTGTTTTCTTCGCGGCTAGGATCGGCAGAAGAAAACCCAAATGAGCGAAGATTTAAGGTACTTTTATGCGTGTGGTAGAAGAGAAAGTCTGTTTTGAAATGGGATTTACCAATTAACATTGCGTTATTGACTTTTTATGGCCTGTTTACATGGAGGTAGGAGATCCCAGGTAGGTGAGGTAACCCGCCTGTCCATATAATATTTCATTCTAATCATGATAGGTGGGGTGACCCGCCAAGGCGGGTAGCCCGGTGTGCCAGATCGGGTATAACCCTCAACCGGGGTCAAATTTTGCTACGACATTGTAATAGGGAGAATCTTGGTGAAAAAATTTTCGGAGTTCTGTACCAATTTTTTTGTATATATAAGAAAGGAAGAAGATCTTCAACTGCGAATGCTTCTCGGGAGCTTTGTAGTTAGGGTCGAAAAAAAGCCCTTGGAGCAGCGGTTTACTATAAGGGCAGAGCTTGAGTCCTCTACGCAGTTGGGACATTGAAACTGTAGCCATTTTATAAGAAAAATCGTGGAATATAATTGTGGTTTCGCATGGTAGTTGTAAAGTGAGTTTTAACTTGGTATTCTAAAGGGTATCTGAACTTGCTAATTGATCGCTTTATAATTACATCGACAAGACAGGCAAACCTTGTATGCTTGACGCCTTTCTTTTGAAACAAGTTACATAATTATATTCTTTTAAACTATTTGAGCCATTCTTTAAACTTTCATTGTACCTTTTGGTTATCATTAATTTTGTATTTTGCAAACTCAAAAAGACGTGACGTTGTTAAAAAAAAGTATAGACTCATTCAAAAGTTCAAGCTGAATCTTACATTTTAGCATAAAGTAGAAAAGTTTGATATCGGAGTGGAGTTTCACCCCATTTTCACGAGCGAAAGAATGGCCACGGCACCACATATTTTTGGCACCCTGCTTGCATTTTTTTGGCACGGTTGGAGCAATTACCCACGTGTACACGCATCGGTATCAAACAAAGTGATGCCCCACCTTTAAGGGGCTGCCGACAAGAGATAGCCTCGGTTGTTTTTACAAAAACTGGCGGCCGCTAAATAATCAAATAAGAATCTTGGGATTGCGTAGTTAAACGAGGGCACAGAAACGTCAATAAAATTATGAGCAGGATAGTAGAATCGCTCTCGCTGCAAATAGCCACTTTTGCATATTGCGCTTTTCTTCGATCGCCTTTTTTTTCACTTGCCGATGTATTTCGTCTTTCAAACGTTAGCAATGTAACGGATGCTTATTGAACTTTCAACCTGAAGGTGAAGAATCACAGTTTTTTTTTCTAGCCATTTCCAATAAAGATACAAATGGAATAAAGGGGTGCCAATGGAAACTTGGCATCGTTCCCAGGCGGGTCATTTGTTTTCGATTTCCCTTGAAGGTTCGCGTTATCAGGAGTCGACTGTAATTTTAGAGGTTCAAAAGGGCTCTTAAAGAT
This sequence comes from Porites rus, assembly GCA_964035705.1. Classification (NCBI taxonomy): domain Eukaryota; kingdom Metazoa; phylum Cnidaria; class Anthozoa; order Scleractinia; family Poritidae; genus Porites; species Porites rus. The sequence goes on along the minus strand of OZ037998.1, from coordinate 15,125,338 downwards.
AGTTTTTTCTGTTTTTCATAGTAAAATTTCTACTTCAAAGCTAAGTGCTCTAGGTAAAAATTTATTCTATACATTAAGCCAAGCCTAAAAGCGGAGCTGAGTTTCAAAATAATAAACTATTACTAGAAAAAATGGACATCAAAACATTTAAAAATTAAAAAAAAAAAAGACAAATCTTACTGTCACTTCCTTAGTAAACTTTATCGTAAATTTATCCTTTTATCCTAATGAAAGTATCTAGGACGGCAAATGAGCTTCAATATGATTTTGTTTTTACGCCTGAAATATTCTTACAAAGCATTATGGTTAGTACATCATTTCCAAGCGTGCAGATACCCTCCGGTATTTGTTTGACATCACAAATTTTGCTCCTTTTAAAATACAAAAAAAATGGCATATAAACGTTACATGCATATGCATACACTTTTTAAAGAACTATTGAAAAGTCCTATCCATTAACTTATTTAGGATTTTATCAAAAACGACGACGTAGGTGGCGAAAACGTCTCTTAGGGCCTGTTTATACAGAGGTGGGGGACCCCAGATAGGTGAGGTAATATGTGGTGGCGTCACCCCAACTGTCATGTAAACGTGATCAAATTAAAATGAGAGCGGATTATATGGACAGGCGGGTTAACCCATCTAAGCGGGTAACCTCGGGTCCCCCACCTCCATGTAAACAGGCCCTTAAAAAATTGAATTCACTCTGTTTTAAAATTTATCGCTCTTATTCCGTGTCGTTTACAGTTGTAAAATGTTGGTGAATTTTTCTGGAGTTGAATTCTCAGCTACTATATCTGAGTTTCAAAAAAGGTGAAATAAGGCAGTTTCAGACGTCTTGGTCGTGCAAGGACGACAAAGAAATAAACAAAAAAGGTTGATCCGGCTCGTGCAAAGTTTTGTATTGCTAATCTAAACCTAGTCCTTTCTTTGCCTTCTTGTTGCCGTCGTCGTCGTCGTTGCTTCCCTAAGGCCTAGGCCAAACGTCAAACTATTCATGAGACGAACCAAACTAAGTGAGTTAAGTTCTTGAAAAGTTCGACGTCTGGCTCAGTTAAGTTCGTCTGAATGAGTTTGCATAGTCAAACACCTTCTATCCATCTGGTTCAAACGGACAGAACGTCTGAAGATCGTCTCCAGAACAAACGCAGCTAGACGTCGATCATCACATTCGACGAACTAAACTACTGAATTAAAAATTTGTAAGATAATGTATATTTAGCCTAGTTCGAGAGAAAATTTATTACAATTGCTTTTTGGTCTGATTCAGTTGATTGGTTCGACAAGTCTTAAGTTCGACGTCTAACCTAACAGACGATCTTAACTTAATTTAGGTCGACCCAAATTAGAGTTTGGTTCGTCTCATGAAAAGTTCGACGCCTTTTGACCTGGGCGTAAATGTTACACCCATCTGCTTAAAAATGAGCAGCTTTGTCCACGTGTTAACCCAAGTTCCCCTTCTTGAAGGATACTCTTTCAATTTCTTTCTTTCCAGCCTAAACTCCGACCTTGTCGAAAATGAAAAGACTCAGTTGCAGGCTACACAGACTGACCATGAACTTAAAGTCACTCTATCAACAATACTCAAAGGTCATTCTCGGGCACGCTTTCAGATAATTTCGATGTAGAACCAATAATCGGAAATGACGCCCTCCTTTTTCGGAATGATTTGTTAAAACTAGCCTCCATTTTCACAGTAATTTCCTGAAAAACTTCGGGGGATTCACCATGCTCCCCCAAAACACGTTTAACTAGCGCCTTCAGCAAGTCAAAACAGTGAACAACCTCTCCTGACCCCAACGGTATGTCCATCACCGCTAATATTTCAGTGTTTGGTTTTGGAAGTTTGAATGGTTTCTTCAGAGTAGCAACGAACTCCGACAGCTGAGCTAACGGAAGAAATAACCTACCGTCAGGAACAAACTCCCCCCACAAGGCATAGAAGCTGTCAAAGTCTTCCTGGGTGATGCCGGAATCCTCGATCTCGTGAGCACGGTACACATTTTCGAGAATGATAGCAATGTACATATTGATAATGATGAGGAAAACAATTACGATGTAACTGACCAAGTAAAAAATAGCTCCAATGGAACCGCAGTTGCCATGGGGAAGATTCATGTAGTTAGGATCACAGTCTGGCGGTTTCAGTAGCAAGGAATCCATAATGTCATTCCATCCCGCGCCAGTTGATAAGCGAAAGAGTAATGACAATGAACTACCAAATGTCGCGAAATTTACAAGTCCATTTAACGCGCCTTCTTGTTTAACGTGTCCAAACGCTGACATGCCGATGATTCCGTAGATAAATATCACCAAGAAAAGAAGTGCAGCTACGTTGAAAAGAGCCGGTAATGAAATCATAAGAGCCCACAACAGCTGACGTATTCCCTTGGCAAACTCTACCAGCCTTAGGAGCCTGGCAATTCTAAAGATGCGTAGAACACGAAGAAGACTGGGACTGAACATATCTTCATTCACATTTACCTCTCCAAGGATAATCTCTGTAAAGACATTAAATAAAATAAAATTTTAGTCTGCAGCAAAACAATTCACTGGATTAATCCCGTATCCACTCAAGCAACTCTTCGAGAGGAAAATTTAATACAGAAATTTTTTGAAGCACCTCAAACCAAACCCGACTTGTTAAGATGAGGAATTAAAGGAGGAGATTTTTTAGTACTGGGTAAGATAAAGGCTATCTGGGAAGAAAAATTTGTTCCAAAGTTGCTTGATATTCGGGATAAATTTTGGCTACCCACCACATTTAGAGCTCCGAATTGCAAGCCGGTGGATTCTCTAAAGCCTTCTATCTAATTAGTTCCGTTGGTAGGCAGTTTTTACAATGATCTTGCCGGCCAACCCTAAGCGGAATTTACGGTCGTGGCGGCTTCATTCACAGGTTTGTTAGTATTGGTGAATGAGCAAAAGCTATGCTTCTATACAGTTTTCATCTTAAACATGAGCCCTTATGAGTAATACCTAGAGAAAAAGTGAACTTTGTTATCCGGGGGCAGACAACATATGTGGCAAATCAGTCGGGAAAACTGCTAAAACAATGTAAAACGGGTGGCCATGCTGCCTCAACCAGCCTTCAGTTACCCTACGCTGACTGCAAGGTCTCGCAACTTGTTCAAAATTCAACCTTCAACTGCGCCCGTCATTACCTCAGGTTTTAAACTTTTTAAGGGTCAAACACTTATAACACAGGTCAGTGTGTCGTGTGAAATTGAAGTAGTTAAAATTGCCGTAGATCTTGACAAATAAAAACAAGAATTTTCTCATTGTCAAAAAACTGTTTCATGCGGTTTCGATCGCATCGGCAGCGCTAAAAAGGCCATACAATAAATAACTTATTAACCTCGTCCGTTCGGTCGTTACAGGTAAATCTCAGACCTCGCGATCGGCCTTTATGTATTGACCTTGCTAGCGCTCAATCGTAGGCCTCAGTCTGAAATTTCCCTGTTAAAAAAAGCTCACTCTCGGTAAATAAGCGGTATATGAGAAAGATTCACTTGTTTTTATAGTTTTACAATCGTTCGTGCTCTGAATCAACTTGGAGGCTAAAGTAATGTTTTCCCGCAAATTTTAAGAGTGAGAACAAAAATGTTATTTGCCGGCATCTTCTTTTATATATATATACAGACTATCCGGCCGGCAAATAACATATACAAGTAACTGTTTTTTAGTGAAGAAAGAGCCGGGAATCTCAATTGCATTTGGTCTTAACTTTTAGGAAGGCTGACAAATTTGAAAATTTATGACGACAATCGAGGATATACCTACCCACAATAGAGCTGATAACAATAACAAAATCAAACACATTCCAAGCTTTCTTGAAGTAGTGCTGTTTCAGTGCAATAACCTTTAGTATGGCTTCCAAAACAAAGATACCAGTGAAGATAAAATTGGATACACGTGATCATGAGTTAAGGAAAGTATTTATAAAATTCACAAGCTTACAGTATTACTTATTCTGCGGATTGTTGTTATGTTCGATGTTCAGCCTACGAAATTTTTTGAAGAAATCTGAATATTAAAGGAAGTGCTAAATTTAGCATTTTCGATACTCATTTACGATACTCATTTACTTGTTTTGAAATAACGTGTGTAACGTCCTAATCTTCTGCCCTAGTTGTTCAAAAGGTGGATAGCGCTATCCAGCAGATAAATCTCTATCCACTGGGTAGTGCAATTGGTTTCCCTAATGCTTATTCACTGGATAGAAATTTATCCGATGGATAGCGCTATTCAGCTTTTGAACAACTGGGCCCCGCCTGTCTCTGATGGAACGTGCAAGAGTCACAAGAGGTTACTGTCTCTTGGTGGGAAAGACTATGATAAATTAAAACTAGTTGGGACTTAGAAGAGATTTGGGAGTGCGCAAATGTACCAGGAAATACTTAAATTTCTCTCAAAACGATGATTATATTTATGTATACTTTGCGTTTTTATGTATCCTTGGACTTCACTTCAAACATGAACGGAAAGATAGTACCTCATCTTCAACCAAGAGCAACTTAAATAGAAATATCTGTTTTTATCTTATTCGAGTAGACATCATCTTACAGATTAAATAAATTATATAAATTAAAAACCGCACTTTGTGGAAATAGGAAACAAATGAAAACACTTGTCCTGGCAAAAGGATATGAAGCACGGTGGTGACCTGGGAGGACTGTCCGTGATGTTGAATCATCATCATGACCATGTTGCACATTATCACTATCATAATGGCGACTTCAAATTTATCCCCCGTTACCACGTCATATAGCTGGCCGATCAATCTTTTCTGTGGAACATATAAACAAATACACATGAAAAAGCATAGCGAGGGGCTCGGCTTTGGGCAGCCGGAAAATGTAGTTGTATAGATGGTATTAAGAAATTTATTCCTTAACTAACAATAACGCATTCTTCAACTTTTTAAAGGGGCTATGTCATGGTGAGTTTTATGGTGAATATTTTGGATCAATTTAGGTTTCTGGGAAACTGCCCACCTACCCCTCCCCTAACCCAAAATGTTGCCCCAGTGAGACGCAAATGTTAACGTCGAGTTAGGGGAGGGGTAGGTGGGCAGTTTCCCAGAACCCTTACTTGATCCAATATTTTCAGTCATCTGTGCCACGCTTGGTCAATGAATGAAATATATCAAATGTTTCTATCAAAGGAAACCAAAGATTGATCAGTTTTGCTTATTTTTTGACAACACAGGAGTTTGACTCCAAAACGTTTTAATCCTGTTGCCTCCTAGTCACCGTAAGGCAGACATACACGTATAGTTAAGTTAAATTACTAGAGTAATTTTGAAAAAGAAAAAAGGAACTATTATTTTACGGTTTTCTTTGATTGAACTGTTTTTTTAGGGTTTCAAAATAACAACAGAAAATCGTGACATGTCTTCTTCAACTGACGTTTTCACGCTCATAAATAGTTCTCCCATCACTTTAATGAGGTTGTCTGGAACAAGTTCAGCTTCATTAACTAGTACCTCAGGACGAATGTCCTTTGTGGGTGGTTTCTTTCTGGCGGCTTCCTTTAGAAAACTGACCCACTTTCTTTGTGATTCGGTCAATAACATACCCATACTGCTGATGTCCTCGTACTAAGATTGAAAATTAAAGCACAACAGTTCGTAAGTAAGTGCGCCTAAAATAAATAAGGTAGACAAATTATTCCCTAGTTTCCAAAAATTATTGAAATGTTTTTATTCACAGCATAGGAGGGTACAACTTAATGGCCGCTTTGGTTTTGGTCAACTCTTAAAAAAAGAAGAGCTCATGAATGACGTTAGGAGGCTGTAGACATGAGTCTGGCTTGTCCGGGTTTCGCACGCTTTGAAAAGATCGCAGCGCTCCAATTAAACGCAACAAAAATTTAATTTGTGATTGCATGAAAACCCAGCAAATCCGGTTAGCTGGAGCGGGCCAAGCGAGCCTACCCGACGAACTCCAGCTGAATTGCCTGTCCGTTCGCATAAATTTGTATTAATAACAACGTGTGCACTTGTTATAATGTAACATTCTAAAGATCAACATCCTTGTGTTTTGGTCTTGTTTCTGTGAAGTTGTGTCTCGAATACTTTCAACCCTTCCACGTGGAAGGTCAAGAAGCACCTTTGCTCTATTTCCTAAAGAAAACAGGAGTGTTAACTCAGTGCTTATGTCATCACATCATCATCTCTCTTTCGTAGCATGTACATTAAGAGAAAATGTTACGGGCTTCACCGACGTTCATAACGAAATTACTATGTTTGTTTTGTTTTAATTTGAAGTAGATATGTCATTGTTTCGAATAATGTAATCGCACATTTTCGTCGTTTTGTCCCCCCAAAAAACGTATATGCACCTTTTCCTTTTTTTTCCTTTTTCAGTTCAATTCTATCACTTTTTTAAATAAAGGAGAGAGTCTGCAAATGTCAGGTAGCTTTGAGAAAAGCAGTGAATGATACTTTACCTTCTTTTTTAAGGTGTTAAAGTTGTCAATAATGACCCCTACAAACAGGTTCAACACAAAAAACGAACCCACGATGATAAAAGCAACGAAAAAGCAATAAGCCATCAAGTTGTTCTCAAACTTCGGCTGCATGTCCACCTGAAAAGAAGTACATTTATCAGTTACAAACGTTATAACGATAAAATGCAAACGGCAAAGCGTCATCTCGCAGGCTTAGAAAACCACAAAGCCAGTGGGCCAGGATCAACACAGAGCGTTTAAAGCAAATATTATTGGTCAATTGTTTATAATTATTTTATTAACTACTACTAACGATAATAATTAAGAATGATCATGACAATGATAAATTTATAAATACTAAGGTGACGAACTAGTCAACAAAACGTAAGGCTAGCAAAAACTGTCTGATATATATTAAGAGTGTCTATAAATGGCAAAATTACACAACTTAAAACTACTCGACCATGTTCAAGATCAAGTCACCCTCACACCAAGCACTTGTTGGTCCATTTCCGGGATGCCCGCGTAAAGCAATCAGGGTACCCTATATCTTAGGGGGATCCCAAAGGCTCAAATTTTACATCATGTTCACTAAAAGGAATAAATGAGTCTTTGTCCCCTCTTCACTTGGTGCCCAGATCTGTTTGTAATGGGTGTGTGTGAAACTGTTTCTGTCGGTCTCGATTTTAATTTTAGTGGACTTGGCGCTAGCTTCTCAGATTCAGCTACCAGTGGACTCGCGGGAGTGTCACGAGGCTGTTCACGTATAGGATGAAAACTGGAGAAATGGGACAATCATTTGGAACTGAGATGATCCGCCTTCTATTTCTCCAATAAGTAAATCCATATTAGTCTTCCAGGAGGCACGATCTTGGCAATACTTCAGCTTTCCACCATTTTCTTTCACTATTTGCACCTTGTGCATGGTTACAAGTGGAGGCAAATCACTAGTCTGCTTGTGTTAACTAGACTTGACACTACGTCGTCGCTGATGAAGAGTTTTCAGAACACTATCACGATCCACAGGCTGAGGTAAACAGGAGACGTCGATGAGTTGTTATCATCGTTCGTGTTTTTCGAACTGATCAGCAACTGTGCAGAAGATACGCCAATATCTTCAAATGGTGAGTTGCGACAGTTTAACGGTCCCCCAAATGGATCTTCATCTTCTGCTGCAGCCTTCTTAAGAATGCGTTTTGCAGTCTGCACAGCCTTTTCTGCTGCTCCATTTGATTGAATATACTATGGTGAGCTGATTGCATAGCAATATCTCCACTCTTAAAGTATAGTTAACGGCTGGACAAATGTCTGGCGCAGAACAACAGTCAGTTGTCGCTGAAAATTTTCTCTGGGATTCCAAACCTTGCAAATATTTACTTTAAGTTGTTGACGACACTAGTGGCTGTGGTTTGCCCAAGCCGCGCTATTTCAAAGTACTTGAAAGTCGGTAACTAACAGACAATCTGAAATGATCTGCTGTTTTCCTGGTACGTAGCAAGGTCATACTTGACGGCTTTCAGCAGCATCTTCTGTATTCTGGGAGGGGCCTCATTCAGTGTTTACGATTGACTAGGGCGTTTGGTGATCTATCTCGAAAATAGCACTCCCCACACAATCGCTAGCAGCTCTCTTTCAATATTTGCATTCATCTTCTCAGAGGCGGTCAATGACTTTAAAATGAAAGCAACTGGTCTGCCCCCCCTGCATCAGCGATCACGGCCACTTTCTGTGCTACTAGCATCAACACTTAGAACTATTTCGATGCTGTTATTAAAGTGAGCTAACACAGAGGCACTAGTAAATGAATGAACTTGTCCTGATAATTTACGGTCGCAAGTATTCAAAGCACACCTTTTTCAGTAAGAGGAGGCATCTCTCTGATTGCTCGCTCTTTATCAGGGTCTGTTTTTTAGCCATCGGCTGAGAACACATGTCCAACATAACTTACGTCAGGAAACCGAGGTTTTACTTTTTAGGAATGTAAACTTCAGTCCTACTTCTCTTCTCCTATCCAGTACTGTTCTCAACTTCTGGTCAGCTTCTGTTGATATTCACCAAGTATCAGGAAATCATGAACTATAACCTCCACAGCATCCCCTTCGAAGAATTTTCCACCGTCTTTTGGTACATTCCAATAGATATTGATCCCATGGTTGTTGAATGTTAAGAGCATTGCGCTTTTATCATCAACTGGCAGCTGCCAGTACCCACTGCATGCATCAAGGAAAATGAAACTTTTAGCACATGGAAGTCGGTTAGCAACGTCCTCCTTCCCCTTAACCATTGAATAGTGTGGTATCTCAAGTGCTTTTAATAAGTCCCTTGGGTCAATACAAATTCGAACATCACTGTTTGAGGATGGATGATTCTTTTCTTTAACTTTTCGTTTGTAGAACACTAGTATAGAGAAAACTGAAGGGGAATGTTTCTCTTCTTTGATAATAGTCCCATCTTCTTCCATCGTTCCATCTCGTCCTGGTTCAAAGAGAGCAATTTTTCCTGGGAGGGCGTACTATTGGAGGTTTCAAGGGATCAACTTCCAAATGTACGTTGTTAGGTAGCTTACCATGTTTATCATTGAAACCATCTTCAAAGTCCCGCAACACAAAATCAGTTTGGAAAACACCTGGAGTTTCTTGCACAGATGGTTCTGACTGTGGAGTATCTATCAGTTCGAGAACTTCTATGTCTAAACCCCAACAATGGTGCAAAGTTTCCATGAGCCACAAGATACAACAGGTTTATATCACGACTTCTATATTGAGTTGATAGCCTCACACAGTTCTTCGGATGAATGGATTTCGATGCAAGCCACCCCTTCAAAGATTGCTAAATTTTCTGAAGACTTCTTTAAACAGCTCCTAAGAAATGACTGTAGCTTCTGAACCAGTTACTGCTTTGATCTGTACATCTTTTCTAGCAATTATTTTCTTTCGAGTGCCAGATACACTATCCAGTACAAGAGATCCAAAATATGTGCACATCGTGATAAAGCGGAGGCTCAAAGTCCACTAACATACTTCAACACTTAATTTTTTGCACACCTTTGCAAGGTGTCCTTTTGTTACATTTGTTACTTCCTTTTTCAAGGGCAGGGCAGAGAGGTCACTGAGTAAACGAGTGTTTGAACCTTGAGTTTTAAAAGAGGATGAAGTGAAATTTCGTTACCAGTAAGTGTTAATGTGTTAAACGCGTACTGCTGGAGTTCACTTGCGTCGAATACACGGCAATAAACATGAACGTTTGCAGCGTCAGTTCACCCCGCAATTCGTCTGGAAAAATCCACTCCTAACAGCAAGTTATAACATCGGTCGTTAAAAGGCGAAACCAGAAAAGCTCAAAATATTTGATCTTAGCCCAAAAGAAATGTACACAACTCCCATGATGACCCGTTCCCGGGGCGCCCTTGTAAAAACAGCCAGGAAATCCTATGTCTAAGGGTGGTTACCACAGCTTCAAATGTCTCAGCTTAGATGAATAGAGCCCATAAATTCTAAGATCAGTATACGTCATTCAAAAAATGCAAAAAAGGATAAATCTAAAAATTTCAGTAAGTAATTTAAGTAATTTCAGTGTTGAAGAGATCAAAAAGGCATGTGGCAAACCAGAAAGTCGTAGTCATGATCGCGTCAGCCTCTTTTAAATCATGGTATGGAAAATCAGGAGGTCTGCACTAGGTCGTTTCAGCTCCGAAAAGAAAAAGAATTTATTGAACTTAGCAAGCGGAACAATTATATGTTCTTCTAAGACGAATTTGATACTCACCTTAGTCGAGTCGACTGCGTCCTTCATAACTTCCATCCAACCCGCAAAAGTCGCCTAAAACACGTCATATAAACTCAAATTTCAGCGAGAGACTTTGCTACTTAGGTATACAAGCTTAGCGTCCTTTAAAAACCGAAACACAAATAAATGTTTACAAAATGCCTAAGCGACTCCTATGACGAAGATTCATTCTGTTTAGGGAAAAATATACTGCAGGTTAGCTTAACTTCAAAGCGTTTTTCTCCGATTTTCATACTAGAGTCGTCCATACCTGTTTTGAAATTCTATTTTGTGTCCTATTTGCCAAAAGCGCCTTTAATATTATCAATACTTTGTACTAACAATTAGTGCAATACGCTTAACACAAATATAACCTAACTCCACCTCTAAAGGTATGTGGTTGGTGGGACGTTTCTAAACGTACGGTCCCTTTTGTGCCTATGGTGGCATGTGTAAATGTCATTTGTCAGAAGTAAATGCAAAAAATAAAAAATAAAAGAAGTGGCAACGTACCACTTGCATCAGTGCAAGGAAGCCTGCTATCACGTTATCAAAATTCACTTTGGAGTTGATCCAGCGGTAACCGTCCATGGTGCGGTTGAGGCATTCTGCTTTACTAGCAATCACACTGGCAGGTAACTGGGCGTTGTCTTCATCCACACACTTGTAGAATTTTCCGGCAAAGAAATGAACGCCAAGAATACTAAATATCAGCCAAAAGAGAAGGGAAACCACCAGGACATTTGCAATACTTGGTAAAGCAGCAAAGAGCGCATTCACCACTACCTTAAGAAGGAGAATAACAGAATAACAGTGTTTAAAGCACATGAGATTTAGTAGTCATGAAATAAACTAAGTTTCACTTTAAACTGAACTGGCTACGATTTCTATGGGGATTAACTACCAACGGAATGGTGAATCGCGAATCGCTGTCTTGTGCTTTTGGGCGGTCTGTTTAATAAAATGGGCATTATCAAAAAGCTATTGCATCCGATTTATTAACGAAACGGAACAAACTCTTTGATAGCTTGGCTTGGGAATGTTGTTGAGGACCATATCATTTTCTATTCTTTCGCTTTAGCTTCGGATGATCTTTCTTTATCTAGCTACCGAAATCACCATGGTCATTGTTTCCAGAAACAGTGAGTCTTAATATAAATTTACTGTAACAGCATGACGTAACTGAATTCCCCTGGGAGATTTTACTAGCAAATTTTGATTACCTTCATTCCCTCCAGTCGTGAGATGGCCCGGAGAGGTCTCAATGCTCGTAATGTACGTAAGGAACGAAACACAGACAATTGCTTGTTCTCAAATAGGCAAGCGAGTGAAATCTGTGATAAAAGACATGTTATCAGCGATGCGTTTATCGAGCCTTTATACAAATGTTTATACAGTAGGGAGCTTAATAGTTCATGTTGTACTCACTGAGACAATAAAGGCATCCAAACAGTTCCAAGGAGAGGCGAAGTACTTGGTGAGGCCAAAACCTATGGCTTTAAGTAGGAACTCGAGCGTAAAGACGCATGCAAAAATGTAGTTGAGTATTTCCAAGGTTTTCTCGAGATTTGGCCTTTTGTGCAGATTAACGTCTTCAAAAACCTACGAGTTTTAATAAGAGCTTTGTAAGCATTTTCTATTTACTGTACTGTTTACGATTAAAGAGATTTTTGCATTTAAATAACATCTCAGCGTGGCTAAGTGGCCAGACCGCTGCACTTCCTGGTGTCCCAGGCGGAACAGGGTAATGAACTCTCACCCTGACCACTAGTTGCCATAAAAAAATGAAATCATAAAACAATGACAATGCTAAAATAGCTTCTATGAAGTTAATCATTTTAAAGATCTTAAAAGATGTACAGCATAAAATAACCTACCAGCATAAAACTGCTCAAAAACACCATGAAGAGAATAAACCAGTCAAAGTATTTCTTTTCCACAAAAATTCGTACCCGGCCGCGGAACTTAAGCCAGGAAATGCTTTCCGTCGATAAAGGCCTCAACAGTTGACAGTCTACACATGCGCAGTGCTCAGGGAGGCAGTCCTCTATGTATAATTCCTTGATTTCAAACGAAGGAACTGGCACTGATGTTACCACACCATTTTCAGAAATCCCGTCTTTTACACATTCCATTTTGACACTGGGAGGAGAATCAAAGCCATCCTCAAAACTCGTACCTTCTCTCATTATGTTATTTGAGCTGTCAATGTCAATAACGTTGTCTAAGGCTGCATGGAAAGAGGAAATTAAATTAAAAACTATAGCAATGTTATTCATATATGATTATGCTAATTTCGAAATAGCATGTCAAATGTAGCATGTTACAGCCAATCCAGAATCATTACAACTGGATAGATTATAAAAAAAGGATGAAAAAGAAATGCCAAGAAATGCATCATAAATGATGATAAAATCAGCTTTTTTAGTTTGGAATATCCCGGATTAATTCATGGACGTTAAAATATGTATTAAAGGTGATCTTGAACATAATAAAAAAATGGCCGATATCATTGAAGGCATATGTCCATAGACCCACTACCAACCGACTGCCTTATACAACAAAATTCATTCAAAATATTTGTCCGTTTCTGATTGGTCTTTTGTCAAGAAAGAAAACCGTGAACAATAAAGATATTGAATTGTGACCAATCACAACAAACAAAACTAGCTGCACGCAAGCAGGCCACAAAACTACTACCTTTGTTGAATGCTGCTTTAAGTTTTCCCACACCTGATTGGCTTTTTCCTTGCAACACAATCACATTCCAGAAATATTTTCCTTGTTTATGGTTTTCCGAGTCTCACGATAAATCCCCCGCAAAATCTTCTATTTACATTAGGCTTGGAAATAGTTTGAATTAATGATACAAAATGCATTGTAATTCGAAGAAAGGAAGTATATTAGAAATTATACAAAAGGAAACAAAAAATTAAAAATTTGGATGGTTGTATAGACAAAGAGTGACATATTCATTGTATTGTTTATGAACGGGCAACAAAAAAGGTGATTTAGAAAGTATGCTAAACTAAGCAAATGAAAAAACCTCTCGTAGGCGTACACTCAAATTAAAAATATGTTTTCTTGGTAAAAAAAACTATATTATCTCTATACTTTTACAATGTTCTTTGCCGTCATGATCTCCTGTGTGTATTGCCAAGGAAACGCCATTGCTTTGCTCATCAGGGTGTTTACTCTCTATAACCTTAAGCTTGCAAGGACGAAGAGAACCACGATAATTTTCCTCCAAAAGGCAGGACCTGCGTGTTTTAAATATCTTTTTTATGGCAGACTTTGAACCATCTACGCCATCTGAATTGTCATCTCGGAAGTCAAAGGCGTTCACTATTAGAGTGACAAACATGTTGAGGACCTGGTAAAGAAAAAGACTACCAGAACTTACTTGCTGTATGAGAATAGTGATCGATCAATTAGTAAGTTTGAAATAGTCATTCCTTGTGCGATACTCTTCGTTTGTTTTTTGATAAAGTTGGTAACCAATATGCCGTACTTAATAACATGGCTTTTTCATAATCTGAAGACTGAAAAATTACATATGGAAGGAGTAAGTGGATCCGGGCAGCCAGTCATTTTGCCATAGTCTTAGTTTCTCAATCTGGGCATGACCTAACATATTGTTTGTTCATTCTGAGCAAAATAGTCAATCCTTTTCGCACTCTCAAATGCTACTCACCAGAAAGTTTCCAATGACGAGAACTGTTAGAAAGTAAGGGATGGCCTTGGCAGCGCTTGTGACCCTCATACAGTCCCAAAGAGGCTCGATCCACTCGCCGCTTAGCACACGAAAAACCATTAAAAATGCGTGCCAGATATCACTAAAGTTCCAGCGTGGCACTCCACTATCACCAAACTTATCCGCTTTATAATCTTTGCCAAATATCTTCATTCCTAGGACAGCAAAAATGTAGATAATTACACCTAGAATAAGTGTGATGTTGCCCACAGGTTCTATGCTTCTAGCAATGGCCTTCATCAGTCTTTTCATCGTCTTCCAGGATTTCGCCAAACGTAAGAGTCGTACCTAAATGGGAGAGAGTTAATCTTATGTGAGCACACAGAAGCTAACACGAGCCTCTATCTTTGAATCTCTTATCCTAAAACAAATTGATCTTTATTGTAAACCATTATGACACATGGATTGCACTAAAGACTAAATGTTATCATGATATTATTTTTTTAGGCGATCGGAATAAACGTCACGTGACAATGACGTCAAAATGGTTTTAGCTCTAAATCGAATTTCAGCCCAGTTCGGCATTTTCTTTTGAAATGCTTTACGCTACGTGTTCTTTGGATGAGATGAATTTCTTCTGCGAAGTGTCACAAAAATTCATTCTGACGTCAATGTCGCATGACATTTATTCCGATCGCCCAAAAAATAATAACATGATAAAGTTTAGTGTAAGTGTAACCCATGTGTTATAATGGTTTTACAATAAAGATCAATTTGTTTAAGTATAAGAGATTCAAAGGTGGAGGGTGGGCCTATTAATATACTGAGTCGAGCCCCCTTAAATTTCCGTTACAAACATGACGGTACGAAATTCGTCTAAGAATTATCAATTTCTTGCGATCCTTTAACTTTAATTGCGAACATTTCCTTGGTTTCCTTTCCCAACAAGTTAGCTATCATAAAAGAGAGTAATCAAAAATCTTGACATTTTCAAAGTTCAAAGTTGTCAACGTAGTTCTTTTTCAATTGTGACCTTAATAGCTTCTTTGTTCGGAATGAAATGATTCCTGTATTGCTTACCATTCTAAGGGTTCTAAAGATACTGAGTCCATCAGCATGTATCACGTATCCCAGTAAGCTGGCTGCCACAACAGCTGTGTCAAACAAGTACCATCGAACGCGGACAAATTCTGTCGGTCCCATAGCGATTACACGAAACAGAATCTCAGTCGTAAACAACCAAGTGAACACCTGTTTAGCAAAGAACAAGGCATTGATGTCGTATTTTCGAATCTCAGTGACTAGTGATTCAGTCATAAATATAGCGTGTAAAACAGATCATCCTGGTAGTACTTATGTCTGGTTGACTAAAACCGGCCGCAGAATTATTTCTCGCGATCGTTTGACCCCAAGGACGGCCTTACTACAGGCTCCTACAGCAAGGGTAAGGTTATCAGAATAATCAGAGGTGTTCTATAATTACCTAAAACTGGAGCTGTCTAATAAATCTATAGTTGGATTTGTTATCCCAGATTCATGTAAACGATCACTAACTTTTACTCACCCAATTCAAAATATCCAAGACGCGCCTAAACTGGGCAGGAATACCATGGTAGTACATTGCCAGAACCAGTGTGTTCAAAACTATTAGCAGTAGAATCACCACATCGAAGGCAGGATGGGAGGTGATTTGCTGCATGCACTTTCGTACCATTTTCCAACAGGATTTTATATGAGACAGAACCTTGCTTTTTACTTTGTTTGTCTCAGACCTTTGTGTTAATACCCTGGCTGATAAAATGTGGTGAAGTGATTCTCGGCGCTTGGATGCGTTCGAATCCGCATCTTTGGCTTCATCTTCTGATGGAGGCGGTTGGTTTCTATCTAATAAAATAAGACGGTTCAACATTCGCTCGTGTGCTTGATATGAACAACCAGTACGTCGCTGATCCATCTTTTCGCCCTAATAAATAATGCACACAAAACAACACAATGTAAGATAGTTCTGCAGCTTTTCTGCCGAATTAATAGGACAGTTTTCAATCTCGTGTCATAAAACAATGCAAGTAAAGGATAATCAGTCTGGTCAATCATCACTGGCGCCGCACCACCTCCGGGGACAAATTAATGGGGATTTACATGTATAATATACTGCACAAAGCAGCTAGAGTGGAATTGAATTGTTCAGAGCAAGACAGGACTAACTGATAACATAAAGAGAAGAGAGCATTTTTGAGCACAGGTCCTTCATCAGAATGTTTACTCGTTGCTTTGGCTGTCTTAGAAACTTGTGAATCAACATTTGGAAGGAAAAGTAAGGAAATTTGTTTTAACTCATCAACTGTTGTCAAACTTGTTAGCGGCGAGGGGAGAGTTTCGTCGCGAGGAATTGCGCCGCGAAAAAAAAAATGATACCCTGGTTGGTTCACTCTTTGAGTTGGCCTACCTATATGCTGATTGAATTTGCGGATATCTAAAAGTACCTCCTTTCCGTCTGAAGATAATTCCTGTTCATATGATAAGTACACCATAGCCAATACAAGGTTCATCAGGTAAAAGGCGCAGAAGAATATTCCGATGACAAAATATGGCACGTACTGCGCTCCAGAGGATCTGTTAATCTAAAAGGAATGATAAGTGTTCAGTTTTGCCTGTTACACCATGACAGTTAGTTTATAGTTTGTATCACGATAGTCACTTAAATGTTTTTCACCACTTTTCCATGTCTTACTGCCTGAAGTAGGCCTAACGAATTCTGGCTTATGGCGCATGTTCATGTTTCCTTTAGTTTTTTTCTTATATCCAGAGAAAATCTCAATTGATACACTTACCTTGTTGTAAACGTTTTGCCAGAAATCCATTGTTAGTATTTGTAGAGCCATAATAAGAGACCAAGCCATGTTGTCAAATGTCGTGTAACCATGATCTGGGTTTGGACCAGCATTAGGCATGCACGTGTAATTGGATGGACAAGATCTTAATCAGGGAAAACGAATAGAACACAAAATCAATTGATAATATCTGTAACCTTGATAAGCTAACTGTTTGTACTGTATGTACAGTATAATGGATTTTCTACGGAAATGACTAACGCGGTGTTCTGTTGAAGGTACAGCTTAACAAAAGCTAGTGTTGATGCATTGTAGATAGGATCCCGACTAGGCAAGGAAAAGAGAAGCATTTTAGTCATTTAATAAATAAGCTAACAAATTTATTGATTATTTGATCATGCATATGTTACAAAATTTACCCTGCACTTGAACTGTTCCCACAAATCAAAGGATCGCCGTCATTAAGAAACCAAAAACCTGAAAGTAAAAATAGCCATAATGTCGTTATTCTTGCTACTCAGAGGTCTCAGGTCTCGTTCAACACAACGTTAAAAAAAGTTATTTTTTGTATGATGAGAGAGACTTGCCTACATGAATCATAAACTTTTGCCTTAAGATAAATCCTTACTTTGCGAAACTAAAGATGACATCGGTGATGACGAAAAAAACATGATGAGCATATTAATGAGCACTGGGAGGGACATGACGTGAAAATATGATATCAGATTATGATTAACATACTTAGTGTTGATGACATTTATAGAGGTTGTGTCAGAAATAGCCATTTAGTAATTGAGGCAGAGCTTACTATCTGCATTAATAGTCTATAATATAACGATGATGACGACAGTACAGTTTTTTTTTTCGTTTCTGATTGGCTCAAATTCCTCGGCTGGGGATGCAATATCGATTCCATGGTATATAGCTTCAAACGAGGTTGATCGATGGCATATCTGTTTGGAAACGAGGCCGCTCGCCGAGGCAATAGCGAACTAAAAAAAAAATGGCGTTTAATGCTATCCAAAGACAAAATAGTGGAATTTCTAACTAAAACTGATCGGAAGAAATGAAGGAATGCGCAAATACATGTTGCTGGATGAATGTTATCTACTTTTTGAGGGGTATCTGCAAAGAAAAACATCTGTTTATATCCTGATATCGTGTCGAGAAATAGGCCAAAGTGTTGAAAAAAGTCTACGAGGAGATAAGCTTCTAATTAGAACTTGGAGTATTAGGAATAAATAATTAACAATTATTGGATGAGGCTGAGTATCATCTATAGAATTATGGAGAGCGAGGAGGGTGGTATTGTGACGGAAGTTGTTTCCACTAGAAAACGAAGTTCTGAGACTCAACAGGAACTCGTTGCTTAACTCTCGTTAAAACTGGGGAAACTAGACTCAAATGGCAACTCTCTTGCGGGCAAGAGCCGTCATGTCTCTGTAGGACCGGGATCAAACCACTAACTGGTACAGCAGTGGATAAAACAGAATTAAACTTTGGTTCCAACAGCGTTTATTCTTCAGCAGATCACATGGCATAAACTCAGGCAGGACACGGCGAAATAATCAGCAATGTAATGAACGACGCAATGTAATCGACGATGTAATCGACAATCTAATCGAAAAACAGTAAAAAGTAGCTTACTTATATTTTATTTCGCTTGGACACACAAAGGATTCGTCGTCGTTATCGACGCTGCATGCGGAAGTCGGGGATCTATCATTTGGGCTTGATTAGTAGTGGAAAATGCGGTTGAACGTCGGATCGTCGGTGCAACTCGGCTTGGGCTTGGAACTGGAAACGTGAAACTTGAACTTCATGGTTTAGATTCTCTTCAACTTCGGCATCACTTTCGGGACTGGAAACCCAATGGAAAGGCATCTCGGCAAGGCTTCTCGGTCTTTGTCTGTTAAACCGGCATGTGTTTCTTGGTCTCTTACTTTGAGCGTAACGGGTCTAACAATAACAGGAGAGTGTTTCTTTCGACTCAGTAAATTGTATCTTGCATTGGCCATCTCTTTGTTAAAGCTTTCGTTTATGTACAAAGTATTACAATATGAATGAAAATCCGCAGCGCAGACTATGCTAGCTTTAACAAATTAAAAACTCGATCTATTTCAAAAATTATAAGACAGCAAAACCTTTCACATTAAAAATTCGGCTGTTGCCTTTATTTAACTAGCAGTTTAATGAAATATATATTCGCAAAATTTAGCTTAATTGCAATTAAAAGGAGGTGCACATGTGGGAAAGGCGTTGCTATGAAAAAATGCCATCTGATATAAAATCACGTAAGATGGGCTAAAGTTTAATAACACGTAAATAACCATTATTCAGAAACGAATTATTGTTTTCAAAAGTCAACATTGAAGTAAAAAATGTGTACAGTTGAAAAGAGTAATTTCCATTAGTTTTGTTTATTGAGGAACACTGCTGGCTTTTCTACAATTACTACTTAAGCGAACAAAAAGCAACTGAAACAAAGGACAATAAAACGGCACGGGCCCTTTTTGCCTAGCCTGCGTAGCTGGCGGTATTGTGTGGGTGCGAGATTAAAGTTTTGGCGGCGGAGCCGTGTTCCAAAAAAAGGGAGTAGGGACGAGGCGGTTGAAATACCGCCTGCCAGAAAACCCCGGTATTTTGAATAGTCCGCACACCAGTGTGCGGGGAAACGGATTGGTCGAGGGCCATAAATATGTTAATCATGTTAGATGAGCCTTCGCATATATTTCCCAATTTAGGGGATGGCAAACTGAAAAAGACATACATGTACAGTGATTGTGATTGTGATTTCCGCTTTAAAAAGAGCATAATTGATGACCAAATTGCCGAAATGGCGTCTTTAAACTTCACAGAGCTGGAATTGTCTTTATTTAGCCGTCAGAAACAAAGGTCAAAGAAAATTAAAACACCATACAACTGCATCTGAGATCAAATCCTATCAGGAACACCTACAGAAGAATAAACCACCAGAAATGGTTACTCAGTATGCATGTAAAAACCAGCTTCATGACCTTTTAATGTTAAGCCTGGTGTTGCAAAAAAAAGATTTACTCAGTCAAAGTTTAGAATGATACATGCACTGTGTAGTGCTAGTAACCTTCGCGCGAGAGCCAAGAAAATAAAAAAAACCTCTGTTCAAGCAAACTCAGAAGGTCACGTTTCACATTATCACGAGCTTAGGAGTCGTGTTTAGCCTGTCAACGCTTATTTCTTTACTGTCTCGCGCGAAAATAATCGGAAGTTTCAAATTGCAGGTTTCTCTTTGACTGGCTGATTTAATTGCGATCAGCTAAGGTGACAAAAGTGGGCGGCATTCGAAAAATCATGGTTCTCTGGCAGGCGGTATTTCTCGCGGCTTCGCCGCTCGTGACGGCTCCGCCGTCAAATCTCACTCGACTATACTACAACAGCTCCGCCGCCAAATCTCACTCGACTACTACACAATACCGCCAGCTACGCAGGCTACTTTTTGCCGAGCTAAAAACCGCAATGCAAATTCAGTGTGAATTACTAAAACAACGTCAAAGGGAATCTTTGAAAGCTAGATATAAAATTCCAGGCAAATAAAGAATACGTGGAAAATCTCTCCTTACGTTATCCGTCGAGGCCGATTAGGCCCAGGTAGATAACACCCTCCGAGATCTCCATAATTCTTCAGATGATACGTAAGCCGAATTCAATAATTGTTGTATTACTCATTCAAAATAATTCCTAGCCTTAAAACAAGCCAAAAGATGCTTACCTCCATCGATGTTAAGTTCGTCTTCGATTGCATGTTTATCGGCAAGTTTAGGAGATAAAGGGTTGTTCAACTCTGCAAATATTCTCCAAATAGCAGATGACCGTCGAGTTATATTCTTGCTGTTCTTGCTATGTTTTTTGCCAATAGTTCGCCTGTTTCTTGCTTGCGAAACGAGTGAAAGGTTCCGCCATTTTGTACTCACTACTAAAACAACTCAACCTCGTCCTCAGCTCTTCTAGGTTAACTGTCCAGTTTTCTGGCATACTTCTTCCAAATTTGGTCAACAACTGCTGGTTATGATGAATTATCCGTGGGATTTAAGCCAATCAGAAACGGAGAAATCTTTTGAATGAATAATAATTATAACAGTTATTGAATCCAGCTTTCGTGTGATGTGAAGAATTATGTTGATCTTGGAGGACTTTGTCCGCCTCCGGTCTTCGGCCCCCGTGGATAAAATTCTCCTCGATCTGAATAATTCTTCACATCATACTCAGCCTCATTCAATACGAGTAATGGTTATGATAACATTAATGGTGATGATAACACTCTTCAGTGTAGCCTTGTGCACATGTAAAGTTGGCCTAATGCCGCCCAATTTGTGACATCCTAATTTAATTCAGATGTGTGTCTTACTTTCGTTTACAGCTCGCTCTTGTTTGTTCTCCGTACTATTAGCATACTGAATGTTAAGAACACATTTGTTTCTCAGTTCTCCAGAAAACAGCTGTAGTCCAATAAGTGCCATGACACCGAGAAAGAATATAAACAAAATCAGGACATCACTCAACAGCTTCAGAGAAGACAATAATGTATTCACCACAGCACGGAGACCTTAAAGCAAATGAGGTAAAAAAGATATCCCATTAGTTATAAGTATACAATGTCACGACGTGTTTTATATGCCACATCGGGGTTTTAAATACATCTTGTTACTATGTACGTAACTTGAGCTACACACCTACATTTACCTTTCAAGGTAGAGATGGTCCTCAAGGCGCGAAGCACTCTAATTGTTCTGATTCCCGTCAGGTTAGCAACATTTGGTGCCATGGTGATATACCTGAAGAAATCAAAGTTTCTGCTGTCTGGTGCTTCCTTAACAAGGGAATCAAAATTTCATCTACACAAGTCGGTTTCTTTAAGAGGTGATAACTTGAAGATGCAATGTCAATTACATCACTCGAAGAACATTTTTGTCATTTTTTCTTGAGCGATAACTTTCTTTAAAAATATTGCTTAGTTAAGTGTCTATAAGTATGATAAGAGATTGTAATATTACACAAGTATGAATTTATCATTTGTGGAAGATGCCCAGGGGCTAACTCCCATATATGACGGGGATGCTCATCGGAAAATTAACACTAAATCTGACCATACTAAAACAGACAAAAAAGGAATTTTTGGTAAATTGGGTTATGCACAGCCCTAAGCGATACCTAAATGAGCAAATATAAATGGTGACTTTCGGTCCTAAACACCCAAAGTGAGACCAAAATATGCAATTTATACATGATAAGCGAGACGACGAGCATCCTAGTAACTTTTATATCGGAGTTCACCCGGGGAAAGATCTTATCAACGCTTATGCCCGTACAAGTAAACCACGCCTAAGGTTATGAGCATCCACCACGACCTTACAGTTTTCTACAAATCCGCTATTTAAGGAACATGTTGCTCATTTTATCCGCTGTTAAATACACCATACCCTAGTAGGACTACTATGAAATCAAGCCAGTTCCATCCATCTCTAAGGTATGCGTGAGTATGAAGTATAAATCCACGCGACAAAATCTTCGTAACCATCTCCATGGTGTAGATTCCACTAAATACGAACCTGGTAGAAAAGAAGGTTTCTCCAGCATTAGTACCTGCATCAGACAAGAACGGTTTTGTTTTCGAAAAGATAAAAGCGATAAAACACCAAAAAACACGGCCACTACCCTATACAATACAAAGATGTCCAATACGATATACAGAAGAAGAACAAGAACAAGAACAAGCACAGGAAGAAGGTGATGTTTATGATGACGAAGATGATGATGATGATGATGATGATAATGATGATGAAAATGATGTTGGTGATGGTGATGGTGGTGATGGGGATATGATGACGATGATGGTGGTGGTGGTGACGACGATGATGATGATCATTCCCCAAAATTTTAGTTCCCTTTTCTCTTTCCCTCCTTAAAGTAAAAGAAGCCTAGGAAAAGCAAACACGCTGTTCACGCTAAACACGCTATTCACTTGGTCTAACAAGAGAAATTCCCACACTGCCAATTTCTCTCATTTTTCCAATGATTTTGCGACAAATTAAGAGCAACAACAACTACTACTACTACTACTACTACTGCTGCTAGACTAATACTTCTATTTGTTGCATTGTTTGCATCGGAAAAGTGAGAAGCATGGGTTACTGAAGACTTCTTCGATCCCAGAGTTTATTGCAGGATAAGCGAAAAACACGGGAATAGCCTGAATACTAAAGAGACAGGTCAAGAAATTGCTTACTGATGTTACAGTGAAAAGCGATATAAACGTAAACAACGGATATGGCCTGAATACTAATAGCATGCATCTTGAAATCAGTATCTGATGTTGAAGGGTACAGTGATTTAACCGTAAACTGCGGGTATGGTCTGAATACTATCAACAAGGATCCTGAAATTGCTTTTTGATGTCAAAGTGTACAGCGAGATAAGCGTGATATACGGGGATGGACTGAATTAATTAACTTAATTAAAAAAAAAAAAAGACAATGAAAATCTAAAAAATAATAATTATAAATAAAATAGTAATAATAATAATAATAAAATAAATTATTATAATTATTATTATTATTTATTATTATTTTATATTATTCTTGTTTTTGTTGTTAATTAAATTCAGACCAAACCCGTAGTTTACGCTTAACTCGCTAAACACTTTAACATTAAAAAGCAATTTCAAGATCCTTGATATTAATATTCAGACCATATCCGTAGTTTACGCTTATATCGCTGTACACTTTAACATTAAAAAGCAATTTCAAGATCCTTGATATGAATACTCAGACCATATCCGTAGTTTACGCTTAAATCGCTGTACACTTTAACATCTGATACTGATGTCAAGATCCTTGTTTTTTGTCTTCAGATCATACCCTTGGTTTCCGCTTATCTCTTTTTAGGCACCAAAAGCAAGAAAAATTTTAACAAGTACCGTTAAGATTTAGTTCCACAGGTAGTTTGCTAATGTTTTTCGTGTGTGAAGGGAATACCGGTTATCGCGTGTGAGGCGTATTTGGACTGAATAATTTAGTCAGACTGAGGTTAATTTATGCTCGCACTTTCAGTCAGCTAATCCAGCCAATGGCACAGACTTGTTCTATTCCCCTAAGTATTGTGCTAGATATAACATGGCCAAGAGGCCTTGAAAAATCGCTTTTACTCGACTTCGTTGGCTAGTCAAGATGAGCAAGCCTTGTTCGCAGCTAAACAGCAAAGTTATAAGAGATAAAGTGGAGTGTCACATAGTAGCAGCAATTGAGAAAACGTGTTCTGTTGTAGCATTTAAGTGTGTTTGGAGAGTAAGCGATGAAGAAATTCAACAAGCCTGGAATTGGATCTGCGAAAAGCGAGATGAATGTGATTTGGAATTGTCGAAACTGAGCGAGGTTTGCTTTTTCTTTTCGGCAATAAGCACCTCAAAGCTTGACAGCAAAAAGAAAAAATCAGCAACATCAGATGAAGGACGAGAAATCGACGAGTCTAACGAAGAATCTGCCATAAACCCCTCTCAAATTTCAACGCCTGGAAAGCAAGTTTTCCCAGCAATTTCGTATTGGGTGGCTTGCCAAACTCAAAATGGTTCAGCTGTTAATCCCATGAAAATTCAACGTGCTCTTGGGAAATGCGGCCTCGAGTTCTATCTTTCCAGGGCATCAAGGAAAAAAAATTCTCACGACTTAAACCAACTCTGCCAAGTTTTAAAAGATCACAAGAATCCTTGCCTGATGAATTTTGTGGAGGCTTCTTATCAGCATTGTCTCAGGTTAGTATACTCAATGCAAAACTGTTATAGTAAAGGCTATACTTAACCAAAGAAATCAACACCTAGAAGTCCACCCTTATTGTTGCCATCTTCTCGTTGTCAAGCAATGTCTCTAATTAACTGTCTTGACTCAAATAAGTAACAATATGCAAGGGTGCAAGTGGCTAATTAAGTGCGATTTAGACCATCTGGGAATTTCAACACGAAAAAGAGCGTTAATTCAAACTTTGATGCGCTACTCAAAAATTTATTCTGAGATAGTAAACTTGTCTGTTTTTTATTCTTTATTGACAGCGCCCTTCAAGACGAAATAGATATTAGTGATGAAGAACAGTCTCAAGAAATGTTGTCGACAGAAAATGTGGTTCGTGTGCGAGTGCTTAGGGAAGAATTCAAACCGATGATGACTACATCTATCCGAGAATTGCGCCGCGCTGGTTTGAAAATCGATTGTTTTGGTCTCCATGAAAACGAAAGCAGCACCCCGGGCGTAGAAATACCGTGTACACCACATAAGCCATTGTCTTGCCCACTAACAGTTCTTTGTAACGACATCCATGCCGCAATGAAAAAGCTTCAGTTTAGTGTCTACCGGGGAGATGTGTACAAGAAAGTTGCAGAATCACAGTTTACTTTCAAGTTCCTTTGCTCCATGAAGTCATTTCTGTTAAATCTTATGGGGAACGAGTGCTTCAAAGACAGGCTTGTCCAACATTTTCAACGAGTTCTACCACTTCTGAGTGAGCCAGAAAGTTCCCTGATTGGCCAACTTAACATAGATCGAAACTTGGTTGAAGTGCAGAATGGTTGGTTTTGGTCTTTCTCTGAGGGAGCTTTTGTACAAGGAGTGATCCCAGAATCAGAGGTGAGAGCATACGTTTTCATCAGTAAAGGTTGTTTTAATTCCGTTATCACAATTTCCTTGGCTACAATTTATCTGCTGGCTAAAATGACAATGTATCTGTTCAATAGAAAAGTCGTTTTTCTATTACTATACAACATAATTAACCTTGGAATATGTCAAATCAAGTGCTATTCAGTTTCGAGTTACCTAATCTAGGACTACTCCAAGTTGGTTGGCGGGTAAAGGTTTCTACTTGTTTTACCTATTTATTACATGTTTGTATGTTTTAACAGTTCTTTTTTTTTTCTGTTTTCTACAGCGAGGTATCACATCACCAAGAGCGTATGTCCACTATGACAGCCTCCAAGAGCCCGATCCTAAATACTTCGAGCAAATTCTAACCAATAGCCTACCTGAAGGGCAAATACAACAGTTTTGCGCTGATTTCCTCGCGCTATTCAGAGATAAAGAACATAAGCGACCTGTGCCATGTGCCATCGGAGCTTCTGACAGCGGCAAAACGAGCCTGTTCAGCCCAGTGTTTCAAATTGTGCCGTTAAGCCGAATTGCTCGCGTGACCAAACAGAAGAGCTTTAACAAGTCGATGATTGACAGCTCCACGGAAGTTATCTTTCTCGACGAGGCATACAACAACCTGCTCGACATCGATGACTGGAAGATAATTTGTCAAGGCGGTTTTACATCCCACGATGTAAAATGGAAGAAGGCCCAGGGGTTCCACTGCCGTGCAAGTATGTACATTACATGTCAACAAGAGATGGACTTTGGCGAGGCCCACAATGACGCGATGAACCGAAGACTTCACAAGTACTTCTTCAGAAGCTTGCCGCAAGTTAACCCGGAGGCCAACCAGTGGCTGCGAGAACATGCAATGGACTGCATCGTATGGGCCCAAAAGATGGTCGCTACAAACTCCACTACCGCACAGACTGGAAGGACTTTAGGAGATCGTGAGGACGGTTTAGAAAGTGAAGACATACAGAGAATTTTGTCCGTTTCCCTACTGGACGAGCACGCCCCAGAGTGCAACACGGAGGGCGGTGAAATCTCACTCACGGATGAAGAGGAGAGTGAAGCCGAAAGCGACAGTTCCGATGAAAATGAAGATAACAACCACATAAACAAGCTTCGCCATGAGCTCGAAAAGGCGGTGCCGGGTGGGTTTCGGCACAGACAGCTGAGCATGCTCCTGCGAAACGCTCAAACAGAGCACAAAGCCATCCAAGATCGTCAAATCGCCGGACGTCGACGATATCTAGTAAATTTGGGAGTGACCAGCAAATCGCAGGCAGATCGACTGATTACGCATCCCGAAGAGCCACTACCAACCGACCTCGCCCGCAGAGAACAACAGGCCTTGAATGATAGGGCAGAACGTCTCGAAAAGCAAAGGGAAAGAGATGAACAGGAGAAAGTAAAAAAAGCATTCTCTAATCCGTGGCTGTTAGAAATAGAAAAAGAAATGGCTGAGAACAATATGCGTTTAGAGAGAGGCACAGACCCCGACATGAGTGCAACGCTGACGAGTCTTTTGGAGATTGATTGTGAGAAACTCCGCGCATTTCACGAAAAACAAGGTACCCTTCGTCTGCAGATGGCCGTGGAAAAAAGGAAAGAAATCTGTGTGAAACGTGGATTAGTGGATCCTAGGTACGCGAGTTCCGTTAGAGATGTGTACTCACCTTTACCGGTTATCGTCGAAGGTAGCAACCAAAACATGTCCAGACCAACGGCTTCAAACGACGATGGTAATACGCCAAAGACACCATCTTGCGACCCGCCTGAGGACACACACCAGACGATGTTTACTCCACCTACGAGCCAGGAGGCCGTCGAATCGGAGAGCGAGGACATGTTCATTACACCGAAGACACCTTGTTACGAGCCCTCATTTGATAAAAGCATTTGCACAGGCTCTTCACCATTACTGAGGCGAGTACCCTCACCTGACAACAGACCTTCGAAGCGAGCAAGACTCTCGAGAAGCCAAACAACCGAGGGACAGAAGCGGGTGACTAGCTTTTTCAGTTCGCAGAAACGTGTAAAAAAGTAGGATCAACTTAGGTGCCCGTACATGCAATTTAAGATATACTAAGTTAAACTAATTTGAAGGCCTTTACGCCACAGAACACTTGTATTATTAATACTTTGTTGTCAGTTTCAAATACCACGTTATTTTTGCATGTTGTCTACGAAGCCCCATGATGGCATGGTCATGCCGAGGAATTTAGTCATTAAATAAATCATATTGACGTTATGGATTTAGCCTACATTATCTCTTCTTTCTATAGTTGTTTCTCGCATTTTATGTAGGGCTAAAATTTGCAATAATTCATTTATTTGAGTTCAAGAATTTAAGATAGCAACATGCCCTTGAGTTCGTTCGTTAAGTAGGACCTTGTCAACGCTGCGTCGATTTTGAATATGATCCAAATCTTCGAGCGGCTCGGCTCAGAAGAGAGTTAGCCGTTCTTCCCTTTTGGAACTGAAAGTCGGGGTCTGTTAGAATGGCTTTCCATTGCCCAAATCCGTACCGTTTAAGTCCAGCTTTGAGAAATTTGTCTTCCTCGGGGGTAAACATTAAACTCTTCCGTCGCGTGCTTGTTTCGGTCACTCTGAACGCATTTTCGCGCCTCAATTTTGGCACTCCTACTAAAGGCTCGCGTGTTGTATCTGTCATTACGTCTTCTTCGTCATTAGAAGACGTATCGGTTTTGCCAACATCTTGTTCTTGTGAAGAACTTGAATTCTCAGACAGCCTAGAGCGTACGTCCATCTCTAGCTCTGATCCCCTCTCGCCCTGTAGTCTTTCCAAAAATGCATGTGCTTTGCTGGCGACTTCGCGAGATCGCCGTTTTTGATAGTGAACTCTTGCCACAACAGAGCTGTGTTTCTGGTCCTCGGAGATCGCATCTTGCGCGCTGCTGCTAAGAGTTCTAGAGCTTGCCGTCTCCACTATTTGGCGGTAGCGAGTTGGGTGAACATACTTGCCTGTTGCATCGAACACCAATTTACTCATTGCTTCTCCTAGCTTGTTATGCTGTCGACCATTTCTCGTGACTAAAACATAATCACAATTAGGCTTGAGAAGTGGGCGAATGTGGTTTATGTAGCCTTCCAGGACTTGCATACTGGTGTCTGTCAGGAAAAGCGAATCAAAACCATACTTTCCAGCTGTCTTGAATTGTTTTTGGTCTATGAATCCGCCGTTAGTCTTAGCTTTGTCGACCATTTCTACGGTTAGATATTGGTATGTCATCGGACGTGAGCCTTTAACCTTGATAAACAAATAGACGGCCAGAAATTTGGTAGCAAACGATAATTCCAGTGGCGAAACAGTATCTGGTTTATCCCTGCATGTTTTAAGCACGCTCTCGTAGCGCGGCAAGTAACGCCCCACCACCTCTAAAAGCTCTTCCATGGTGGCCCAGTGCCCCTTGGCTTCTAAAGCGTCAATGTCGAGTTCGCTGGTCCATTGCAACCTCATCATCTTTGAGACGGTTTTTCGCACCCTTTTTAAGTACATTTCTGCTGTGGACAGGTCTCTCCATACTGTTTCTGATGCGCCATTTACTTTTCTGAAATCCGCTAATTCTGCAATGGCGTCCAAGTAACCTATGCGTCCCGCGTGTCCGAGTTTCCATTCATCCTGCATCGTATCAACGAATTTAAATAGGAGATTCGGTGAACATAGGCTAAAATCAACAATGCCAAATGTGAGTTCCTCTTCGTCTTCGCAACAGAATTTGAGAAACTTTAAACACCTGCTGACAATTTGCTGTGCTTGTCGATCGCTTTTACAACCCCCGCCGCTGCCAGTTAGCCATGAGAAAAAACTCTTAGCAATGTTGTTTTTCAAGTCGAATGAGGCAATTGCTCTCGTTGCACGTGGAATCGTCCGATCGTTGGCTTCAATTTTCTTGGATTGATTATGAAACGATTCCATTTGAGCACTGTTTGGCTTCTCGTCGAAGTAATAGTACCAACTGTGCTTGTTCTTTACGTGTTTTCTACAGCCTCTTTGCGTAGTGAATCCATCGTGGTTACAAATTTGCACTGGGCAGTGAAAAAGACCATCACAATCATCCTCTTCTAAGTGAAGTCTCTTTGGTTTAGGCGAAGCATTTGCTAACTTTGACCAGTTGACATCCTTGACTCGTTTGTTCATCTTAAGGATTAGCTTGAAATCGATATCTTTCTAAAGTATGCATGCACTTATACTAGCAAAAGGGTCCCCAAGAGGTCATCCTATTCGCCAATGAGATATTTGTTAGCCCATCTCTGCCCACACTTGGTCATTCTTGCCCCTTGCCCCATTGTTTTCTTGTCCGTATTTGGTACACAATTAATCAAAAGGAACAAAGACACAAGCCTGAACTTGCGCCGGCAAGCCTGAACGCGATTGAACATGTAGCGGGCAAGTCTCGTACTTAACTTGATTGTTGAAGGATATATGTTTTGATAAATTTGAATAGCCGAGGTGATGGACAGTAGTTTCAGATAGCCTACGATAAATAGGAACTATTGTTCCCTATTCCTTTTTACACTTTGCGCAAAATGGAACGCTAGTTCCTTTGTCACAAATTCGGAACCTGTTCCCATTTATACGCGGAACATAACACTCATTTTGAGGAACAAAAAACCACCTCGATTAGGAACAATTCCGTTCCTGTTGAGCATGAATAGGAACAATTTGAACCGAAAGGGAACAAGGCGTTCCGAACAGCAGTGAATATGCCAGTAAATAGGAACAATTTGTTCCTTACTGTGTAGAGTGAGAAATTAGATTGGGAACATTTGTTCCCCAATCACTTCGAAAGGAACATGAAGGGGAATCGGAACTGTTGAAAGAGGACCTTTTGTTCCTGAAAGGAGCAAAGAGGAACCAGTTGTTCCTTCTGACTGAAATGAAAAGGAACTTTGTGTTCCAATTTGCTGCTAACGGACCAGATTGTTCCGAAATTTGCCGACCGTTGTTCCTATTGTGCAAATAAAGTTCCTATATTGTGCGTTCCTAGGTTGTTCCTAAAGCAATTAAAGGAACAAAACGCAAAAACGCGCGGAACACTACGTTTTTGAAAAAGACATGTTTCCTCGTTTCGCGTCACTTAAAATCAAACTTTGAAAGTTTCCTCATGTAAAAAACCGCCTGGCAATATTAAGGACAAAAATTCAATTGAAAACTACGGTGTTTTAACCTAAAATGTTACTATCATTACTTTTGGGGAATGTATATGATGATATGATTTATATGGGGTGATAGCGTGGCTCGGTTTATACTTTGTTTTCTTCTAATGCCGTTATGTTCATATGAGAAGGCTGGTCGACTTGCCAAGTTCTCGGTTGCACAAAGCGAGATCTCGGCTAGAGCTGGGGATGGCTGGACCGCCTTCTCATTAACACAACACAATTTCTGTAACGAAAAAAAAGATGGTTTATGGGGGCGGATGCCACGCCCCCCACCCCCCCCCCCTCCCCCCATAAGGTTTTCCTGAGTTTTTTCCTAGAGGATAAAAAATCAGTACCTAACGTTTTCAGTAGCCGTTCATTCATCCCTGGCACACATTTTGAGACAAGTTTAATGATGGTCAGTTGCTATGGTTACGAGATATGACGTCATAAGTAGCAGTTGGTCAAGCCAATTTTGGGTGAAAATACATGTGTGATTGGTACTGATTCTTGGTAAAATCCAAGTTGAAGGCCAAGATGGCGAGCATTGTTGGTGACTTCACAGGCCAAGAGCAGCGCCACTACCCCTAAAATATACCTCATCTTGTTTAGAAGATCAAAGGCTTTCCAGTAAAGGTAAATTCGTTTCCAAATACTGCAACATATCAAAAACTCTAGGGAGGGGTTCGCGTGGCTATCACTAAGAAGCTAAGCTCTCCGTTTTAGAAGTAACCAAGTTTCGGTTTACTTACTCAGCTTCATCGGGTGGATTTTCAAGTACGAGAAAAACACAGTTTATTAGAATGGTAAGGATAACAAATGACTCAAAATATCTAAAATGAAAGTTAAGGAAAATTAATCTGCTACAAACACAGATTCAAACTGCAAATTAGTATGGTTACGGTACCATTCAGAGGGATCGTTTTATTTTATTTTCACCAGTCATGTCTAAATTCATGTTTTAATTTATGGGAGAAAGAGGGAGGACAACAAGAATCAGGTTGAAATGTTTACACTTAACAGACCTTCTAAATAGATCCATTAATCGCATTCCACTCCAAGGCAGTAAAACGAGGATGGCACGGTGGTATGAACACTCGCCTAACAACTCTAGACACTATTCTCAGTAGTACCAAAATCACCCGAGGTGATGATGGGAAATTACCAATAGGGAACAAGCCTCATTGCTGTCAGTAGTAGCTGCCTCACGTAAGGATCATTTTTCAGATCGCTCAGCCTTTCATTCAGTGAGGAGCTAGTCAACGTTTCCCCGCCCACTCCACCGTTAGCGGTTTATTTTATTGATCCCGAGTCTATTCTGCTAGTCAATAAACTGCGTTGCCCAAACATTGTGGTCTGTGTTTAGTATCATTCGTAATTCGCGGTCCAGAGATGTTTCCACTTCGATCTGGAAAGTACAACCTTGCATTGAACGATTGCTCAAGTGTTATATTTATATTACATTTGCAGTGAGAGTTACATTGGCATTACGAAGAGTAGCGTCCGGCCTGGAGAAACCACTGCTCGCAGGGTACATTGGCATTTACATTGTTAGAATATGTTGACCTTTGTTTAAAAGGATACTTGTTAGTGACCAGGCGAATTGCAAATCTCCTGATGGGATTTAGAGGTCCAAAAAGACACAGTGACTTTGCTCTGTTGAATCGGAACACGTGATCTGCACTGGAATTTCCACGACGGCTAACCACCAAAAAAGTGTCTTTGGAAGGCCGCTGAAAAAAAACGACCGACGTAGAGTAAATATTTCTTGAAAAGCCCCAGATACAAATAATAAAAAATCAAAGGGTTCCAAAGATTGCGTATACATACTTCCAAATGAAAACGCTAGGTAGGGTCAAACGTCAAAAGTTAAGTATTTGTTAGTTCAGTTGAGGTTGTGAGGTTGTGAGGTTGTGTTGTTGGTTCCAAGGGGACCAAATTCGGTAGAACCTTGCACAGCCAATTGGAAAATCGTTGTCAATACTCACCACCTTGTTTAAGAACATCCTTCACATGCCTTCAATAAATGACTATCAAAGGATGCATATCATGCCTCTAAGCTGTTATACATTTACTTCTGAGTACACTAGCCAGTTACCCTAACTGTAAGTTTAGATGTCAACAACTGAGTTCTACTTACACTTGCGATGCCTCCATCAAAATCAACCAGCGGCTTTCCGATATAGAACGAAGGCACTCGGGAAACCCTGCTACTTTTAGAGTCATCAACTATGTGCAGCAGTGGATCCTCATTTATTCGCACTCTTTTTTTTCTTTGGACGTTTTCTGCTGAGGGCGTAAAGGTAGGAGAAAAAAGATGGGTTAAGATAGTTCATTTCACCAGACAATAATTCCATTTGAAATCATACTTGGCCTAGTGTGTGAAGTCTCAAATCTGCATAAAGATGGGTTTAATTTTACCACAAAAATACGCAAGCACAAAAAAATGCTTTAACCAAGATGAATGCTTCATGGCTCAGCTCTTTCTTTTTGCCTACGCATTCATCAAGTCATCCGCCCGGGCGATAAATTGAAACCGATTAAACACTCCATTCCCCCACCCTAACTACATTCCATTTATTTTTCTTTTTTTCTCTATCTCTCTCTCTCCGTTACCATTTCAGTCACCTACCGGTATTGGTTTCATGTTCCACTTTCTTCGAATCCGTTGTTTCTGACTCAGCCATACCTGATTACCTGTAAAAATAATGTTAGCAAGGCCATTATTCATGGTGATTAGATACCTTCCTTTTTGTCTGAAATTGATGGCCTTTATCAAAACATTTATTCTCAGACGTTCATAGAACAAAATCAAGAAAGGAATACGAAGGGTACAGTTCATGAGGGTCAATGGTATATTTTTGTTGTCGGAATTATGTTGGCATTAATTACCGCTGCCGACAACCCGAGAATTTTCCAGGAATTTGATTTTTTTTTCTTACGTAAGTAATATTAAATCGGTGACGTAATGAATTTCATTTCATTTCATTTTTTGTCAAGGAGCATCGTACATTGCAAATGATATTTCCCCACGAACCTTATTAACACACCAGTATCTGCAAGAGATACTGGTACCCGATCGATAAATATTCGTTTCAACCCCCTTTCAACGTGAACAATCAAAACCAAAATCAGGTGGCAAAAAATATATTAAAACATAAATCAAACGGGAAAAGGGTGAAAGAGGTACACAAAGTGGAAAACAATTAAAAATATTGATAATGAAAGTCTTTATTACCGAGAATGCGAGGATCTTAATAATGATAGGCTGGAATGTCTAAACCACTGTCAAAATTTCTAAACCTCACACTCGGCCATTTCTTGTTGATGGTACGTGGTATAGACCTCCCAATTCCCCGCCCGAGTTGCTTGACGATTTTGCACATTTAATCGACTGTTTTAATTTGGAGCTCTGTCTAGTAGGCGATATGAACATAAACCTGTTACCAGATCCCGCTGACGGAAATTCTCGTAAACTCCTTAATGTCTGTGAGATCTATGGTTTAAAACAACTAATCACAGAGCCAACGAGAGTAACAGCCAAATCTCAGTCTCTTATTGACTTACGTTTAACTAATACCCCTGATAAAATAGTTAGACCGGGAGTTGTGCCCTTAGGGAATAGCGATAGCTCCCTTGTCTATTTAATACGCAAAACGCATTATCCAAACCCTGGCGGTGTTAGAATAATCACCACACGAAGTCTTAAGAAACAGCGGAGTTTCTAAGACCCTGTTTACATGGAGTGGGGGACCCCGGTCTAGTGGGGTAGGGTTCTTTTGTTTTGTGTCCCTCAGAGCGTGAAAACAAAAGAAACCAACCCCACTAGACCGGGGTCCCCCACTCCATGTAAACAGGCCCTAAGACGTCTGTGATTGAGGTCACACTCAAAAGCATAATGCTAAAATTTCGAGCATAATTTAATATTTAACCCCAACGCGACCTGCGTTATCAAAAACGTTCAAGATTTTGGGTTTTTCTGCAACGTCAATCAAACTGATGCCGTAGCCTCCACCGTGTTTGTCAAATAAAGGCGGCAATAACAAGCAGAAGCAGCAAAAAGCCTGGTTAAAAAAATAATAACCTTTATTTTGAGAGGGTGACACCAATTACTATAAAAAGTATTCTCCCCAGTGGCCCTAATATAAATTACAACAGTCATGATAAAAAGCCTATTCACAGATAGTAATTATAATTAAGGATCTTAAGAATTCTAGTATTCTCCCTTCCTAGTGGCCCTCTAAAAACAAAATTGATGACAATAAAATTAAAAAGTCATTATAAAAATCCTACTTACAAATAGTGATTGTAATAAAAGGTTCTTAAAAATTCTAGAGATTTAAAAAATTGAGAGATGTAAAAACGGAAGTGAATAAATTGGTAAAAAGGGAATCCAATCTACAATGATATCAAAAAAAACACGGATTTTTAAAATCAGAATAACTTTTTAATTTTAAAATTGTCCGCCGTATAGTTTGAGGCGACGTTATTAATCAGTGTTGCCTTCATTAAGCTAAAGGAGGTGGTTGGTTCTAAGTTAAGAGCATTTAGTTCTTTAATAGTGGAATAAAAGAATGCTCTCCTCATTGCTTCAGTTCTGGGTTTCGGTAAGCGGTATAATGTTTTTGTTCTGGTGGAGTACTTGTGTTCAAACCGAAGTGAGTCCAAGGTTGTAATTAGGTATTCCGGTGTCCTATCATCAATAACTTTCTTTAAAAGGCCGAGTTTATTGAGCTTGAATAGTTGATCAACCGGTAGCCACTTAAGCTTTTGAAAATTATCATACGATCATGCATCCCGAGGACTATCCAAAATTAATCGAGCGCAGCGTTTTTGAAGTTTAAACAGTTCGTCTAAGTTGGTTTGGCTACAGTTGCTCCAAACAGTACAGCAATAAGTAAAGAGCGGTTTGATACTTGCATTGTAGAGAAGCAATCGATATTTGGTTGGTATATATCTCCGACCTCTTGCTAAAATTGCAATTCTTTGAAGTAGTTTTCGACGCAGTGTGTCAATGTGTTCGTTCCAGGAGAGATGACTATCAATATATACTCCTAAGACACGTTCTGACTTAACCTTAGTGAGTTGCATGCTGTCAACTGAAAGGTCAAGAGATTGTTTTGCTGAATTTGCAATTTTTTGTCTTGTCGAAATTATACTGTACTTTGTCTTTGCTGGATGCATTTTCATTTTATTTTCCTTTGCCCACATCGATGCTGCGTCAATGTCAGGTTTAATTTTCTCTTTGACTTCAGCTAAGGTAGGTGCAGACGCATAAACGGTCGAGTCATCAGCATAAAGGGCAATATTATTCTTCAGTACTAGAGGTAGATCATTTATGAAGAGCAGAAAAAGAGCAGGACCAAGAATACTCCCCTGCGGTACATCGGAATGAATACCGAGCGGCTCAGATAGTTTACCGTCAACACATACCTTTTGATACCTTCCGCTGAGGTAACTTTGGAACCATTTGAGGGAGTTAGTGTTCAAGCAATATACCTGAAGTTTCTTGAGCAGCAGTTTATGGTCTACAACGTCCAAAGTTTTGCGCAGATCGATCATAACAACACCAGTAAAGAGGCCTTTATCCATTGCTTCTAGCCATTCATCTGTAATTTTGATAAGGATTGTTTCGCAGGAGTGGTTAGCTCTAAAACCCGATTAGCATTTGTACAGTAAATCGTGATTAGTGAGAAAAGCAATGAAGTGTTTGCAGGCATGTTTCTCGAGAATCTTCGAAATGACAGGCAGGACTGATATAGGTCTGTAATTGTCAAGATCGGTTTTACTCCCCTGTTTGTAAATCGGAGTGACACGAGCCAGTTTGAGTTGAGCTGGGCAGATGATGTTAATTATGCTGCAGTTTATTACTTTTGCTAGACTTGGAGCAACTGCAGGAGCGATTAATTTTAACAAAGGGGAGCTGATTCCATCAAGTCCAGTTGATTATGGGAGTGATTTGATGATTTCTAAAACTTCGCGTTCTGAAATTGTGAGTATACTGAAATCAGCGGAGTTTCCAGCTTTTTTACGATTTACGAAATCCACCAAACTGGTCAGATCGGGTTCAGTATTGATGGTGTTATCAATTATATTGTCACTGAGATAAAATGCTCATTCAATACGTTGGATATTTCTTCTGGGGTAGAATAGCAGGTTCCGTCTTTGGTTAGAGAGTTTATTCGACTCATGTGTTTCGCTTGGTTCTCCTATGCCACCGATGCACCTGTGACATGGCCGCCGGTAGTGCCTGGGATACTGTTCCGATATGAGAACAGAAGTGGCTGGCAACATTGGTGATCCCAGTATTTACCGCCGACGTACCTGCAAAGTTGACCCGAGTTCAAATTCGCATGCATGCCGGCGGTAAAGCTCTGTGATGGCTCTAGTTGCTGGCAGCGCATGTTCTCATTCGTCCGAGAAGTATCCCAGGCAGTACCAGCGGCTACGTCGCAGGTACATCGACGGTATATGAGAATCAGGCTAAAGTGAATGTTGGCGGGAACGTACCGAGTCGTTTTCACCCTTCCATATCTCTGTTTCTTCTGGATTTGGAAGCTCTTTAAGAACAATTTCACCTTGGGAATGTAGACTTGCCAAGTTTCAGTATAAAGAAGATAAAAAAAATTGAGCTAAGGTAAAACTAACTGCGCTTTCAGAAACACGTGACCGAAGTTCAAAAGCAACAAACCCTGAAACACGGAAAACGGATAGAAATCCACCTATCACAAATCTCAAACCATGACCC
The DNA here is from genome assembly GCA_964035705.1 of Porites rus. NCBI lineage: Eukaryota > Metazoa > Cnidaria > Anthozoa > Scleractinia > Poritidae > Porites > Porites rus. The sequence goes on along the minus strand of OZ037998.1, from coordinate 15,088,030 downwards.
TTTGTTTCCTAAGAGGTCCGTTTTTCGAAACTTTTCAGCTCGGACCGAACCGATCAATTGAGTTTTGGACCGAAATTTCCGGAAATTTTGGTTTAATGGATCGCGTCCCTGATCCCCCGCTTTCAAAGTATGCATCCAAGATTCAGTTCTCTATTATAATATTGGGGGTGTGTTCCAGCCATTTGCTCGCTACACGATGAGATACCAGGAATCTAATTTACATCTTTATCTTTATTCTCCTTTGACTTCTGCTAACAATCTTAATCTTAATCTTCTTACTCTTCTTCTCTACTCAATCCTTACTCTCCTCTTCCTCCCCTAAGAAGTCAAATAGCAACGGTTTTTGTAGCCAAAGCTGGGCATGTTTGGGTTGGAAAAAAAACAAGGTGAACTCAGTGTGGGTAATGTTTTGGTATTACTGAATCTACGTGGTTGCGATCGGCAAGAAGCTACAAACCAATGATAAACTAATACGCTGGTTAACAAACCCAAACAAGAACTTCAACGAGACTAATGAACCAATGTCAGCTCTAACATCACAAACGCGACCACCTATGAAAAACTAACACCTTACAATGGCAAGCGAAGAATATTCCTAAAATGGCATTAAGTAAACTCGCGAGCTAAGCAAAAATTCAAGCACAAGTTAAGGAAAACATCAAAACAGGAAACTGCCTATAAGTGTATCACACCAAGTTGCTATAGTTTTATTTCTCTTAAAACACATAAATGAACTGAGAGCTAGATTTTGGGGGCCAAAGTCTTCTCTCACCATGGCAACCCAATACAGCCTACATGCATGCAGTGAGCTGAAAGCGGAAGTATTTGTTAACAAACAACTCAATCATATGTGACCCCCCCACAGGATTTTAATGCTCAAGGTGAAAGCACGCTCACGACACGCTTCCACTTAAAAGCAAAAGAATTTATTTTAACACGCTTTAGCTCGCTTGAGACAATTAAAAGTGATGAAGTTGAACAGAAGAGCGTGTTAAAGTTTTTAAACAACAGCTTTTCGTGCGAAATTTGCTTCCAGTTATCTAGAGCGACAGTACTGCTCAAAAGTACCCGAAACTTGCTTTTCCTCTAGCTTTTAGACGCGAGAATCGAGTCTCTGCTCTTGAGGAACGAAAAAACAAACAAACAGAATTTTTAAATATTAACCAGTCGAAACGGATGTCAAGAAAGTAATTTATTCCTTCGCATCTGCAGAAATTCACACCGCCCGTCAGTGATTTCATGCGCATGCATCCCTTTATGTCTTACACTTTGACGCGTAAAGGTTTTACTTTTAGCTGAAAAAAAAAAGTGACGATAGTTTGCTTATCTGAACTTTTGGACAACTGTGTCGTTTCAAAAGCGGTGAACAAAGCAGGGAAATTGGTCGTCAAGGGCTAATTCGCTTCTTGGAATTCCGGGCAAAATTTTATATCGGTTAACCGATTTGTTCTGGCTCAAGGAATCAGCGATCAATCATGGCAATGGCTGAATATATACACGAAGCAAAATGTTTTAAGGTCTTATAGTGTTCGCGTTCTTCTTTACTAAGTGATGATTTATAGCAGTTTAAGTTTAAATTCCATGAAACAAATCTATGTACCTTTTTATTTAAGTTTTAGCGACTATTATAGTTATCAGTTGCGATTCATTTCGCTGAGCACACAAGCCATTTCATTTTTGCTGTTGTAAGTAATCTATCCTATTTAGCGTGTCTCATACCCAAATTGCACGCTAAGTGTGCCATAAAGCGCGTGCTTACCGTGACATATAGCATGCTACAAGAAAGAAAAGATATGGCGCATTAAGTTTACCAAAACAAAGCCAAGGGTGTCCTTCTTTGTTGTAGCAATTTTATATGCGCAAATCCGTGATCCAAGACATGCTAAGCGTGTCGTGCAAGTATGTCGTGAGCGTGCTTTCACCTTTAGCATCAAAGTCCTGTGGACGGTCACATATCAAGAAGGAAATATGCTATGAAGTAGAGATGATGCAATTTTGCTGCACTTAAAGCCATAAATCAAATGAGATATCAGTAACCGCTTTGGTACCAGATTAAGGCCATTTCGTGTGTAAACAAGCCGAGAAAGCTTTGACTTCTAACTCCTATTCTGTTCCTTTTTTAATATAATATTTTTAATAATAATTTTTAAAAACACGAAGGCGTGATCAATGCAAGCTCGGAATGCGTGTTGTAAGCTCAAGCTTGTATTTCCGGAAACTGAGTGTCTTTAAAACACTAGCTATTACATACGTTTCCATGTTTTAGTTTTTGGGTAGAAAGTATTTTGAAATGGACAGGGTTTATATCAAACTGACCGTTTCGGGACCATGTCACTCTTTGGTGAACGAACCGCAAAAGTATAGCGAGGCGATAGCCGTTGTGTACGAGCACACTAAAAGAACTCAGGAGATGCTGTTCGCCGATTTGTGGGCACAATATTTTGAGGATTTTTTGTAATTTTTAGCCCGTGCTTGAAAACCATTGTTGCACCTTTTCTCCCGACCCGACTGACATCCCCTGGGTCTCCGAGGATGGAATGAGCGACGATTAGAAAAAGAAAACAAAAGAAAAACTGACTAAAGTATATTTTGCAACTTGGACCCAGTCGAGAGCTCTACGCAGTAAAATGATAACGATATATTTCTCTCTCTCTCTTTGCCGCTTTCTGGAAAAGAGTATCGTTAAATCATCAGTATAATTTTTTTTTTTTTTTCAATGGAGAGTGTGAACGCGGGTCGTTTGAATTCACTCCCTTTGAAACCAGCATACCTTCGAATAATTTTCTGAAAGAAAACATCTACATTAATGAAATTGAAGAAAATTGCCACAAATGCAGGGTGCTGTATTAAAGCAAGTTGAAAGAAATCGAACCTTTTGTTATGATCTCGTAAATGGATAAAATTATCCTAAAACTTCAGCATTAAGGCTGCGAACAAAACAATACTCTACTTTTCTTTTAAAAAAAGCGAACAAGCTTTGTTCGAATTTAGCGATACCTAACCAGATAGCGTAATACAACAGTATACGCTAGGTGTCGCTGGTTATATGGCTTTAGGTGAATTGAATCGTCAACCAAAACGATCTTAAATTTCGACATACCTTAAACAAAACAACCGTCAGTGCTTGTTCTCGTGAAATGATGCGCTTTAATTTAAAAGTGAATGCCGTGTAGCAAGCGTTATAATGGTGACTTTTTTTTACGCACCGACATCACTTTTGTAATAATTTATGTATATGGCATAAATATGGGCTACAGTAAACTGACTTGATTAAAAACTCAGTAACAAACTTGAAGTAGTTCCTTGGCATTGCGCTACACTGAAAATGAGTGAAAAACAAAATAATGATAAAAAGTAATTATAATTATATATATAAATATATCTGCTGGTGCGCTATCCCTGGTATGGTCGTAGCGCCAAGTTTGCTTTTTGACAGATCAGAATTGAATTCCTCTGTTGTGACCTGATTGACTTGTTGAATAATCCACACTCATTAGTGCGTTTTAAAAAGCAAAAATTCGGGGCGCCCAATACAAGAAACATATTAATTTTGCACGTGTAGCAAAGATTTATATCGTAGTAGTTCTCGACAGTGAACTGCAATTAAAAATCTACAATGGAATTACTTGAAAGGACGAATTCATATTCTGTTGCAAGCGAACTACAAGCTGTTGGTGTATCCTCCAAAAGTTTTGAGTGGCTACATAGTTATCGTCTCGCCCGCTTTCAAAGTATGCATCTAAGGTACCAATTCTCTATAATAATCGTGGGGGTGCGTTCGAGCCAATCGCTCGCAACACGATGAGGTACCAGGAATGTAATTTACATCTTGGTCTTTATTCTTCTTTGACTTCTGCTAACAATCTTAATCTCAATCTTAATCTTCTTACTCTTCTTCTCGACTCAATCCTTACTCTCCTCTTCCTCTCCTAACAAGTCAAATAGCAACGGTTTTTATAGCCAAAGCTGGACATGTTTGGGTGAGAATAAAAACAAGGTGAACTCGATGTGGGCAATGTTCTGGTATGACTGAGCCTACATGGTCGCGATCGGCAAGAAGCTACAAACCAACGATAAACTAATACGCTGGTTAACAAACCCAAACAGGAACTTCAACAAGACTAATGAACCAATGTCAGCTCTCACTGCACGTCACAAACACTACCTATGACAAACTAACATTTGACAATGGCAAGCGAAGAATATTCCTAAAATGGCATCAAGTAAACTCGCGAGCTAAGCAAAAATTCTTGCACAAGTAAAAGCAAAAGATCAAAACAGGAAACTACCTATCTTGTATCACACCAAGTGCTGTAGCTATAGTTTTATTTCTCTTAAAATCCATAAATGAACTGAGATATATTCTGCTACCAGGTTTGGGGCCAAAGTCTTGTCTTACCATCGCAACCCAATACAGCCTACGTGCTTGCAGTGAGCTGAAAGCGAAAGCATTTATTAACAAACAACTCAATCATAATATGTGACCCCCTACAGGGTTTTTGACGCTCAAGGTGAAAGCACGTTCACGACACACTTCCACTTTAAAACAAAAGAATTCATTTTAACACGCTTTTGCACGCTTGAGACAATTAAGCGTGAGCAAGTTGAACAAAGGAGTGTGTTAAAAAACAGCTTGCGTGTAAAATAGCACAACCCGCTTTCAGCGGGCGCAAAAGCACGCAAGGCGCGTTATCTAGAGAGACAGTACTGCTACTCCTAAAATAGAGAGCTTAAGTAGCAGACGTTCTTGAGATCACGAACGCCGACCGGAAGTCGCTCGCGCCAGTGTGATTATACTGCACATGTGCTTACGTCCGTGAGGTCAGGTAGCCGACGCCAGAACGCCACTTTTGAAGCTCAAGGTAGAACACGAGATTCTAGTACTCGAAAGTTCGCGTTTTGGTTAGAATGGTTTGACAATTTCTGATATTTTGGTTCAATTGTTGGCCTAAAACCAAGGAAAATTTGTCTGCTATTCATTCGGCGTTTTCAGAGATGTCAACATCAGATAAACAGTCTCTAATTTTTCTCTATTTTTGGACTCGACAGGTTGACCCGGCTAGCTCTTGCTGGCGGCGGAACTGAAAGATGGCAAAATTACGGGATTTACGAAAGATGTCCTAAATTTCTTGTCCACGCGAATCATCATAAAGCGAACTCACATCTTATTTCTTATCTTCTTGTAACTCTTAACGGCCGAAAAATTCGACTGCATGAATTGTCATTTTGTTTACAATAAAAAATATTAAAGGCTTAAATGAAAAGTGTTTTTGCGCATCGGGTTGATTATATTTATCCTGAAAACGTTTTCTAGCGAGACCCCCGTGATATATGACGCAATCAATTTTGAAAATGAACAGTAAACTAATCTCACTGTTGTGTTCAATGAAACTGCAAACAAAATGGACCGCTAAACTTGGGTATCATGTATGGTAATTTTTGTTCAAGAGAGTAGGAAAACCGTGAAACTTACGGCGCAAAATAAGATTCACCAAATAGCTATTAGTTATACTTCTCTTGACCCTCATCCTACCAACTTATTTTGCATACAAATCATACCAACAGGGCTCAAAACAGGCCCCATAATAAAAGTAGCTTTAAAAAAAAAACTATACAATAGTTCATAAACTTAAGAAAACTTGTGTTCAATAATAAAAAAAATTGTGAATGCAAATATTAACCTTGCTCCTTGCAATTCAGGGAATATGTTTAAGTAGGCAAACTTACTTCCAAGGTGATTTTAACATCTTAGTACAAATCATGCCCGCTGGTGTCAGTTTGGACCCCATCACAGATTCATTATGATAGTGACTACGGACTTTTTAAATATCAACGGTAGTATAAGATGCATAAATGTATTTGTTTTGATGCTAGTTGGGTTTTGTTCGTTTGTTTTTATTTTTGTTGTCACTGTCATTGCTAAAGTTTTTTTGCTGGGGTCGATTTGGACACCAATAGAAAAATGATCCCAACATTTCCATATCCAAATGTAATATAAAAGTAATATTTGCATTCAAGGTGGCTTACACATAAGGACAAATTCCTTAAATCTTGAACACATTCTCCAACCATGTGAGCTATGGTATATGTTGATTATGAAGTGGGGTCTCATTGGACCCCACTTGGTAGGATGAGGGTTAAAAATCCGTAAATGAAATGAGATATATTTTGATGTCAGATTTGGGGCCAAAGTTTTGTGTCACCATCGCAACCCAATGCAGGCTTCGCGCATGCAGTGAGCTGAAGTAGAAGCGTCTATTAACAAATAAATCAATCATACCAGTAAGGAAATATGCTTTGAAAGTTTGAGGCTATATTCGTGCATAAACAAGCCGAGAAACCTTTGAATCATATCTCCTACATTTTTTTTTTCTTTCATAACAAACCCCACATCAACGCTAACCCCCTTCTTACAGAAAAAGATGCAGTTGCTTAGCACTTTAGAAAGGAACAAAAAAGTATGACAAAAATACTATATTCGAAAAAGAAAAAAATATGCCCCACAAAATTGAAATGAAATATTTCAGCGCCATTATTTCAGATTAGATGTAAAAGTGCTTTTTACAAAAAAAAATTGAGACTCCCGCCGTACAAATGTGTACTCGGCGTTCTCCTATCCCAAGGATTTTTGTTCTGCTTGACTTTTTACTGCATGCTGCTGATTCTTTTTTTTAGTCAAAAGTTGGCTTTACGAAACTTGATGCCCCCTTAAAGGTACTTATTCATATTCCAAGACAATTTTTTAGTAGGTTTTGGAAAGTTCTATTATACTTGGTTACTAAGATATCAAGAGAGTACGGCAAACAAAGATGGGTTAAAGATATTTACCGTGCAATTTTGAATTTATGAATGAATTTTGAATTTATGAATTGCGGAAGCAACTATCAACTTATAAATCAATCTTTCCAGCTAAGAAGCTCGGAACTTCGTTGCGCTTACGGTGTATATATAGCCAGCAGAGCGGCCATAAAGCAGAGGTTTCATCTACATAAACTTGGTTCTTATTTAAAGCTAGACTACGAGTAGTCCCCAATTTTTCCTCAGGGATAGTAGAGCGAGCGAAACTCGAGCGCGCGTGAAAATCACCCCACGCGAGATAAGGCGACACGAGGCGCGGAGAGAGAAAAATGAGGGACTACAGAAAAAGCCCCATCCTCGGAGACCCAGGGGCAGATAGTGGGGACGAGGGAAAGTCTAAACGGGCGGAAAAATTTGGCACGAAGAAAAGTAAAGAACGGCGAGAAGAGCCCCTGGGGACAATGTCTTACCAGACCAGTTCCGAACGGTCGCCGCCGTTCTGGCTTCTGATTGTTGCCAGAAATCTTGTGTTTTTCTGGCACCAATCAGAAGCCAGAACGGCGGCGACCGTTTGGAACTGGTCTGGTAAGACATTGTCCCCAGGGGCTCTTCTCGCCGTTCTTTACTTTTCTTCGTGCCATATTTTTCCGCCTGTTTAGACTTTCCCTCGTCCCCACTATCTGCCCCTGGGTCTCCGAGGATGACAAAGCCCAAGCTTTTGGCCCTTCACGACCGACTGCATTTTTGGAGTGTGAAGTTCGTATCCCCTTCCAAATCAATTAAGCGCATCCAATGGGATTCCTTCCCTCCGGAGCTGTCATTGCTCTTGTAATCGGTAAACTGCGGGGGATATTTATTGCAAGCAACAGACAACGGCTGTTTCGTGTGAAGAACTTGAGAGTGTAGGCAACACACGCCCTTTATTCATTCCAAAATGCTGCTTGTTCCAATTTTTTTCTCTGACGGGTAGATTATGCTCTGGAGGAAAACGTTTTGACTGAGCAAACATGATTTTTGCCGCTTATTTCATACTGAGAGGTCGTGACAGGCATATTAATATTCTGCGGTTAGCGTTTATTGCATGATTTGCCTTCTGATGCAAGAGCATTTTCTTTGACCTCTTTTGAAAAGTAAGGTTCTTCAATGCGGCTAAATAAGGGTTTAAAGGGTTGTTTAATTTCTCCAGCGATTGCCTCCTGGATCTGAATAATTTTAAGCGATTTTCTTTTTGGCCGTGAATGTGACGGTTTCCTGCCATGTTTTTTCACGCTGGGCCTAGCTCGTTAGCGTTTTTAGTAGGACGGCTAGTGATATCCAAATCTCGAAGAATGGATTGCAGCTTAAACTAAAACTACATCAACTATAGAGAATTGCGATGTGACTCAGTCATGCCGCTTGTTTTTCTGGAAATAATGTGCGTCTTTGGACTAGAGTGCGTAGTTCCTCTCTTGGTGATAACTTTTGAATAAGCTTAACAGCCTTGCAACTGTTCTGTTATTCCCACGTTGTGATGAGGCAAGACTTCTGAAAAACAGAACAGCATGTTTTACTAACCCTACTTGACCAATTTGGGCCCTTTCTCCTCTAATTCTGGGCTATCTAAAGCGCGCTCGCATTCAAACTGGCCGCTTCGATGACTATAGGGCCATTTATACGAGGAAAAATAAGACGCGTCTTACATAAGACGCGTCTTAAATAAGACGCGAACTTTCCGTATAAACGGCACATTTCTTCTAAAATAAGATTCGGCTTAGCTAAGACGCGTCTTATTAGATAAGACATGCTCGTATAAATGGCACAGTTCGCGTCTTACGTAAGACGCGTCTTATTTTTCCTCGTATAAATGGCCCTTATGAATAATTTCGTCTCCACGCGAACCTCATCAGTTGCCGGGTTGGCTTTCTTCTTAGTTGCTTATACAACAGCAACTCTAGTTATTTGTTCTGTGTTGTTATTTGTTCTGCTCTAGTTATTTGTTGTGTAAATTGTGATTATGTCGAGTGTTGATAGCGGCTGGCGCGTTTTTGACAGACGTTGACAGAGATCCGCAACTGATGTAAGGCTATCCCAATAAAATGTTTCGTTTCCAATCGCTCTCCCTCTCGTGAAGGTGGGTCGGTCGGTCGGGCAAAAAAAAAAAAAAAAAGAATGAACTCATGATTGGATATCAAATCTCACGTTTAGTCTGCAAGATATAATCAGATGGTAAAAGAAGTATATTAACAGGACCATCAAATGTGTAAAAAGGCTACAAAAACGAAGAATTGATGATAATTTAAGAAAATTGGTGTTAATAAGACAAGATCGTGTGCTTGTAAATTAAAGTACTAGCTTCTTTACAAGTAATTCTGGATTTTTTTTTTTTTTTTTTTACTTTTCCAAAAAAATGGATCGGTCAGGCGATGGGAAACGAAGCATTAAATTGGGATGGCCTAAACTGCAATGTAAAAGAAATTTTTGTTCGAGATTAAAATATAAAAATGCGACAGATGGCGTTCGGAAATGGCTGCTGACAAGAGAGAATGATCTAAAGGAGCGAATCCCCCATACATGACCCTCTTTCCATGAAACTTATTTTCAATCTATTCTTGGTACTGCGTCATACTGCGTGGTTATTTTAAGGACGCCACCTTATTGGTCGGTTTGAGTGGCGTCATGTAATTTTAAATTTGGCGGGTATTTCATTTCACTGTCGATCACGCACTGCAAGCGATATGACGTGCAAACATGGTATTACTTTCGCCGACGAGTCAAAAGATTTCTACGTGGAAAAATCTAGCCAGAGTAGCTGCCGAAGAGCAAAACGGTCCTGGCTTGTGGAAGTTCGCCGGAGAAAGCGGTTCCGACTCGATGGAAATTGCTAATTGAGGTCTTCGCTACATTAGTATAAAAACATTGTACAAAAAACGACAACTGTCTCTTCCGGTGACATCCACGCACACCCGCAAGCTGTGATACCGTCGTTTAGATCCAACCGTGGACACGTAACGAGAAAAAAGGGTTCAAAGTGGGTTCAAACATGAATGTTTGGCCGCCAAACATTTGAATTTTGAGAGGGCGCTAGACAAATGTGGGCACACCGCTCACTACAAAGAATTGACCGAAACCGGAAACCACGCATAAAAAGTCTCTGGCATCCAGGTTAGCGACTGTCTAACAGCTTGAAGCATCTGACCTGGGCGAAATATTCATCGCAAGTATTAGCCGTTAGAAGACGTAATGCAGTTTGAAACTCTCAAGAATAATGCTTAAAAGTAAATGTACTGTTTCTGAAAGAAAAATATTCCTGGAAAAAGAGAAAATTATCTTGCACATTTGCATAAACAATAGAAGCCAGCCACCTATTAAAGGTTTCGTGTTTCGCGCGTGATAACCTTTGCCTTTGGCTTTCACGGTGTGTCAGAATTCAACATTCGTTACTTTACATGGCTACCAGCCGTTAGAAAATCTCAATCTTTGATCTCAAAGTGAAATTTTGACTCCAATACTACAATCCCTTTGTAAATAAAATTCATTCCTAAATTATGAGCGGAACGTGCTGATCAAAAACACATCAACAACAGGAGCCGATTACTATGATGGCTGTCAAACTTCAAATGTTTGGCGGCGAAACATGTCACGTTCACGTGAAAGTAGCCACGCGGGTCACGGAAACAACAGACAAAAATAACCTACACAGCACGCGCGCGACCTTTATATAGAATAAAAAAAATTATCATGGGGCCCAGGGATTCGCTCCCTTAGCTCATTCTCTCTTGCTGCTGAGTGATGTTTTGGGAGCATGTTCCAGCTTTGAGGCTCGTTGTTTGTTCATTGTTTTTTCCTGCACAAAGTGAAGCAGGGCAGGTTCCTGTGTGCAGTCGTAACTCACAAATCTCTCCCGCATCACGGACCGCGCACTGATTCACCATGAAAGCGTCAAATCCTTAAGGCAAGCTTAGTCTTTTATTTTTTCTCCTCGTCATGGGTATTGCAATGTGTTTTTTTGTGGGAGAATACTTTGAAAATTTATGGCTCTAGGCAATCTTACGTGCGCTCAGGAACCTCGGTGGCTACGTGTTGCGTAGAAAGCACGAACATTTTGTATATTTTTGTAGAGTGACCTGATTCACGATGCCTGCCATTTTTGCACGCGAATAAATTGTCTATTGATAATTCCAAACACCGCTCACGCGCAATCAGTAGACTATCTGAGGGTAGGAAGATCCATGTTTTGTCATGCAATATTGATTACCGGGATCCCCTGAGTCCATGTTCGCGTTCACCACGCAACACGTAGCCATAGAGGTTCCTGAGTGCACGTTAGATTACCCAGAACCAAAACCTTGAAAAAAATTTTCTACTAAAAACACATCGTAATATTCATGACGAGAGGAAGAGATAAAAGGCTTGCCTGGTCGTAAGGAGTTGGCGCTTTCAAGCCGAGTTCGCCCACAGTAACCTGCCTTGCTTTGCTTAACGTAGGAAAACATCAACAAACAACAAGCCTCAAAACCGTATAAAATGGCCATCAACGAAGCCCAGGTTACACAGAAAAAGCAACAACAGGCCCAAGTTTACGTAAGTACAATTTATTTCTATATTTATGCCTATATTTCTACGGTTTAACAACTATATTGAACTTCTCATACAAAGTCTTTAAATCGTTCGTAATATGCAAAACAGTATCGAAACTCGCGTAATTTATGCACCGAGCTTGTGTCAAAATAGGCTTTGAAATGATGATTATTCATATACTATTCCAGGCTCCCGACTTCTTTATTTTTGACAAAAAAAGCTTTGAAATGATGTTTGGTGATATACATGAGCATAATATAAAACAAACCTCTCTAGCCTCTCTAGGTCATAAAGATATCGTTTTTCTATTATCTCTTTATTTTTTTTTGCCACGACACGCTTTGAGATGATGTTTGTTAAAGGCGGAGGTCTCGCGCGCGAGAAGCGCGCGGAGCGTAGTACCATGGATAACAAAATCTGGTTATCTATGCATCAAAGAAATTTTGGTTCTGACAAAATCGTCTTTACGACTTACGTACCGTACGTACATACATTACACGTCCACCCCATTAACGTGGATAACAGAGAAAGAGCTAGAGCGAGAAATAAAAAAAAAACAACGAGACCAAGTTCGTTGGAAGAAAAAAGTGAAAATGCTATAGCGCTGTTGCAAAATCGGAGAAATACTGTAGCAGCCACCTAATGAAAATGAGCGGCAGTGAAGTAAAAAAGTGAAAAGGAACACATGCAACATTTCCTCTATAAAATGTCGACGTGTAACAAGTTGTAACCGTGCAAAACAAAGGCAAAAACCGAAAAGTACAAAAACAGTGTGCTGCACGTACAAAGTTGTTTTTTTGCTAATGAGACCTATTGCTGTTGTCTTTCACAGTTATCGTTGCCTTCAATATTTCTTTAGCATTACACGATTTTATATTTTGTTTGATATTAAAGGGGGGTTTGACGCTTTTTGCCCAGATTAAATTTAAATCTATATCTTATTCTTTGTATAATATAATTTTGTTCCGGCCATAAAGATATCGTTTTTGCAAAGTTGCCATGTCGGAGTTTTGTGAAGAGGTGATTTTGGTAAAAAAAAAAAAATGAAAATTTTCTCATTCTTCATTTTTTGATCATGTTTGGTGATGTACATGTACATGATACGGCGTGAAAACAATCCTCTGCAGGCTATGAAGACATCGTGTTTACAAAGTGGCCATAATGGGTTTTTTTTGTACAAGGGTTAACATATGATTTTCGTCAAAAGTAGGAAATTGGTCTGTCTTCCTTTATCGTCAAAAAAGGCTCTAGAAAGGAAGTATGGTGATATTGGGGTGAAAAATAAGCCTTTCCAGGCTATAAATACAAAATCACCATGATATTGGAATTTTGTAAAGGGGCTGAGCCATTGTTTCAGTCAAAAAATTAAAAAATTCCTGTGACTCTTCATTTTTCTTCTCTAATTTTTTTTTAACACGAGAAGGGAAATTTCGTATCCCCAAGCGACCATGTAATGTTCTATTTAGTATATAAATACCGATGAAACGCCAAACAATTTTACTTAAATAGTTTTTTGGTCTGAAAGGTGCAGTTTATTATGAAGCCATAGCAATGATGATATTTTCACATGTGAAGATAACATGTTAACATGTGAAGATATCAAATTTTCGTGCAAAAGCTCACTTGGTATATATTTCATTGGTGTTTATATAACAAAGTGATGTACTTGATATAAACAATCCTCTCCAGACTTTAAAGATATTGTTTTTACAAAGTCGCTACACCCGATTTTTGGACCATTTTGGTCCAAAAATAAAACAATTCCTCTCTCTTCATTTTTTGTTAAAATGTTCTTTGATATGATGATTGGTGATAAACATGATATAAAACAATACTCTCCAGGCCAGAAAGGTATCGCTTTTACAAAGTCGCTATAATTGATTTTGGTCAAAAACCTGAAAAATTCCTCCCTCCTCATTCATTTTCGTCAAAATAGTCCCAGAAATGATGTTTGCTGGTTATTTGCAGGCTATAAATGTATTGATTTTATAAAATCACCATATTGGGTTTTGGAAAAGGTTCAAAAGAAGCGTAGAAAAGATTTTTGGTTAATATATTCTAGGTATACAAGCTTTTTCGAACACCGAAAGTATGAGGGGGCTGGGTCGGGCAAGATGTCTGACGTGTAGTGTTTTTGTGAACTGCGTCTTGGAATTTTCGTTTATGGCGGAAAGTTCTAAAAGGAAGACATGGAGGAATATTATTTCAACGTAGTCTGAAGAAGAGTCCTTTCCGCGGTTAGATAAGAAGCTGAAATGCGGTAAAAGGGCAGATTCAGAGGAAGCCAGTCAACCGACGATATTATAAAAACCTCCAACATGGCAGGAAGCATTATGCCGAAATTAGAAATGGTCTTTGAGAAGCTTGGCAAGGTAGAAGAGCAGTTGGATAAAAAGTAGGTAAAAGGGGTAGACAGAAAATTGAGTGAACCACAAGGGAAAGTGAAGTCGTTTGAAAAATGTATTCGAGACGGGAAAATCAAAAAAAAGCTTGAAGATGGTATGCACTGTGCACATTGCGAAGAAAGAAAGCTTTAAGGAAATCCGGATTCCGTAATCCAAGAAATTTTTGCTTTTGAGTATAGGTAATAGCATGGTTTGTGGTGATATTTGGCATAAATACCACTAATGATATTTCGAAATTTGAGACAATTTTGAAATATCACAAGTGGTATTTATGCCAAATGTCACGTACAAATCATGCTATTATTTGTCTAAACTACAACCAGCAAAAGGTTTGTAATTTTCATATGTAGGTATCTCAAATTAAGCTGAAATACCACTGCTCTAAGCCAATCAAATTGCAGAAATTTCTCATGTAGTAGTACAAAATCGGAAATAGCAGCTCAAGGAATCTGCAATCCTTCTGAAGATTGGAATCCAGAATCCAAGTTTCACTGACAATGACTGGAATCCATTTCCTGGGAATCCGGAATCCACGGCGTGAAACCCAGAATCCAGAATCCAGAATCCAGAATCCAAGACTGTCTTGTTAGACGATAAGAACACCAATAATTTGCATTTTTCGAAAGGGGTTACTCCATGCTTTTGGTCAAAAATTTGAAATTTTTACAATCCTTCTTTTAAGGGCAATATACGCCGTGAAAATGTGTTTGGTGACCTTCTCGACGGAAAACTAACCTTCTTTTCTATACTATAAAAACATCATGTTAGAATAGTGGCAAAATTTGCATTTGTCCATGGTTTTGGTTAAAAATTAGACATTTTTATATGCTTTCGTTTTAGGCAAAATTGGTCGTGTAAAAGTGTCGACTACTCGTTTCAGATAGAGAAGTAGCGTTTTTAGACTATAAAAACACCATTTTAAGTGAACGATTTTTCATCACGTGACCTAGATAACTGGCTCCCCCAGGAAATCTAAGGGCCAGCTTGACTCATCCAACCCAGGGGCTTTCTTGGGATTGCAAAATAAGTCTTGTTGCTTTGACCTTCAATTGAGTTTGTCATATATTTGGGGTTAAAACTGACACCCGGGCTATCGCCTCGTGCAACTCTTACGCTTCTTTCGTGCTTAGCAACTCATTTCTCATTTTCCTACCGCCGCTGCAAATTTATGTTGTTCTTCCAACAAAAAATGGCTCCATATCTCTCGCTCTAGCTCTCCGTCCGCTGGCCTGTCACCTATTTTCTCCTTTTCTCTGTCTTTCTCTTTCTCCATGTTCCAAATTTGTGGAATTGACAATTAATCTACGCTTAATACTTTAGACAGCACTATACAGTCTTTAGCTGTCTCTGCTTCACGAGACGCGGATGGCTATGCGATTTCCCTGCAAAATAACCTCGAGTTGCATTTGGGTTGCCATACCTCTTGATTGAGTTATCTTACATTAGTGTACCTGTGGTGCAAACGGACTGGCGGACGGGCGGACGGTCACGTGATTACCAAAATTTCTCGGATGGGTAGATTACCACTTTTCGTAGGTATTGGGCTACGCTTGCGCGCGCGTGGAGCTCCGCTATGATCTGGTTTTAAATAATATTTTAAAACTCAAAAAAAAAAAATCAAAAGTATCTTCATTTTTAATGCCTGAAAATTTTTAAGCAGCAATGATCCTTGCTTCAAGGATAAACGTTGAAGTCTTTTGCTCCGCGATCCGCAACTAAGGTAAACTGCAATATAAAAGAAATTTTTGTTCGAGATTAAAATATAAAAATGCGACAGATGGCGTTCGGAAACGGCTGCTAGGTGATGTCTTGGTAGCATGTTCCCGAGTATGTGGATCAGGCTAAACGTTCTTTGTTTGTTTATTTGAGTGTTTTCTTGGTTACCCTTTCCCCGAAACGAACATGGCTTCTAGACGTCTAACAAGGGCCCGTTTCTCGAAAGTCCCGGGGACGTTTTGGGCCCGGAACATGTTTTGTGTTAGCGGTATTTGCATTTACGATCAAATTTTCAATGATTTTGAAAATGATAAAATAAAACAATCTTAACGAAGAAAAATTGGCTGGATTGTGAGCTAGGAACTGTGCTTCTATTCAACACGCTTTGCTTTTTAAATTTGCTTTCGGGCCCGAAAAGGTTCGGGGCCATTCGAGAAACGGGCCCCTAGCCTGTACATCATCATTGCCAGCAGACATAGCCTACCTCATACCTGGTAGACGTTCGAGAGACAAGGGGAAGGTAATTCGGGCGCGCCCTTTCCCTCCGGCCTTTTGAACGCCTCAGTGCAACACAGGCTACCTTCAGAAAGGGCACATACCTACACTTCATTCAAGAAGCCTTTTATACTTTGAGAACATTCAATTAGAATTCATGATCGTTTATCTATTTTTATCTACAGTATTTATCGTTTTCGGCCTTTGTCTCTCAGATATAAAGAAAATGTATTCTCTCTCATTTCTGAATCTGTGAGGAAATGGTATGAACAACTGTATTTATAACCACATTAATCCATTCGCCCCTGAGCCGCCCGTAACCGCACGTGGAGATCCACGTCTCTCCTACCGCTTTTGACGTCATCAGTTTCAATGGTCAAGGAAAACTTTGTCCGTTGACTTGTGAAGAGTAAGATCTTTCAAACCATACCAGAATGAGCACAATTCAATCAAGGACACCGGAGAGAAAGGCAAAAAACACATGTAACAGCGACCTGAAATTTCCATGAAAATCTTGTTCCAGTACCCACCTTTCCTTTCATCTAATTCTAAGATCCTACAAGCTTTCCTAAAACTTTTCCCACCAAAATAAAGACTACTAAATGCCCGGCAAAAGAAAAAAATGAGAAAAAAAGGCGAAAACAGAGGGCAGGCGAGAAAGCGAAAACTAAAGGTCAAGATTGCTGTATCACTTTTAAATACAAATTTTGAAAAACTTTTTGTAAGCTAAAGTTTTGCGTCTGGATCAGAAGTCCGCAAAGTGTACGATCTCTAAATCTGCAAATGGCTTTATGGTAAATTTTAGCTCTCTACAGCAGCACGGTGACCAGAAAACCGCTCGACTAGCTTCAAAACGCCTTTTCGGCAAAATTTCCGGGGGCAAATGGGTTAACTAAAAAACAACGAAAAGGGACCTTGTTATATGCTTTCATGAGATAAACGAAGTTTCCCCGGGTTGTTTTGCTCTGCAGTCAGTTTTTTCGAGTCATGCTGTTTTCGCAAGTTGTAGAATACTAATCAGCGTTTACTGGATAGTGTGGAATTCACATGTGCAACGCACGTGCAGGCACATCGGCGTAGCCTACAAGTGCACCTCAAGTCCACGCGAATCGCATGTTTGAACAGCGTCCGTTTCGGTTCCTAAAACGGTTCGCAAACACACGAGATGTAACCTGGCCTTTTTCCATTTGACTCTATAGAGACCCTCCCAACTTTCGATATTTTTAATTTTTCCAGTATGTTGAGTTTTAGCACGGTTGGTCTTGAATCACTTACTTGTTGAGTAAACTTATCTATACAAGCCATTCGGATTCGCTCGCTCGTAGCAGGGCTGTCCAGTCTAAAGACTTCTTCAATACCTGTTTCACGCCTGTAAACGGACAATGAAATTTGTTACTCTAAATTTTCAAGGAAGTAAAGCGAAGAAGATTAACACCAATGGCAAACTATATATGGTAAATGGCAGTCACGTTTGATCAGGGCTTATTAAGATCAAACGTGACTGCCACTTCACATTGCTTCAGTACCAATGATGTCGATTTAGGGACCGTTTGACACCTCCTTTCATTTTTTTGTTATTAATTTTGACTGGTGGAGAAGTAAGTAATCTTAAGTACAGGCTGGGTCTGGGTGATCCGCGAGCTTTGCAGCTTGCTGGAGTATAGTGCACGGGTCATGTAAGGCAAAGGAACTGAAGAGGTAGCAAAGAATTGATTGCCCATTTTCTTTCCCCAACCTTCCTCTGCTTTCCAAATCAATGATGGCATTTACAAACGCAGACAATAGTGACTGCTTTCTCGGCGGAAAAAAAACGCTTGTTCTACGGTATAGTTAAGAGCCAGACTGAAAAAAAAAAAACTTTTAAATTTAACGACATGGGTGATTTCGACGCTTTATTTTCGAAGTTTTGAAACAACCCTCCTTTAGAATTTAAAGCCCTCTTGGTTTTGATAAACTTGCACAAGAGCAGTGTATCTCAACCTTAGTAGCAGGAGAGGAGAGAAAGAGAATAAGCCCTCAAGGAAAGGAGATTGAATGTATCATTCTAACTTTTCCGAGATGAGGGTAAACATCATTTTTTACCATTACTCGGGTATTTCTCTCGCGCTGATTGGCCGAGAGCTGTTTGATAAGAGTGACAATTATGGAAATGACGTGATGATGGCGCTATTTTCCGAGAAAATTCAACGGAAATTAGGGAAATGGACGTCATAACTGTCGATGTTATTATAAAAAGCAAATCGACGACAATTGTCCATGGTCTGTATTCTTATCGACTAAATAAATGACGTCAAAATGTTCAAAACTTTGCATTGAGACCACTTCATGCCTTCAGCTAGTGACTCCACTTTTAATTAGTTTTGAACATTTTGACGTCATTTCTATTGTCGATATTAAGTGTTCAGACCATGGAAAATTTGCATCGATTTGTTAAATGTCTTCATGTTTGTTTAACGAATGTTATGATCGTTATACCGGGCGTGGTCTCAAGATTCTGTCAACAAACGTGTGGTGAATGATGAGATCCCAGCAGACTAACACTTGTCGCTAGGGTCTTGATCATTAAGTAATGCTAAATAATAAACACTGCACATGCATGGAGAAAGGTCGGATTTACCTAGCATCGGTAATGGCATTTTTAATGGCGAAAAAGACTGAAGCACCAAGAAATAGAGAGGCTTCCCCGGGGCCCTTAATAGAAGAGACCAATCAAATTTAGTTTCTAACCACAGCTAAGTTACAACCTCGTTGACACGTCACATCGTTATGACAAATCAAAAAATTCCCCTTTTACGTGTCATTCTAGTCTCCCTCGCAGCTGTCTAGTCACGCAACGCTCATCCCCAAAGGAGCGTCTTGTGACGAGACAAAAGTGGCTGCGAGGGATACTACAGTACATGGAAGAGTGAATAATGAAACAGAGAGGGAATCTTAAGGCGTTGGCCGAATATGTGCATTTCACTTGAGTTATTTTAAGAGGCTGTAACTAAAACGGGATTCTTATTCCTGAGGCGTCTGCAAATTTTTATCGATTGCTTGACAACACTGATTAAAAGTTCGCAGACTTCTCTGGGAGCCAGCTAGCTACCGATTAATTTCAAGCGTTTAATGTGTCTAAAAATAACTTAGGAGAAATTATATATCCCAAGGGCTAGACTGGGCGTTTACCTCTCTGTCCAGTTATTCTCTCTTGGTACATGAAAACATTGACATTTGAGTCACTTACGTCCTACATACCTAATTTGGGTCGACCTATGAATTAAGTTCGAGTGGCCTAATTCTTGATTTTGAAATAATAATTTATGGTTAGATGAAAAATTGATATTGGCCAGCCTTGGAACAAGAGGGTTAATAAAATCATATTTGAGCTGGAAGTACTTAGGGTCCGTTATTAAAACGGTTATTTTAACCAGTGTTGAACAAAACCGATTTCTAAGTCATTTTCAGTTTGCCCAACGCTTTTGTCAAAACACCGTACCATTTGTAAAGCATGTAGTGCAGACTAGAAAAAGCATTTATCTTTTGAAATTGACCCAGTAAAGAAGAGACATGGAAGTCCAAAGATTTCTTAAACCGCCGTCTAAGTTAAACGTCGTTTAAAAGACCGACCCTTAAAGTCTTCAAAACAAACTCCTCTCAAATCGAGAACATATTTAAATGGTGTATGTTGCTTAACCTTAGACGAGTAGATCGCGTGCTTGTTGGGCGCACTCTGCAAAAGATGAATGTAAAATTCGAGTGGAATGTCGGAAAATCCGGGAATCTTGTAGGCCCCAGGCCCTGTTGTCCATGGAACGCCGGTCTGTGAAAAGCGCACTTCCTCAAGAGTAAACAGGCCCATCCCTTGTACAAAACCACCTTCAACCTAAAAAGAAGAGAGACGGACCGGGAAATCTGCGGTGTGTTTACCTTGACTATCTTTTTTCCTAAACAATATTTGAAATTCTTCAATTGAAATTTTTTCCATTTATTCAATTTATAAATATATCGGATCGATAAAAAACGTTTGCGACTCAAAGGATTTCTCGTTATTTATTTAATCCCTGTTCTACTGCTTATGTGCCGGCCTCTATCAATGCCTCCCTTCGAGCTAAGATATAATTCTACCGGTAGACTTTTAATGCAATTTTTAGTCATTTAACTTACGAGGGTGTTCCGTGAAGAATTTTAGGAGTGCTAGATACTGACCTGCCCAATGTCGATAGCTGGGTTAAGACTGTCACCAACATCCATAACAATATCTGTACGGAGAACCTTCACCATACAAATTAACAGCAACAGTCAAAGAAAACTTAACAGTGAAATTTCCTTAATGATTATCATAACTTATCTTAAACTAATTTTAACTAACAGGATCCACATGTTACAGCAATTTACGATGTCACCGGTTGTTTGCATTCGGTGAAGAGCATTTGATAAAGCTATAGCTTTCATCTCTTCCGCGCCATGTACGGTATACTCCAAGACGGTCTTTGATTCTGGTTTCCACGCTTTGGATTCCGGATTCCAATCACTAACGGGATTTCAGATTCCTTGAGCTGAATTCCGGATTCCATGAGCACAACTCCCAAATTCCGGAATCCAGATTGTCTTATATTTACAAGGGGCGATTTCTGTCAGTTAAATGCCCTTTTGTTTGGTGGCTCGTAAGTCAACTGAAAAAATTGTCAAATTTTTATATTATCACAGGCTTCAGCTTGTAATGAAGTAAAACCTTATGGGCATTATTAAATAATAGATCGTTCTCGGTCACGTGGTCAGCAGCTTTGCAAATTTCTTGGAATAAAAGAAAGTTTTAACATGTGAAAAGAGTTCAATTCCCACAGGATTTATTGTTTTTGTAGACAAACATGGCCACCGATTAATTGTTTTGTACACAAATATGGCCGCCGCATTGTCATGTGAAAAATGATCTATAGGAAGAACGAATTTTTCCATACCTGATGGTCTCCAGTAAGACAGTCGATTTCCACCTCTGAACACGCAGCACCATAACAAAAATAGTTATAACACCGCTTTCCAATACCTACATTAGGTGTCCTTATAAAAAAAAAAAACATGTATATAAAAGTATGAATAATTTAAAGTACCGTCGAATCTCACGTAAGAGACTACACAAATGTAAAGATAAGGGAGTTTAAGCAGGAGCCAAGCACGTCAACCGGAGGTGGACTTTTTGCACTCTTGAGCGCTGATTTGAACAAATTTTTGGGCAAATCGTCTCTATAAGAGTAAGCAATTGGTAATAGACTTTTGATGCGTCGCTCAAAAACTTCGCTGTTTAAACTCCCTATTTAGTGGTCATTCACGGGGTGTGGTCGTTTACGAGAAACAACCCACACGGGGTCCCTTCGGTGGAGAGGTCCTGACGAATCTTAGCCTCCCATGCAGACGTTCGCAAAGAAAATTTTCTGCATACAATTTGATATGTCTGGTTTCAACTTGTCAGGAAAGGTTCTTCGCAATTCGTATACTCTGCGTAGCACATTCAACAAGCAAAGAGACCAGACCATGCCTCAAGTTGAAAACTATAAAAATGTTAACGCAAAAAGTCTTTGCGGTCGCTTCCGAGAGGTGATCACACATGAAGTTTCCATTGTACAGTTGAAACTCTATTAAGCGGCCACCCTCTATTAGGCGGCCAGTAATCATGTAAAGTCCTGAAATAATTGTAGAAAACAATGGGAACTTATTAAATCTCTATTAAGCGGCCGCGGACACCTTTTTAACGTTCCATTGAGTGTTCTCCCATTGTTCTCACCTCTATTAGGCGGCCATCAGGCGCCTGATACACTTAGTTTGGCTTTATTTCAAGAATATGGTGAAGGAAAATACAGTGGACCGAGATAGAGGGTGCCGACCGACTGTGGACCATTAATGCTGCTCGCCTTGCGTAATTGTTTCAAAATAAAGGGATGTTTCTGCTAAAGATTATGCTCATTTATAACGAACCTCATTAAGCGGCTACTTGCCGGTACCCCGAGAGTTGCCGCTTAACGGACGAGATTCGATTGTAGATAACATCAGTCAAACATGATGACGATGATGATAATGATAGTGCCAAACTATAGAAATGTAAGATAGAATATGGATAGTCCTAACAGTGCTAAGAGCTGTCTTACTTGTAGAATCCATTTGCAGAGAGGTTGACACGGTCCAGGTACGCATTGCGCACCCAGTCTTCCCAGGTTCCTTTGGGATTCCTCATTTGGTAAGGTTTGAGTCGATCAAGTATTTTCTCACACGCAATCTACAAGCACGGAAAAATGAGGGACTTCAAGATCGTACGTCTGCAGAACCGGCAGAAGACTTAACTTCCAAAGACATATTCTTGTTGTCTATATTCTAACTGAGGAAAAATCATTTCTGCCTTGCTGCTCACCACTCGCTTCGTTTCGCCCACGGATTCTTTTTTTCCTTTTCTTTAAAGAAAGAGAATTGTCGTAGCGTAACATACAGATGAAAGGCGAATATGAAGTGGAAAAGAATCAAAGAAATCTCTTCACTCATACCTTCACGGCCACGCCGTTGAGATCAGCTGACACTGAAGCAGCCGAGGCGGAAGTGTTAGCAACGGTGTTGGTGCTTGTTTCACTGAGATGAATTTTCGATGTGGATATGCGCAAACTCCTCGCTGCTACCTGCAGAAAAACGAGTTTTACGTCAGAAAAACGCAGTCCCAAGCACAATTTACAAGATGCATTGTGTGAAGCGTACTTTATGGCTTTGTTGTCTTTACATTAAGGTACAAGGTTTATTTTGATGCTTGCCTGTTCTTTTTTGCCTGAAGAACCGCTTTCAAAATTCTCCGGCAGATCTTTAAAAATCTTTAATCAAAAGCTTTTCACGTCGGCATGACAGAGAAAGCTATCTAATACATTGTAGACATGACCTTAAAAGCCCGACCCACCTGCACCATTTTAGTGTGTAGTCCTTGTCCCATTTCTGTTCCTCCGTGAGTGACAAGAACTGATCCGTCAGTATAAACATGAACTAAGGCTCCAGCCTGGTAACACAAAACACAACACTAAAATGAAGTCGCTGTGCCAAACACGGAATTCAATAAATATTCCTAATTTCATTTGTAGGTGAATCATGCAAAAGAATCGTTAAAGTGGTTTATTTGAATGGTCACACCATGAGATTAGGTCCACAGACTGATGCAGACGTGATAGGCAAACATTGTTCAGTATGACGAAGAACAGCACGTAAAAGCGTCGCTCACCGTAGCTTTCATTTCAGTGGTCTCACTGTTTGAAATCTCATCTACATACTCAAAAGTTAGAACCTACTTGTACCGTTTAATTAGCAGTGTTAAATGGAGGTGCTGCTCAATACTTCAGTAGGAGCCGGGGTTGGGAGTACTCCCTACTAAAGCCATATAGGTATGTGCAGCCCCTAAGGGTAGGGTTTTTTGCGCCGTTTTGGTTTGAAAACGGGTTTGGACTTTGCCCATTTTGGTCCGGAATCGTGTATGGTTTTTGAGGGAACTACGGGAAAGTATGAACATATTTATCGTTCAATCCCAAATTAAATGAGTAGGTAAGAAGGAAGTGGAAATATGAGAATTCGAAATGGAATTTATTGAGAAATGATTTCTGTTGATGTTCTAATCTAAGTAATGATTACATAATTTCTTTAAGGCCAGGTCTGAAAACAGGTATGGATTTTAAGAGGGCAGGTCTAAAAACGGGAGTGAAAACTGACTTTTTTTGGTCTGAAATAGGGTCAAGATTTGGAGAACCGGGCAGCACACCCCCACCAATAATTCCCAGAAGTATCCTCCGGGGGAAAGAACCTCCTTCAATAGCATGATAACCAGCTCAGTTTCATTTAAATAATCTCACCATAAAACACATTTTCCAAAGAGTCAACAGTTAATAGGACAACCTTATACTTGGTTTCAATAATTTAACTCTAGGTGTAAAAAGGGAAAATGAGTACGAAAAACCAGTATTCCCAAGTATAGGCCGATGATGAAAACCTAATAAGAGACCACTACATGAGGGAAATTACGCACACTTTAGAAAATATATACTTGTATTCTGGGTAGAAGGTATTTCGTAAAGCGCTCAATTCATTTAATTGAAGAGCATTGACTATTAATAATCACAGGAGTTCAGGCTTCAGGAGTAATCATTGATCGTTTTTTGCGACAGTGCTATTTCGTATGGTCCGAAATTGCAGGACCACACTCATCAGGCAACTTCAACGATTGAAGTTGCCTGATGAGTCTGGTCCTACAATCTCAGACCATACGAAACAGCATTGTTGCAATAAACGATCAATGATTACTCCCGACCTGAAGCCTGAACTCCTGTGATTATTAATAGCATAGCAATACTGTGTATTCACATCGAAAACATTACTTATTGCTACTCTTAATAACAAATAGAAGAATTAAATGAGGATATGATCGTCGCAGTGATAATTGCAATTTAAGAATTTGCAATTAACCCGCAAACATTTCGTGACTTCAACGGGGTTCGAACGCATTGCCACCGCGTTAGAGCTGTATTGCTCCACCAAACCCATACATTGGGAGCAGGCCAAATTTGTTGAGTTCATTTTAACCCATGAAAGGAATGAAACGTAGACTGAAGACGTGAACTGCAGAATATAAAACTTAAATGCAGATATGCATGATCGTCAGTGACAATGATAATTGCAGTCTAAGCAATTGCAAATTATACGCTTTGGCACTAGTCACAAATATGATGTATAGATTTAGGCCAAAAGCGAAACTCTCGAATGAACTGTTGAGAAATGTCTTTCTCAAGCGTTTAACTTTTGCCGTAAGCAGAAAGCAAACTGAATGAAAGTGAATTCAAAAATGAAAATGGACCTGAGCCCGTGATCAACTGAAAACCAATATCGTTCGTCACCCCAATGATTTGTATACCTGAGCCTGTGATATAGTCATGTGACATTGGTCAGCGGGTACCCTTTTTGGCACCTCATTTGCCCCCCAAAATTTTGCATAACCTTTGTTTTTCATTTCTCCTGGGCAGGGTTGTTCAAAAGACGGGTTAAATTCTTGAACCTCGGGTTAGGCCTAACCGGAGGTTAAATTTCTTAACCATAGGTTGTTCGAAAAAATAGCGGTTAGAGGACCGGTAAGTTAACCTTGGGTTTACCGCGACTAACTCGCGGTTAGCATCAGATAATACCTCTTGGTTTGTTTACATCCTAAAACGGCGTGGGGGGAGGTACAACCACTAAAGTAATAACTGCCCCTCAGAAATTACTATTTTAACCGAGAGCGTGGAAGAAAACTTGAACGTTTCGCAACGTAAGTTGGCAATCAGTGTGACAAACAAAGGAAAAGACATTGGACACCAATAACAGTGACACAACGTTGTAGGAGTAGAGAACAGATTAGTGGGAAGTCCGAGGGAAGAGGTGGTGTTTAGTCTTAAAGTAACTAGTTCTTTTGCAGATGACTTTATTTGTGTAGTCAGTAGTGTAAGGTATCGCCCTCTATGGTTAATTGTTAGCTAAGAACGTCCTTGAGTTCATTAGATACCGTATCTGAACATAAATGAAAAGATTTTTTCTCATTTTCTCGCAGAAAAAATTGTCTTTCGCATAAAAATATAGTGCAAAATATAGTGCAACGAAATTTTCCCCTTTTCAATATCTCATACCTGATTACTGCAGAAGAGAGGATAAAATCCCACACCAAGCATAGTGGGTGTTAGTGCTATTCCCCGTTTTCTCCAACGGTTCGACCTAATAACAGCGCATAGTAATGCCATTTTAATTCAATATTATATATCTACACAAATTGATGAACCTAAAATCTTATGACAACTCACAAACTCCAAGGGCTCGTTTCTCAAAAGGCCCGGTAACTTTTCGGGTCCGAAGGTAGATTTTAACTCAAAACCGGTTGAATGATAGGCAAGCACAGTTTCTAGCTCACAAACCAGTTAATTTTACTTCAATGACTGACATTTTCATCGTTTCATTTTCAAATTATTGAAACATTGATCTTGAATGCAGAAACGGCATTAACAAGCCAGCATAAAACAGCTTTCCGGGCCCGAAAGGTTACTGGGACTTTCGAGAAACGGGCTCTTCTAAGACCAAAATAAAAAGAGATGCTTTAATTCGTTCTGAGTTTTGGGTTCTCGGGCGAAATGCTATGGTATTAGCTTTCAAATAAATCGTCCTCGGTAGAACTTTTACAAAATGCTATAAATTAAATTTGGCTACCGTTACGAGGAGGAGTGAAAGGTTTAAACAGATTCTTCTCATCAATTCCACAAGCAAGATGGCATGGATATCAGCGTAGAAATGAGAATTGATATCATGTAACTATTATGCTCTGGATATCGTTTGAGTGGCTGACCTGTTATAAGAATCCACTTGCTGCCTTCGTCGCTCGTAGTCACATTTCAGTAGCAGCTCGCTCCAGACGCGTTGAATGTGACAGTCAGTCAGTTCTTGGCCAAAATGAGTTGAATTCCCTTCTTGGACAAGGTTGACTTCTCGGACCTGTTTTGAAAACTACATTAACCTTGAAAACTGACAAAATTTACTTCCCGAACTATTTAAAATGTTATGGGTTTTTTTTGTCGTTTTTTTTGTTGTTTTTTGTTTTTTGTTTTTTTATAAGTTTAAAGCATACAGGAGATAATTTTAGGAAAACTTCCACCTTCTTTCACCCTCTTGAATTGTACTTTATGATTTAGTCTATAACTACACTAGACGAGTCTTTTTTTTAGGATTTACGACGATCCCGAAACACTTCGTAACCGGATTTGATTGGTCGTACTAATATATTTTTGATCTAGTAGCCTGTTTGTTGAAAAGCGAGAAAAAATACATTTGCATATTATTTTGTACCCGAAACAGAAATGATGCAAATATAGAACATTTTTTTATGCTCTTAGAAGTTCTAGTGGGATAACATACCTCTTTTTGAGAAATTCCACATGTGGTAGCAATATCTGATATCCATGATTCAGTAACTACCATAGACTACAAATTTGTCAATATTAGTATACATTTGTAAAAGCATAAAAATTGCATTAAAGTTACTAAAATTCGGGCCACTTAAATTTGACATATCAACTTCGCTTTTACTCGTCTCAAATGAATTTAAATCAATGTGGCCTGTGCTAAGCTCGCAGATAGTATGGTAGACGTAACCAAAACAAGCATTTGAAACGAAAATAAGACGCATGCAATCTGAAAAAGGAGGTGGCGCCGAGCGGAAAAGATGGCTCTATCTGAAAAAGCCATTTTTACAGTTACGGATGGAAGCGAGGCTGGAGGTGACCTTATTTTGATACAAACATTCCTTCTTTATTATATACAGCTACTTCGAGAAAGGTTGTCGGAAAAAGTGCACGCGACAATCCCGAAAAGTATTGTGGGAAGTTTTGAGTTCACTGTTCTTCAAAGAAATTTGAAAGAATGGCATGAGAGGTCCATGGACGTATGTTTGCGAGTGCTAAAGGAAAGCAACAAAAGTAGGTTCGACAGCTACAGTGTCAGGAACAGTGTATTGATCATATCCCATATTACCTTTAAGGATTGTCGAGTGCACTTTTTTTCCGACAACCTTTCTCGAAGTAGCTGTAAATTAAGTTGTTCTTATGCTAACTCGTATTTTTCAAGGACAATTTCCATAACAAAGCAAAGGAGTTTTGTATGAAAACAAGGTCAACCTCAGCCTCACATTCACTGGAAGGCTAGGGTACCGAGTCCACAAAAATGGCCTATTGGATATATTAAGTATTCTTGAGAAAGACTAATCACGCAACAGTTTTTTAACTCATAGACAGGTTTATTCTATACACTGTAAACTGTTTTATGTACGCTCTTGAACACTGTAGTCTCCGAGAGTCAAAAAAGCTTGGTAACCTATTGTGCCCTATCGTGATGGTTTTTGTCTTGACCCTAATGCCGAGTGTCAGCTTATATAGTTATGTCCTCATGGGAGTTAATAAGCACTAAGTTGTAAGCGCTATTTTAGAAAGACCTCGCTTTACCGTTTAAATGGTCGTTTTACAGTTGTGGGCTTAGCATCCTAGCCTTTGAGTGAACGTGAGGCTGAGCTTGACCTTGTTTTGATACAAACCTCTTTCCTTTTCTTATGGAAATTATGCTTAGCAAAATGCTAGTTAGCATAAGAACAACATAATTTGCATAATAACCAGGAAGGTTTGTACCAAAACTACGTCAACTTCAACCTCGTTTTCACCTGTAACTGTAAAATGGGCTATTATGCGGAATACAAAACACTGTCTCTACCTAGCCCCCGCGCGTTTCTCGCATTACTTGTTACTGAACGACTCCACTACCATCTTGGAGCCTGGAACAGGCTAAAATCAATGAAAAGCATGGGTATGAAGTCATTTAGAAGGGATCTCCTTTCAAAGGTAATTATTGCTACTCATTTTGACGTCATGACACAAACCTAATTCCCCGTGGTGGCGATGCTTAAAAGAAGGCCATAGTAAAATCAGGCGTGATCGACTAGTTTTTGGGAGATCAGTCAGTTTGTCCTTGACGGCTTAATAACAGCAAGTGAGCGTACATGTTATACCAACATGGGGATAGTGAGTACAAGTTGTAAGATGCTGTTCACTGGCATACAATTTACTACTCAGCATTCCCGCTCGACGTTTTCCTCCGTTCTTGAGCACTTGGAGCAATTCTTAGAAGTTAAACTCCAAGCTTTTGAGTAAATCAGAATGGAACAGAAGATAACTTTTGTCTCACCTGTGGAACACCAAAACCCCTGAACGCTGTATTTGAAGGAATATTTGTCTTACACAAATAGCCAACTCCACGAAGATTTGGAACGAGGTAACAATTGGCCAGGTGATTCAAACCTCTCGTCATGACCTTAAGGAAAATTACATGCATGTCTCATTGTATTGCAATTAACAGACAACGAAACAAAAATAATTTTCCTGTCTTCGCAAACTTAGGTATCAGCCAACAGAGCATGTTAAATTCAAGCCTCTGTTTCAGTTTTCCGTTACTATTTTTTGAAACTGCTAAAATTAGGTTTAGATGGTATATTAATGGGACAATTAGGTTAAGCATTTCAGTGCTCGTTATCCGGTGCCTCTCTTTGAGCTAAGATATAATTCTACCAGTAGTGAAAGGGACCTCTTAAGCCGTTGGTTTATTGTGGAATTTTAGTCAATCAACTTACGAGGAAGCTCCCCATGGAATTTTATTCATGATATTCCCCTTCAAGTTGATGAGATCCACTCCATAATACGGCATAAATGCCCAGGAGGAGGTACCATAGAAACTTTTGTTAGGGATATTATGATACGAATTTTTATAAGGGAATCCGATGTGCCGCTGGGACCCCAGAACCCTTAGCTTATACCAGACCGTAGTTCGGTTGAATTTTGCTTCCCTATACTAGGCTAAACTCTCCCTATCTTAGAGTCGCTTTTTTTTCCAGAAATTATAGTGGTCGACGCTTTCTTTGCTACTAAACTGAGTTGCGGGTAAATTTAGATTTGCCGATATTATTTATTTTCTTATGAGTGTAAATTGCTGGTTTCCTTATCAACCAGGTCCCTGTCATGCTCCTTTAACAGCTTTCGACGATTCGAGAAATTCCGCACCCACCTTGCGAGATACATCCACAGAGTTGCCGGCATTTGCATACATTGTAAGGTCAACAGCTTTTATCTTTCCGGTCGACGTAAATGCAACCTTAAAAGACAAAATCGTCTGTCAGGGACAGTTCAAATGAAAGCCACCGATCAGTACTTTCCTGTGATATTGTTTATTACGCTGTGCAAGGTGTGTGTTTCTAAAGCTATAGTAAAACGGGCAAGAAAAACGTGCAATTTGTTTTTGAACATTGCTGAAAAAAGAGTTGAAGAACTTAATGTTAATAGGCCTTCACCATACAATGTAGTTTCTTCGGTTGCTGTCCGTTTTATCGCACATTGACTTTTTGTTTCTGCGTCAGATCCTAAGGTCTGATCACTCAAATGAAAACTATCCAGCAGTGTGTACTTTCCTGTGATGCTGTTCATTACTCTGTACAATTACTATTCCTAAAGTGTGACCATTCAAAGGAAAGCTAGTGAGCAGTACTTTTACAAGGTGCTGTTTATTATGCTGAAAAAAGTGGTCCAAAGTTTAGTTTGTTCCTGTAAATGAAATCCTGATTTGTGACCATTCAAATAAAAGTTACCAAGTAGTATTTTGCTGTGATGTTGTTATTATGCTGTGTAAGGTGGTTCTTACTATGGTGTCTGTGGATGAAGTCCTTTAGGCCGGGACTGTTCAAATGAAATCGACTTACAAGTACTTTTCTATCCCTAGGTACAGTTTATTATGTTGAACATGGTAGTTTTATCTAATTGTACGTATAACAAAGCCCCTGAGTTGGGTAGCGTAGTAGTGTAGTGTGCTGTTGTGTCTTAACACATATTTAAGCGTAATGTTTAATGAGTGACTTTAACAGTGAATTATCAGGAGTAAAAACTCTCGTATTCGCCTCGAATTTTTAAACCTGATAATACACTCCTGCTCGTTTTTTAAAAATATAAAACAAACCATGAACAAATAAGCAGTGCTTTAAATGAAAAGTAATTACTTGCTTTTACTGCATAGTGTCAACAAATAAAACGATATTTCTGATTTCTTGCTTAACCATGGCTCCGGCGAGAGAACAATGGATAGGCCATGTTCAGTCATGGTTTTACCATGGTTGAACACAGTTTCCAAGCATGGTCTACCATGGTTTAGCAGTAATAATAATAATAATAATAATAATAATAATAATTTACCAATTTATATAGCGCGTATTTACATGTGCTGATCAATAGCGCTTTACAATCATATGTTTAAAAGAAAACGAAAATACATTACCGTGAGAATAAAATAAACTAAGTTACAAGCTATAAAAATACTTCTTAAAAAGATAGGTTTTAAGTCGAGATTTAAAACTGTTAAGTGATGTTGCTTGACGAAGCTCCACAGGTGGCTCATTCCAGAGTTTCGGAGCTGCTGCTGAGAAATATAATAATAATATAATAATATAACCATGGTCTGACCATGGTCAATAACCTTATATTTGACCAGGAACGGATGTCTTGTGCCTGTACTCAACATATCTTCATCTCTATCAAGCATGCATCGCACAGGTTTACCAGTCCTAGAAGTGGAATACCAGAAAACCATGGTCAGGAAAACAAAAAAAATAAATATTGGAGTAAACTTCAACAGTTTTTTAAGGAAATGAACGTTTCACAATAGACTAGCCCGTATGTAGCAGTTGCTAATCTAGGTGGGCCAGGTTTAAAGTAGGAAAGGTAAGGAGATATTAAATTGATTATGGCTAGTATACAGTCAATCCTTACACAAGAAACATTTTTGGGCACTTTGACTCTTCGCCCAACTCTATCAGCGGGCATCAACAATGGATCAGTAGTAGACCACTCGCCTTAATTGGTCCCAAATGACCTTTAATAGATAACTTACAGAGCAGGACCTAGGCCTCTGCCTAAAGACCCTGAACCTAAAGTATCTTGTTAATCCCTTACTTTGCTGCAGCTACAGCCACTGCGTTTGTCAGGAAACAATGCCTTGATTCTTTGCCACCAAAGGCACCACCTGAAATGAAAAGCAGATTAAACAGGCGTACTCATTTACCGCGATTCTCATCTCCTCCTCACCACCAACATTTTGTTCAGTCCAGTCATGTATTAAAAAAGAAAGAATTGCATGCTTAAACCTCACGTGCTAAAAAATCCATGTAGCACGTGCGAGAAAGGAGTCAAATCTCGAACGGAAAGTAAGGGCCAGTGTCATTCTACTAAGACTGACAAGTGAGTCTATGTCACGGTCGGTTTACCTTAGTATACCCTTTAAGAAAGGTCAGGGCTATAAGGGCTAAGGGTTGGGTAAGGGTTTTAGTGTACTAAAAACTCACCGATTCTTTTGGTACGCACCACAATTCGATTAAACGGAACACCAAGAGCCTTCGCAGCCATTTCCTAAGCGAATGCAAGAAGTTGAAAGAGTAGCGTTGTTAAAAGGATAATTGACTTACCATGGAGTGATAGATTCGGCTACTAATATTCGAAAATAACTATTACTACTTCCACTTCCACTATTACTATACGGCTATGACTTCCGCTAACAGTGTTTGTTTTACCGCTGACCTCTATTTCTAAGGTTACTTACTGCTGCTGCAACTGCTGCTCCTCTTCTAATTCTACTGATTCTACTGCTGACACTACTACTACTACTAGTCTACTACTGCTACCACTACCACTAACCATTACACCACTACCAAGACGACGACGACCACTACTACTACTACTACTACTACTACTACTACTACTACTACTACTACTACTACTACTACTACTACTACTACTACTACTACTACTACTACTACTACTACTACTACTGCTACTGCTACTGCTACTGCTACTGCTACTATTGCTGCTGCTACTGCTGCTACTGCCGGCTGACTACTACTACACCTACTACTGCTGCTATCAGGTAAAGGACGTTTAATTCTAACAAGAGAATTCAGCCTTAGCTTTGAAGCAAATATCGTTGGAAATTAAACCGACACCATGACTTAGCTGCAGACCCGCGTTCCACGCTTAAAAAGAAAATTATTTCTCTAACGTTTCGCTTTTTGCTTTGCCTTTCTTTTTTGAACGTTTGTGAGGTTGCACCTTTTTTCGGTCCAATCATTGATTTGATGAAATAATCATTGTTTTTCGGGCGTGTTTTTTTAAGTTCCAGCTGATTGATTCAACCTCTTTCCCAGGGTTCAGGTTAGGGCTGCACTTCCTAAGTCCAATCCGATTTCATGAAGGAATTGTTGCTTTTTCGGCGTTTGTTTTTCAAGCTGATTTTATTTTTTCATATTCGTTCCCATATTTCTAAAGACAACCCTGGAAACGAGGCAGCTGATTTTACTTATCATAACCTCGTTTTCGATTCTACGCTCTCCCAGCCAACTTTAACGTTACAATTATCTTGGGAAAGGGCTATTAACAAGCAATTTAGCACCGTAGGTACCTGTGTTAGTTTTGGATTTTGAGTGGAAACAAACAGTTCCATTTCGCCATCTTCTCCTTTCGGGACTGCTATTGTGACCTGCGTCTCCAGATAAAAGTGTTCCTAAACAAGTTACACGCAGATGTCAGCACAACATTATAAAAGATTCTCCTTAGCGTGACTAACACAAATCATTGGCTCCTACATAAATTTGGAATAGAAAGGATCTAAAAAGAGGGAGAGATAATGAATGACAAAACAGCAGCCCCAGAACAAATCTGCAAAAGCTCGTCATCAATTAGCAAGATATTTAATACACAATCTCTTCTGTTCGTCTCGATAGTCAGCCGCTCTACAACTGGGCAAGACAGCTTCACACCTGCTGTACCTTTTATATGGAACTCGTTGCCATTTACAATAAGGACAAGTATCAGCCACGTCTTTTTTTAAACAATAAAAACAATTTAAAAAGACAACTGAAAACTTTTCTCACTATAAGAAACGTCTTCCTAGTAAACTGGACATGCAATCTGTCAACGTCCATAGTTTCGCTAATGTGAAGGAAGGCGGGCAAAAGGGAAGACTATTGCCACCAGAAAAGAGAAGACCACGTGAGTCGTGGTGCGTCATTTTGATCTCAGGACACACACTACCACAACCA
Source organism: Porites rus (assembly GCA_964035705.1). Classification (NCBI taxonomy): domain Eukaryota; kingdom Metazoa; phylum Cnidaria; class Anthozoa; order Scleractinia; family Poritidae; genus Porites; species Porites rus. The sequence goes on along the minus strand of OZ037998.1, from coordinate 15,054,382 downwards.
AATCATAACATAATGTCAAAATACATGATAACTGTAATAATTAGAACAATAAAACCTCTTTTTTTAGAAGCTGGCACTGAATGGCCTTAAAGCTATAAAACTAGTAGCCTGTGTAGCAGGCGCTTGGAGGTAATATAGGCGCAAGAAAAACGGAACGTTCGAGGGAGACACGCGAGAAAAGAGGACGCCACTACCTGAGAGGCCCATGAAGTTTTTTCCCCTCTTCCTGAGAGTATGGAAAATTTCCATTGGTTGAGAGGCCCCCTTCTCTTACGCCAACCGTTCTTCAGTTCTCGGGCCCATTTTACTTTCAAGCACCGGCTACGTAGGCTAAAAAACCAAGCGGCTTTCAAACTCAGTTGCACTTCGATCCCAGTGGTACTATGTTAATTTACCTGTCCTCCGATTTTCATTTCGCCTTCTAGTAGGTGATCAGCTTCAGCAAATCCTCTCTCCAGGTCTCCATTTTCTACACAAAGTGGACCAAGGTCATAGAAAGATTCAGCAGCTATGGCTTCCTGCAAAATATGAAACCAAGGTTATACGTCTCTGGGAAACTGCCCGCCCACCTATCCCTTCCCCGAAGTTAAAATTTTTGCGCCAAGTGAGGAGTAAGTGTTGATGTTGGCTTAGGGTTCCTTTTGTGGTCTGCGTAACCTTAAAATTTCTTTCCTTTTGCGTGACACGGCATTTACGGGACGACCAGGAGAGCTGTCATGTTTACGAGTCCAGAGTTGTGAGTTGTGGTAGATATCACTCTGACGCCGTTGTCATGCCTCGTTTCATTTTTAGAACAAATCATCCTGTTACTATTCCGACAACCCTGCGTTCCGTCCTTTTGGTCAACGAAATAAAGCTTGCTCTTATCACTAACTAGTAAGATATTTCAAAACAGAACCTGAAATTCTAAAACACGTTTCAAGTCTAGACAGGAGCTCGAGTGAGTCATGGTTAACGGTATCAAAAGCTGATTACAAACCGAAAGAACCATTACTACGGCTGTCACTCCTTCAAGAGAGCATTTTGTCGTTATGAACCTTCATTTGTGCTGTCTCGGTACTGTGGCAGGACTTTTATGCAGATTGAAAAGGCGCGTGCAAATCACTGCAAACCAGATAGCGATTAAGCTAAGCAGCAACAGCTTTTTCAGTGAGTTTGGAAACATATTTGAGATTGGACACTGGACGAAAGTAAGAAAAAAAACCTCAGTGATAGGAAAGACATTAAAAAGAAACAGTTCTCTGAGAAACAATTACGTGGTCTGAAATGGAAGAACAAACCATACAAGCTTAAAAGGTTTATACATACGTGCATAAGTATAATTTCAAGAAAAGAATTAGATATATTATATTACCTCTATGGTTAATATTCTCGGTAGTTCTTCGTATGATATCTTGACCATCTTTGCTGCTCTTTGAGCCTGGGCTTGAGTCCTGGCTACTACTGCACCAATCACCTGTCCTACACAGGTCACCTGATCAAGCAAACACAGCTTAATTGTGCACAGCTGATAACCGACCCGCTTCTTATGTTGTTCTTAAGTAAAACGCTTGCTCACAAGCTCGGATCCGTCAAGTTTTATTCGACTTGATTCTTCATTTTGGCGTATTTTTTTCTTAGGCCATGAACCACGAATTAAAATTATTTTTTTCGGCCCGTTCCTTTTTTTATTTGGTAGCGTGTTTACCTCTCCCAAGATGGCGGAAGGATATACTAGTTTCTAGTCTAATTCAAAAAGGTAATTGGGGGAGGGGGCAAACTCAAAGAAACGTTCATGCAAGGAATAGATTAGGTGGAAATTAAACCATTCCTATTAAGTAGCCCAGAAAAAATATTCTTGCATTGGCAATATTGTTTACAGCATCAAAGAAAATATTCGTACACGAAATTTCGATGAAAAAAAATTGAGGTAAGAAAATATTAGTGATAAACCCCTTCCCACCTTTCAAAAGAAATTTCTACCCCCACCCTATATTGAAAGTGTACCAGGTGTCTATCCTATACCGAAATAGTTGTCATCAATACCGACCTGCACTGTTCAGATGTTTTGATGTGTGATGTGCTGACCCTAAATAAACAAGCCACCGGCTTCGAGAAAGACAACCTCTCACACCTAGAAGATCTCTTTGAGAAAAAAAATGGCTACCTTATCTGTCGCGAAAATTTCCTCATCTAGAACATGATACCCGGTTTTATTGTCTCCCGGTACATCATCCGAGCTTACGTAAGCTTTGACACCGGGGAGGGATAACGCCTCACTTGGGTCCACAGAGCTGCAGAATTAAATCCGAGAGACATGTAGGAAATTAGCTAGCCTTGTTTACCTTATGCGTAGAAAGGCTAATCTTGGCTAAATTGCTTTGACTACCAAGGACAAATGCGCTGTTATATATAGTGATATGGGCATTCCCATTCCCAAAACCCTAATGACATTAGACTACGAATAGTCCCCAGTTTTTCTCTGGGATAGTAGAACAAGCAAAACGCGAGCGCGCGTGAAAATCAGCCCACGCGAGAAAGGCGAGACGAGGCGGGGAGAGAGAAAAATCCCAGAGGAAAAATGGGGACTACTCGTAGTCTGTAATGATATGGACATCTCCTTCTCTATACCTTAGCGAATTGGGTTAGGGTTAGGGTAAGGGTTACAGGGGATGCAAATATCACTAGGGTTTTGAGAATGGGGATCCCTAAAACGCGGAGATGCCCATATTATCGTGACAGCGCCACTCCAAAAAGTTGTTTGAAGAGACTTCTGGGTTCGTTACTGTCGCACCGATCAGCTATTGGCCAAATTTTTATCCTATTCCCTGCAACCGTCCCAGAGGTCTTTGCGAAAGTTAACTCGCTCCAGTTTCCTTCTCGTTCTGTTAGGTGGTGAATGGAGGATTCCCCCAAGGAAGTACTCCAGATTCCAATTGACGGGATGATCGAATGGGGGTAAAAATCAGAACCGAAAAACATCCATGCCGAATTTCCGACGCCAAGTTTAGTTGTATTGTATTCGAAGAACCGCAAGGCCATGAAACTTCAGATTGTTTTGAATACCCCAAGTATCCCTGCCTTAATCAATCCACCCAAAAACACTCGCCAAAAATTTTCCTACCAAAAATCTCAGAGTCGAAAATTTCAAACCCAAAAAAATACTTCAATCATTCTCGTCACTTGAGATTCAGAGTACCCACCCCCAGGGGACGATTTCATATGTTTCAGGCAAAAAGTTTCGAAAATGTTACAAGTCAGGATAACAAGAAACCGTGTAAAGTAAGCTAAAGAAAGAATGTATACTTACGTGATTTTGGCATGAGCGCGTTTGCTGAAAACAATGCCCATATACAGTTCATCTGCAAAAGTAAGAAGTAAATAATGAAATGCCATAATGACTGTACTGCTTGAACAAAATGCATATGCACGTCGTGATACAGGTCACTGTATTTGCAATTTTTATATGAGATCTACAGTAAACCTTTCCAGCATTTTGCTCTCCAGTGAGGAAACAAACAATAAAAATAAATAAGGTCGACGCTCGGGTGGACAATTTCATGAAATTACTGTATTCTGTCAACCCAAGCCTCAAGTTGGTGCCTTTGTTTACATAAATGCCGGAAAGTCTATACTCAAAAGTTAAAAGCATACTTATATTTCAAACCTAGATTTCACTGGCATATATCTGTAGGAACCTACTATTTGTGACCCTCCACAGGATTTTCATGCTAAAGGTGAAAGCACGCGCACGACACGCTTTCACTTTAAAACAAAAGAATTTGTTTTAACACGCTTTAGCACGCTTGCAATCTTGCCTCATTAGCAATTTCTTTTGTTTCAAAGGACACCCTTGAGACAATTAAGCGTGAGCAAGTCGAACAAAAGAGCGTGATAAAATTTTTCAAACAAAAGCTCCGTGCGAAAAAGCACAACACGCTTTCAGTGTGCGCAAAAGCACGCAAGGCGGGTTATCTATAAGCTAAATAAATTTCCTCTACAAAAAGGAACCGTAAATGATTATGAACGGCACCCTTTTTTGGTATCTATCGAGAAAGAAAAAGTTTGTCGCTTGAAAAGTATAAACAGTGAACGGTGTGACCTACTGGATTTATGGGTAGAACTTTATTAGCATTGCAAAATCAAAGTTCTTTCCAGAATTGTTTACTGACGAAGCTGTGCAAAGGTTATCTTAACTTTCCTTAATTCAAAACACATTTGCGATTTTTTTAGAAACAGTGATCTTTCGGACTTATAAAAGTCACTTTCTCGCCGATCGCAGCAATCCCAGCGATCAAATAGAAATCATCGAGAGTCAGGATCGCTAAATTGTATTTGTTTTTTTAGCGATTGCAAGGATCGTAGTGATCAAATGAAAACCAGCCTGCTTTTCTAGATGTACCAAAATTCCAAAACGGTTTCAATGTTGCTTAATTGATCCGGCCGGCAATAACACAAAAAGGCAAACCGGTATTAAAAAAATGTATGTAAATTTGTTCTTCTTGAAATATTACATCGTGTATGCTTCAGTCTTATTGTCCAAATTCCGTAATCATCCTGTTGTCTTTCTTGTGGTTGCCGTCTGTTTCCAGGCTGCAGACGACCATTAAGTGGTGATTTTCAAATGGCTACGGTTACTATCAAATTCCAAAACAGTCTCAATCGGTATATTTGATTCACTTCAACCAGTTATCAATGCTGATTAAATCCGCTGAAAACCCAAGCCATTTTTATCATCTTAGTAGCTTTAGTAATTAAGCATGTTCAGCGTGTCTTACCCAAATTGCACGCTAAGCGTGCTATAATTCGCACACTTACCGTGACATATGGCACGCTACAAAAAAACAAAAGGTCTAGCGTGTTAAATTTACCAAAACAAAGGCAAGTGTGTCCGTCTTTTTTTTCCAATTTAATATGCGCATATCCGTGATCTACGGCACGCTAAGAGTGTCGTGCAAGCGTGTCGTGAGCGCGCTTTCACCTTTAGCATCAAATTCCTGTGGAGGGTCACATTTGTAATGTGAGAAACTGGGCACGAGACTTATGCAACGACAGAGAGAATCCAACAGAGATACTATCTTATAAAACAATTCGCCATTATTTTCCCTTAACTTTAACCTACCTGCATACTTTGGTATATCGTCACAATAGATTGCCTCTCCTGTGGCTTGTTTAGCTGCAGATAAGTGAGGTATCGGCCTGCCGACCACATCCTCCGACGGCTGCTCACTGGGTACTTCCTGAACCAACCATGAACACACAAAGTATGTACGCATTACGAACCTATAAAATCTCGGCTAACAATAATGAGGTATCAAAAGTGTGGGTTCATCTGTTGAGTTTGCCCGCGCTTGAAATTGGTTTTAGGTTTGGTGTTCAAAAGTTGCTAGATTTTGTGCCAAGTGCTGATTAACCCACGAAGTTGTGACCGATTAAATTTTATGAGAATATTTTCTTAGGCTACTACTAAACTTCTCCATTTTTAGCAAAAACAAAAAGATCCGGCAATCCCTAATACTGAAGACAAAAGTGACGGCCCATTAAGAAATGTAATAAGATACGTTCTTTCATTCGCAATGTACCTGAAACGTTTGTAAACTTTTAGAAGCGTCTCTCTCAAACAGTTTCATTCCACTCCTAAAGCGTCTGGGAAAGAACTCTTCGTGAATAGTCTGCAATTCATAACAGACAAAGATAAGTTGACATAAGGGACGCTATAAGGGTTAATTTTACTGTTAGTTCACGACGTTGAATGAGAGGTTAAAATTTTTGTCGAAACGTTAGTTTTCTCCTCTCCTCAAAACCCCTTACATTTTCCGCAAATTCAAGTTCAAGATCGCTTGGTGGATGTGCCTCCGTTGAATCACTTTAAAGTTAAAGTTAATATCATCTTTATTTACCTTAGCTTGATTACTAAGACATTCAGAAACGTTTAGGTAGAATTTGAAGAAGAAGCTGGTTGCAAGTGACTGCCTGAATTGTACTTGTCCTCCTGGAGCTCCTGGTGCCAGCGGAAGATCTTCGGCTAACAACTGACAAGCATCTGTGATTATATTCTCACTCCATTTGCTGAAATAACAAAAGTAAAATAACCCAATCATTACCGCTTCTACAGAGCATAAAGGACGTTTAAGCTACCTTCCAGGGAAGGGGCTATTTCATGAGGGTTTGTTTGTGATGGCCGTCATTCTTAAAGAAGAGAAGTGTAGTAGAAAGTACAATATACCAACCACTTGAGTGTGTTTGTTGATTTGAATTAAAACGAGCTTCCCTTTCATTCAAATAGACCTTATGCCTTACGGGAAAGCCGCAATTGCTCACTGAAAATTGACGGAATTTCACGACAGTCTTCACGTAACTTATATATCTTAGCCCAAGGGCGTAGCTATGGGGCGAAGGGCATAGAAAAGATAAAATAACCTAGCTATCGACAAGGGCGAAATGCAAACGCTTTCCTTTGTTCCAATAAATTTACATAGATGCTGGCATGTGAGTGAAATCGCTCTATTGATTAGAAAAAAACAACATCTAAGAAATGAATGCCGGATCCTAAAAACCTGTAGGTAGACAAGTTTTAATTTTTTTTGATTGGCCACTTTTGTCCTAAAAGAACTAAAACCGAGGTCCTACCGTCCATTGAGACCCTTGATAGTTTTCAGAGCCATAACTGTTGTAGGAGCCATTCCTCCAAAGCTAAAACTGCAGTCTTTGATCTTCCATGAAGGGACGTTCCCTTGCTTTTCTAACAGTACCTTCATGCCGGTGTTGACTATGGCAATGTCATCTTCCCGCCGACGAGCTTGTTTGAAGGCGAACACATATTCGTCCTTGAAGCAGAACAGAAGTGTCAATAACTGACTGAAGTGACATTTTAGATCGAGTAGAAGTGTCACGCAAACCACCCGGGTGGAAATCTTGCTCATCAACGTAAAACTAAAACATTTGATGTGGTGGGACACCACGCACTACCCTGAGTGCCAGAGACTTTTCTAGCGCGGTTTCCGGTTTCTGTCAAGTCTTTATAGTTACCCGCGCTTCGCCGCTGGTGGCTTTGGCTTAAGGCCCGACGCACGCGAGAAAAACCTCTGTACCCAGGGTAACCACGCACCGAATTATATCAAAATCAGCTGAAAACACTAAAAAGGACAGAAAAATTGCATCGCTGCAAATCGCAGCCCAAAGGTTCCCAAATGGAATGGTGCACACCTTTTGATTTTCCGACCGTAATTTTCCAGTTTTACCATGGAAATGGTAAGTATCGCATCTTACATACTACAAGTTGCATTTTGCCCATCTTCTCGTATCTGAAAAACTAATGATGAAAGCAACTGGGACAAGAATCGTTACCTTTTCTGTGAAAGGAATGAGAATGTTAACAAGAACTTCATTCGGCTCTAAAACAGTTTTTCTGTATCCTGTAAAAAAATTCTCATCCAGTCTGATTTCTCTGATTTTACCTTTGAAAGCAATGAAAAGACATGTAAAGAACATAATAATTTTGTTTACCCTGTTTCTGACCCACTATACTTCTCAGGGGAAGGAAGCGTTTTTGACGTCAGTAGTGTTTCAGGAGATGCATTTCTATAGCAACGTATACTTAGACAAATGTGACCTGAGCAAGATCTCTGACATCGATGGAAGTTGTTCGTTTTTCTATCAGCGTTTGTCCTAATCATCCCGAGAAACCACAAAGGTTGTAATGGAAGCCATCAAGCCTACCTAGCCGTGCTTACGAAGAGCAGCTCATGGCTCTTCAACTTTTGAGCTGGGTGATGGACTAATTACCAGCCCTCGCAAAACTAAAACTTCAAACAGCTAGGACATGGCCAGACATTGCAGAAACGGGAAGCGTTGTGCACAAGATCAGACAGGAGCCAAAGAAAATACTTAAGAGAGGCCTGGAGATCAAAATGGACACAGCTGAAACGGTTTCAAAAGTATAGGAAAGCAATTAAGGAAGTGTGGAAAGAACTAGCTTCTGAAGGAATAAAATAGTGAGATGAGTCACATGAGACAACTGGTGGGCGAGGAATAAACAACCGACTTCTGGTTAGTCGTTACTTATAAGAAAAAAGATAAAGATAACTAAGCTTTGGATCGATTTGGACGTAAGAGGGTTGACATCAGCGATGGTTTCTTTGTATGTCTTGGTACAAGGGCTGACTCGTAAACTAAATCATGAAATAATGAAAGTGTGAATTTCATATTATTGGAACTGCGGAATGAAGAAATAAATACAAAGACGATACTCGCAGTTAAAGACTCAACAGGCCTAGGCTTTCTTTACGCAGCTGCATAAACTGCGCCTTTAACTGCGAACATCGTCTTTTCATTAAAACTTCATTATTATCATATTCCTAATAACTCAAGGGAGTGGACAACCCCATGAAAGAGGTATTCCCTCCCGGCCTAATACCTCCTGATGCCGCCAACAACAGTTTGCATCTTGCAGCCATAAACAGAGGATTGAGGTCTGATATCGGACTAGCAGTCATAATATTTCCCCCAATCGCCTAAAAGAATAATAGAACGAAGAACAAAATAAGGAATCTCTATCACTTAGGGGAAAGCTGACGGGAAACGTTTGGGGTTTGTTGAAAACAAATTTAACCACCTTGATATATCTCGTGTGTGCAATTCCTCGAGGTGGTCCGCCTTAAGATATGAAAGTTGATAACTGGGTTGCTTAGGAAAATCAGATTGTTGAGAGAATTTTGAGACATTCTTGCTTTCTTAATCATGCGAGGATAAACGTCAGTTAAAGCGTGGGAACGTGGTTAAACTGACTGCGAAGGTTGGCTTAGAGATCAAACCTCACCGCAATCGCTTCTTGCAAATGTACCTCCAATCGTGGACAAAGGACTTTAAGACAGTGGTGCAGTACCCGTGATTAACTAGAGACCTTTAGATTCGAGGACGAGAACGGCTACGAGTACGAGATTTGATTTAAGGTGATTCCCTAGTAGAGCGGTTTTCACTTGACTGTCGAAAGTAATTGAGGAATTGGTTTGGTTTTGGTTTTACTACGCCCTTTGGTTGGCTAGTGTATTTACTTTGGTTTTGGTTTTACGACAGTCAAGTGAAAACCGCTCTAAAAGAACCTAACATAGATTGTATATGAAACTTGGTACACTGATGTAACAAGTCAAGAAGATGATAAAAAACTAATAAAAAGTGGGGGTCACCGTGCTCGTTTTGACGTCACAATGCTGGCAAATACGGCTATTTTGGACCTTCTGACAAAAACCGCGCGCAGCCCAAAACTAGACAAAAAGGAAAGATTTTTTCAATGATGCATGTGGTACCGCACAGAGTTTGACTTTTATGTATTGTTTATCTACTTACGTACCATAAAAATGCCTTTTAATGCCCTTGTTTTTACGTCACGCTCCAAAGTAGAATTAAATTGGACACGCGCTATTCGACACGTGATAGCTCAATCCGTACAATTTAGTAAAATTGCCAAAAAACTGAACATAGATTTGTGCCAATTTTTTTCTCACCGAAAGGAAGCACTGTCCTTATTAAAATCATGAAATAAAAAATGGGGGTCACCGTACTCGTTTTTACGGTAGAGCTGCAGAAAGTGCGCAACAAATGCATTTTGCTTGATTTTTGACAGAGGACTGGGGCGAGCTTAAAATAGAATGTACGTGAAAGGGGGAAGAAAGTATTAAAAAATCCGTTTTTACAGAATTTACATCTAGATATCACAATTAGGATACAATGTGATAAAGAAAGCGCTTAAATGAAAATCAAAGTGAATAAGTACAAATTAAACATCCACTATCGAGGTTCTCCGTGAGGAAGTCGAACTCAGCAACACGTGTACTACTTACGTTATGCACATTCCCACCACACTGAGTGTCACCTCGGGAAGAAACAACCGCAAGCAAAAATTGCAATAGCGTTTCTCTCCGGTTAACTTCATTTTAATAATGTTACTTCACATGCTCTTTTTTACGAAGGCCATCTTGTTATGCGCAGTAAGAGATGCGTAGTGCAAAACCAGGGAATCACCTTAAAGTTTTTCAAGTATTGTCAAAAAATGGACACTCATGAATTCTTCATTGTACTTTTTTTCACCAGGAAAGTTAGCACTGTTATCGCTATTGAAGGAGGTTGAGCCCTCTTCCGATTACAAAATGCTAAAACTTGTAACATTTGATAACTTGTTCCCGCCACTATGACACTCTCGATAAAACGCGAAGTAGAATGACGACAGCTACCACGTTTTCCCGCCAAAATGACGCTGCCTCACGCGCGAGCCTTATTTCCTACTGAGAAAATCTCGTACTCGTAGTCGTTCTAGTCTTAGAATCTAAAGGTCTCCAGTGTTTTTTTAGCATCACTTTATGGGAAAGCGGAGCTACCGATAGCTACTACGAAATGCGTTAGTTACAGTTTTCTCCTTCCCCGCCCAATGCAAAGTCTAAAACTCACGCAAAAAGCCTGTGGGTACATTAAATCAACATAGAATGTTCTTAGTCCCCTATTTTTCCGTAAGAAATTAAAAGTCTAGATCGAAGGCTTTGCGTTACGGGCGACCACCTTAGATGAGTGTGAAGTCTTCTTAGGTGGCGGGGGACGTTTCGGGAAGATTAGTGTAAAGCTAGTGTAAAAAGAGCCACAAATACAAATTCTTTCCCTTTGTCCATGATTGTAGCCTTACTTTAATAATGCCATAATAAACCTTTCTTCGTTTTCAAGATCGGTCCTTTTCCCTAGGCAAGGACTCTGATCTATAACTTTTCATTAGTATGAACATGGTATAATCGAGGTTGCAAAGTATGGTTAAAATATTAACCGTATTGTAAACAAACAGAAAAGAAACTTACACCGACATTTCTTATCTGATGACCGGCAAACCACTTGAGCATGTAAAGTATTGCAGCAAACCATCTCGTCTTGTACTCTAAAGTTAATAATTAATTATTATAAGTGTAAATCGTAAGAGGGTGATCTGAATAACCGCCAACTTTATTGAGTGTCCATAGGCTCTACGAGAGTCAAAAGAAATGAGCCTAGGCTGCCGAGAAGGGGGAGACTCAACGTTCAAGAAATCTGCCAATTTATTTCTTGTAAAATACTGAAGCATAAAAAAGAAACTACCCCAAAAAAAGAAATACATTGAGGGTCAACAACTGACAGGGGAGTGAAAGAATTAGGGAATCGGGCCATTCCAGTGGAAACTTACCAAGGAAATTGAGCATATGGAATGTTCCCGGTCGGAATGTACTAAACGAAAGTTCGTGCTCTACGTCTCCAAACTCATCTTTGCTAACAGTTTTGCGACCGTGTTTCAATAACTGGGACCGAGTTGTGCAGACGGTAAGCGCAATTTCTAAACGTTAATCGTCAGTCCCGAAGTTTGCTCTAGTTATCATTTTGTCCAAACAATGAGCCGACTGGTTAGTCCAAGTACATAAATGGTAAACAACGTCGCTCTTGACCAATGATGGGGCAAAAATGTTTTATTGTCAATGCAAATTCGGTTTTATGTACCTGGTAAAGATTCTGTGGCTTCCAAAAGAACCTCTTCCAGAGTAGACAGTGTAACAGATGCACCAAAGATAATACCATCTCTGGTGTACTTCGCCACATTCAGTTCTGGGATATGGGTGGCAGCTATCAGGATTGGATAGTTTTGACTCTTGAACTTCGTCTCAATTCCTATAAAACACGATTGACGAAACGAGATATAAAATGCTTAAGTAGGAAAATGCTTAGGGGAGGGTGTAAGGCGGGATGGTTTTTGTTTAGTGAGTTAGTTAGTTTGCTTGTTTTTTTCTTTTGGAGTTTATTTTTTACCAATATTTTCGTTGAACATTTGCACTCGTTCAGCGTATGCGGATAAAAAGAGTTAAATCAGTTAAGAGCGCGTGTCCGTAAAAATCAAACATATCGCGGCAAGGGTGGAAAATTCGATTTCTTTCATATTTTAATGTTACATAGGCTAGGGTATAACCAAAATCACTGTATGGTTTTTTTGGTGAAATATCCTTTTATTTCAGAGATAAATGCAAATAAGCAAAATCCGTTAAAATCATCATTTGAGGCGTTCAATTATTACATGGGTTTGAAAGCCTCGCGTGCAAAAACCGATTACTCTACCGTCTTTAAAACATCACAGCCTTCTTTTACAACTTCTAAATATCAGTTAAAATGATTTGGGGAGATAGTGCTCTGTTCTTTGTATACAAAATAATTTAATTTCGAAAGCATACAATTTACTTCAGTAAAAGTAATGCCTGAAAAAACATAATTTTCACCATGTGCGAAACCTTCAAATCTATTAAGCTGCTGGTGGTTGAATCTTAGAAGGATGGTCTATAGATTCCTGTAAAAATTTCTTTGGGCAAATGATTACTATCGACGCGAGAGCTTTACAAAATCTGTTAAAAATGCAGGTATTTGACCTTCCGCAGTCAACTTTGAAGTTGCGAGTCGGACATAAAATTTAGTCCCTTCACCTGTCTAAACCCACAGTAGATTAAAATAAGCAGATAGAAAACCGTTTTGAAATGTTCTTACCTTATTATGAGCAGTAAAGGACCGGTCCAAAGATCATTTTAGCACGATTTTCGGGTCGTTCGTCGCTTGACCTCTGGTTTGTAACGTGTGCAATTTACACCTCACACCCGACACACCGCGACAACTTTCGACGTCTTCAAAGGTCGAAAACCGATCTTTGATCAGTTTTAGGCGAATTTTAATACGATTGCATCTTCTTCGACGGCTTAGCCCTTTTTTAAACAATGCTTTACACTGCACGAAAGTATATATCTGACCGGTGCTACAACGACACAATAATTTCGACGCTGTTCGTCACGCAATACTGTCATGTGCATTTTCACGGGAGAGGAGTGGTGGTGCTTGAAAGTACATGTAGTAGACCTAGAAACCCTTTATACACGACTAAAGAGTTTTTCTAAAGCCAGTTTATCAACGAATACTACGCATTTGCACGATGGCGTTACTTTACTACTAGGACCAGAATCCTTTTCGTATTTTCCTTTCATGTTTTTTTTTTAAATTTGGTAATCCCAGCGAGATCAAAAGCCCTGATTTGTACAAGAAAGCGAAACTCCTGAGGATTCTGGTCGTACCAGTAAAATGGCGTCATCGTGCCAATGGCCTTTTTCTTCTTCTTGCTTGCTTCATCTTTGCTAAACTATAGTTTCTACTTTAACCACTCTGGCACTCTACAATCTAGCGCTGTTGTTAGTTACGACATAGTAAAGATCGACAAAAAAATGAACCTGTTCGCACTGCGACAGAAAATAGAGTTTGGTCTTTGCAAAAAAATGGAAAATTTCCTAATTACCAAAACTTTAAAGATGCCTACAGCTTTTTGTCAGGCAACAAAATCCTCTGTTCCTTTTATTTTGACAGCTATCCTTCGTTGGGTCATCTTATTTCGCGAACGTTACCAATTAACGTTATTGGTTACACTAAACACTCGCGTGTCTCATTTGCGAACAGGGTTTCAAAAATAAAAAAGAAGCGAGAATCATTGTTGCAGGCGCTAATCAAAAGGGGTTTGCTGCTAGTTGCGACCTGTTGTACACGAATTTTTGTGAGCGTATCAGTTCTTGGTTTGTATAAAAAGGTTATCAAAGTTTTCTGTACAGATGCTTTGAGACATGTGCCTTTTATTCGTTAAAACAGTGGTTGTTATAATCAAGAGTACCGAAGTCCCCGTAAACACTTTACACAAATGTATAGTGATTTCGTTACGGGCGACTGCGACTGCATGCTTACGTTGGAGTTTGTTCTACAGAATTGCAGCTGCAGCCTTCTCCTAAATTATTCAACAGTTCCAAGTACGGCTTGTTTGGGCAGGTTATGGCACTGATAACGGTCCTGATACCGTTTAATAAAATCGGCCAGTCCGGGAGCTGACAACCAAAATTGTGAATAAACAAAATGACCAGTATTTGGATTTTAACAGGGAAAGACCGTGTCTAAGGGTATCACTATCTTAAGCTATAGATTGTCTTCTGTAACTCTATACCGGATAGCTTTAGTGCAGGCACAAAAAGAAAGCATACCCGATAGGGCTTCTGTTCACGCAAAGAAGGGTGATTTCGGCCCGAAAGAGCAAAGCTGCGACGCGCTGATCACTAAACAGGAGAGTCACATACCGGATAGGTGTTCATACTTTACCGGATAGACCGGATAGCTTTTTGTGTATGCACGTAAAGCTATCCAGTGTAGTGTGAACTTAGCCTTAGTTATTGCCTTTGTTCTCGTTGTGGCCGTTTGCTACTTCACCCTTCTCCACCCCTCTTAATTGGATTGCGTGACTTACAAACAGCTGCCTGCAATTCAAGATGTGAGCACAGGCATTTTTGTGTCATGCTGTTGTAGCAGTCAGATGTAATATCTGGTAATATTTTCAGATACTACGTTCTAAGCTATGTTTAACAAATAACTGAGCCGTCGAAAAAGATGCAGTCGTCTTGAAAAGCCCCGAAAGTTGATCAAAGAATTGTATTCGTCCTGTGAAGACGTTGACAGTTGTCGCGGTGTACAATTACACGTTACAAGACAAAGTTCAAACGACTCCATAATCAGGCTAAAATGGCCTTTGGACTCGTCTTTTACAGCATATTTTAAGGTAAGAACATTTCAAAACGGTTTTCTATCTGCTTATTTTAATCTACTGTGGGTTTAGACAAGTGAAGGGACTAAATTTTATGTCCGACTCGCAACTTCAAAGTTGACCGCAGAAGGTCAAATATCTGCATTTTTAACAGATTTTGTAAAGCTCTCGCGTCGCTAGTAATCATTTGCCCAAAGAAATTTTCACAGGAATCTGTAGACCATCCTTCTAAGATTCAACCACCAGCAGCTTAGTAGATTTGAAGGTTTCGCACATGGTGAAAATTATGTTTTTTCAGGCATTACTTTTACTGAAGTAAATTGTATGCTTTCGAAATTAAATTATTTTGTATACAAAGAACAGAGCACTATCTCCCCAAATCATTTTAACTGATATTTAGAAGTTGTAAAAGAAGGCTGTGATGTTTTAAAGACGGTAGAGTAATCGGTTTTTGCACGCGAGGCTTTCAAACCCATGTAATAAATGAGCGCCTCAAATGATGATTTTAACGGATTTTGCTTATTTGCATTTATCGCTGAAATAAAAGGATATTTCACCGAAAGAACTATACAGTGGTTTTAGTTATACCCTAGCCTATGTAACATTAAAATATGAAAGAAATCGAATTTTCCACCCTTGCCACGAAATTTTGAATTTGTCTGATTTTTACAGACAGGCGCTCTTAAGTTTACCATATCATAATATCACTTGCTTATTTGCAATGAAACCGATCATGATCAGCTATGATCACATTTCGTCTCGTTTGGTTACCTACCATTATTTTATAAGCGCTCGTGGAACATTTGCCAAAGATTGCAGAATTAATAATTCTCGAGAAGCTGGAAAGGAGACAATTGCTTTAGCCTTCAGATAAGAACCCACCTAATTCAGTATTACCAACAACTAATTTTGCTGTTGGGTATTTCTCCTTTAGCTCTAAAAGTTCCGGTAGTGTGGTCGGCCTAATCCAAGTTGTTTTTTGTCCTTTGATAAACAAACTTTTTGGCTTGGCAGCACCTTTAAGCTGAGTAAAAAAAGAAGAAAAGAAAGAAAAGTGAAACCTGCAATACACTTCGCGCTTAAGACCTTTAGATTCTAAGACGAGTACGACAAGGAGTACGAGATTTTCGCAATGCTAAGTAGTGCTCGCCCGTGAACCAGCGTCATTTTGGCGGGTAAAAGTGGTAGCCGTCGTCATTCCTGTAAGAGTTTTAGCGAGAATGTCGTATTGACGGAAACAAGTTATCAAATGTTTGACTGTTTAATCCTTTTGCGATCGGGAGAGAGCTTAATCTCCTCCCATAAAGATAACAGTGCTAACTTTTCTAGTAAAAAATAGTACAATGAAGCATTCCGGAAGGTCTATTTTGTAACAATATACGCGAAAAAACTTTTAATCAAATCTTGTACTCGTAGTCGTCCTCATCCTTGAATCTAAAGGTGATGTTACACGGGACGATTCGCAACGACGATTTTTTGCGCAACACAGCAACGTTGTTGCGACATTGTTTCGAATGGTTGCAACATTGTTCCAACATTACCACGCTCTACGCTTTGCACTCAAGACAGAGCCCTACAGGTTCTCTCAACGTTTTAGTGGATTATTCTGCAGGTATGAACTTTAAGGATTCGTTGCTATATAGCTCTATACGCGAGGACTTGATCGTTAAAAAGATCTAGCGTTGCTTACATTCCAGAAGTTATTTAATTAGTTATAATATAGCCACTCGGAGTACTTGGTGAGAATTTATGTCGGTCAGTTAACGCTTATCTGAGTGTAAACAAGAGCAAAACAAGTTAGGACTGTACCATCAATTCAGGCGGAAAGATGACGTCTTGCGTCGGATCATAAGGAGTAAAATCCTCTGCATTAAATAGCAAATTACCGCCCTGCAAAAAATAACAACAAAACTTTAAATTTCTCAATTTTACTTGGATTCAAACCTCCAAACGAGACCTGATAGGGTCAATTGTAGGTCGCAGACAAATTACAGTTACTAAAGGTTGTTTATAATTGGTTTGGTGGCAACTGCCATTTGTAAAGTCTACCTAGTTTAATTTAAGTTTATTACTAGGCAGAACTAATCTGAAACCAAAACACAGACACAATGAAGATGTTGGCATCGCCACAGGCCTTTTCACATGGTAAACGCCATACAGGCCCAGTAGTATTTTTTCTTTTTCTTAGAATTCGAATACTGGATGCAATCGTGTTGCACTTTGTTTGCCAACTAGTACGTGTGACATTCTCATCCACTAACATGAAGGGGTGGACGTACGGACGGACGGACGATTCCGATTTGTCAGAACCAAAATTTCTTGGATGCATACTAGATAACCCCGGAGGGGGGGGGGACTCCCATATGAAACAGACGGGGATGCTCGTCGAAAATTTTGAATTTAACCAGACCATCTGGGCGTGGCTCAAGCTTTTTGTGACCCCTAAAGGAGACCAATCTGGGCGTGGCTTAAGCAAATTTTGACCCCTAAAAGAGACCGCTTAAAAACACACAAATAAGACATGCAATGAGTTTTAATGATAGAAAGACATAACAAACAAAGTTAAAAAGAAAATTTGACTTCTGTTTCTCTTCGCGTAATTCTGTGTTTCTTTGCGGAACCCTAAACGAGACCTTGGCGGCTTAAAATATTGGCGCTTTGCCCGGAACACCCTAAGCGAGACCAAAATCCAAAATTTACACTCCTAAGCGAGACGACGAGCATCCCCGTCTGTTTCTTATGGGTTCCCCCCCCGGTAGATAACCAAATTTCCTTACCCATAGTGCTCTTCCGAGAGATCCGCTAAAACGTACCTTTTTGTCGTCTTCATGAGAAGTTATTTCATTCTGGTTGACGTCTTTACAGCAGTCACTTGAGACCTTAACGCAACATTCCTGAGACAAACACAGAAAGACCTAAACCAATAACTGGTCGCGGGATAACTTAAAAAATACTCACTTCAATGAGTTGTTTCCCTGAGGCCGCGATACAGACATGTGACAGTAGTCAGCGGATGCCTTTTTTTACAGCTGTTAATTGACCATGGGTTAAACACAGATGGACATTTCACAACAGCAAACATGAAAGAGTGGATGTAGGGATGGATGATTGTCGGAACCAAAATTTCTTTGATGCACAGATAACCAAATTTTCTTACCCATGATGTTCTGCTGAAAGATAAAAAAAACTAAAACGTACCTTTTTGTCGTCTATATGGGAAGTAATTTCATTCTGGTTGAGGTCTTTACAACAGCCATTTGAGACCTTAACGCAACATTCCTAAGACAAACACAGAAACATCTGATTTCAGTTACTGTAGCAAAAAAGGTATGATAAAGGTATGTAAATTCCATGTTTAATAAGGCACTGTATTAAATAGTCCACAGCAAAAAGTATAACAAAAATCGTCCATGTTCATTTAACTTTTTAACCCGTATTTCTTTTATCCGGCGCCAGAGGGTATGTTTTTTTTGGTCTCTCTGGTCTGCAATTAAATTGGGTATAGATTATATCGTTTGAGTAAGAAAAAGGGTAAGGTTTTATGGCTTCTAGAACTGAGTATCTTATTTCAGGAAATAAACACTGCAGTTAAGGTCCTGGAAATAACGCATATTTAGTGGATTAAACATGCGAAAGAGAGGGTAATATTTCAATATGAAGGAAATTACCGCGACGTTCGCAACTCACAGAGAAACAAAACTTGTTGAGACAACAGGAACAAAGTTAAACTTATAAGAAAAAATCCGAGATGGAAACTTTCTTCGTGGTTCTTTCCTTAAATGAACGAAGTGGGTCAAGCGAAAAGATCTGGCCACATCGAGGGTGCTTCATAAGTTCTGTATTCACTACTACCAGCGGATCTCCGACCCTGATAAAATACTCCTTTTTCCTCTACCTTAATGGAAATTAAGGTCATGGAAATTAACGCTCCACTTGATTAACAGCTCCTGCGGCGCGGAAATTAATATTCGCAAAAAATAACCTTAAATACTAGGCTATTTGCTCGATGGCGTCATTTTACTACCACGACCAAAATTCTTTTCGTTTTTCCTTTCATATTATTTTAACTTTGGTAATCCCAGCGAAGGTTGAACAAAAAAAGCTCTAATTTGTACAAGAAAGCAAAACCCTGAATGATTCTGGTCGTGGTAGTAAAATGACGCCATCATGCAAATGGCCTATCAACGCACATTTTTGAAATTCTCGTTAATTTCATGAAGCGTTAATTTCCTATGATAAGGTCTGTCACAATGATGAAAATTATAACGATGACGATAATCATCATCAATCATTATTCATACTTTGAGAACAGGGGTTCGGGTTCGAAAAAGGGGAGGGAAAATCTCATATTTTGGTCTGAACTAGGACTAGAATTTATAGGAAGCAACACACCTCTTTCAAAAGCTTCCCGGAATACCCCCGTTATAAAGGTACCTCACACGAAGTTTTTCTTTGGAATCAACGTCCAGACACCTATAAAGTAGGAGGCTGTTTAAGGTTACATTTATTTACCTTTGCGAACGTTTTGAATCCTGCGATGATTGGTCTGTAACCAGTACATCGGCATAAGTTACCTGCAATTGCCAAAAGGGAAGTATGCATGATAAAACAAGTGGAGGGGTAGGGGGTGTACGGGAGTACCCTGCACTACCCTGTACATCGGAATAAATTACCTGGGAGTGCAATTATATTACCAAACAGGAAGTATGCATGACAAAATAAGTCGGAGGGGAGAGGGGGGTACACGGTAGGACCCTGCACTATCTATTTCATTAAGGGGTTTTATTTAATATTTCCGACGAGCATCTCGGCCCCTTTCATATAGGGGGCCCCAAGGGGTTACGTGCTGCACTCCTAGGTAATAGGTCGCATCCTTCTTTCGACTTCTGTCCTTTCTGCGCAGCTTTATCAGCTTTAAATATCCGTAAAACGGAGCACTATTGGAAAGAGGGGGGAGGGACGGGGTGTAAAAAAGCGCATCTTAGGCTTCCGGTTATTCTGGGAACTAGAGTTTGTTTTTTTAGAGCGGCTGGACGCTTCGGTGTTGGCCACAGGCCGAAGTCACGAGCGGCGAAGCTTTTCGCGCCAGTCACAATAAAGACTTGACCGAAACCGCAAATCGCGCATGAAAAGTCTCTGGCACCCTGGGTAGCTTCACTACGAGATCCGTCAGAACTTAAAAGTACTGTTACACGAGTTACCAAAGTGAAATTAGGACCATAGACTTTGGACCAATTTTAAGTAAAAAAGGAACAAAATGTAACTATACATTATCACACATATACACGTACACGAGGAAGTAAATAAGTACGTAGACATGATTAAAGTCGATCTAAAACGTCTTAATTTCAGCCTCAAGTATTTTCTAGTTGTAGGCGCTGTATGGACACAGTTTGCTTTCAATGTGCGTACAAGCTGTGGAAGAAAGTTTCTGTTAAGTTCGTTAAATGACGTTTATTGACGTAGAGGTAAACTTAATGAAGTTTAATCTCACTATCAAAACCAAACGCTCGTTTTCGAGCCATGAACTATGACAAGAGTTTCATACCTTCGAAAGCACTTTCTATTTCTTTCTGTGTTGGTACAGGGTTGTTCCTCAGAAGGGTGTACATTGACATCACAATTCCTGGTGTACAAAATCCACACTGGGACCCATGGGATTTAGCAATTCGCTCCTTAATAAGTAGAAAAAAGAAACAGAAAAAAAATTATAACAGTGCTATAAGATATGTAAATGTGGTTGTCAGTGATTTCCAGAAAAAAGAGTTATTGTTCGATTAATAACTAGCTTCTCTGAGACATCGCCCTTATATATAAGCAGAAGCCAATAATCCAGGGTGAGCAACCCTTTTGTGCCCATGCAACGGGGTTTTTTTTTTTTGATGACCGGCTTATTTTCAGATCGATTGTCCCGCCAATTTTGACCATCAAATAAGTCTTGCAAATAAGTCAGTGTAGATACGGAGACGACAAGAAAATAGTATACTTACCTTTCTCTTTATTTTGTCATTATCGAACAATGAATACACACAGATACGAAGCGGTCCTTTCATTTTCGTGGTGATAAAGTACTCTTGACCATGACCAATACGATGCTTAAAAAACAGCGTTGCAAAGGCTGAGTAAGGGAGTAGCATCCTCCGAGTGACGGGCTTCTGATAGTATAAGATATTTTTACTTTTTATTTTATTCTTTAAAACTATTCTTTTAAAAAATAATACTTAAAATATGTACCTGTACAGGATGGAGTATAGTCTTGGTGCTTCCAATTCCTTCCACTGTGGTAACTGCCATCCCATCCACTGCACACAACGGCAACAGGCATCCATTTGCAGAAAAGTGTATTAGCAATGTCAAGTTTAACTGCCCATATGCATATCAGGCCGTATCATAAGTTATTGACCTTAGAAATGCCTTAGATCGCTCTTGTAGAATTATAAACCCTGTTCCGTTGGTGACCCTGTCATTATCCGATTGCGTTCAAAGCCACTGGTGCTGTATTTGCGCAAAACGAGAAAATGCCCAAAGCACGTCTAAATAATTAACAATAATTGACGATGTTGGGCAAAATATTTTGATTTGCCAGTGGCGAGCAGTTATTTGCAGGTCACGCGGAGGGCTCTCGGCCAATGAAAAGGAGGAAAAATTTCCATCCAATGATAAAATCTGTTACGTCGAATTCACCAGAGATGCAAACAAAAATAAACTGCCCCGTTATCTCTTTATGTGCCTTCCCTGCACATAACCACTTCTAATTAGTCTAGCCTCGAAAAAAAGTGCAAACTCGAAGCTAAAAACATTTTTGTTAATCAACTTAAGATTTCGCTTTAGTTTACCGTTCACCTAGGTCCTACAGGTGTGAACTGTCTAGTATAAAGCAATCATATGTTCAACAAAAATGGGAAAGAGGAATAAGAAAACAGGAGAAAGGCAAACAAAAACTAGGAACTGAGTTTTATTTTCTTAAGACTTTACTTTCATTGTGCACAGGTCTAAAACGAAAAAGTTGTACTTTTACATCATAAAAGAAACATACTGTAAATAATCTTATAGACGCTCAGGGCTTCTTTTTAATTTTAGGAGCCTAAGACGGGGCGTTTAATAGAGAAGAGAAGTTTGGAAAATAGAGCCGTTCATTCTTAAAACTGAAACAAACTCCATAAAACTGATATGCTTAGGCCCGGTTCAGACGCCGAACTTTTCATGACTCGACCCTAATTCGTATTAAGGCTGACCCAAATTATTTAGACCGGCTGAAATGATTCAGACGCCGAAATTAATTCCGGCCGAACAATATTCAAAAGGCGAAAAATGTCCATTACGGGCAACTGTCATGCGTGCAAAATACGTTATAATAATTTATGCACTAGGTTCGGCTCATGAAAAGCGCGGCGTCCGAAGCCAAATACACCACAGTTTATAAATGGGAAACTATCCAATCCATTCAGTGATAGGCCGTTTAGAGGTCCATATTGTTATTTAAATCGACTTAACTGACTTCCATTTCAGAATCGTGACTTTTAACTTGACATTGATCGAGATGCAATGCGCAAACTCTTGTTAATCGAGAAAAATATGAATGAAGAAATTATCATGTCTATTAGACAGGGGGCGTTTAATACAAAGCATAGTTGGGGAAGGCTTTTACTACAGAAGAGACCAGGGGTACTACCATATAAAAGTGACGGGGGTGCTCGTCAGAAAATTTTGAGAACACCCGTAAAAGGTACCCGAATCTTGTTTTATGGGCGTGTTCCAAATTGATTTCCACCCTAAGAGAAAACCAATTAAACAATATTATTATTGTTAAATAAATTATATCACTGGCACTAAAAAATTTTAATAGTAATAAAGGTAATTTTTGAACACTTTCTTCTCAAGGACTTTTTGAAAGTATTGTCATAAATTTTTCTCTGGCAGCAGTCATTTTAGGTATTAGCACCCTAAGCGGTACCAACCCGCAAATTTAAACCCCTAAAAGGTACCAGGAGCACCCCCGTCACTTTCACAGGGGAGTATCCCCCGGGGGGAAGAGAAGGGCGTCTACTAGATCATTTACCGTATCTCAAATGAGAAAAGATAAACAAGTTTAAACACCGTACAAATGTTGGCCAGAAAATGGTTTACGTAGCCTAAAACGAAGTGGTTTTAATTGCGGGAACGTGAGGTCACAAAGCAGGTCAACAAGACAAAGCTGAGTGCTCTATCTAAAAAATATGTTTATTCTTAAAAGGATACTTTATCTTTTGTTTTTCATGATCATATCTTGAGATCATGACAGTACAAGCCCCACATCCACCTTCACTGCATCCAAGTTTGGTTCCTGTCAAGCCCACTACGTATCTCATTGTTAAGGTTTAATCAAATTATCTCGCGGCTCAGTTTGGTCCGCAAGGAAATAAAAATACAAAATCATCTGGGCCCAGTCACCCACCGCCGCCATATTAAACATAGGAAAGGAGTCGTTCACATGGGCCTACTAAAAATGCGTCCAGTAAACAAGCAGTTTCATACGACGAGTGTTAACCCTAACAGATGTTCTTTGTAAGGGCAACAAAGGATTTCAGAGTAACTGTGATCAAATTGGCTGAAAACTGGTATATCTGAATGTTTGTTGAAACCAGATTTATAGACGAGAAATATATTTTACTGGAACAAATAAATGAAGAAATGAATAGATTGTACTTTGGCTTTAAAAAGCTGCCGTTTAATTCCTACAATCGTATATTTTCAACTCATCTCAGTAGGTTAGGCCTTCATCGTTTCATGCATGTTGTCACCGTGTCGATTCTCGTATTTCATAATTTGTCATAATTTATGCCTCGTACTCTTTTTGGCACAGTACTCAATTCGGCTTTTTTTAGGGCTGCAGTGCTAAAATTTACAGATTTTCTGCAGAAAAAAATCATTCGGTGTAAACATTCCTATGAATTCACAGCTTTCCTCTCCAGTAGTATTATTTGTTTTTCTGTATCTCATAAAATTAAATCCTTTTTTCTTGGATCTTATTTTTTAGCTATTTTTGATTGAAAGGGAAAACCAGTTTCCACGCCGCGTTCTGGCATCAAAGGATACAATGATTTCGAACATATTCGAGTAGAGTCATTTCGGGCTTTGGATGTCGTTCTGTGACCTAGAAATAAAAACAAATTCACAAATACTCTCGCTCAAGACTGATTATGTCATGTGGTCTGAGGGCGTGACAAGCCGCCGTTTAACTTGATAAGCTGTCAAACAGTGACCCTCTTTTCAGCTTAAGTGTGAAGGCCCTGGGGGGGGATACCCCTTTATGCAAGCCATATAGGTGTGTGCCGCCCCAAAGGGTAAGGTTTTTGCGCCGTTTTGGTCTGAAAACCGGTATAGACTTTGCCCATTTTGGTCTGGAATTGAGTAAGACTTACGAGGGACCTACGGTAGTGTATGAATGTATTCGTCGTTTCAATTCCAGTTAAAAAAGAACGAAAGTGTAAGATGCGAATTCGAAATGTATGCATTGCATTATCAAAGTACTTACAGTTGAAATATGCAGTCACTATACCATGAAAAATCTCGATTTGCTTGATCAGGGGCCGCATGGAATCGTTGGGTAATGATGACGCTTCTATTGCTCACGCCCGCATAGTATGAAATGGTTAGCATGACGTAAAACAGAAAATTGCCCGAAGGAACCGCTTAGGATTTTGTGACACTTATGGAGCTTTTTCACATGACGTCACGGCGGCCATATTGGTGTTCCAAAACAGTAAAACGGCGGCCATGTTAGTGTTCCAAAACAATCCTGTGGTATTTGAACTTTTTTCTTATATAAACGCTTTCCTTTGTTCCGATAATTTTTTGCGTTGTGAGTTCAGTGACATTCTCTGAAGCAGCTGTTTTGAAATTTATGGACCAAAAGACACTCGTTGAGCGCTGATAAAGTTAAAAGAGGCGTGTAACTGTGTAATACATGTATAAAAACACTTGGAGAGTTTGCCAGACACGACTTCATCATTTACAAATCTTTGACTGGAAACGATTTGCCAGACACAAATCTCTTTGGAGGAATAAGACTCCCTATGCAAACGAGAGCATCAACGCCTAGCTTATGACTAGCAGAACGATGGACGATTAACGAAATTCGCAGACAATTAAATTCTGTACTAACGTATTCACAATGATTTCCTGGTCACAGATGTCCTTCTATAAGTCTTTTTTGAAGTATTGTCTCCATAGTTAAAAAAATGACTAAGAACGCGCGACCGTGAATTGATCAAAGCTTCTTTCTAAGGCTTAATTTCCGGCTAATGGAATGAACTGTATGTAAAAAGTGCGAGACAAATATGGAAAATTACCACTTCTAATCAAATCTTTTCCTGTAGTTTAGAATAAAATAAACCAAAATATTCTCGAAACTGGCTGGGTGTTTTGATGACAGCTGGGTAAATCGACCTGAATCAGTTCACAAAATCTTGCGTTTCCCGTTTTTATCTCACCTATTGCATGGAATATGTGTGGAAATCTTCAATATGAATCGGTATATTTCAAAGAACTACACAAAGATCAAGAATACGATTGACCGACAACATAGAGAGGGGGGGCAGCTTTAGTGTCAACTATTACTATTTGCCAACGAGGCAACCGAGCTAAGAAGCGAGGTTGCGACGGTGGCAGTTTCATAATCCCGCGCAATGTGGGGAAAAACTCTCAAATTCTGCGTAAACCTCTAAAATTTGCATTTTTGACCATATTTTGGTTTAAGTAAGACCCCATATTTGGGCAGTGACGTCATGATGTTGTATTTACAATTCGTGGCTCGAAATTGGGTGATCCCGTGTGCAGCTGTTCGTTTTCTGTTCAAGAGGCCCTAACTGGTGAGCAAGCTCTAATACGATTTCTAGTTTGAAAGGGCTATTAGTACTCTGATTTGCTTTATAAATTGTGTTTAAAGCAGCAGCTATAGGAATTTATTAGGCTTTTGTAAACGCTCCAATTTTTGTCATAACCAGCTTGTTCTTCGCAGCTCGATTTACTTTATTGAGGTAGCGTGTTCGCTTCTCGATTCAGAACCAGGGTTTTCAGTATTACCTTTTCCTTTGTTAATATGAATTCTATGCGATAGTTAATCAAGGAATAGGGATGTATTCTCGAAAAGTTTAATATCAGAACCAGCGTGATCTTCGCAGTTCGATTTACATTGAGCCGGTCCTCGCCTCCCGTGAGGAATGCAACGCATTTGAGGACCTTTTGTTTTTTAGAAGTTATTTTTGCCCCTGGAGAGATTTTTGTCAACCAGCGTGTCCTTTTGCAGCTCGATTTACGTTGAAGACAGCCCTAAACTACCATGAGCAATGCCACGAATTTGCGGACCTTTTGTTTTAAAGACCATCACTTTGAATCATTTTTCCTTTCGAGAGACTCTTGGTTTTGTCCTGTGCCACTCACTCATTAGATCTTTGTATTTTATTCAAGCTTTTTTTTTTATACCTCCGGATACATTCCGCCCCATTCTTGCGCTTTTCACACATTTTGCTTACAACAACTTTTTCATATGTATAGTACAATGCGGAATATTTTTCTTTTCCGCGATGATTCCTTTGATTGACGAAAGAGCGGAATTTAATTTTAATTTTTAATTTTAACAATCAAAGGCATCACTTGAACTATATTCTACTTTCTAACGTTTATAGTTTTGAATTTCCATAAAATATGAGTGCTAACTTGCACCAATTTACCGACAAAGACAACAAAGCTTCAAGCCATGTTGTTATTTTTTTATAGAGGTGAAAGCCTAGAATGTACCCAAGTTTTTTTTCTAAAGTTGAGTGCCATTCTTTTCTATAGCGAAATCCATCGTAAACCTCTAAAATTATGCAACAAATCGCGAAGATCTGGATAGGCACATTCCACAAAAGATAAACGAATTCGCCTCGTTGGCACTTGCCGGAAGGTACCCCTAGTTATAATAGGTGATACATTATCAGGCGTGGATCTAGGGTAAATACTGACCGATTTTTTAACGAGCGCCGAAGGCGCCAGCTTCTAGAGGGGGTGCGAGGGCATGCACCCTAGCGAATTTTTTTGGATTTTTGCTACCTAAAGTCACCTTTCCTGGGTTTCTGAGTCATTCAGTCAGGGTATTGACCAGATTTTAACTTGGAAAGTGTTTTTCATGAAAAATATATTTAATCATGAAAAATCTGACCGATTTTCGTAAAACGGTGGAAACCGGTGTAGATCCGCGCATAATTATGGTCAAAATTTTATAACTACCATACCCAAAGGCTGAAAGCCACATTTATGAAAGACATAGTAATTCGTCTCAACAATTTGTTTTCGTGAAAAGCAATGAAAACAAAAACAAGCAAAACTTCAGAACACAACAACAAACAGAAGAAAATGGCAGTTTCGGAAATCAAAGCGAGTCTAGCGGAGGTAAAAAAAATTATTTGCGCAGACATCTGTTGTTGCATAATGCAAATTAAGGGTGCGTTTCTTTACTAAAATCCAAGATCAGTAGGATTTTTCGTTAAGAAAAGAAACGATATATCCAAAAAATGATTATTATTCATTCATTCCCATAGAGACGACCCACAATATCCCAGTATTCCGGAGGAAAAAAGAAGACGGTTGCTGACAATATCGTAAGTTTGCTGATTTTTTCATTGTATTCTGGACGATTAGCTCAAGGATACTGCTTCTGACGGGCCAAATGAAGACGAATCTTGCAACAACATAATATGTTGAGTTGCAAGTTATGTATTGGAAAATTAAAGTCTTGCAAGACGCGCCGGCGAAGTTTCTCCCTGTGAACTAAAAAAGTGCAGGTCCTGTTTGTATTGCGTTTTTACCAATTTTATCCGGACAAAGCGGACAAAATCGATTGTTTTATCCATGCCTCGGGGTCAAAAATTGCCTTCGAGATGAGCAGTGTTGACAAACAGCTGACCTAGAAGCAATAGTACCATCCCTCCCATAGCAAGTACTGCATTGTCGCGCAGACGCGGTCGCTAAGCTTGAATATTCACGTCGCGTATTAAACCTGGTAGTTTGCGGTCATATCGAAGCGTAAAGGTCAATAGTGTTTTTGATGAGCGAGCGATTATTGTGCAGTTGCGATGGTTTTTGTGGAGCCAGCGAGCAAGAAGCAGGAGCACACGTTACCTACATATTAGCCGATGGCAATTTGGAGCGGATTCGTCGATTATTCTCGAATTTATAGCGCTTCGCGTGAAGGCGCATGGAGATGGTCCGTTTGTTTTGTAGCCAGCCTTTAATTCTTCTTTAGTGGATAGTACCTACAATTGCAAAACTCAACAAAATGCCACTTTAACCGGCCAGGAAAGACAAGGATACGTTCAGTTAAAGGTATCTTAGCTTTGTTTTGTTATATTTTGACTTTTGAACTATTTTAGTTCATTGGAGTTTCGACGACTCATCCTATGCTATTTTGTACATGTGAATATTAATATATTCATTTGACACATACTACGTCTGGGCCACCTGTGATTTTTCAGATCCGTAGTAAAGAAACGCTTCGGATCATGTATCCATGGTATCCGTATTCATTGTGTTTTATATGAAGCCTAAATAGAGTTATTTCTATCGAGTGGCGTTTAGCGTTCGTTTCTGCCACTTTGAGCGATTTAGTCAAGACAAAGTCCCTTGAATGTTTCATCTTTTTCAATCAGCTGTAGAAATGAGACTTTCTTCGTGTCCAAAAAAGGTTTACAAGCACAAAAAAGCTGGGAATGCGAAGCAGTATGGTTAGTAGTGGCATTGAGACTGTTTGTTGCATTGAAATGGCTAGTAGCTACGAAGAAAGCAACAATTTTTCGTCTGTAGTCACTTTCAAGTTGAAATTGAAAAAAATCACAAAAAAAATTGGATTAAAACATACCTATTTACAGGCTAGAGTATATCACTTGATAGGCTGTTTTGTGCTGAACATTTTGCTACATAGGTTATGGGGGTTAGGAATTGAAACACAGAAGTTGGAGTCAAAATACGAGCATAATCCCAGAAATAAAATTCCTGTCAGTAAATTTGCCGGTTAAAGGATTAAGAACAAAAGGTAATTTTGGAGGCACTGAGTGAGAGACGCATATACCAAAACTTTGGACGATATCCCAAAGGGCAGAAAAACTGGTTACAGAGAGGCGTAGCCGGGCTAGTGCTTTTTAGTGTAAATACTGAACGTTTTAAAATTAGCTTTTTTCTTAACATTTCAAAGTGCCAAAAAATAGAAAGTAAAGCGATAAAGGGATAGATAAATCTAAAAAAACAAAAACCGTAAAAAATAATAAAGCGAAAAAGCGAAAAGCGAGCGAGAGCCATAAAAATCCATTAAGATATTTCGAAAAGTATCAAAGTATGTAAGTACGCAACAGGCCTTTTTTCAAAAATACCATAATACTCTTTCTCGTCCCCTAACAATTTTGTATGAGCTTTCTTTTCAATTTTTCTTGGGGCGATTGTAAGTCCCAAGAGAGATTGAAAATTTTGGAGGGACAATTTCCCTTTGCCGAACTCAAAACGCCATTTTAAAGACGTGAACTTTACCTTTACCTCAAGCTGCTTAAAGTTGAGTTTAACCGGAAGTTTGGTTTACAACGTTTAAAATATGTCACGCTTCGCAAAAAGATTTTCAGCCTGTTTCCTATGGAGCATTACCAAAAAACTGTTATCGAGTATCTCAAGAATACCAAACGGGAAGACGTGTCATCGATTATTATGAAAAATTTGAGCGTGTTTAAAGTGCGTAATAGTTGATACCCGGGGGTAGCTCCTAAGAATTCTTGGGGAGGGTGTGCCGCCCTGTTCTCCAAATCATGACCCTATTTCACAGCAAAAAATGTTATTTTCCAAACCCGTTTTCAGAGCTGGCCTCAAAAATCCCAACCCGTTTTCAAACCTGGAGGAGGTCAAAACACGCAACATACATGTTTACATAAGTAAAAATTATGTCATCATTACTTAGATTAAAACGCCAACAAAAAGATTTCTTCAAATCCTTTTGGAGTTTGCATATTACTCTTTCTTTCTTATTCATTTGAAGCTGAAACGACAAATACGTTCATACAATCCCGCAGTTCCCTCGAAAACCATACACGATTCCAGACCAAAATCTGCAAACTCTGACTATACCCGTTGTCAAACCGAAACGGCACAAAAACCATACTCTTTGGGGCGCCGGCATACCAATATGGTTTGAAAAAGGGAGTATTTTCCTTCCCCCCGCCCCCGGCAGTTTTTGATGGTACAAGATATTTGGGTCATTTAGGGTGGAGGGTGGGGAGGGGAGGGCGGCAAACGGTTAGGAATCAGCTATCATGACCAATTGGCCTAATAACAGTTCGATCAAGTGAATAATAAAATTTGGCGTAAAGGCTTTGCACAACTAATAACCAAAGTACCTGCAAAAAAGTAAACGGGAAAGATATTTCTTGTTTGTGTTTTTGTTAACGCCGCCCGCGTGGAATTTAATAATGCATAAAATCGGTAGAACAAGTTTTATCTGGTTAAAAACTGGCGATCGGGTTATTAATATAACCACTGCGCAACGCTTCTGGTATGTATTATGCGGATACGCAGATCGTTCCATTGTTTTTCCTATTTTAAACTGGGACCAGTTATTAACACCGCTGGAGAGAACGCCTTAAATGCAGTAAATTTGCCAACTTTTAGAGTGATTTGTCTAAAAGTAACTAACATATAGCTCGGCAAAGTGGCGAAATTTCACAGACGTTTGTATCGTGGGAGGAAGTTCGTGACCCCACCATACAAACATCTGTAAGATTTTGCGACTTCGTGGAGCAATACCTCCGCTCACTTCAGTCGTATCACCTTTAAACTAAGTAAGTTTACTGATTAGAAACCGCTCTTCAATGGATATTTAGTTACTGGTCTTAATCGAAGCTTGAAAAGGACAAAAAACAAAAACAAAACAAGGAAGTTTCTACTGATAAAAATACTGATCAGCAAAGTTTCTTAAGCTACAAACTGACGCGAATGTTTTCATTACCGGTGGACAAAAGCATGTATGGCGCTGGATTAGGAAATGAATGGAAAAATTAACTTTAGAAAACTGCATAAGCAGGCGCAGCCGAGTATGACTATGGAGAAGTTCGAGTTAATTCTACAATCTAGTAAATCTATTCGACCCTAACTGAGTGCTTGTGCTACAGTACGTATGACAATAGTGGATATCTGTAAAAATAAAAGCGTTCGTTATGGGCAATCGCCACAATGCAATCTATTCAGCCAATCTGCTTCCAGAACCATGCTTAACTTACTGCCTGATTGTAGTTCCATTGTTCCACTGAAGAAAAGTATACAAGATTCGATGTGAGTTTAAGCGTCGCGATTACTAAAATATTAGTTCAGCGAGTTGTTTTTTGCTTTTGTCACTTTGTCTCTACCGTATTACCCCACCTATTACTGCGTTATTTAGTTCATTTTCATTTTAACTGAAAATGATGCAGTTATGAGGAAATGTGTCTTTGAAAAGCTGCACAGTCGCTTTTGTAAAACCCATATTAAAGATATTTTACCTTTCTTCCGTTGACGAAGAAACAGATTTCTTGATTGAATGTTGACGGCATCCCACAAGTCTTGTGTTACTTTAAATCCGCGGCAGTTTATTGTCCTAAAAGGCAACTCCACATTTGCTGCAAATCGAGATTGCTCACAGACTTGTCGTGATGTACAAAGCTACCCTCCTGCTATGTACGAAACGAAACAATATATTAGTGATGGTCACATGTCACCATGAAGGCAGTAGTTCGCGTCATTCCTGCTTATGCCAGAAAAGCCAGTCCGGATAACAAGCCTCTCAAGCATTGTGGTAGTCTGTTTGGACAGTCCAGGATCGTTATCAAATTTGATAACCTCGACCAAAACAAACCAAAAGCCAATCGCTGTTCAAATTTTCGTTCACGTGACCTAAATTGGGGGAAAGCGTTCTTGAATTCAATATGGCGAACGATGTCGAGAAGTTTTTCGTCCCATTTTAGGGAATCCATGACAGTCTTGGATTCTGGATTCCACGCTGTGGATTCCGGATTCCAGCACAGTGGATTCCGGATTCCAAAATGGGCTGGATTCCAATTTTTTTTCGGTTTAAATGCTTTTCTTCGCATTTCGTTTTCGTGTTCGAATCTTGCTATATTGAAAGACGTTGTTAGAATGCATAGCAAGTTTGTCTTCTTTTTCGATTTATAAATTACGGGAAGAATGTATAACAGTTCCGTAAGGGTTTATGGTATAATAATGAGGGGGACATTGCTTAGCCTGCGTAGCAAGCGTTTCCAGCAAAAAAAAAGGTTGAAGGGGAAGGGGGAGGGGAGAGGAGGAAACGCTTGCCGGCAAACCCCACGATTCTGGATAACGCCCCTTGATATTTCACTGCTCGGTTCATTTGTAAATTGACAGCTCGTCAAAATAGAAGTATAACAGATTACCCCTGGATTACCAGATTTGTAAAATTACTTTGCTCTCCAATAGAACACGTTCCAGGTTATTGCAAAAACTGTAATAAAAAAAGTTTACGATAACAGAAGGTTAAAACTCTGAGCGATTGCTACGGAATTTGTCCGGAACAGTTCACTCCGCCGGCTATAAGTTTTGCAGAGCGACTGCTCTTCATCCCGTGTCGAAACGTTCTCTACAATACATCCTGCTAAATTTCTAATAAACAAAAAGAATCTTTTCATTTCAAAAAGCTGACAAATCGCTTGTCCATGGCGGCTTTAGCTAGTGTCGAAAACCGATGTTCTGATTTACGTTGATGTTATCTCCATCAAACAGTGTTGAAAATGCCACTTAAACCGGCCAGGAAAGACAAGGATACGTTCAGTTGAAGGTATCTTAGCTTTGTTTTGTTATATTTTGACTTTTGGACTATTTTAGTCCATGGGAGTTTCGACGACTCATCGCACTAATTTGTCCATGTGAATATTAATATATTCATTCAGTGACACATACTACGTCTGGGCCGCCTGTGCAGACACCAGCGAGGTCAGCGAGCGTTGGCTCGTTTAAGCGTTTAACAACTATATAGCACTCATGCATACGATATTCTCCCCAAGGACGACGTAAAATTTATATTACATTCAATTATGATTGAGAAAAAAATAAATCAGCGGGCTTAAAACAATCAACTTAACGTTTCTTTCGTTCATGATTGTGACTTGCTTGCCACCACGTTCAGTAGAGTCCACAGAGCGACACAAACGAAAAATCATGCAGCTTTGCCTTTGGCACGTTTAGATCTATCGCAGTCAGCTAAAACTTGGTATAACTTTTCACAACACAGTATTACAGGTACCTTTCTCTCTCAGCCTTTTGCTTTTGCTTGTGCTTTCCCAAACAACAAACTTCAAACGCTTCAAACTGGTCTGATCGAAGAAGTGGCGAGATTTCACTCGAATGCCGGGGATGAATGAAAAAAGGCACTCACCGCGTCCTTGCATGTGACGTGATTTAATACTTTAGTGGCAGGTGATTGGTACGGTTCTGGCAGTTCCTGGCTTATTTCTCAAATAAAGATTATCGAAACCATGAAACTGTTCTAACCGGAACTACTACGACCAAATTAGGCACTAGGAGACTGTGAATTTCTTTTTTCTTCTTTTTGGTAAACTGTTGAACGTAGACGTTTATTTTCAATTGTGAACCAGGAGGACAAGGAAGGTTGAAGAAAAGGTTCACCCCAGGTGCACCTTTTCCAGATCTACGCCGGGTCAAAAAGCTTGCATAAAATCGCTTTTGATTTTTTAAAGTTCAGCGAAGCGAGTGAACAACAGAGAATCAAACATAGCCAGAGGTCGAAGTTCTTCATTTATTCGTTGTATCCTCCTGAAAACCCCCGAATTTTGTGATCGCTATTATAGAAATTTAATCACGTGACCGTGACCTCGACCTTTCATAAGAAGCTCTTGAACTATTGTTTTGACACCAGATATGCCGATATTTTGTCGTCACGTTGAGGTCTATATACCCTGGGGAGGCTTTCCATAGATGGTTTTTCTTTCGAGCGAGTAGCTCAATTTAATCTGGAGTGGATCTTTAGTAAGATGGATTCCGGATTCTTTGCGCTGATTCTGGATTCCAAGGCCCAGTATTCAGGATTCCACAAACAAAAAATTCCTGGATTCCGGAATCCGGATTCCCTTACACGGCGCGATGTTTTCAGAAATAGAAAGGAGTACTGCCGAGACAGCAACTCATGTACATGGCATTTTTTTAATAACAGACATCTCGCAGTGGATTGTAAAACTGGTGAAACTGTATTTGAGACGCATTTTTCCAAATAATACCTCTGCGGAAAGCTTCGTGTATTTCAAACAAATCATCAAACTCATACGTAATTTGTTTCTACTGAAATGTTCAAATTAAAGAGACACAGTGATGGAAGACAATGGTTATTCTGTTAAGGATAGAGGCTTTATTTTTAACATCGTCTACAGAAGTTTGCTTTTTCGAAGTTCATTCCGCTTTTTTTCTCTTGTCACGAGGAGATGATGTCGATGATGGTTGTTGTCCATAGATGTGTCAATGAAACAAAAACGGAACATGCAGACAATGAGTATGCCTTCCATTGGGTAGCATATACAAATAACTGTTTTAATAACATAGGTGACGAATTACTCCTTAATTTTGGCGCGAAATTTCAGCGATAATTTGTAATTTCACATGTGAAATTACAAAATTTCCATGGCAACCTTCCATACGTCTCAGTGTCAAGGTGGCGACAAAGTTTTAAAATGTCATGAATGAAGATGCCAGGGCATATAAAGACGCTTTAGAAAACCTGAACACACCAAAGAGCACATCAAGAAGGATTCTAACAGGTATTTTGTCGAATAATTCCAAACTTGAGTCAAATTTGAGCTCTAAACGTTCGAGAGAGTGGAGTTCTCGATCGATACGATCCAGGATAAACATGTCAAAAATCCAAGATTGCTAACGTAATTCGTTACCCATGATATTAATAGGCAATCAAATGGTATAATCGTGAAATTAAGGAAATTAAGGAAATTAATTTCCCTTGCCTAAAGGCTCGGGAAATTATAAGGATTTGGATAAAACGCAAGTGAAATTATTCCCTAATTTCACGATTATAACAATCTGATTACCTAATTTGATTACCTAATTTACAAATTTTTTGTTGTAAAATCGATATGTGTGTGTCATGACCTCTCAGTGTGAAACGTGCGGCTAAAATCACATTTGCTCACAGGTAGCCCAAGCTCGAAATATGAGCATAGGCGAACATAGGCATTGTTGCGTAACATTCGAAATATAAGGATTTGTATGGGAAAAAAACCTATCGTTTTTTGAAAGGGCTTATTCAAAGTTATTACCAAGGGAGGAACTACGCGCTCCAGTCAAAAGACTCACACTACCGTAAATCCTCTATTAATCCCCTCGGGGGGCTAATTTTTTTTCAAGCACTTTTCAGGGGGGCTTAAAAGAGAGGGTGGAGGGGCTTATTTAATTTAGCGAAACGCATCACCTGTAGCAAAAATACTGTGGTATGAGACAGAGTAGACTTACGCGTTGTACAATTAAAGTCACTGTCAAAAGTACTTAATTCACTTGTGGGAACCTAAAAGTAACAAAAACAAAATTCTTATTCTTCAAAAATGTGCTTTCGGCCTCATGTTCTTCGATAATTTTTATGAATTAACCATAACTGATCAGTCCACGTTAATCGTTAAATTTTGTGAAGAAGAAGGATTGGGGGAGGGGAAGGGGGGGCTTAATAGAGAAGGGGGGGCTTATTAACTCTCCTCCTCTGAAAAGGGGGGGGGCTTATTAGAGAGGGGGGCTTATTTGAGAGGGGGGGAGGCTTAATAGAGGATTTACGTATCTTCAGAAAAACACTAAGATGGAGTTTACTGAGTCACAATTCAATTCTCCATAGTAAGTTGATCTAGCTTAAGTTTAAGCTGCACTTCATTCTTATAATTTTGGATCTGTAGATCACTGTCCGTGATAATTTAACATTCTGCAAAGGAAACTAACGAGCTGGGCCCAGCGTGATACAGCATTGCAGAAAAACATTACACTCAGGGACTAAAGAAAATCGCTCCGTTATTCAGATCCAGAAGGCACTTTGGAGAAAATTGGAACCCTTATTCAGCCGTAATGAAAAAGCTTTACGCTTCAAAAGAGGTCAAAGAAAATGCGCTTTTTAATCGATATGTGTGTCACAACCTCTAAATAAATAATAAATAAATAAAACTTTAATAAATACTCCCAAAAAAGGTTTTTCAGTACCTATTTACAAATATAAATGCAAACTATATCTAACAAGCTAATATTGTTAAATGCTAACTGTCATACAATCATTCATTCATTACAAGTTTCAGGGCTTTCTTAAAGGCCTTTACAGTTGTAGCGTTTCTAAGGTCTTCGTCTAACGTGTTCCACAGGGATACTGCTCTATAGGCGAAGGTTCGTTGGCCGGTGGCAGACCTGAATAATGGGATTTCGAACTTCTCATTATTACGGGTTGTGCGATTATGTACAGAAGATCGTTTTTTAAACTTAGTACATAGGTATTCAGGAGCTAAATTGCTGGCACACTTATAAGCCATAACAGCGTCTCTGAATTTGAGCATCTTGCTAACTGGAAGCCAGTTGAGTTCATCAAGTAATGGCGTCACGTGGTCATATTTCCGAGCGCCGCAGATAATTTTGCAGGCGAAATTCTGAATAAGTTGCAGCTTTTCAATGTTCTTAGATGAGGTATTAGACCACACGGTCGAACAGTAGAGCATTTTGCTAAAGACAAGAGATGTAATAATTAAAACCAAAGTCTTCCTATCAAAACAATATTTCACGCGGTTGATCTGAACCAGTTTAGTCAAGCAAGAAGAGACTAAGTGAGAGATATGAGTGTCATAGGTCAGGTGTAAATCTATGTATACTCCTAGATCTCTTGCTGATTCGACAGCCATAAGAGTCTTTCCAATAAACGAAACAGTAAAATTAACCGAATGTTTACTTATCATTTGCTTGGTGCCGATCAACATGAACTTCGTTTTCTCAGGATTTATTAACAAATCATTTGTGCAACACCAGGTGGCAACATTGCGCAAATCATCTTCGAGCTTGAACGTTGCATCAATGACATCGGCTACGGAAAAAGATAGCAAAACTTTAGAGTCATCGACGTATGACTCGAGCTGGCAGAATTGAGGAGCGCCAGGCAGATCGTTTAGATAAATACAGAAGAGGAGCGGCGAAAGAATCGCTCCCTGAGGGACTCCGTGTGTGATTGGTAATGGATCTGAAAGCACAGAATCGATACGCACTGATTGGGTCCGGTCTGAAAGGTAGCTGCGGAACCACTGAACTACGGCGGGTGAGGCACCTACAGCGCGGCACCTCTCAGTGTGATGCGGCTAAAATCACATTTGCGCAGTGAAAATGTAGAACCTTATAGAGCATAATCTACCCAGCAGAGGAAAACACCTTTATTGGAATAAGCAGCATTTTGGCATGAGGTAAAAGTCGTGTAGGCCTACCACCCCCTTTTATTGCTATGGTAAACCTTTATATAGAGAGAAAACCGTTTACATAAAAACCCTTAAAACGGCCATAAATCGGCCGGTGGACCACACAGGAGAGACGTAACACAAATTTTAAGTAAGGTAAGCTGTTTTTTATTGAAATCCTTTCATTTTCGTAGGTTACAGAAACGATAGGTTTTTTTCTCATACAAATCCTAGCCTGCAAGCAAGCTCTCCTATTTGGGCGAGTGAAGCGAGTCTCGCGAGAACGCGCGAGCGAGGGGCAGAGGAAAGGAGAAAATTTATGAGAGATCGTTGCAAGCTCTCCTTTCCTCGGCCCCTCGCTCGCGCGTTCTCGCGAGGCTCACTTCGCTTGCCCAAATAGGAGAGCTTGCTCGCAGGCTATGGGTGGTTTTCATGCAATCTCGGGAGACACAAATAACGATGGTGAAATGAACAAATTCTGGTGGACAAACAAAGCGAGCTAATGAGCGATCTTTTGTTTACCGTCCACCAGCATGGCGGCGATGTCGTAACGTGAAAACCACCTTTATATTTCGAATATTGCGCAACAATGCCGATGTTCGCCGATTCTCATATTTCGAGCTTGGGCTACCTGTGATTTGCTCAGTGAAAATGTAAAACCTTCCAGAGCATAATCTACCCAGCAGAGGAAAAAAACTTTATTGGAATAAGCAGCATTTGGGCATGAGGTAAAAGTCGTGTAGGCCTACCACCCCCTTTTATTGCTAGTATTGTTTAAAATCTTCTTTAAATTTTTTCTTTGCTCTGGAGGTATTTGAAGACGCAATCTTGCCATAAAGGCGACATAACTTTGAAATTTTGCTTCTATGGGCATCATCTGTCATCTCAGCACCTTGAGGAAGACATCAATCAAATATGGCCGGCATTACTGAAAGCGCATTGCGAATAAAAGTACCTGATGCACTTTTTTCAGAGATTGTGCACAACAATAGAAACATGCTGCATGAATCGAAAGCATAAACCTAGGATATAAGAGGGTCTCAATGGGGTGGTGGCATTTACGGTTATCGGCTAAAATTTTGGCTCTTTTACGGCTATCGGCTAATTTTTTTCAGTTACGGTTAACAAAAAAGTTAAAAATTAACTTCTTTTGTTTCAAAAAGTTAAATATTAATTAACCTGTAATTAAAGCAAAATAAAGGTCTTAGGATCATCTCGGGATATGAAATAAGCTATTCTTTTGAAAAAGTTTAACATTTGATAGATCATGATTTTTATAAAGTATTCCACTTTTATTATTATTTTACACATAAAAATGTCAATAGTCAATTTAAAAATAATCTTTGTGAAAAAGCAAAGCACACACGCGAACGCCTAACTCAAGGCCGGGGCGCGACATTCATTACAACAGAAATGGCCGTTTTCTCACTAAAGACAGATTATTCGTGTGAGACGGGTTATCCGTTTGATGATTCGCGTCAGATAGGTAATACGTCTTAATTTGAAAATGGAATAGTGTTAATTTTGCATGAACAATCCGCCTGACTTTATCCTTCAACTTCGACGGACAGTTTGAAGACGGGATTATCCGTTCCAGATAGCCTGTGTACAACCGCCCCTTCCCCTCAGAAAAAAAAATCGGAGAGGGGGTGTCTGTCGGGAAGGGGACGACTGTACACAGGCTAGTCTCAGACGGATAATCCGTTTCTAGCTCTAGTGTGAAAACGGCTAATAACAAAATTCCTGTGTCCAGTGTTTTTAATGGTAGCGAAGGACTGTACGGAACCACTGTCAGCCGTTTTGCCTTGTCCGTAGGCCTTATTATTTCGCGCGGCTAATGCGTTTCGGGTCACGTGGTCCGAGCGAGTTCGCCACCGAAATGCCTTGACCGAAATTGCGTGGGAAGACGCCGTACAGGGACTAGGCATGACAATGTCTACCGTAGCGTCAGAGAAAAACAGGGAAATGTTGTTTATCGGCAACTTGTTTTACAAACAGCGAGATCTCTTCGTGTTGTTTCACTAGTGTTTCGAGGGCACGACCTCCTGAAAATCGCAAATATTAATCCCCAGCAAGAAGCCACACTTTCGCTATGGAAAAAAAAATAGTTCCCCGAGAGAGCGGTCTTGGGTCTTGGTCTTCACCTAAAAGGCGCTTTACCTAACGTGCGTACGGAGCCACACTAGCCGTGAAATAAAAAACGCAACCATAAGTGACTTTAGTACCTTCCTTAAAAGTAGCAAATGTAGGAAACAATTTCTTGAGGACGGCAGAGTTCGCCATTCCCAGATTTAGGACCAATAAATATGGTAAACACTCGCTCACCTACCCGGGACCAAAGTTGTGGAATAAGCTGCCAAGCGAAATCAGAACTCTCCCATCATTATTTAGTTTCAAAAATTGTATTCGTAAATTTGATCTAGGTGTAATGATAGACGACGACAATTGCTCCAATTGCATCCTTTGTAATTCTTAATCTTTATAAATCAATTATTTCATTAGTTGATAGTTAGTAGGTTTTTTAACTATATTATATTGTTAGGTAACTATAATTGCATCCTTTGTAATTCTTAATCCTTTGTAATTCTTAATCTTTTTAAATCAATTATTTCATTAGTAGATAGTTAGTAGGATTTTAACTATATTATATTGTTAGGTAACTATATTATATTGTTAGGTGTCCCCAATTAGTAGAGGGGTTCTTAACTCCATCGGCTAGACATTCCAAGACACATTAATAAAGTTTATGTATGTATGTATGTATGTTTTACGGTTAACTTTTTTTTACCCTATTTACGG
Source organism: Porites rus (assembly GCA_964035705.1). Classification (NCBI taxonomy): domain Eukaryota; kingdom Metazoa; phylum Cnidaria; class Anthozoa; order Scleractinia; family Poritidae; genus Porites; species Porites rus. Next base: position 15,014,512 of record OZ037998.1, on the reverse strand, counting down.
CTAACGGTTAAAATGTTTCAATTTTTACGGCTATCGACTAAATTTTTGGCCGTTTTACGCCTATCGGTTAACCCCATTGAGACCCTCGTTTTAGAGATTGACTTTCAAGGTTGCATAAAGGACAAACATCAGTATCAGTTATGCGCGCGTGGAAGAGGCTAGATTGGGTAGGTAAAATATTGTGAATAATTTTGACTTGGAACATGATCAGTTTTGGTTCTTTCAAGATTTTGAACGAGAGAATGTAGATGTAACGAATTGCCTCTTTGGTGAATCCATGATCTAAAATTCTGCCTTCAGCAGTGGGTGCTGAGAAGCTTTTGTCAAGTATGGTAGAATAGGCTTCTTTTGTGGAAAAAAACTTCAAGGATGTTTAGCACTTTTCAGATTCACCGTGCACGCCTGCTTTGACTCGTAATGCACTTTTCCATTCAGTTGGTATGGCTCTTAAAAGGCCGTAATAAGTGGTAAAAGGAAATTCAGCGTTATATTTCTCTTTCGTTTCTGATAAAGTAAGAAATTAAAGGTTAACACAGGGGCGGATCCAGGATTTTTTTTAGGAGGGGGTGAACTCGTCTCTTGCTCTACTTCAACACCAATAAACGGCATAGTTTTTTTTTTTTGCAGAATACCAGTTGTATTAGAAAACCGCAGGTCATCTCAGTGGGGGGTGCGCACCCCCTGCACCCTCCCCCTAGTTCCGCCCCTGTAACATTATAAAATGGCGTGGTAAAACTCCGGGAGGTTGTTTTAGTTGAGTAGCTTAGGATCGTAGTCACATTCGATGAGGAACTCTAGACCTCCGTATTGACTGAGAGCTTGATTTGGGATTTTCCACGATGCATTACTTGATTGAGCGATACGCTTTATCCAAGCAATCTTTAGCGACCGCTCCATGATTTCAAAGTCAATCATTTTTAGGCCCCCGCAGTGTTTTTCACCAATGATAGTCTTTTTCGTAATTTTGGGACGCTTTCCCTCCCAAATGAAGCTGAAAATTAATAATCTTATTAATTCTGTTTATGAGGGATTTAGATACGGTCAGTAAGGAACTGCAATATATGAGTTTAGACAAACCTAATGTCTTGACAATATTGATTTTGCCAATTAGAGCTAGCTTTCTTTTTTCCAATTGTTGAGCGTTTTTTCTAAAGAACAAACCTTTTCTTCAAAGTTAAAGGTGTTGGCTTGGTTTAAGTCATAGGAAAAGTGTATACCAAGGGCACAGACTGGTTCTTAGAGCCATTTAAAACCAAACGGCTTGTCTATGCGCGACCTCCAACATCTAACCACAACGCTTCGGTTTTGCTTGTGTTAATTCCGAGGCCACTGATCTGCTTGAATTTCTCTAAATGTTTTAGGAATTGTGTAACAGAATCAAGATCGCGCACCAAAACGGTGGTATCGTCTGCGTATTGAGTTATCTTAATTTCCTTTTGACCGACTTTGATGCCTTTAATAGTAGGGTCTTTCTTAAGTACTTTAGCTAAGAGTTCGATTCCAACGACGAAAAGGAGCCAGATAATGGGCAACCTTGTCGCACACCTCGCTCGAGAAGGAAGAAGTCCGACCATTGCATGACCATTGTGCAGTACACAGCTCGATTCTCGGTTGTAAATAACTTGAAACCAGTTGAGTATGTCAGGGCCAAAATTATACGTTTATGAAGTGGCTCTTAAGTAGTTCCATTCTCAAACGCTTTTCGAAAGTCAAGAAATATGGCAATACTGGGTTTTTCCTCCTGTCTAGTGTGAAACATTACATCTTGAATTAGTCTAACGTTTTCCCCAATAAAGCGTTCTTTAATGTAACCGGTTTGGTCAGAGTTTATGATTTTAGGAAGGACTTTTTCTAGTCTTTTTGCAATAGATTTTGTCAGAATTTTGTAATCAACGTTTAGTAGAGATATGGGTCGCAGGTTTTCAAGTAAAGTTTTATCTTTGTTCTTTTGGGGGATGAGTGAAACAATTCCGCGCTTTTGGCTGATAGATAGTGAACCTTTTTGGAAAGCTAGCATAATTAAAACTGGCAGTCATCTCAGTGCCGAGGTCACTCCAGAAGAATTTGTAGAATTCTGCAGAAAAGCCATCAATTCCTGGCGTTTTGTTGTTTTTAAACTCTTTAAGGCGGTTTAGCATTCTTCTTCCGAAATCATGCCTTCACACAGTATTTGTTCGTTTTCATCTAGCGGATCAGTATTCTCTAAATTAAATAAATCAGATTCAGGCAGATTATCATGGGAATTTTGCGACTTGTAAAGAGTTTCAAAAAAAGTTTTTTGTCCTTGTAGTATCTCAAACTGATTACAAGTTACCTGATTGTTACGAAGTTTGAGCCTTGTGTTTGTTTTTTTTTTTAATGATTTCGTCTTTCCAGATTGAAGAAGTATCTGGAATTTCGCTCACCAAACTCATGCCACCGAGCTTTGCTCCTAAGAATGGCGCCTTTTGTTTTTTGTCGCATGATCATTTGAAGGCGCAATTTTGTCGCGTAAAGCTCGTTCAATATTCTTTTGTCGCTAGGGTTTAGTTCACACTTTTGCGTAAGTTCATTGCTTTATTTGAAGGGCACGATCTTATTCTTCTTGTTCTTAGCTTTAATTTTTGAATACTTGATTGTGAATCCGCGAATTTCCATTTTAATTAAGTCCCATTTTAGAACAAGGTAATCCAGGTCAGTATATTTATCTTTAGACTATGAGAGGGAAAATATCCTTCAATACGCGTGATACACATCTGCCATTTTAAAACATGTGAAGCTCCTTGGCCTTGCCGAACAGAACCATGGGTACCTGACGAGTTTACACCGAATAAGATCGGACAAAATCTCGGATAAAGAAAGGCGAGTACAAAAATTTTCGACTTTTGAAATGGCCAACATGTTGTGACGTCTCATGGTTATCAAATTTGATAACGATCCTGGACTGTCGGAGTCGAATCAAATTTAACACACTGGGTATGCAGGAATTTATATACAGATGAATTCCGATTCTCGAGCCTCCGAGAGGGAAATCAGAAAAAGGTTACCAAGGTTCGAGTTATTCGAGGATGTAACAAATAACTGGAAACTAGGAAGTAGAGCATTGATTTGTGATAATTTGGAAGCTGTTCAAACAACGAACTCATCAGAATTGTTACGACGAATTATACCGATTTAAAACCCAATGAAAGTTTGCAACGAAACAGTAGATTTTAAGAAAATAATAGACAAAACAATACAAAGTAGCAGAATAATACTCGAGTAAAATGCTGCAGTATAAAATAAAATGCATTTTCATTAACATTAACCTCTCCACTCTCCCCCCCCCCCCCCGGCCCGTGGGTACTCCCTCTAATGGCCTATGTGGGGACCCGTTGTCAGGCTCAGGCTTCGGGTAAATAAAAGGGTACAGTTGAAAGAGGGGGGTACCATTTGACTGTACAAGATGTACGAAAGCAGGAGCCTATGTGATAGGCTTCCGATGAAAGGGGTAACGTTTCTGTCTAATGTGGGATATGAAGGGGTAAGCGGTTGGACCTCGGGTGGAGCCTCCCCGTATAAAACCTTATTGCACGGATTGCACCTTTTTTCGGGATTGTTTCTTACAGAGAGGGTCGTGTTATTGAAGATTCGAGTTAATGACGATAAAATTACAATAAATATGGCGCAAATCCAGAGGAAATCACTTTTGGTTAGAGAAATTTTTCGCGAAATTTCCCATATTTTATTACGAGGTCAGAGTGATTCCTTGGTTATAGGAAGGCGCTGAATGTCCTCATGGAGGGCGAGGAGGGATACAAATCACATTTTCTCAGCTACTTCATTTTTTGTCTTAGGTTCATATTCCACAGTCTTATTTAAATCTTTTTAGTAGAACTTTGACCCCAGATTCCAATGTTGAGTTTTAAGCCTGGCTCAGTTGCTCAAAAGGCATATAGCGGTATACAACGGATAAATCTCTATCCACTTGATAGCTCAATTGGTTTCCCTAATACTTATCCACTGGATAGCTATTTATCCGGGCGGTGGATAGTGCTATCCAACTTTTGAGCAACTGGGGCCAGGTAAGTATATGAGAATCATGTTTTTTTAGTCAGTGACACAGGCGACTCGCAAGGTTCGTATTACTTCTCCCTCGCGCGTACACCCTTTCTCGTTTCTCTCAATTAACGCCGCAGAGCTCTACAAACCAGAATGTCAAGGACATAGCCAAATAACAGCGACTCAACAGGACTGGTATTTCTTTGTTTTTTCCAGGATCGCCGGACACTTTCTCATCGGACGTCTTCTTCGATCTTTTTCCTCACCTACCACCCAGCCCTCTTCACACCGATAAACACCAAATGTCACTTGAACTACGGTGCAAGGTGCAACAAAAACGCGCAACTTGTTTGGCAACATTGCCCGTTTTATTACCACCCACGTTCAAACCTGTCTTGCAACAAATCAGGTTGTTGCAAGTTGCGTAAATACTGACTTCTGATTGGATAAAATTACGCGGAAAAGGAAGTCACGCCATACACGGAAGTTGGGTTGGTAAAACTCACCACATGTAGATTTTGTTGCAAAAAGTTTCTGCAACAACTTTTCGCAACCTGGAACAACTTGATTTTGTTGCGAGAGAGGTTTGAATAGTGGGTAGTAAAGCACGATGCAACATCGTTATTTAACTCGTTTTGCGACAATATTGCAAAACAAGTTGCACGTTTTTGTTGCCCGTACTTTCGACGTCAAATTGCCCATTGCGAGGTTTAAAAAGGTTTAGGGCTTGTTTATAGTGGAAAGTGCACTTAGCTTATCCAGCTAGTTTACAGGCACTCCACTTAAATACTGGCTTAGAAACAAATCATTCAAATACAACATAACGGGATTAATAACCCCAACTGGCAGGAGGCAGCCAGCTGGCCGAGGATTTGAACTCGGGACGACCGAGAACAAACCCAGCAAGTGGCCAGAGCGGGACTCGAACCCGGGACCACCGGATTGCGAGCCACTCGGCCACGCTGACTCCCTTTTTAAAGAGGTTGCGCTTGAGAGTGGGTCACTGTTGTCGAACTGCACTATGGGACTGTTTTGTAGAGGCTATTTCTTCTTTTATTGGCTATCGCGAGGTTGTGGGAAACTGTGTCAAAATTCGTGCAAAACATTCCCATAGTGCGGTTTGTCACAACACTTAAACCAGCCTCCTCCACAGACCATTTGAGAAACAGCGCGTGACGAAACAAGCGAGGCGCGACCCATCATGGGAAAGAGCAAAAGCGCGTTAGACTTGCTCACAAGTCGAGCTTTTGAGATCGACCACACCAGACCAGAAAACCATGCGAACGACTATGACAAAGTCTAAAAGCGCGTCTCACCAGCTATTAGTGAGGTTAAGCAAAGACGTTTTTGAGCGACGCACGTCAACCGGAAGTGGTCTTTTTTTCATTTTTCGGCGGTGATTTTACCCAAAAATTTTGGGCAAATCGCCTCTATAATAGTAAAGACACTTAGAAACGCAAATTTGGTAGCGTCAAGGTGCTCTAAAATGAAAAGGACCTGACTTCCGGATGACATGCGTCGCTCAAAAACGCATTTGCTTAAGTTCCCTTATCGCCCTGCCGTCCTTTACCCATTGTGAGAGAGACGTTTGTGGACGAGGAAGGTCAAACGCATCTGGATAGTTCACTAATTGCGTCGCCTCAGAAAAATCATGTCTTTCCAGATGAAGTTTTTACTAGCAAATAAGACTTTGGGAGGCACATGAGCGGTAAATATAGATTGATTACATAAAATTAGAAGCGCTGGTTAACTGTAACACCAGAAGCCTAGTAAACTACTTATTTGTAGCTTTTCGCATGCAATAATTAACTGTGCTAAAGAATTAAAAGCACTGCAGAATTGTTGCAAGCAGTATTCTTTTTTTTGTCTGGGGGAGAAGGGGGAGGAGGCTTATCACTGTAATAAAAAAGGTTCCGAAACAAGCTGATAACGATACGTACTTTCTATTTTCATCCGCGACAAGCAAAAATTCTAACTGTCAGCAGAACTTAACAAAAAAAAGATGTATAAATCTAGCTGGATTTTTGAAAACGTTACTCCCAATACAGACCTCTTCCGTCAAGCTGCTGTTTTATTCGTTCAACAACTATCTAATATAAGAACTAAGAGTGCAACCATTGCTTTTTTTAATCCACTTAAGATCTCTCTATTTTTCCTCTCCTTTATCTTCTCTAGTGTGATTTTCGGGCTTATCGGACGTAAGAAACTTGCTTTTTGGTCTCTCTTCAGTCAATGATTGCAATTTTCGGTAGGTACGTTGCAAAAAGAACTTTAGTTTTTTTTTTCTTACAAAGCATCTGTAAACTTATCGATTACATCATTCAGATTGCGACGGTTCATAACAAGCAGTGTCAAAAGGAGGGTTCACAGTTCCTTCAATGGTGGGGTCTGAAATAAGGTCATCCAAAGAAAGCGAAGTGGATGCGCTATCCACGTCTTCAAACAGAGGTAGTCGATATGACACTGTTGACACTGGTCCTGGTGGCGATGAGTCACGCCCATTTGATGGTGGTACACTTGCGTTATGACCATGTAAAGGTGACTGTACAGTGTCACGCCCTTTCGAGTCCACATGGGATATGTCACGCTCCTGAACTTGAAATGCTGGTCCAGGTAAGGCAACATCTTGAGGTGCGGTCTGAGTTGTGCCACACACTTGTGACCCAAACTGAGCCGTCTCACAGTCTTCTGATGAGAGACGACCGTGTGGCGTTATCTCCGCAAGGTCAGTTTCTTGTGATTCTGAACTGGCTGTAGCTATGTTATCGTGCTTTACTGGACTTTTAGCCTGTTCTTGGACAACTTCCTCTTCCATGACTTCAGCTTCAACATCTGACGCTATGTTAAGCACGAGGCCACTCAAGCGAGCAGATTTCATACTGGCAATTTCAGACCTCAGCTGCGATAATAAGCTGCTGGCTCTTTCGCCCAAATTCAGCGCACTTTCCTGGGATGGGTCACGATTTGATTCGCCGGCAACATCTGTGCTATATTCTCCACCGCTCGCTTGCTTTAAAGCAACTACATTTGCTGTACTTCTGAATGGCAGGCGAATTTCCTCATCCCCATTTTGAGATTTCCAACCCATTTGCTGGCCGTCAGTATGATTGGTGGTCGTACATTTATCATATTTGTCATTCTCAACCACCTGCGTCGTCGATGACGCTTGATTATCTTCAGACGGACCTTCGACAAAGGCTTGCTTCTCAATAATCTGTTGTTTGGATTCCATTTGTCCACTGTCCTCACCCAGGTCATTAACCGACCCCTCATTACTACTTTCATCATCAGTTGGAACAGGACTGCTAACAACTATCTCTGGAATACCAACAATCAAGTGTCTTTCCATGTCAGCTTCCTGTTCGTCTGTGTCGTGGAGAGTTTGCTCAGTGTTGTAACAGGAGCTCTCCGACAAAGTCACATTTACTTTGGGTTCATCTATTTCACCATCTGCAAAGTCATCGGGTTCCTCCTGGTGGATAGATGAAGGAAGAGTCATTTCATTTTGGCGAAATTCCACGTTGGACACAGAAGGGGCCACTTCGCTCATTTCAGCAACCACAGGTCCAAAAGGCAATACAACATCACCACTCACACGACCCTCGGCATCATCAAACTGCGATAAAGTCTCCATTGCTTTAGTGTCTTCTTCGAATTCAAGACTTGAGGGAAAGGGTTCTTTCACCTTCATGTCATTCACATGAAGACTTGACAACGGGATGTTAAAATTTCCTTGGTTTACTTGATCAGTTGATGATATCTCCAATACGTCGTCTTCAGAGTCTGAGTCTTCTTCTGTAACCAACCGAGGACCAGTGGAAATACCAGTACTATTCACTTTGCCAGTTAAAGTTGCAATGGTATCTGCCCACGGTTCTCCCCGATCCGAGAACGTGTGGGTTTCCTTGTTCTGTTTTTCACCTGTGAAAGACCAATCGTTTTTTGTGAGCCTTCTAATATCTTCTTCAATTCCTAAATCCAGTAGGAAATTTTAAAAAATAATAATAATTTCGTTTAATTTTCGTGTAATTTTCGTATCAACCTCTACTTCAAATTGATGAAATATATCTTATCTTGCTTTGAATTACGTAGCAAATTGCTGACACGGATGACTAAGCTTTGTCTTTTTGTTGTTAATCAAATATTGCCTTAATCATATCATTTCCTTTGCTTTGGTAAGTTTTTTATTCTTTTACAACACCATTCGGCTTCGGCGGATAATACCCTCAGAGATCTGCATAATTCTTCAGATCATACGATAGCTGAATTCAATAATTGCGCTATTATTTATTAAAAATAATTCCTAGTTTAAAACAAGCTAAAACACGCTTACTTCGATCAATGTTAAGTTCCGGTCTCCATTTGCCTTTTCCCGACAAGTTCAGGATACGCAGGGATGTTTCCCGGGGGAGGGGGAGGGGGGCTACTCCCTACAGAAGTGACGGGGGTGCTCGTCGGAAAATTTCGAGGACACCCCTAAAAGGTACCAGAGTCTTGTTTTATGGGCGTGTCTCAAATTCATTTCCACCCTAAGGAGGTACCAATTCAGGAACAACAAATTTCATAACTGGCACTGCAAATTTTAAAAGTAATAAAGATGACTTTCGAACACTTTCTTCTCAAGTATTGTCATAAATCTTTATTCTAATGAAGCGTATCAGCTCTGGCAGCAATCATTTTAGGTTTTATCACCCTACTCTGTTCCAATCCACAAATCTAAACCCCTTAAAGGTACGACGAGCACCCCCGTCACTTTTATAGGGGAGTTCCCCTGGGGGATATTTAGTCCAGCAAGTATTCTTCAAACACCAGATGTCAACCTTCAAGTTATGTTCATGTCGTCATTGCTATCTTTTAAGGCAAAAGTTCGGCCATTTTTTTCTTCACGAAATGTGTTAAATGTTTCGCCATTTTGCCTTGCTCTACCAAAACAGCCCCACCTCGTCCCCAGGGCTTCTCGGTTGCCGTCCATTTTGCTGGCATTTATGCTGTACTATCGATGTCATTTTCCATTTATCGCAAATTTGGTCAACGCTAGCTGGTTATGAAGAATGAGCCGCGGCATTTGAGCCAATCAGAAAAGAAGCAATATTTTGAATGAATAATAAATAAATTTATGGTTTTGCACATGAAACTACTCGTTGCTGATGTTGCAAAGGTTGGATGGTGAGTTGCACATCACCCAGACGACAAAAGGTTTGAATGTAAATCTCTTAATGAAGCCAACGAGACGCGCGGAAAAAAGCCTGCGAGGTCACGAATGGCGTTCCTTTAACCTTTGAGGAAAAGGTGCGAGACTTATTTAGCCAATCAATGGTCACCAATGAAGTTGCCTTAACCTTCAATTGGTCGAGTAAAAGGCACGACATTCATTTAGTAGCCTTAACCTTTGATTGGTCGGGTAGAAGGCGCGAGATTCATTTAGCCAATCAATGGTCACCAATGAAGTTGCCTCTACCTTTGATTAGTCGGGTAGAAGGCGCGAGATTCATTAACCAATCAATGGTCACCAGTGAAGTTGCCTTAACCTTCGATTGGTCGGGTAGAAGGCGCGACATTCTTTTAGCCAATCAATGGTCACCAGTGAAGTTGCCTTAACCTTTGATTGGTCGGGTAAAAAGGCGCGAGATTCATTCAAGTTAACCATAGAAGAAAGAAGAGTACCTTGCGTGATTTCCTTGATCTGTGATGTGACCATATTGAGCTGTGAGAAAGAATGACAAATAGTGTTTGACATCTAAAAAGCCATCAGAAACACGTCCGGGCTGCCGATCGCATATTTATAAAGTATTTTCCCACAAGTGACAGTTTTCAGGTGGCTGTTAAAGTGCAATTTAGTGATGCATGGAGAGCTAAGCTTATCAGAGATTTTGTTATCTTTGACTGGATAAAAACGTTCGGAAAAATACATTTTTAATCAAGAGCAGGGTACAAGAAGGACAAGTTAACAGTTTCTTGTTACCAAATAAGAGTGTACCTTTTTGTTCTCTGTTATCGCCTTTAAAGGAGCAATGTCACGATTTTTTGGCACAGTCAAATCCCGCTAATACGGACAATAACTTTCTTTGGTGATTTTTGCAGGCATGGCATTTAAGACTTTAAAACGTTGACCCAACTTTTTTTAAGTTTCAATCCATGTCTATCATTACCATCCGTTGTAACAGACAACCGGAAACAGTTTCAATGCTAATAAATAGTCTTAAATGATTAAACTCGACCATTATTTTTGAAATTCAACTGACACGAACAAAGTTCAAGCTTTTTAAAAAGACAGCAGAGAACGTGACATAGCCTCTTAAATACCTTATAGTGGGCCAATAGGAGCCCGCAATCCTAAACTCCTCGTTGTTATTACCCATACATCGCATGTATGTAGCCAGCATTCGTTTGCACTTCCACTAAGAATGTATGGAATGCACAGAACGCAAATGATCACGCGCGTTAAAAAACAGCACCTTCTATCACTCCTTATGTTTTGACCATCTGTCACGTGAAACTTACACAAAGCACAGAGCTGGAACAAAAGCGTTTTGACCTTCGATCGTTGTCGCCCACACTCCGTAATCTTTGGTTATTTCTAGTTTCCATTTTTAAACTTGACACTTTCTATTACCTGCGTCTGTAGCTTGTGACACAACGCAAAGAGTGTAGCCGTTTGATCACTCCTCCTCTTATGAATATTCGGGAAAGCCTGTAAAGATGAAAAAGCAAACAAGTTGATGTGTTTTCATTGACAATTAACCTTCTTTAATGTCAAGATAAAAGAAAACAAAAACTATGAACTTCCTATTCTTTTTTTAACGCCAACATTCACTTCTTCCTTTCTCGTTTTGTAATAAAGAATTGGCCATGTTCTTAACGAATGGGGAACTGGTGCGAAGAACTCGAATGACAACATGGAACTACACATGGCGTAACTTAGACATTGCATGCAAGAAATTATCTTCCATAAAGTAGATGTGTCTGGACCTCTTCTCGGAAGAGACCTTCTGTGGTTCGATTCTTGTAAGCGACCACCTCCCATAAGCGACCACTCAGTCTTTGCATTTTGGGTGGTCGCTTACGGGAGATTCGACTGAATCTCTGAATTAATTACTGCTTTCGTTAACTACCTTTCTGGCCATAAATCCCCTCCTGAAATTCCAAAAAAAGAGTAAAAGTTAATCAGTGTCAAACAATCTCACCCAACACAATATAAGCAATATACATCCCCGACAAAAACGTTAGTAAACGAGAACAGTTCCTCAAGACGCTCGCGCGAATGAGAAAAATAGGGACCGTACGAAACTACGAAGGCGACGGTAACGAGAACGTCGAAGAAAAAGCAATAAGTTTAATTTGCAAAACAACAACTCTGCACGTGCATCACGATTTTTGCAAATTTCTTCGCCGTCCCTGCGTAACTACAACGTGATAAGAGGTGATCTGTGTCAGATTGCACTATGGGTGGGACTGTTTGAAGAGACGAGCCGACGGGTTTTGGATCCAGTCTTCAGAGGCCTTATTAAGGTTGCGCGAGAGACTGAGTACATTTTCATTCAGATTGCACTTTGGGATTGTTTGAAGAGACGGACCAATGGATTTTGACCCAGTCTCCAGTGAAACTTTGTAATAACCAATAAAAGAAGAAATAGCGTCACTAAAACAGTCCCAATGGACAAAACACACAGCTTTAGCATCCCAATACAACTCTTAATATCCATTTTACAGTGCAGATGGAAACGAGGCTGGAGTTGTTTTGATACAATCTTTCCTGCTTTATTTTGTAAATCATGTTGTTCTTATGCTAACTTGCACCTTTTAAGCATAATTTCCATAAGAAAAGAAAAGAGGTTTCTATCAAAACAAAGTCAACTTCAACCTCGCGTTCACTCTAAGGCTAAGATAGTAAGCTCACAACTGTAAGACAGTCTGCACATACTCACCACGAAGACTGAATTGTGATTGCTGCTTTAACTTGTTTCTTGTGGAGGTGAAGCATTTGATCTTTTTTCTGTTCTGAGACCTACGAAGAATGGAAAGTGGAAAAGTAAACATTTAATTTTAAGAAACAATCTCGATATTACACAAAAATAAACCACTGAAAGGCTTATCATTTTAAGATTTGGTGTATTTATCTCAGAATGAGGAAAGGGCTATTTTCAGCAAGCCCGGTGATTTTCAATTTGATTCTACAATTGATGGCCAACTGCTGGTGAAAAAGGTTAACTAATGACACGTTACACCGTAAATGATTGAAGTAGCCCCCGAAGTGAAATATGCAGCTCCCCACCCAACCTTGAGTTTAACGCGAGCTCCCTAATTAGAATGAAAGCAATGGGATGCAAAAACTGAAAAATAATTCATTAAATCATCGGCAAGACTGGCTGTTCTTACGTCTCCTACTGGACACTAGGCCGCCATACATTAGTGGTCATCCAAAATATAGGTTTAGAGCAAAATCAATCCATCCGTTTGCAAAGCAAAGGTAATACTTTCCTCCTTGCTGACTTTAGGACACCGACCGAGTTCTTGATACCGCCAGTGACTTTGGCTATGTTCATACTATAACGGATAACGTGTTGTGTCGGCACGAGAAGCTAACGGGTATAGTATAAACACAGCCTTAGTCCTAACAATGTAAATGTGATTTCTTTTCATCAGAAGAACACCACCATTAGATTAGGCTGATTTAGCAACAGAACGGGAATGTCATTTGACGACGGGAAAGCGCACGGAAAGGACTGAACTCGACTTCCGGTACCCAATTTGCCGCTCTGCCATTGGTCAAGCCAGTTGTTTGATTTGCGCGCGCAGTCGTCAACAGACGTTCCCGTTCTGTTGCTAAATCAGCCTATTAATTCAGTAACTTACTTGACACCAAAGATAATAAACGGCTGTCTTCAACTGTTCTCTGCTTTTGATGGCTTCCTCGTGTTGTCTACAAAAAAGAAAATGCTCTTCACTTCTGGAGCATATTCCTAATATTTTAGGAAGTGTCCTTAGACAAACGTTAACAACTAAATCCACTTTTTTTGGTACAAAATACTGACGAATGAATAGGAGGGTAATGAAGGATGATCCGTACGATAGACTGGCAATCGCCTGGAAAGAAATGATGTCTATATAGAGCCTGCGTTAAGATTATGACGCAATAAGGAACGATCAAGACGATTGAAGAGATCGCCTTTGCAGGTTCAATGGTCTCAATCGTGTCCAAAAATCAAGGCGACAGAGCAAGTGTTCTTAGCCATACTCTCAAAAGCAATATCGATTCAAAATGCTAACAGACAGAGTGAAGTCCAATTCTGCCTGTAATGCGTCCATGTGATTGAACAAAAACGCGGGTGTTCGATTTGTTTAATCACGAGTATGATAACAACGATGGACGAAGTTGTGACTGTTATCAATTAATCGAAAACAAAATCGATTCATGAGCAACGCGCGGGTAGAGCGTACTGTCCAATCGGTCCTCTGCAGCAAGTCATTCACGTGGTACAAAACCGCCATGCTGGAGAGCGAGTGACGCACCGAGAGAAGACAAAAATAGGAAATTTAAATTTTAAGTGACGTGAGCTCTTTGATTGTCTTTTTTCAGTACATCTTCTTCTCTCCAGGATGGCGGTTTGTACTATGGCCACGTGAGTGACTTGCTGCAAATGGCCTATTGATCCTGAAATCAGGGCTGTTGATTTGGTTATCAGATAAAATTTACTTACACCTATGATTAGCTCTTTAACCTTCGTACCTGTCCATTTTGCCGCACAGGTTATTTATGACGGAGATCAGCCTTCTGACTCGCAATTCATTTCGAATGTTGACAACTTTGATGTCTTTCGTTCGAGCACAGTAACCCCTCCTAATAAGGCGTAAAAGAGGCAGAGTAAGAAAAAAAAATAGTATTCCACGTAAACACGATCATCACAGTGGTAGACGCAACTTCTGTAGCGCGCAAAGAAAACCTGAACAAATTCAGGCTGGTAGGGAATTCAAAACCTTGAATTCTGCTATTCCGGTACAGCGCTCTACCACTTGAGCTAACGAGCCAGCTGAGAGCTGGTCATTAAGTTGGCTTGTTATAAACGAACCTTGGGATGAGGAATAAGAGGTAAAGAAGCTCATCACGGTAGTAGACGCACCTTCTGCAGTCCGCCGGCTCTATCAGTTGAGATTACAAGCTTTCTGAGAGCTGGTCATTTAGTCGCGTCTAATGCAACAATAATCATTCTTCTGAGCGTTTACTTCTTCATCCCAAGGTTCTAATATATGATTTTCATATCATCATTATTTCATCTTCATCCTTTCACGTGTTTATAACTAACCAACTTAATGACCAGTCCCCAGTAGGCTTGTTATTTCAATTGGTAGAAGGCTGAATCGGCATCACAGAGGTAAAGCAGTCCAATCCCGTACAAGCATGAATTTGATTCGGGCTTTTTCTTGCACTGCAAAAGTTGCGTCTACTCCTGCGATGATCATCTTTCGATTAATTCTTTATCCCACAGTTCTAATAAATGACTTTCCTATTTTCTGCACTTTTCCAGATGAGCAGTATAGTAGGTATGAAATTAGTCTTCTGGAAGTTTCTAGGAGAAGCGAATATTGTCGTTCCGACGCAAAACGAAGGTTCTGAGTAACTTGCAAAAAATGTGCAATTCAAGCTTGTCCTTTGGACAAGCAGCTCTGACAAATTTCTTGCCCGGGGCCACTTCCTGCTCGTCTTAGTTCATGATTTTGTTAACCCTTTCACTGCCAAATCTAGCCAAAGGTAAATTTCGACCAGATTTCCAAATTTCATTTTGTAACATTTTGGAAAACAAATAACACTAAGTGTGAGTTCAGGCAGAGAGCTTTCATTTGAATGGTCACATTATAGGATTTCGTCCACATACTGAAAAGTTAGAGTCACCTTACAAAACTCTAACAAACACTCTGGCAGTGAAAGGGTTAATGGATGAATTGCTTGGACCCTGCCTATTGGGCAAGTGTGCTTTAAAATCTACTCGTCCCAGACTACTGGACGGGAGTTTTTTCGAGCCCTGTGTTGTGTACATTTTATACTAGTACTGAGCAAAGGGCATAGAAAACAAGGCTGTATTGAAGGAAGACAAACCCCATGACAGAAGTGCACAAGGAGTACAAAATATTCTTACCAAGCTGCTTGTATACAGGCTGCTGCATGTTTTCGGCGTCGAAACTGACAGAAGTTGAACTCTTTTCTAACTAGAAAACCACGAACATGAGCTTGGATAATGGTTGCTGCCAGGCTCAAAAGGCGGACAGCTTCTTCTTCTGTCATGATTGGATCATCTTGGGTCAAAAGAAAGACCATAATTATGAGTACAGAACATTGTAATAGAATAATTCTCATATAAACATAGTTATTCTTGTAGAACTTTAAATGACTGGAACGCGTTACCAAGCGAAATTATTATAATAAACAATCAGCCGCTGATCGCTGGTTAATTCAAATCAGCTTTATTTGAGTATTGTAGACAGTAATGAATATTATTCCGCTTTATATCTTGAATGATGGTATCCCCTTTGCAATACCTCAGATTTTTGAAAAAAGGTAAAGCCATTTTTTGAAACGACACATTCTCGCTCTAAAAGCTTTGTTCACCCGGAGGGTGTAAAGTGCAGGTTGCAGGTTACATAACAAATTCTGACCTGCAACCTGCAATTTATACCCTCCGTTGTTCACCAAATTTCCACCCTGTCTTCACAGTTTGTGTTCTAATCTGAATCTTCCAACTGGGAATATCGTTGACGTCTGTAGTAGAAAACCCACCTGACTGCGTTTGCTGCGAATGCTCCAAATCTGACAGTGGTAGTGGAATATAGAAGCTTTCAGATTCCAACAGGTTTTCGCCATCTAAAACAAAAGCCGAGGCCAGTCTGACTTACTCATCCTCTGATTCACGGAAAAAGGCAGATCCTTAACTATAACGGCAAAAATGAATCCACAGTCACGGTACTTACCCAGGTCATCATTTGCTGGTACTGGAGATATCTGAAAAAGATGATTGTTCAGTCAGTGACACTGGCGGCCGGTTAGCGTAACTGGATAAGCGCCGGTCTGCCGGGCGGGATGTCCCGGGTTCAAACCCCAGCCGGACCAACACCCAGGGTATTAAAATAACTGAGGAGAATGTGCTGCCTTTGCTGTGACATCTACAAATGGATAGACATTCTCTTCTTCTAAGATAAGGACGAAAAACCGTAGGCTCCGTCTCACAGCTCTTTCACTGTTCTGATTATTGTGGGACGTACACGTAAAAGAACCCACACTGCTGTTCGTAAAGGGTAGGGGGCGTAGACGCCGGTGGTGTGGTACACCCTTTCATGGGATAAGGGGGTGATGAAGGGGTTGATATCAATTAGGACTTTATTCCTGCTTCATCCCCTGTTACCGTGTTGAGTCACCGTGGGGAATTTCAATAAAGGACAAAAAAATCCAAATAAGAATTATTCCCCATAGGAGTCGAGTCAATTACAAATTAACACAAGTGTAATGGTTTACGGTCGTTTTGCCTACGAGTCGTTTCGCTAACGTGTTAGGTCAGTTCGCTTACGTCTTGTAAGTCCATTCGTTGTCCAAGAACAAGATTTTCTTTGTAAATGACGAATTAATTGGCTTTATATTAGGTTTCAAAATGATATAAAATGATGTGAATCCAAATGCTCAACAAAAGAGCATATTTAATAAGTTAAAAAAAAGCGGATTGAAATAATAGGCTTGATCTTTTCACGAATTCAATCAAAATTTTTGAATGATTCATTTTTTTACATATTAATTATTATCACTTTTTTTATTTCCCTTATTTTTCCGATTGCTTTTCACTATTTAAAACCTACCAAGTTGCAGACACCTCTCCGTTACAGAGCAGATCTACTGGTCCAAAACACTGTAGCAAAGACATACAATCCCTACAATGCATTCTATAACAAGGACACCTCTGTAATGAGGCCATTTGGCTCTATCCCTTTGGTATGTGGGCATAACGTTTAACCGTACTTCATTTCAATATCTGGTTTACCTTGGTAGAATCAATGGGTTCGTTGCAAATGTGGTGCAATATGGACACGAGCTGAAGGTGTTGTCCAAGGGAAGGATGTCTAATTTGGTGAAATGCTTGGTTCAGTAATCTTGCAAGTGTTCTAAAAAGAAAAGATCAAAAATGATGGCGCGCATTACAGATCAGTGGAGGCTTCCACATACTTACAATAATTTATTAGCTAGAAATGGTTGAATCATGCTCGGAAACAACGTGAACACTTTACAGTAGAAAAAATATCTCAAAACTATACTGTTTCACCTTTGGAAAAATCAAACGAGCGATTTCTCATCTCGACACTCGAAGCACTACACTCAAAACACATTACATTACATAAGCACATTACATAAACCAGCTTCATACATCATAACGGTGTATTCCTCGCCCAATATTTCACCGACAAACTAATCACCTGTGTTTGCTCCTTTTCCCTGCACACTAGAACATGAACATCGTTTTTTATTTTTAAATGTAATCAATGTAACTGGTTTGAGGAAAGTTAATTAAGTCGCCTTTAGTAGAAAGTTATTAAGCTGACCTTTCTTGATGACTCACTAACTGTCCATCCAGATTCCTTAGGTCAGGACAGCAATACACTAGGTAAGGTCTGTAGCAGATCTCTCTAAAATAGCGTCAAGGATGCTTTAAAAAGCTTACATGTCAACGAACTAAGATTTGAATAATTAAACAGCACTCGGGTCCTAATAGAGCAGTCATTGTTAACGATAAAATTAAAATTGTGTTCTTTTACATCCCGTGAAACATGGACACTTTAGCGAAGAATCTAGTCTCCAGTGCAGCTGTTTTTTGTCTTGCCACAAATAACAGCTGTCCAGGAAGGCTAGCCAAGATGAAGAAAAGTCTGTCAGTCACTTGCTCTGCTTTACGAGTCTATGAACTGCCATGTCCCTGAGAGAGAATAAATTCCTGATTTTTAAATTTCACACATTCACAGGCAACAACCTAAGAAGTAGTCTACATTCAGAAGTTTACCAAAGTTCAAAAATTACACTAGACAAAGAATCTGCAAAACAGCAAACATATGGAACTCAATAAAAACTGGAAGTCAGGCAGGAATATCTTTCAAAGTTTAAGAATACCATCACTAATGCAGCTTTTGATATAATTCATCATCGTATGTAATGTTTTAGGGCCTGTTTACATGGAGGTGGGGGACCCCAGGTAGGTGAGGTAATTATATAACCCGCTTAGGTGGGGTAACCCGCCTGTCCATATGATCTCTCATTTTAATATGATCACGTTTACATAATAGATGGGGTGACCCGCCACATGTTACCTCACCTATCTGGAGTCCCCCACCTCCACGTAAACAGGCCCTGATAAAGGAGCAGCAGTATCGGCAAGGGATTTTAAACCCGATAAAACACGTGCTGGGAGTTTATTAAATGACTTCAAAAACATTCCTGGAAAAGCGTGTCTCAATGGAGTTGATAACAATGACGCTTTTGTGAACGTTGGAAATTAGCATGCGGGAAAAACATTACGTATGAAATTATTATGCAAGACAATCACATCTCACACATGTTTAGAAATTTTCAAGTCTACAAACGACACTAAACCGAAGAGATGGCGTCTTGTTCCAGAGTTTTTCGGAAGACTAAAAATGCGGAAGAAGAGGAAGTTAATCGAAAATGGTACCCCAAAGTCAACAAGTGAAGTGAAAAAGTAGTCTGTGAAAAAACATTTTCTGGAATGGCCGAATGGTAGGTAAACAAAAATCCGCGTCATCCTCGGTGTTTTAACCTGTCTTTGTTTTCTAGCTATTATTTTCCTTGGCTCTATTGTGATGACTTCTCAGTGGCTTCTTTGTATTAATTGTTGTACGTCACTGGTTAGTTTCACAGCTTTTTTGCACCGGGTATGAGCCAAAAATCCAGTACTCGATGCTCGCGTAATTACAACTGGCAAGTCTTGAGTGCAACGCTTGGACACTGCTGTAGCCAATATTACCGCTGAGTCACTTAACTTTTGGCTGATAAAATTAGTGGACTGTTCACAGTCCCTATTTTTCCGTAAGACCGTCGAGATCAAAGACTCTGCGTTAAGGGCGACCATCTTAGATGAGTGTCAAATCTACTTAGGGGGCGTGTAACGGTTTTGGAGAAAGCGAGGAAAATAGAGGGACTGTACCAACATCCCTGCGACTCGCGTTCAGAGGGCGTGACAGGAATTTCACCTCTTTTACTATTCATACATTAACAAACTCCGCTTGCGATGAAAAACATGCCAGACACATTAAGCATCGACTTTGCGTGCTTACAAACATCTCCTTTCGAAACAGTGATTATAATACGGTTAACCCATTCGCCCCTGAACCGCCCGTAACCGCCCGTGCGGATCCAAGTCCTTTCTACTCTTTGTGACGTCATCAGTTTTAACGGTCAAGGACAACTTTCTTCGCTAACTTGTGCAGAGTGAAGAGATCTTTCAAACCCACCGGATAAAGAAGCAAAAAACCACGTGACATTAACCTGAAAATCTCCATGAAAATCTTGTTCCATTGCTCACCTACCTTTCCTTTCACGTAATCCTAAGATCCTAAAAGCTTTCCTAAAAACTCTTCCCACCAAAATGAAGCCTACTAAATGCCCAGCAAGAGAAAAAAAAAATGAGGCAAAAAAAGCGAAAAAAGAAGGGAGGAGAGAAAGTGACAAGTAAAAGTCAAGACTGCTGTGTCACTTTTAAACCCAAAAACTCTCGAAATTTTGCTTTCTGCGCATGCCCGAACTTCGTAAGCTGATATTTTGCATCTGGATCAGAAGGCCGCGAAGCGTACAACCTGTAAACCGGTTTGTGGTAAGTTTTAGCTCTTTATAGCATGACAGTGACCAGAAAACCACTCGACTAGCTTCAAAACGCGTTTTTCGGCAAAATCTCCAGGAGCGAATGGGTTAAAAGGACGTTTTTCCAAATAAAATCGGCCAACATGCACGGCCCCCTGCCTCTATAGCTATGATCCCTGACGCCCGTCCACTCGGTACATTTGAAAATCAAGATGGCCCTAACGTTAAGACGCGCGATATCTCTACGATCTCACGGAAAAATAGGGGACTGTGAACAGTCTATAAAATTGGTGAAAGAACAAAGTTTTATTTTGCACAACAGTAAATTTAGTGCGTGTGTTATTTTGAAAGAACATTTTTTTTCACCCATCATTTGTTGTGTCAGTTGCTGTGCTGATAATTAATATTCATAAGTCAGAGGCAGTGATTTTAGAGATATTAGAGAGATTAGAGAGATTAAGATTCACGTTGACGCCAAACGGCAAACGTGAATTTGTACCAAGTGATCAAGTTTTCCCCTTAACTGTCGTTTACCATTTATTACCTCTACACAAAAATAGGTAGTTTCACACCAGTTTTATCCATAAGAATTGTTCTGGACAGTTTTTATCTGTTTATTTTCTATTCTGAGAAATTCTCAACTTGAATCTGACGTTTGCCGTTTGCGGTAAAAGTGACTCTTAGTCTCTCTATGAAGCAACGCGTTTACGGCAAACGGCAAACGGCAAACGTGAGATTCAAGTTGTGAAATTTTCACAATGAGAAATGAGCAGATAAAAGGAGCTTAAAGCAATTCTTGTGGATAGAATTGGCGTGAATCTACCGATTTTCGTGTAGTTATAATGAACAGTAAACCACAAGTAAAGGGGAAACTTGGTCACGTGGTACAAATTCACGTTCGCTGTTTGGCGTAAACGCAATGCTTAATAGAGACCGTTAGAATCAGGTTTTTCATGAAGAAACTTTTGCAGTTCACGTTTACACAGCAGGACGGGCTTCCAGCGGTAACTTATGGCAAGTTTTTTTGCCACTAAAACGCCTTGCTAAAGAAATTCTGGCAACGTGAAATTTCAAACGCGGAACTGCAAACTGCCCATGAAAAAACCTGATGCTTAAGGTCTTTAATCTCTCTATTATATCTGATAAAACACCCCATACTAATAAGGGGAGGTTTTATCGATATACATTTTGTGATGTCACTGCTCGTGAGGTGCTCATAGGTCAATGTGCTTATGAATAATTAATGAGTTTTTGAATGACGTACAAGCATTAATCAAGAATACATTGACTGGTTGATATATTATTATTCACTGACTGAAGCGTGCAAAAGATACAGTCTCCAAGCATTACTGGGAAGCACACATGGATTATTCACAAGAGAAAGCTGCTGCAGATTGGCTAGACATGACAGGTACATCACCTACAATAAAATAATAAAAAACTGCTGAATAATCAGAGGTTTCAATACATTGTACATGTACTTTAACTAACATTATATTCAGACATTCTACTGATAAAAAAGGGGTGTTCCAGAACAGAATACTCACCGAGAACTTGCAAGCATCTGAAAACGTTATTCAAAAAAACTAATCACCTTATAGGCTGGGGGAGTGTAGCCCCTCTAAACTCTTCAGAACCTATTTCTTTCATGATATTTAACAGCATTCTTATTTTGGGAATTTTTTTCGTTTGTTTCAACATCTGAGACAAGTTATTTCATGTACAGTCAGTAACAATCAAGTTAACTACAGTGGCAGATCCAAGGGAGGGGCCCCCTTATTGTTAGACCAAAAAAAAAATTTTTTTTAGACCACCTTCCCCCCTTATCTCAGGGCCTGGATGACCCCCCCCCCCCCCCCCCCGCCTCTAATCTGAAGGACTGGATCTGCTACTGAACTGTACAAAGTTGTTGTGATCTTCTTTCCAACGACTTGGCCCAAGGATGTTGTTAGCATTTTATTAGCAAAAAAGAGTCCTACAAACTGTATTAGCATAATTATTATTACAAGAAAAAAGTGTCTTCTGTCATTGCACAAGCTACCTGTAAAATAACTAAAATACCCTCATATGTACCTCGTTAAGGTCTGATATCTCATTATCTGCCAGTGACAAGGTGCATACAGTGGTTGGTAAGTGTTCTTTAATGACTGCCAGGGAGGATATCAGATTTCCATGAAGCAAAAGAGTCTGTTGACATGAGAGAAAAACAAGCACAAAAAAGCTAACTCAAAGAATTTGCAACAAAGAGGTCTGTGATCAAATCACTTAAATGCAATGAAACACTGGTTGCTAGGCTGGTCAGTGAGGGAGGGGGGGGGGGGGTAGGAACCTGCGAGTATAGGGAATATGTACAGAGAGAGGAGAAGTAAGGAAAAATTTTGCAAAAATGCTTAATATTTTGGAATTGAAAAGGTGCTTAAGTGAGGAAGCAATAAAAAATGGGGCAGGAGTTGGAAATGCAAGGACAGAAACAATAGACAATATTTTATTTGGGTTCAGGAGGAGCATGCTGAGATAATCAAACCCCATGTAGCAGTGCAGGTTTGCCCTTTTTTGTGGAGCTTGGTATTATGTCTTAATCTTTTTTGTTGTCATAACACCACAAACATGGAACTCCTGAAACATTTCAGCCATTTACAATTTTCACTAAACTTAGCTCGATGCAATGGTAACATGCTAAGGTCCTTCTGAAAAGGAAAAACATATATACCTTTAATTTCATGAGGGTTCTCAAGCCAGAGATAACAGCAATACTACAAGAAGACAATAAGGTAACATAGGATTTAAAGGAGCTGAAACCAATTGTGGAATTGCACACATTCTAGGCATCCTACTGATGAACAGTGTTTTGGGCAACAACAATTCGCTTTCTGTCCCCCTGGAATTGAATATTTTACTGTAAGGTCCCTCTCACCTCAAACAATGTTGATTTTTTGAGCAAAAATATGGGTGGAAATGAGTCCTTTTTTGGAGCAGGAGATGAAGGGATGAAACCAAGGGCAATAAAAAAACTGTCATTTATTTACTGTAACAATGACTGTTAGAGGTTTTTCACAATGTCCCAAGTTCTTTTCACCTCCACTGTACACCATGACACAACCAGCTAAGTACCAGATCTTAAAAAGGAGGATGCCATTTTCCTTTTAGTTAATATAATTACCTATTGTCTGACAAATCCAGATGAGTCAAGTTAGTATTCTCATCAAGGTTTTCAATTTCCTGCAAAATAAAGTAAGGAAAAAGTAAATTAATATAAACTAAAATTGATATAACAAAACTACAGACCACTAAGATTGCAGTTTACCTCAATGCTGTTGCCAGAAAGGTTGAGCCATTCCAGATATCTCAGTGACCTTATACCTTCAAACCAAAAACAAACCAAATTACTTGTTACTACCATTTGTTATGTACAATGCAATTTGACAATAATTTCAAAAAAATATAAATGCCTTTATAAACCAATGTTTTTTAGAAAGCCTAAGTATTTCCTTGCAAATGGAGGTTACCAAATTGCCTACATGTAGTTGTGTCCTAGGAGAGGTGCCAAAACAAACAAGCATCACATTCATGTAAACAGTCTAGATTTTGAAGTTCAATATTTTAATCAGTCCATCAGGAAGACATGTGTGGAAAATAATTTTCAGATTTTGTGAACAACTTTAATTTGTTAGGACTTGAATTAAGATTAGATCACCATCAGTTTTTGATTCATCCAAACAAATAAATGATTTTCCAGTAACTGGAGAAAGAATAATGCATTTTTGTCATATGTTTTGTGCAAAGCAAATGTGACTAATGTTGCTGTGCTGAGATTGTAAGTTTCTGTGTGATTAATGCGATAAATTCTATCGATAAGCACTCCTTCTTGGGTAACGTAAAGGATCGCTTTTAATGGAGAAAAAAACTTTAAGGTGTACAATTGTTTTAAGCGACTTAGAATGTTTGCCCCCTGCTGATCCCAGAATCCTGTGCACATAACTGGGTCTCTAATTACTGGAAAATCATTCATTGCACTCCACAAAAACAATACCTTCAATGCATATAATGCTATTGTTACTGAGATCCAGAACTCGCAATCCTTGGGCTGCACTAATACCTCTCATATCAACAATGTGGTTTCCAGCTAATGACAGCTAACAAAAAAAGCAGAGTTAAATCCCTATCATTTTAGACACTTGTGCAGTCCTATTCTAATTGGTTTGCTTAAACTTAATCAATCATTTTTAAAACTGACCAAAGCACCAGTTGTTCTTTATAACAAAATGCTGATCATGAAATTATGAAATGAAAATCATACATGTGAACTGCAGAGTGAAGAATTATTTGAAGGAAGATCATCGCAGTTGTATACGCAACTTATGCCGTTGTGAAAAGAAAGCCTTAAAAAAAGTCAGGCTTGTACGGGATTCGAACTCTTAACCTCTGCGATAGCGGTGCAGCGCTCTACCAATTACGCTAACAAGCCAACTGGGAGAAGGTCGTTGAAGAGTTGGTAAGATAAAGTAATTGGTAAACTAAATTTATAAACATAACTCTATTCAAGTACCTGTTGCAAATGTGTGAAGTATTGTAAATTCTCAACCTTTGAGATTTCATTGTTACTTAACAGAAGAGTACAAGGTGAAATGCCTTTGGATAAACGCTCTATCTTCTTCAAACCACGATCTGAAACAAGAGGTGCTCCCTTTTAGCAGATTATATAGTACATACATGTAGGTCCATGAATATTTTCTGGAGTAACCCATTAAATGAACTTGCAGCAGAATGACTTCAAAAAAGTAGAGACAATAAAATAATAAAGATTACTCTCAGCTGGTACTCACACTACAGTGGCTGTATGTGTGGTCAGTATCTTACTGTACGGACTGTAATTGCAAAATTTGTTTCAATTACAATTTGCGACAATTAATGTTCATTATTATTCATTCAAAATATTTCCCTGATTCTGATTGGCTAAAAGCACATGCATAATTCACCATAACTAGCTACTGATGAACAAATTTGGAAGAATTTTGCGATTAATCAACCGATGACGTCAAAAGTGCAGCTTCCTTGCAGGTTAAGGCACCGTTAACCAAGAAGACCTGGGGACGAGGTTGAGTTGTTTTGGTTGTGAAAACAAAAATGGCAGACATTTTACTTGTTTCAAGAGTGAGAACTAGGCGAAATAATAGCTTAAAACATGGCAAGAACAGCAAGAAGACAACTCAAAGGGCGACATCTGCTTTTTGGAGAATATTTGTGGAGCTGAACAACCCTAAACGTGCACTTTCGAAGATGAACTTAACATCGATGGAGGTAAGCATGTTTTGGCTTGTTTTTAAACTAGGAATTATTTTGAATGAATAATAAAACAATTATTGAATTTGGCTTTCATATCATATGAAGAATTATGGAGATCTCAGAGGGTGTTATCCTCCTTGGCCTACGGTCTCGATGGATAACACCCTCCTTGATCTCCATAATTCTTCATAAGATACTCAGCCTCATTCCTTAACTGTTAATTAATTTATAAAGCTATTCCTTTCAGGCTGTCTTCAACTATAATAACCTTGCTTGTTCTTCCAAGATTTGTGGCCTGTGTGCTTTGGGCTTGGGCCATAAATTGGGCCGAAAAAGCTTGATCTGTAACCTACAGTACTGACCTCAAAGTCAATTAGTAAGAGGTTAGTATTACAGAATGGTACCCACTTGAAAGGTTCACAACACCATTATCTGCTTCTAGGGAAGACATAGTCCCAGCTTGTTTAGATGGCATCTCCCTATTAAGAAAAGCTTGAAAAAATATGGAAATTACATTTTACACTGACTTATCATCCAGAAAATATGGTATTTAATATCAAGTTGAGATATTCTTAGAATTCGTAATTTAGTAATGAGGCCCTGCCAGGGTAAATTCTGACAAGCAACATGGCCCAAAAAGTAGCGACAGCGCGTAAAATGAAATCGTGACAAGAGACAACCTCCCTCGGCCAAATAGTGACAGTGACAGCAAAGCGGACAATAAACGACAAGCATTTATAAACACCGACAGGAGATGTTTTAAAATTCAGATGGGCAACATGGGATCCCCCTGGCAGGGCTTCAGTAACTCTTAGCCATTTAGCCAGTCAGCCGGTAGCTTGCCAGAGATTGTAGACTTAAAGAAAACATATGAGACAGATAAGGAGCAATTCTGACTTGCTGCTTCTTTATGAACATACAGTTGTAGCAAGGAATATGCATTTGCCTAGTCCCTATGCCTCATTATTCTGCACGGCCAATTCATTTTAGGTCACGTGGTCCAAGCAAAGAAGTGAAGAAGAAGTTTCACGCCCTTTCATCTTGGATACATCACCGAAGTGAATTGACTGAGAAGGCCTGGGTCGATTAAAACGCCGTACAGGGACTAGGAAAGAACTGCATCAGGACCACAGCTTTTTTGAGATTTAAATTCTGCAGGATTTTAGTAATACCAGCATTGTTGAAGGAGATCAAGTCTGGTGGTTGACAGATTCTTAGGGCGTTGTTCTCACTACAACTACTAAAGCTGCCATGCACTCCCTACAAAAGCAGAGGTAACATGACTTTTGTTAACATTGACAACATCCAAATTAAATCTGATTTCAGGATTTCCTTTCTAGAAGGTTAAAGTTTGTTGTTTCCTTCAGAATACTATCCAGCTGTGCATGGTGATGTGTGGAAGTACATAGGTGTTACAGTTTTTTCAATGACATTTTTAGCACACTGAACCCCGCACTCAACTCGACACTTCAAAACATGATACACCCGATACCATAAGTACGGAATACTACTACAAAACCTCAGAACTACATGAACACAATTAAGTGTCTGATTGTCAAAGGGAACAACGGAAATTGACATTGCGTACATCATTCGGAAGGACGAATGAGATCTCTGAAGAGGGTGCTTTCCTACATGCAAAAACACAAGCTGAACAACTGTTCACGAACGGTAAAATACTAAAAAGGGAGCGATACAGCTATAGTAAGGTAAAAATAAATAGCTTACAAGCGACAATCGCTACCTACCTTTTGACGCTGTTCCTTCGATCTTCTTCTTCCAAACAAACAGAAAACCCGCGAAAAGCTCTCACAAGTCCTACTCGGTCTGAAGTGAACGCGCAGTCATTTCCAGGTTTCCGCTCCGACAGCTAAAAATGGACTGAACACCTGCTAGACGAAAAAAAAAAGTACCCAAGTTCCCAAGTCGCCACAAGTCAGGGACCCTGTTAACATACATGTTATGTATCTTATTTATCTCGGAAAATTGCGCCTACATGGATCTAAAGGGGAGGAAGGAGGGAGGGGAATGGGTAACGCAAAAACTCTTCAGATCTTATGCACCTATCAATGTAAATCCCGTGGGGGGTGGGGGGGAGTGCGGGCAAGGGGGGGGATTTGATGCCTGAGACTATCCCTCTGTCGGGCTTTTGATCGTGCCAAGCGACCCCGGAGTCGGGACATTTGACTTTGACCGACAGAAGCCTGGTATCAATTCAGAAGCGGTTACCAAATCCATCCCTCGAGGCTTTCTGAAAGTCACGCTGTTGGAGAAAGGTGTGAAGTTTTCATTTGTTTTAATCGCCATAATCCGATACTTTAAACTGTCATCTAAACAGATAATGTCTATTTAGAGAAAGTTTTTATCTTCAAGTTCCCATCTGATTGTAAAACTCGATTGAAATCGAATTCCACCATGAAAGTCAGAGGATTTTTTACGGGTCACTGATCCGACCTGTTCCGACATGTTGAGCAGATGTTATAAAGCATTTTACGTTTCATTAATATTATAATAGGATGGTCAATCTTCCTAGAGTGATTTTGTTGTTCAAAATAAGAGATGCTAGTGGAGAGTGAAAATACTTAATTACACCACTAATTTAACGGAGCTTACGTTTAGTAAGGACGTACTTTCGAAATGTTCTTTTAATTCGTTTTATACAGTATTATAGTATTGTTTGTTTAGATTTTTTCCCCTGGGGTGGGGGCTTTTTTGACACTTTTGATTGACCTTTCGTTTCCCACCCTGGGGAATTTGATCAAAAAATTTTAAAATTTGTCAAATCCCCACCCTTTGCCCGAACTCCCCCCCCCCCCCCCCCCCAACGGGGTTTACATTGATAGGTGCATTACGTTAATACCCATTTGGCCAGTTTATCAACTTACCTGTCATTTTACGATCAGTTTGCCGCTCATATACTTCGCACAATTCTACTTATCCAAGTACATGTAGTAGCTGGTACCTTTCAAACGAATTTTGCTGCGTTCCTGCTGCTATCTGTTATTTTGGGCCGGATATCTCAAATCCCCCTGAAGGGGCGCGGGGGGGGGGGGGGAACTCAAAAGAAGTTGGGGTAAAACTAAGTGTGTCGCCGAGGCCTTCACTTTGTTTAGAACAAAAATCATTCATTTTGCTACCCTGTTTAGAACAAGAAATCTATTTTCTTGACTCTAATTCACTTTGCTTCGCACACAGAATTAAGTAGTTTTATATACACTGTATACATGGTGTTGCAAAGCTAGCATCCCAGAAAACTGAAAGACGCTTTGGAGAAAAGTGTTGGTAACATGCATGTAGAGACATCTGTAGAAGTCTCATCGCCAACCTTCACACTCTTTCAAGAATATTCAAGGATTCCGGTTTGAAAAGACGCCCTGTTCAAGAAGCTGAGCAAGACTCGAGACCCTGAAAATCACGCTCATACCGCGTTCAGCGGCAGATACCCGTTTTAGGTCAGGTAAGGTACCAGTGCCCAGTCCACTGCGGGGCTCGCTCAACCCTATCTGGAGGAATTTGTTACCTAAATGTTCTATTGTTATACTGCGGGGGTGGATTCAGATCATTCAGAAAAGGGTAGCCGGGACAGCTCTACTCTAGATACTTTTTATTTTTCTGATACGGAATTCTGTAAAAATAATACAGAACAAAATTTCAAAGAAAGAGGGATGGCCACAACCACCTCGGCCCACCCCTAAATCCGCCCATGTACTGCACCTCCCGGAATACAAAGATCACTAAGTGAGTCGGGTATCCTCGTTAGTTACATTGCGAATTTTTTTTTCCCACTGTGTGGGCCGCGAAACTGTCCCTCGCCTTATTTCGAACCCAACCTAAGAAATCAAATTTCGTGAAAACATTCTGAAACTTCTCGTATGCACTGAGTCGGCTGTAATGACAACTTTTGCAGGTACGTTTGGGTGTGTAAAGGGTAGAAAACGAGGACTTAAGACCCCAAACGAATAATACCCTCAAAATCAGTTGAAAGAGCTCGAAAAGTCAGCTATTCATGATGTTAGATCATACCTTGGTAAGATGGAACGAGCAAAAACGCGACTTTTCGCTTTTCTGTGAAAGAAAAATGAATGCGAATGTCGTCACAGATCAGCAACTCCATATCCCATAATCGCGTTCGTCAGAACGCATCCTAATCTGGTGTTCCTGTGGCATAAAGGCAGAAATTTGCTTGCCTACGTGTAGCCGCACCCTCCCCTCCTATCACGGGCGACTGCCGACCAGCCGCCCCTATTAATTTTATCAGGGGCATCCCGGCCCGGAAACTGGACACCTTTCCACTCGATTTCGTTTAGTGACGAACGCGGATTCGTAATCAATGATTACCTCTAGTATACATTTACTATCTTATTGAGCTCAACACAGGTTAGGCTTTCAAAGTTGAAACACACAAACGTATTGCAACTTGAAAACATTGACCGAGCCAACTTTTTCGAGTTAAACTACTTTGTCGAAAAATGACCAAAAACCGATAATCCTTTTTTTTCTTTGACTGAATTATTCAATGATCATATTTCTTCTAGAGTTCCAAGTGAGGGAAAAGGTTACTGAGAATGCGCGAGTCATCAAAATAATATGGAGTATGGAAGTCACCTTGACATAACCAGTTTAGCCTTACGTCAAAAGTGGCGTGATTGCTTAAGGAAAAATAGAACTGATGCAAGAGTAAGGTTGAAAAATTTAACTCTAAATACTACAAAACAATATTGCCGTCAAGGAACACGATTCCAGTTACAGGAAATGCTGGTAAGTATGGCTATTCGATTCTGAGAATGGTTAAAGAACGGGGTAGTTAATAAGGACTGGTATGATAACAACAAACAGTCCCAAGCTGACGCCAGCGCTAGCTCTGCTTGAGTTCTTTTTCTCATCATCAAACTTCACTTGCTCCAGTTTGGGATAATAGTCATTCCAAAAGGACATTCTTCGAGGATGAAACGATGCCGCCATCTTGGGACTGACTTGAACCTTCAGATAAGTTCTGTGGCTGGAGTTAAACTTCCCCATCGTAACACCTCTCACTGGTTGTGGTGTCGGATCACCCGTTCTGGCAAAGTTTGCGTACAAGGCCATGATAAACAAGCTCACGTTTCTGTCGGCCGCGTCGTAATTGAATGGCGAATTCGGCAGTAATGGGACTCCAAAGTCGTACATAATGTTGTTGGCATGGACCACACCCATCCACTCCGATCCAAAACTCACCTTTGAATGGTGGGCAAATTCGAACATGTAAACTGGAGAAACTTGGCTTTGAATGGCGGCGACCTCATGACTTGGTGCGAAGAACATTAAATCACTAAGAACGTTCACAAGTTGGCTTCGGAGTGCGTAAACATTGCTGCTGTCAGGCCATGGGGTGTACATAAACTCCAGCGCATCGGTTATAAGGTCAGCTGTCTTTGCTCTGGAATAATATATGTGAAAATAAAACTTTCAGAAAGTTATTCATAATATTTTTAGAGCTTTTTCAGATTACGAGAATAGACACCAAACTCATTGCGGGCGACAAGAGGAGCCCGCAATCCTAATCTCCAGGTTGTTATTACGCATGTGTCGCATGTACGTAGCCAGCATTCGTTTGCCCCTCCACTAAGAATGAATGGAATGCGCAGAAGACAATATCATCACGCGCGTTTGGACCTTCTATTACTCGATCGTAATCTGATGACGCGTGTCTTGACTATCTCTATTGTGAAACTTATGCAAAGCACAGTGATTTTGACCTATGATCGTTGTCGCAAGCACTCCATTAACCTTTGGTTATTACTAGTTAATTAACTATATAGTGGATCGAATTCAGTAGCAACCACGTGCATTTTTTTGTTTCCCTTTGAAGACATCACTTATTTCGCACTGTGACCGAAACAGAAACTTTTGGCGGGAAAAGGTTTAATTCAGTGCCACTGTCATGTGACTTAGAACTAAGCCAAAAAGGGCGCGGGGCACGCGCGTTGTTGTGGAAAAGACTGACTGATCCGAACGTCACTGTTAATTTTCAGTAGCGTCCAGATGAGGCTATTGGGAGGTTAGAGGTCAGAGTACACAGTCACAGCATATTTTAATAGCAGATGGGGAGTGGGTGAATGAGTTTCTTAAAAATAGCGAAGAGTCTGATCTTGAATAAGTCGATGAGCGAGGAAATTTGATGTCCAATCACAGGAAACATTTACGGATCTTAACCGTTCTACTGTTATTGTCTTTGCCTTTGTTTTGAACTTTTCTGCCTCACCATTTATGAGATGAGATATTTGGAAGAAAGGCTTGTTGAATGTAGTAGTAGAGAATTGGGTGGGAATTGGAAGGGTATTTTTGAGTTTTATTTTATTAGTTGGCGTGTGCATTTGAACAAGAGATAAAACGGAAAATGATTTAGGATTGCATTTTCAGAGTTAAAAACATTCTCTTTTGTAGCAAACATAAGGTGTAAACTTACTCCTTGATTCGTGCGCTAGCGAGGTTTGTGAGGAAGGTCTTGAAGAACGTCGGACTCACTCCATTGTCCACACTCTCCGTCAGCCCAAACGATAGCTTTGCCATCAAGCCAAGAGTACCTGCAGCCTCGTCGCTGTTAAAGGTGATCATGATCGGTGCGATTTTGAAATCTTTCTTCTTTCGCAAATTCCGAGGAGTGTCATGGAGAAAGTGTTTGTCCACAACTGGAGCCCATTTCGGCTGATCGATAAACCGAAAGTTAACTGCGTCTGAAGCTTTTTGTATATCAGCAGCTTTTTTCTCCTGAAGGCAGCCAACCATGGCTTTGTGATCACTCGATGGACACTTCACTTTCTCTGCTACCTCTTTGCTGTTTCGGACACCAATCGATGGCTGTTGAATTGCAAAGGGAGCTAAATCTACGCCACTTTCCGCAATGACCCCATGGAAAAGATCTTTGGAAAGGGGCGACAAAAGATGTAGACTCACACTTAGTCCCCCAGCGCTTTCTCCAAATAAGGTAACCTTGCCGGGGTCCCCACCGAAATTGTCAATGTTTTCTTTGACCCACTTCAGTGCTTCGACCTGATCTTACATTCCAAAGTTTCCAAGGGCCGCGGAATCCCCGGTTGTAAAGAAGCCAAATGCCCCCAGACGATATTGGATCACGACTACTACCACGCCTTGTAGAGACAAAATATCACCAGGAAAGGTGACCGAGGTACCGCTATCATAGCCTCCCCCGTGAATCCAGACCATCACCGGTAAATTCAAGGTTACGTTCGGAGTGTAGATGTCAAGATACAAGCAATCTTCACTGTAAGAGAAGTTTTAGGCGAAAAGCTTGGTTAAGAACTCGAGGCCTTTGCCTTGCATGCAAAGAGCGCCATGCTCCTTCGCTTGACGAACGCGGGGTTTCCATTCCTTGGGTGGTTGTGGCGGTTTCAGCCTGAGTTTTCCCACTGGTGGAGAGGCGAACGGTACACCTAAAAACTTGTTTACAGAGTTGAAACGGGCAGAAATATTTGGGTAACGAGATATGAACCCTTCGATCTTTCCATACCTCGTTGATACTGTTACTGTCGAGACCAGAGGCAAAAACGCACAAAATGCTAACAGTGCCATGAGCAACATTCTTCCCAATTCTTCTGCACGAAGCTCTTGAGTCACTTTTCACAATTTTATGTTTTTTCTCTGTAAAAAAGGACTGATTGAAGGGTCATTGAATGAAGCAACGCTTCGCATAATAAATGTCAAGCTTCAATGACCTTGTAGTTTACTTGCGTGTGCTTGGAAGCTCATATACCGTGAAGAGGTCACGAAAAGCATTTCTGACGTACGCTTGTGGTTCTGCAACGAGTACACGTGACAAAACCCCCAATTGTCAACTGAAGAAGTACACAGGTTTTACTAGTTTTACTAATGAAGTTATAAAAGGTTATAAAATGAATTCGTGTTTTTAGGGCCATAAGATGTTTCACCGCACATTTCTCTCACGAAGCCATGAAAGGAGCGATTTTTGTTTGAAGACCGACGGTAACAGATTGCTACAACGAAAGGAGTTGATTTTGCCGTCATAGTTGAATGCTATCGTACTAAATTAGACAATAATGATTAATCTTGAGAAAAGTGGCGCAAAACACTTACATCATGTTCTATAAAAATCATTATACTTCGTTTTAATTTCATGCCAAATTTGGAATTTTTTTGGGTAAGATATTTCATTCTTTTATTATTTCCACTAGTAGTCTGGCAAAAAACCGTCCGACAGCAAATAAATACCACGTAATTTTGCAACAGTCATGTCAATATTTACTATTTGCATCGCAATATCATGTCGCAAATTTGTGTGAACTCATGTTTGACTTCTTACTATACAGACAAAACTCTAACCTTCCTTCTTGCCTAAAGAGATGGACAACAGAAAACTTTGAGGGAAAGTGTATTTTTCTTTTTCATCAACGGGCTTCAAAAGCTTTGACTTCTGGCGAAAAAGTGCAGAGCTTTCCAAATCATAATAAACAGCATCAAATTTAACTTAGGTCCTAATATCTTTGCAAACATGTATTTCACCTTTATTAGACTTATCCTTTGTGACGTACGATTAATAGCCTTAGCGCAGGTTAAGCTCCTGGGACGCCAGGCTGTTTAACGCGATCGCCTATATACAACTGAAGTCTTTATGTAGGCTGCAATCTTGGAATGAACAGAACAAAATGGAAAAGCAAACCTTCTCTATCCCCAACTCAAGGATTAAGCCGCCCGAAAGGCCAAAAAGCGACATTTTCCCATTTGATTTCGGAAGGGGTGGGGGGAGGGGGGGGAGGGGGGGCGAGGGGAGGTCTTAATTTCTAGTTTATTTTGTTCAAGATTGTGGTTCCACTAATCGTCCGAATGACTCGTTCCAGTTGTCCCAAACATTTTAGGGGATCATTAAAATGTAGACGATTACATGGAAGCCAAGTCTTCTATTGAACCAATCGTAAACGGTTCAGAGTTTAAGGTTGAGTTTTAAATGCGCGGCCAGAGCTTTTCACTTATTTATTATTGGTTGAAGTAAAAAAAAAACTTTGGAAAAAATTAAACGTCGCAATCATAGAAAAATGGTAAGAAATTAGTCGTACTATATATTTGAATAGCAGCATCTCCCCCAGGTCTCTAAAGTCAAGGACAAATTAAACGATTCATTTATTCATGTCAACGGAAACAGCAAAGAAAAACTAAAGTTTCATTACTACGGTTCGTTTATTTAACAAGGTGAAATGTGAGTGTTAAAATTCGTACATATATATATGTGAGATTCCATTCCAAAAAAATAGCATTAAAATATATAAGTATGTAATTCTCAAGTATGCGTACGTTCTCAAAGAACCTGAACTCAAGTGGAACGGCGAGTCGTTTCACTGCAAAGTTTTGAACATTTTATGGCGTCATTTGTACGGTCTATAAGAGTGTAGACCACGTAAAATTGTGGTCGATTTGTATTTTACAATAACATTTATTTTTAGTTTCCGGCTAACAAAACAACCGGCACTGTGTGACATGTTTCGTCAGTTCCATGGTCGATACTCTCTTAGACCATAGTTCTCGACCAATCAGCGCGCGAGGATTCGCTCAGTCATTGTAAAATATTATTTTGATAACTATATTCCGTATATTATACATAAAAGTAAACTTAAAGCGAATGTATAACTGGTCACTATTAGGACTGTAAACTGTTCCTATCTACAGGAATCCTACAATATCAGGACGCTGGAGGACGTTTGTTGACAAGAGATACTTTATCTCTTTTCAGGGGGTATATATACTTCATTGATGTCGCTCAAGCGAACCAATCGGGAAAAAAAATAAACCATATGCCCCCCAAAATCATTTTACTCCCCTATTTACTTGTTAAAAAGATTTTCTTGTCACCGTCATACGTAACAGCATTGGACGTGACCACAAAAACACAACCAAAGCAACCAACCAATCATAAGTCGAAACGAAAACTATGCAACCACACACTGAGAACGCTTAAGACCAAAACACCTGTGTTAATGGGGGGAAAACAAAAAACTCGCGCCACACGTGGGAAGACAATCCTTTTACTTGCTTCAAAACACGATGCACGATGTTTGCTTTCCCAACTGACAAAAACAACAAACAACGCGACGGTTCATCAGAAAATCTTCCAACAAGTTCATGAAACTTTTGCATTATTTTGTAATTATTAGTTATAGAAAAGTGTCACGGTTTCTTTCATTTTCATGGGTACACGTTGAAGTCTTTTACGCTGGCTGGATTTGCAAGGGCAGTGAACTGCGAAGAAGAAAAAAACGAAAACAATGTTTATCATCAAGTCGCTAGATTACAAGGAATTTTTCGGCATAATATGTTGCGATATGTGGGGTTTTGAAAAAATCCTGATAATAAAATTACAGTACTTCTTGGACGGTAAAACTACAGATGGACCTGCAAAAATGCTCGAAAGCCATATGAGAAAAGTTCTGTAAATGAGATCTCCTAGGTGATCCCACAGGAATCCGTTTTCAGGGTGGATTTATTTGCAGCAAACCCAAAGCAGTCGCATTTGCCTGGAAATACTTTTTTTAACCTTAAAACGTTAGAAACCTTCAACGGTCAAGTGAAACGGCTATACTCGTACGCTGTAAATGAATTCACTCAAACTTTGTAAACGAATTGGCCTTGTCGAATTTGCGCAAGTGAGACTATATCGGTGTGACTGTCAGTTTCGAATTACACTGTGGGAATGTTTTAATGCTTCTTTAATCGACTATTACCAAGTTGCGCTGGAAAGAGCAAGAAACTGGGTCCAAATCGGCTCGCCATAAACAGCCCTATAGTGTGTAATGCAAATACTCCAGAAGCGCAACCTTAACATGGCTTAAAGAAACCTGTTGTGAAAACAGTAGTAGGCGTTAACGGCTTCTGTAAAAGTAAATGGTCTCCAGAGAAAATAAATTAGTAATCGGAAAAAAAATTGGCCAGCGTAAAGATTGTATAATTTATACAAATCGCATGAACCGATCACACTAAGTGCTTGAAAAATACAGTAGACCTGCACCGTTCTAAACCTTTTATTTCACTGGTCCCCTTGAATCTGCACTTCCATTGTTTTCAGCGACAGGGGCATTGTTATGTAATCGCAGATCAATTATTGCCTCAGCCTTCGCCTTCGGCAAATAATTGATCTGCTCGCCACTGACAAATCACGATATTTTGCTCAACCTCGTCCAATAATTGTTAATGATTGTATTGAGTAGTTCGATCTGTCCCTTCGTGGGGTGGGACCAAGGGGGACGCGGCCGTGAGAGCAAAGAGCGGTTCCACTCACGTGGCCAGCATCTATACCAATTTCTTGGAATAAAAGAAAGTGCTTACAGAAGAAAAGGACTGTCTTGGTACACCAACATGGCCGCTGTTTCACTGTTTTTAAACACCAAAATGGTCGCCATGACGTGATGTGAAAAAGGTTATATTCGCCTCCTGCCTCCAGTTCAATTTCTTGGTGGTAAAAGCAAAAAATAAACTTTTTTACCTGCTTTGTAAATTCATCAACACAAGCCATCCTGATGCGTTCACTAGTAGCTGGACTGTCCAGTCTAAACACTCCCTCAACACCTGATTCGCGCCTAAAATGAGTAGAGGTAAAACAAAATTTTTACTTTCAAACTGCAACCAGCTGCATGAATTCACTTCGTTAATACTAAATAAAAGTAAATACATGTGGAATAAATACATTAATAAATACATGACGAACTGTAAATACAGTAAATAAATATGAAATAAAGAAGTAAAAAAGGAACGAAACAAAGAAAAATTGGAAGGAAGAAAGGGAGAACGAACAAAAGGATGAACAAAATTTGTGGCTAAAAAATAAAACAGAGTTTTCGTCCCAATATCTGTCACTACTCTCCATTATAATAACATAAAATTTATAAAATACAAGATTCAAAAAACGAAAAACATGGGGGAAAAAAGTGACAGGACGATGCAAAGCATTAAATAAGGGAATTTCTTTCAGGGTAGATAAGAGAGAGTTTCAGTTTTAGGGCTCTGATAAAGAAGACTTCTAACCTTGCGAACATGATGGCATCTTTAATAGCGTAAAATACTGAAGAGGCTAGGAACAAAGGAGGCTCGCCGACGGCCTGAAAATAAAATGTGACTGTTATCAGAAGATATTAGATTCAATGTATTTTTCCCAAGTCTTTTTTCGCCTCCAGAAGATTTCTTTTATGCCATACAACCCTATAAAATGTTACCCTACTTCGAAGAAGAAGCTAATCGGAGCGAGGATTTAGCAATACCTTATCTACAGAATAGGGCACCATCCACACCAATCAATTTTTTTTTACAAGAATCAACCTTTCGTTCAAAAGATACTATACGCACACCAAAACCGCATCTTTTTTAAACAGATCTGCGGATCGTTTAAGGCCTCGTTCACACGAATTATTCGGGTAAAAAATATGCGGTTTCAAAAATGTTCCTGGGGAAAAAACTTCGCTTAACTGGCTCAATCCTGCGATAAATTGAATCTCTCGGGAAAACGGGCCTAGCCGGAGAAGGATAATAATCCACATAGACTTAGGGCGATTAAAATGTTACACAATGAACTGGAAAGGAAGCGTTTAAACATCTATGAAGATTCTTCGTACTTTTGAAGAAAAAACCGCTTTTTCGTTCGGTGCACTCCGCAATAAATGAACATAAAATTCCACTGGAATGTCAGCAAAACCGGGGATCTTGTAGGCTCCAGGCCCTGTGGTCCACGGCGTGCCAGTCTGAGAGTAGCGTATTTCTTCGATGGTAAACAAACCTAGTCCTTGGACAAAGCCACCTTCAACCTGGAAAGAATAACATTAAAATTGAAAACAAATGGTTGAAAATCAGCGACAAATTTTTTGAGGTACTTTTGCGACATGCGGTATCTTTCGGAGAACAAACCAATCAAGAACCATCGTCATTCCCCATCCCATCCCAAATCAAACATTACTTGGGGGAGTAGGGAAGTGAAGCACGCATTTTCTCGTGACGTAGGCAGTGCCTTAAAAACTTGGAGAATAAACCTTGTTTATGCACGGCTAGCCTTGTTCTCTCTACGAGACTAGCCGTGCATAAACAAATCTTTTTAAATCTCCTGAGACAAAATGACCGCCGCGTGACAAAGGTCTATGCTCTTAAGAAAAACGTATGTCAACTGACGTATTTTCGCGGGGACCAAGTCTACTAAAAAGTCTGACCTGCCCAATGTCGATAGCCGGATTAAGGCTGTTGCCAACATCCATCACTATGTCTGTGCGAAGAACCTGTTGGACAAATTTGAATAAATAACTGTCAATTTGCTTGCCAGTAGAAATCCCGATATTTTGCTCAACCTCGTCTAGCAAAAAAGGTCTAGCATTTTACAGAAAACTTAAAAGTTATAGGTATAACTACAGGAGTGACACGTACAGGAAAGTAACTCCGGGACTAAAATTGTGACGATCAGTTAACCTCTTCACATAGTACGATACCTCGTCGCGTAAACAAGCAATGTCGTTTATTTCACAACGCTTGACAATCTTGTGTTGCATGGCGGTCTCAAAATAATGCACCCGATGTTTACGACCTAGCTTACTTAACAGCACTTGACAATTAATGTGACGTGGCATTCTCAACACGCCGCGACAGTAGCTTTCCTACCTGGTGATCTCCTGTGAGGCAGTCGATTTCCACTTCCGAGCAAGCGGCTCCAAAACAGAAGTAGTTAAAAACTCTGCCTGTATTGGTCTTCCAGTCATATCCTAAATCCGGCGTTCTGTGAGGTAACAAACAAACAAAGCTGCGTTTAACTGAAACTGCAGCAAAAAAGCGTTACCATTATACCTTAACAAGACGCGAGCTGAGATTTCTCTACTACAATCAGTAACACAAATCATTACAGGTTAGCCATATTGATTTCAGTCAGAACAGAGACAAAACGCAGGCGCCACAAAAATATACGCCTAGGAACCATATGTAACACACTGGAACTAGATTGCTGTCGAGGTTAATATTTATATGTCACAGGATTTCGCTACACAACCTTCGATCCAATGTTAGTGAACTCCAGGACTATTCTTCACACAATACCAATATTTTAATACTTGGTCTATCCCCGACCCCTGTACAGAGCTATACACGTAAGACCCTAAGATATTTAGCTCTGTATTCAGGAACCCTTAACTTGCAGCGTTTCTTCATTACGGTCAGTACTTTTGGGAATTGTCCTTGGAAACTCTCTAACTTCCGATTTTGAATTACCTGTCCGTGGGTCTGCATGAATTGACATTTGCTGCGCACAAAATAAATAATTAGAAAAATAATAACCACAACACTGTTACTTTCTTACTTGTAAAATCCATTGGCAGAAAGATTGACTCGATCAAAGTAGGCCGAGCGAACCTAGTCAACGACAAAGAAACTGTTAATGAAAAACCATTACATGATTTTTGTCATCATAAACTTGACGCAAGTTAAGCAAAAACAAAAAATGGCTAATTGTGTGATAAATATGAACTACATGCTGTAACTGAGCCAATCACCGCCTTATCGACCAACAGAATGATGGCCAACTGGCGGAGGAACAAAATGGTGAACAAATTAAAGGCCTGACTAGGGGATGAGCATGTCTCCATTGATTTACTTACCCAGTCTTCCCAATTTCCTTTAGGATTCTTCATTTGATAGGGTTTTAACCGCTCCAGTATCTGCTCACATGCAATCTGCAAAACCATGTCAAACAGTATTGCCCCTATTACAGTGGAAAATTTAAGACATTACCCCCAAACGCCTGTACTTATTCATAGCAGATGCTGGCATGCGCATATTAAAGCGTCTTGCACTAACGGTAGGTTCATGCTTATACTTGCTCCAAACTTTCTTCACGAGGAAGCAGCCATTCTAAGCGACACACCCAACGAAATGTGCGAAAAAAAAGAAACAGTGTTAACAGCTGTTGAGCGAAAGGAAGCGCTTTGTCTTGGATTTTCTTCGTACAACACTTTAAAAGAAGAGGCCAAGTCATACTTCCAACAAGCAAGGTGTCATTAAACGTTTCAAAAGCGTATAGTGTAGAATAAATTACACTTGACAGTCATTATATTGCATTACGAAGACCACTGTTAAGAGGGAAGGGGACAGAAACATAAACGTATAGTACATAGGTTAGCTGACCTTGACCGCCATGCCATTGAGATCTGAGGATGCCGAAGCAGCTGTGGGTGACGTATTGGCCACTGTGTTGGTGCTAGTTTCTGTGATGTGAATCTTGGAGACTGGAATGCCAAAACAACGAGAAGCTACCTACAAAAGGCCAAGGCCGGGAAAAATCAATTAAGAACCCACGAGTTGACCACTTTCAAGAAAAAAATGACAAGCTGTGACCAGTGTCAAACGCCGGAAATTATGTAAACAGCAGGCCCGGCTACAATACTACGCATGTTTCTCGAGGTGAAGAAAAAAACTATAGGATTCTTTGAGATCTGGTGTAATTTTAGAGTTTTTGGTGAATATTTTTAAGTTTCTCAGTTCTTTTAATTCCAAAAAGTGTGAAATTTGATAAGTCAAAAGCGATTCTAAAGCCTTTGTTTACGATTTTTTTGATGCCGTACACAGTATCGGTCAGTGGTTTTACCCATGACCAAGCATTTCTTGCATCCCTTTAGTTTCCATTTTTTCACTAACCTGCACCATTTTAGTGTGTAGTCCTTGTCCCATTTCTGTTCCTCCGTGAGTGACAAGAACTGATCCGTCAGTATAAACATGAACTAAGGCTCCAGCCTGGAATGAATAAACAAATACAAAAATGTACAAATATCCATATTCGAAGACAATCCAAATGGAAGACAATGTTGGAGGTGCAGAGTACGTAAACCACTTAGTCCATTCCTTACAGCTTTGCGCAAGAAGCAACAAGACTTGCACCGAACTAGACTGCAAAACAGTCCGTTTTTGCGTAGTTCAAAACATGCGAGCGGTGAAATGAAAGTCGTACAGGGAGGGTGAAAACGGAGAGTGAGACTGGGGCGTGTGAGGCTTCGCGCTCTTAAAAACTGATTTTGAGGAAAAAAACCCTGCGTTGCAGTCAACCACCGAACAGAAGGGCTGACAATTACCTCATGCTATCTGGGCTTTAGTTATAGTCCTGATGGAATTCCCGAGCCTTCATTCAAAAGATTCTCTGCGGGACAAAGGACTTCAATAATGAAGTCTTTCGTTGATAAAACGTCCATTTAACTATGAAATATTAGATTATGCTCCCAGGTAGTTTTAAACGTCGAAAAGCTTCTTAGGGTTTCGCGGAAAGCGTGGCGAAGTGCCCAAAACTTCGCTTAGGACAAGGACCTTTAAGGTTCCGACTCTGTAACAAGAGAAATTGTTTTTTATCCTTGTGGCCAAAAAAGCATTCTGCGAGGCTTAAAGCGACTTCCTACCTGATTCATAAATGTAGCAGTAAATGCAATACCAAACTTGGTAGGTGTCAGTGCGATACCTCTCTTTTTCCAACGGTTCTCCCTTGAGACAAGACACAAGCTAACGTAAGCTTCATTACTCACAGGACTAACTGCAGTTGAACCTCGATTAAGCGGTCACCGGTGAGGTACTAGTCTGCTAAACAGCCGTTTTTAGTGTCGTCACGCAATGACAATAAAAACGGCTGTGTAGCAGACTAGTGAGGTACCGGCAAGTGGCCGCTTAATGGAGGTTCTTCAGAAATTACCATAATCTTAAGCAGATATCACTTTATTTTGAAACAAACACGAGACAGGAGCATCACTACTGGACCACAATTGCTTGTCACCTTTTATTTCGGACTATATTTTCAGTCATTTTCTCAAAATAAAGCAGAACGAGTGTATCAGGCGCTTGATGGCCGCTTAATAGAGGTGAGAACAAAAGGAGAACTCTCGTTGGGACGGCCAAAGGGTGGTCGTGAAAGGGCGACTTTCTACGGGGATCTGAGGCCTAAACCCTTAAAAATGTGAAAATTAAGGTATACAGAGATGCAATCTGGACGCTTAAATTTAGCATGACAGTGTGTCGCTGTACGAACCTGTTAAAGGACTCAACATGTCTCCTTCTTTCTTCGTAATGACTTTTATCTATGAGTTCATCCCAGATTCGCTGAATATGGCAGCTTGTCAGAGCTTGATTAAAGTGCGTTAAGTCACCTTCTTGATAGAAGTTCAACTCCCTCACCTATAAAGCAGTACTTTCCTGAGGTGTTGTTTGTTATGCTGTACAAAGTGGTACTATTTACTGCACAGTTTACTGTACTTTCCTGTGCCGTGGTACTATTTACTATGCTGTTCAAGGTGGTTCTAGCTTCCGAGTATGGGAATGAAACCCCGATATATGATCACCGAAGAGAAAAACACTGATCCGTACTTTCCATTCATTGGGTTAAGTTGTATAAATATTGCAGAAAATCCCTTCAAAGTCTGGGATAAGGTCAAAAAAGATCCCTCGAATAAGACCATTCAAATATAACAGTAATTGAGAAGCGCGTCTTACTACGAGTCTGCTTTAGTTCTGTTGTTCAGTGGCCGTCACACAAGTTTTATTTTCACTGAAGTTTTCTCCCATAATTCATTGCAGTGTAAGAGGCCAGGGGTAACTGATCATTCTTTGCGGGAGATAAGAGAGGAAGCGGGGGGGGGGGGGGGGGGGTACTTACCTGTCTCTGTGAAATGCCGCAGGTGATTGCAACGTCAGTTATCCACGATTCTGCGAACATCATACCCTTCGAACGAAAAGAAGTGTGTTTGATTTTTGGCCAAGAAATGAAAAATGAAAAATACAATTACTATCATGATATAATTAAGAACTTCTGTCCATGAGATAAGAGATTTCATACTTGCGGTCCACCAAAACCTCTGAATGCAGTATTGGAGGGAAGATTCGTCTTGCACATGTAACCAAGTACGCGGATATTTGGAATCAGGTAACAGTTTTCTGCATGGAAAACAGCTCTCTCCATCACCTGCACAAAAATGACAAAAATGGTGGTTACACACGTCGTAGGAGC
Organism: Porites rus; assembly: GCA_964035705.1. Classification (NCBI taxonomy): domain Eukaryota; kingdom Metazoa; phylum Cnidaria; class Anthozoa; order Scleractinia; family Poritidae; genus Porites; species Porites rus. The sequence goes on along the minus strand of OZ037998.1, from coordinate 14,971,367 downwards.
AGGCAGTTTCCCGAGATATCGGTGCTCTCGCCTCGCATTTATCGTGCTGTTGCGGAAAGCACCTATCTCACGGTGAGTTCCACATTTTTTGGTCAAAGCTGAGCTAAAATTATAAGTAAGTATTTAGCCATCTTTCAGTTGTCATGCTTGGAACTCCAAAGGAAAGAAATCAAGTGATTCTATCAAAGGGAAAACAAAGAGTGGTCGACTTTGGCCATTTTTTCGCCAACAAAGGAGTTAAGATTAAAAACGTCGGTACAGAATGTTTTAAGTTACAGTCTGTTTCCATCCTAGCCATCTAAAGCCAAAGACATAAACTCATAGTTGAGGCACAATAGCAGAGTAATTTTAAATAAAACTGAACCACTTTCGCGGGGTTCAGAAACTCGAGATGAACTTCTCACTGAGTAACTCCCTGTTATGCTCCAGCACCCGTTTGAGCCCTGCTTTCTGTAACAGAAAATAGGGGGTTGAAGCAAAGGCGTTTTCAAGAGAAGTACGCCAACCAAAAGCATAGTTTTTGCATTATTGAGCACTGGCTTTACCCAAACTTTCAGGTAAATCGTCTCTATAAGAGTAAACAAATTTGGTAGCATCAAGGCATAAACGGCGGGAAAACAGCCTCAGTTCCGGTAGACGTGCATCGCTCAAAAACGCCTTTGCTTCAGCACACGAATTATGACTCACAGCGGCGGACAGATCCAAAGAGTTTCCAGTGTTGCTGTATAGTGTTACATCCAATGCTTTGATCTTGCCATTAGTAGTAAAACCAACCTAAACAATTCATAATTTTCGACATTTTAGAGAGGCGAAAAGTACAAGACTTCGGACCATTCTCATTTGCTTCTCCCTCGTCAAAACGACTTTCACGCCCAGATTCGAAAAGGGTGAGGGGCAACCAACGACAATTTTTGGAAAATATCTGTTCGGAAGACGACTTGAGATCTAGAATTTTCGGAGCGTTTGTTGTTAAATTTCTTGTTTGCTGGCCTCTCCCAGGATTTTCGAACTCACCCAAAAATGGTATAATTGCCCATTTTTAACGGATTTTTACCCTAAAAAGGTCACCTAGAATTTACGGGAGCCTTTTTTCTGGCTGAAATTTTCGAAAAGGTAAGTTTTCATCCCTATAATTTTCGGAACACTAGACTTTCCGCTAGGAAATCCGAACAGATGAAAAACTTTTAGGGGATAAAAATATGCCAATGTCTACCGTTTAAATACTAAAATACGTTTAACAATGCTTGTTTAAATGGTTTTGAACTATATTCTCGTTGGGTGCCCTTGAAAGGGTCGTCACAAGACCACTATAGACCGACCCGGTGCATTTGGATCAAGACTCAAATTCAGTTCCAAAAAGTAAAATTTCATTGTGATCAAAAGTAGTCTTCCAGAAAGCCAACTTTCCGAAACGATCAATCCAACCATTATTTTTCTTCGAGACTTTTCGGTTGGAGTTTCAGCAAATTGGAGCACGCTCGAAAAAAAAAAAACAAGAATATCCTGTTATTTCTCGTTTACTTCAACTGTTATCATATTACCTTGTATTTAGCCGAGAAAGGATGCCTTGTGCCTGTACTCATCATATCCTCATCTCTATCAAGCATGCATCGCACAGGTTTACCAGTCCTGAAAGATACGGGTTTTGTCAATTCACCATTTTGTTCTGACGCGTGGTATAAAGAACGCACAGCCCAAGAGCAAACTGACCAAGCGTAGACGATCACGCGCGAGTGATCCTCGAAAACCGCGTGAGCATTCTCCTATTTCAGTTTCCGTACAAAGAGTCATGAGAATTTGAAACGAGATCACTAAAGATGTTAGCCTGACAAACAGCCGACACGTCGCGACACCACCACTGGTTTCAGCGCGAAATGACGTCTGAGAAAAGAACGCAGAAATTCTATACTGATGACGTGTTACTAGCCACATCTGGGTACTACTTCTTGTAGTACCGCGAAGGAAATTTGCTTCAACCAATCAGAAAGACTGCCCAGATCTGGGTAGTGGCACGTGATCAGTATGGAATTTCTGCGCTCGTTACTCAGGTGTCATTTCGTGGGGAAACGCGCAATGGGGCTGCGAAATGACAACTATTTCCTCAGGCTACAAAGAGGTCTTCTTTTCAATAGATTTCTGCTCACCGACACCACGCAAACTGTATTCTCTCTTGATAAAGATAAATAGAGCATAAATAATGAACAGTATCACAGTGGAGAGTTTTCTTGTTCAAACTAGAGATAAACATTTGGGGCATAAGTGGACGCACTGAAAAAGGCCGTAGTCTTTTCCCTGGCTTTCTATTCTCTCTTAAATCATCGATCGCGCGTACAGTAATAGAAACCGCAGGAGATTTATTGACCACTAGCGCAAGGGGTCGAAGGTATAAAAGTCGCAGACAAACTTACTTGGCAGCGGCCACTGCTACTACACTCGTATGGAAACAGTTACGGGTCTCCTTGCCTCCAAACCCTCCACCTAAGGAACACAAGAAGGACACCATGCAAGAAACTCGAAAGCGCACGCGTAAAACTTACCCCCGGGGGGTCTACTTACGGAAGATTACAATCTACTTTGTCACACAAAAACCACAGATTACAAGATGATGGTAATAATATTAAGCAAAAACTCACCCATTCTTTTAGTGCGCACCACTATTCTATTAGCAGGAACTCCTAGGGCTTTCGCAACAAGAATCTGTCGATCAAAAGGAATTCAGTGGTATAATTTTACTTTCGGTCCAATTTTTTGCTTTCTTGTAGTTGTGTATGGCATACAACGATAAAGGATAGTGTTCAAGCCTCAACCCCTAATGGCCCCTTATGATATAACCACAAGAAGAACAGAAAGAGGCTCTCTAGCGGCATGAGATAGGGCGAAAAGGCAAGCTGATATGGGAAGTCGTTATCGATGAAGGGGACTCCCATACGAAAGGGATGGGCATGCTCATCGGAAAATTTGTAATATGTAATTACAGGCACTGAAAAATACCGTATATCCTCTATTAGGCCCCCCCTCTCTAATGAGCCCCCCTTCCCCCCTTTCAGGGGAAGAAAGATAACAAGCACCCCTCTTTTTTCTTCTGTACAGACATTGTGACGCGGACACTAAGGTCTATCCCTTTGGTGTGCGTATTGTGGGGTTTTAACTTTGGTGTAACTTGCACTGGAAAGGTTGGTTTTTAACAACACTTACTTGCGTTTTTGTTGGGTTTTGGGTGGAAACGAACAACTCCATTTCTCCGTCCTCGCCTTTAGGAACTGCTATCGCGGATTGTGTCTCCAAATAAAAGTGCTCCTACAGAAGAGTGTGATAACAGATAACATACCTGACCACTATATTCGGCTAACCAATCGCAGTTAAGGGGCTTATTCAAAAACCTATACAGTTGAACCCCCATTAACCCCTAAGAGTGATCAGTATCAAATTTCTCCTTGTAATATCAATGCTTTGTAAAACAGAGTGGTTTTGAGAATTACAGACATGATCACAGACGATGAACTTGCTTGATATGTTATCAACTTCTCCCCACTGCTTCTGTAGGAAATGAATAGGGGCAACAAAGGAAAATTCAAATTTTGATCTTAGGGTTTAAAGGGGCAAGGGGCTACCCTTGGAGTACCGGCAAGTGGCCGCTTAATGGAGGCTGGCCATGGCAATACTGAGGTTCGTCATAAATAAGCATAATCTTTAGCAGAAACGTCACTTTATTTTGACACAAACACGCGATGGGAGGGGCATCATTGGTCCATGGTCCACGGTCCACAACCGGTCGTCACCTTCTATCTCGAACTGTATTTTCCTTCATCATATTCTTCAAATTTAATAATAAAGCCAAACTAAGTGTATCAAGCACTTGATGACCGCTTAATGGACGAGCGAACAATGGGAAAACTCTCGTTGGAACGGCCGCTTGATAGAGGTGGCTGCCTTATTCTCTGTTCTTTTCTTCAATTATTTCGGGACTTTGATTTCTGGCCGCTTAATGGAGATCCAACTGTGTATGTTTTATTCCCAGTGGAACAATATCAAGGGCCTTCAATACCAATAAATAACGAAATAGGAGAAGGACGGGGGGACAAAATGATAACCAGAACCAAAGCAAATTGGCTCGTGCAATTAAAATGCAATATCGGTCAGCGGATACCATACTTTGACAATTGCCAATTTACATTTATATAGATGACGTTTATCACCCTATAGATGAGCGACAGCTTATCCTCTTTAAGTCGGGATAAATGTGACGTTTCGAATTGGCTTAGATGGCTGGGGTGGATTCGGGCGCTCGAGAGGATGCGCAAGTGACAACAAAAATGTATCGCATGAGGTTCCTCTTTAGCGCGTTGAGTTCCGTTAACAAAATACAGCGCAATTGTCATTTTTCAGACGCAAAAGACAAACCTGTCCTCCCATTCTCATCTCTCCCTGGAGCACATGATCTGAGTCAGCAAATCCTCTTTCCAGATCACCTTTCTCGATACACATGGGCGTGGATTCAATGAAAGACTCTGCAGCTATTGCCTCCTGGTAAAATAATAACAACAAAAAGAGGTTTCGGATAGATACAACTGACCCGTGAATAAAGCATGCGTAAATAATAGGCTGTTTCCACAAGCGGGCGAGATGAAGCGAAACCTGCGCTCTGATTGGCTCCGGAGCAGGCAGCCAAGATAGGCCTATCCACTTTGATTTTGTTTTGACCATAACAAATCCATTGATCAAGCTTGTCGGTGTTGCGTCGAATAGACCAAGGGACTGTGTTTTTAGTTTATTCTATTCTGTTTTAGGGGGAGAGCTAATTTTTCCTGCGCAAGTTCGACTGTATCTTTGAAACAGGTGCGATTGGGCATACCATCAAGCCACTCTAACGCGCAACTTCGAAGTGGCCAATGAAAGCTAAGCCTTTCAAAGGGGGAAAAAACTCATAATTTCACTTCTCTCGTGAGCTGGTGCAGGCATTAAAGGATGGCAGACCAGGTCAAAATTGAATTTCAAACTTGCTGGAAAGACTTGTGATATCAATAAAGCTATTACCTCTATGGTTAATATTCTTGGTAGCTCCTCGTATGATATCTTGACCATCTTTGCTGCTCTTTGAGCCTGGGCCTGAGTCTCAGCTACAACAACACCAATCACTTGTCCTACACAGGTCACCTGATAACACAGACGGTAAAAATCAAGACAGAACAAGATGACACATGAACATTACCATGCTCTGTTCACAGTAAGCCAATCGGCTCATCTTTGTAATATTAAGTAATTTTTTTAACGGTACTTGACTTTAATACCAGACATTCGCCACTTGTACATCCCCCATAATACACCTTGTTTGCCCCCCAAATTTTGCATAAGCATTGTCCTCAATTTCTCTTGGGACGACTCTAACACCATAGAAAAAGGTTATGCAAAATGTTTGGCGGGAAACAAGGTGTATTATGGGAGACGTGCGAATGACAAATTGCATTTTTACTGCAATGCAGACGATCACGTGAGAAAGTTTGTCGCTTGGGAGAGGCGCTGTGATAGAATTAATGAGCGATTTTTTTAACTCTTGAGAGGAAGTTTTCCGCTTTAGTTGCAGTTATATTTATTTAATATACCTGTTGAACGTTAAAACCATTTATGAGTAAGATAAACATTTATGAAGCAAGATCACCTTTTCTGTGGCAAAGAGCTCTTCATCATAAATCACGGCTCCTGTTCTATTGCTACCCGGCACATCATCAGCACCTATATATGTTCTTACTCCAGGCATATGCAATGCCTCACTTGGGTCTACACTCCTACAAAAAGCAGACATTAATTTTTTTTAAAATGTCCAAGCCCTTCGTCTGGGACAGGTAGATTTTCTTCTTTGACCAGTAAACTAGGTTGAGGAAGATCATCCGGGTGAACGTAGTCGTGAATAGGACTGTTGTTGTTGACAGTGACCGACGTTTCGACAACCTGTTTGGTAGTCATCTTCAGAGTCAAAATGAGTCGAATCACATCAGTTGATGGTATTATTAAAACTGTGGTTATTGACCTGATTGGTCAATTACGTCGCGATGTTATTGGTCGTCTGTCAGTTAAGCCGTGATGTTATTTGCTATGAAGACTCGTATGCTCTCTTGCCAAATGGGCAATGGTCAAGGCAACGGCAACGAGAACGTGAAAAAAGGGTCAAAAAGCAAAACAACAATTTTGCAGGTGCAGCACGCTTTTTGGTACATTTCTTTGCTGTCCGTGCACGACCACCACGTGAAATTTCCTCATGCGACGTTTTGTGAGGATGCCCCGCCTTCGCGACAATTTTTTTTTTCTTTTTCTTCCTCAACTCGGGTGAGGTCCCTAGGAATTCAACGCTAGGGAAATCCACCTACGTTTGTAGACATATTTCAGCGAATCGGAAAAAACCTTTATGCAATTAAGATTGAAAAAACCGAATCTATTTCAACAGTCATGTTATCATAATAAGACGCGCATGAGTACCCTGAGAAACCTGTTGCGAGTCATGAAACTCCTCATTTTTGGCGCGAAACGCAGATGGAAACCCTTCGTCTCTCGTTTTGCCGCGGCCGCGGACCAAAAACCTCGCTCCGCTAGCTTGACAGTTTTCTGACGTGAAGATCGTAAGATAGGCTCATGTAAAGAGTTTAGAGGTTATTCAAACGTTGGGTAGTACTATCCAATGGATAAATCACTATCCAGTGGATAAGTATTATGACAAGAAACAATTGCGTTATCCAATGGAAAGAGATTTATAGATAGCGCTTTCCACCCTTTGAACAACTGGAGCGAGAATGATACGTTACAGACTGAAATAAACATGCTTACAGGATGTTTGCATGGGCACGTTTGCTGAAGACAACGGCTAGATAAAGCTCTCCTGAGAAGAAAGAATAACAATTGGACAGTCAAAACCGTTTGTTATGTACCACTGCGTAAAAAAAATGAAAAATTCTTTACTGCGATTTTTCCGCGCACTTTTTTTTTTGACTGTGTAACTACGTACACAGTCACAAATCGGGTATTCAAAGTGTGAACATAACACCACTTTGTGCCGGTACCCAGGCACTGGTTCCTGATCACCAAGTGTGGACAGTCCCTTTTAAGACAGCCTGCAACAGAGCGATGGGTAGTACGCTAACAGAAGCTCACACTGTAACTTTTCCACGATTTTTTTAAAATAATAATGAGTCTCTTTTTTTCCACTAAGACTTTCCTGCATACTTGGGCATATCATCACAATACACAGCCTCTCCAGTAGCTTGTTTAGCTGCTGCTAAGTGAGGCATTGGTCTGCCCACCACATCTTCCAACAACTGATCAGCAGGAACTTCCTGCGGTTATGAAAAAAGAGAGATTTGACCATCATAAAGGTAGCAAGAAAAGAAGAAATTATCAACAAGAGTATAGGAAGTCTTGAAAGTTTATCAAATCAGGGAACAGAGAAACATAGGTATACTACCATATATAATGTATGGCGAACTGCATAGGGAATACATACATTGGCTGAAATTGTAATATTATGGTCGTTACCTGGAAAGTCTGTGTGCTGTATGTAATGTCCCTCTGAAAACCACTGGTTCCACTTTCAAACGACTTAGGAATTTCAACATTATTAGCCGCCTATACAGGAAACACATTGATTTATTATTAACAGTACAGTTAAACCTCATTGTAATTTGTTGTCTGTTATAGACTACTTCAGACTGAGACTACTTGTAGGTTAGAACCGGAGATCATGAATGGGGTGGGGTAGGGGGCTCACAATTACTTTCTCTCCCCCCCCCCCCCCTTAAAGGGGGTTCAAGCAGCTAGGAAGGCAACGGCGGCGAAAACGTCACTTAAAAAGTGAATTCACATTGTTTCAAATTTCATCGCTCTTACTTCATCTCGTTCAATTTGTCAAATGCTAGAGAATTTTTCTGAATTTGAACTTAAAGGTCTATATCTATATCTATGTTTATGAAAAGAAGGAGAAATCGGATTTGTCTTGTCTTCACGTACCCCCAATAAGCCGTGATATCAAGGCCTACAGACAAGTTTGGATCGTTCAACACGTAGAACGTCTGAAGATCAGCTCCGGGAGAACGTCGATCTTACTTCTCGTGCAACGAAATACATGTATACTAATAAATTAAAATATATTTAGTCTCGTTCGGGAGAAAATTTATTACTGATCTTATTCAGTTGATTGGTTCGATGCGTCGTAAGTTGGACGTCTGACCCAACAGACAATCTTAACTCAATTTAAGTAGACCCAGATTAGAGTTTGGTTCATCTCATGAAAGTTCGACGTTTGGCATAGGCCTTAGGAAGTTTCACATCGTAGTCGTGCAAACACAGCTGCGAAATATACCAAAAAGCGTACAGTTGTGGTTTTGCTAATTTTTTTTGCCTTTCTCTTTGCACCTCCTACACCATGTTGAGCTGAATTTTGCAATCATTAATACAACTAAACAAGAGGAATTTTTGCCCTAATCCGGTTTTTCGTCCCTTTGAAGACTGTGTCAACCCTGCCCATAACCATACACTGATTCACCTCTCTCTGAGAGAGAACCCTTGATACCAGTCTCAACTCTGGGTGCCTGATTCTAGGGAGATGCCCATCTTACAGTGGTGCTCGTTTTCAAGGAAGAGATGACTTCCGCAGCCTCTACTTAGCATGAGATGGACCCTTCACTTCTCAATTATGCAATACAGCTTTTATGGGAAAATTATCCAACAAAGAAATTTTAGATTGAGACATCTCACCTCCTGATTGCTAAGCTGTAAAGAAACATTCAGATAGAACTTGAAAAAGAAACTTGAAGCAAGTGATCTCCTATATTCTATTTGACCTCCTGGAGTTCCGGGTGCGAGAGGCAGATCTTCAGCTAACAGTTGACATGCATCATTCACTAGACTTTCACTCCAAGTTCTGTAATGAGATCAATATTCACTCCTTAGAAAAAACATTTCAGAGACAGAATAAATAATATTCATTGATGTAATATTTACTCCACACTGCTTTCACATAATCTTGGAAGGTTTTTATCTGGAATGTTTGGATCATTACACGTTTCTGGGAAACTGTCCACCTACCCCTCCCTTAAGGCAAAATTTTTCCCTAAGTGAGATTTAAGTGTTAATGTTGCCTTAGGGGAGGGGTAGGTGGGCAGTTTCCCAGAAACGAATAATGCGAATTTTTTATGTCATCACACAGCACCCGTCACCCCAAGGTATGATATGGAGTTTGAGCAACGACGACGACGACGACGACAACAACAATAACGACGGTAGCGAAAACTTATCTTAAAAAGTGAATTCAAGCTGTTTCAAAATTCATTATTCCTACTCCATGTCAGTCAATTTGTTAAATATTGTCAAAATTTTCAGGAGTTGAATTCTAAATAACTGTATCTAAATTTAAAAAAGAAATAGAAAAAGGTTGTCTGTTCATGATCACGTCCTCTAGAAAAGGTAAAATATGACAATTTCACGTCGTAGTCGAACAAAAACGGCAAAGAAAAGTACAAAAAAAGCTTCATGCACGTGCAAAGCTGTTGTTTTGCACTGCAAGTTTTTGGTACCATTCACAGCTCCCCACTGTGGGAAGTAGCTAATAGTATCATAATTACACTTGTTTAGCCCATAAAAGTCCAATTACGTTAAAGCCCTACATCTTAGTAATATAACCCCTCTCTCTGTACAAAAAAAATCAGATCAACCCCAGACAGTTACCACAAAATTTGTCATCCAAAATTTTAGGTTCATTCCTGGTACATCAGTCTGTACAACGTTCGCTTTTAAATTGCTACCGGGGCGTCCTCCGCTCTTTTTCGCACAGCTCTCTCAGATGTTTTACGGTCAGCTGCTCGTTTTCCTTAACCTTAATTCGTTAACTAGAGGTTCTCCTCGTTTCCTTTCTTACGTAAACATTTGCAAGAGCGGGAGCTCTTGAAAACATGGCCAACAGACATTATGCTCTCGAACCCTTGTCCAAACGTGAAAATAGGCATTTTTACGTCGTAGTCGTACAGGAACGACAAATTAAAACACACACAAAAAAAAACTTGCACGTGCAGGGTTGTTGTTTTGCCAATCTAAACCAATGATTGCTTTCTTGCCGTCCTCATTGACGTCGCCTCGTCGTAGCTTGAGCTCCCTAATGTGGACACACGGCTGTTATGAAGAGAATACAAAAGGATTGAATGAAGAACTGTTTGCGGAAACAAGATGGAGTGGCTTTCCTTACCGCCCTGTAAGACCCTTGATGGTGTTCATAGCCATAACTGTTGTAGGAGCCATTCCTCCAAAGCTAAAGCTGCAGTCTTTGATTTGCCATGAAGAAGAATTGCCTTGCATTTCTAACAGTACCCTCATTCCTGTGTTGACTATCGCAATGTCATCTTCTCGCCGACGAGCTTGTTTGAAGGCATAAACATATTCATGCTTTAAGAAAAAGGGAAATGTTCATTGTTGAAACAACTAATAGATCAATGAATTCTAAAGAGAACATTCTGAAGTGGAATTGAGATTTCCTTTGAAGTATTAATTGACTTCTGAAGGAGCATAAATGTTAACACTGTGGGGGACACAAAACAAAAGAAACCTACCCCACTAGACCGGGGTCCCCCTCTCCATGTAAACAGGGTCTTAGTCTCTACCCCTCCCCTCTGTATCCTCAGTACTGGGCGTGGCCCCTTACCCTCACCAGATATATGCCTATATTGCAACATTACCTTCTCAGTAAATGGGATGAGAATGTTAACTAACACTTCGCTTGGTTCCAGTATTGTCTTCCTGTAGCCAGTGAAGAAACTCTCATCCAGCCTGACTTTTCTTGTTTTTCCTTACAAAAATTCAGGAGATAAGAAAAAAAGTAAATACCAGTACAAACCTTGCTATCAATTCCTGTATGTCCATGAGCCAATTACCTGAAATACCTTTCTCAGCTTTGGCATAGCCATCCTAT
>OZ037998.1:14920425-14955425 GCA_964035705.1 Porites rus | reverse complement strand
TTTTGCCCGATTGGCAAGGGAAGTTTTCTGTGGAATTCTAATTACAGAAGAGCTGAAACCAATCCTTCTCTTCAAAAAAATTTTGGGGGGCGCTATTATACATGCTAGCTACAGCCCAAATGACACACTGTAAACTGACTTTCTTTACACCTTGCATTAGGTGTTGAAAACTTATAAAAAAGTCAAAAAGAAAAATCCCAGCTAGAGCTGCCATTAATTCTTGGTCTACCATGCAGCCAATGGGAAACTATGGGGAAAATACTCCTATAAATAATTAAATTACATTTGAGGAAAAAAGTAGCCCTTACCCAAGGCTGCTGCCTAACAAGCGCCCGGTCACCAGATAGGGCTCCTATGATTTGCTCGTGGATGACTGCAATTTTAAACAAGGAGCCAGCCCAGGTGCCTAACACTTGTGATTCTTATGGCAATAGCATCTATGCCTACTTCCAGTAAAGGAAGAACAGAATTCCCTGCTCATTTTGCGCTTTTGAGACGAAAACATAAAACGTGTGTTCATTGACTGTACGCAAAAAATTTACACTGATAAAAGTAAACAAACAAGCACTTTTCTCGAAATTCAAAACGTTAACAAATTGAGTTTCAAGACACGTGATTCAAGTTTCGAGCATCTGCTTTTACTTATTCTAGTTTATCGATCAATGGGCTCCTAGAAATGTGGCTCAGGCACCTAACTTTTTATTTTAGGAGCCGGAAGGGCTCCCAAAAAATTTTCTAAGGGAGCAGCCTTGCTTACCTACTTCAGTGTTACCAATCACAAGTTTAGCTTGTGGGTGTTTTCCCTTCAATTCCAACAACTCCTCCAAACTTGCTGGCCGGTACCAAGTCACAAGATCTCCTTTAATGTGCAAACTTTTTGGCTTGGAAGCTTCTGAGAGCTAAGAATTCAGTGAATAGCACAATAATGTAATAGCCTAGTACTGTTTTCTCAAAGACCAGAGAATAATCTATAGTGATCTAGATACAAGAGACACTTTATGTGGGTTTTTTTATGTTTTAAAAAAAGCTTCTAGGAAAGTGGTGGCGAAAAGGACTTTCCACAAAACAGGGGATCAGCTGAAAGTTCAAGGACCAGACTTATTTTACATAAATTATAGAAGTACATGTATAATGACACTACTGAAGGTTAACTATTCATGTCTTCCATTAGTACATTAAAAAAGCTCCCTTTTAATGTACTAATGGAAGACATGAAATTGTTATACAAAAAACCTTCAGTAGTATACTTCTGAGTGAGAATCCACAAGAGCAATTCCTGCTCTAATTAATCCCTGAAACAGAGACAATTATGTTATCAAAGCTATCGGTAATGTGAAGTAGGTTGCAATTCATTTGCTGATTTTCCTTTGCTGTCAAAGTATTCAGGTGTTCACCAAATTTCCTGGCCACTCTTTCTACAACCTCTGGTATGCCTGCATTCATCACCACTTGGCAGAACAGTCGTATTGCAGTTTGTACTTCCAGATTTTTTTCTCTGTAAAATTATTATTTTTTACTGGAATTTTAACCTTGACCACTAGTGACTTATACATTCTGTCAGTCAATTACATTTTATCCACAACTAGATTTTAATCAGTGTCCAACAGGCTGGCTTACCATCAATTCAGGTGGAAATATCACATCTTGTGTAGGGTCATATGGAGTGAAGTCCTCTGCTTTAAACAATTCATTGCAACCCTGCAAGTGTGACCCAAATAATGATGAAATAAATTTAAATTTGTAAAAATAATTTAAAACCTTTTCTCCCCTCTCTCCACATAGCTTTTCTTTCTCTTTTGTTTTTTAGAACGCTAAGGGAGCGTTCACAAAAACTTGTTGGGAGGAAGGGGGGGGGGGTTGATGAATAATTGGGGGTCTACCCCCAAAATTTAAGATGTTGAAAGGGGAGTGTTTGAAAAATATCATCACCCTCAAGGGGGTGGGGGTACCTAAATTTAAAAAAAAAATGACAAATAGTAGTCCATGCAGCATTGAGTGATTTTATATAAACAACAATATACTGTAAAATTCCGAAAATAGGCCCCTCCAAATATGAGCCCCCCAATCTAGTAACGCAAAAAACCCTCCATTAAATCACACCTCCAAATATTGGAAATTTGCCCTCAAATATAAAGTAAGACAAAGCAAAAACAGTTAATTTTCTTCCAACTATAAGACTAACCCAATCGATTTTGAAACACAAATTTCCCTCCATAGATAAGCCCCTCCGAATCAAAGCCCCTCAAAAAGGGCCTTTGAAAAATATAAGCCCCAGGGCTTATTTTCGGAATTTTACGGTAATCTAATAATAAAAGAGTTTATTAAATAAACATTTAAGTATACAGAAAGCTCACATTTATGTCTCCATTCTGTGTTTCATTATTAGCCATTCCATTCTGGTTTACTGTGACACAGCAGCCATTCACACCTTTACCACAACATTCCTGAAACACAACAAACCATTCATGATCAGCAGACAGCATGATCACTGACGCAGAAGCATTCTCACATTTGACTGCCACAAGGTTAGCTCAGTCAGTGAAAAGAAAGCCTTTTAAATTTTCAAACGTGTTCTTGTGCTGCTTCACTTGATCAGGAGACCTAATTCTAGGCTTTCCTTTCTTATGCTAGCAACATCGTAAAAAAGCAGGGCAAAATAATAAATTTATAATGTTACCTTTGTGAAAGTTTTAAATCCTTCCAGAATAGGCCTGTAGCCTGTGCATCTACATAAATTACCTGGAAAGCAAATATTTTAATTTATTTCATGAAGCACCCAACCTTGAATTAGCGTCTACCTCAATAAGTGCCCATCCTGCTGGGAGGAAAAGTTAATAAGCACTTCACTATGTGCCCACCCACCACCCATCCCCAACCCCCCCCCCCCCCTACAAAAAAAAAAAATTTAAAAATTCAGGTGGTCAAGAAGAGAATAGGCCACTTCCAAGTTCCAAAAACCCTCACTTTCAAAATGAGGCTAGGTGCACAACCTTTCTTGTGAAATTGAGCTTTATTTGCATGAGAATGAAAAATATGATTTCCATATCAAAGGCTGAACACCTACCCTCGTTTAGAAACAGAGGCCCGGGGGAACTCGGAAATGGCCTATTGGGTAGTAATTTCTTTACTGAACTATATCTTCTTTTTGTTGACTGACACATTTAAAGACGCTACACTGAGAGACATATATAAGGCAAAAACAGAGAGCTGCATGGCTTCATAGAAATTGACTACATGTGGGTACTACTGACAGACTTCCCCAAAGACCAAGTTCTTTTAATTATAACAGTCTTTTTTTTTTAAATAAACTTTCTGTGAACAGTGAAAAGTCTGTTCTGGCACATGTCTTCACATTTTTTTGTTTAATTTACTATTTTGTTGGAAATTAATTCACTTAATACTTGTAGAATTAAAATAATGAAAATTTAATAAGTGCCCACACCTTGAATAAGCGCCCCTTCTCAATATCCAAAAATTTAATAATCGAATAAATACAGGAAGTCATATTAACAACAGGGTACAACAAAACGAATTTATGGCAGACAAATTAAACCTCTCAAAAAGTCCATTTGTTGCCTACAGACCATATATTACCTTCAAATGCACTTTCCATTTCTACGTTTGTTGGTACAGGGTTGTTCCTCAGGAGGGTGTACATTGACATCACAATTCCTGGTGTACAAAATCCACACTGGGATCCATGGGATTTAGCAATCCTCTCCTTGTGAATAAAACATTCCAAGAAAAAATCTAGATCAGCATTTGTTTAATTTTTTGTTAAATTACCGCAAGTGGATTTCCACGTGCCAGTATGCAACAGAAAATGAATATAATCGAAACTAGTTTTCACTAGCGATGAGGTTAGAGTCGCAGTCATAATCAAAAGCACAGTGCGATACAATCCAGTGAAAACAGTGCTCCAATATTATTCCAGTTAATATGACTCTATCACTTATGATCTAGTGAAAACTGAATATTGTCAGAGTCACAAGAAGAAGTGGAGGAACTAAAGAAATCACAAAATGTGGGAAAAGCATTGTGACTTGTCAATCCCTCCACTTCTGCTTCCAGCTTCAACAGTCTGGTTTTCACAAATGTCTTGATCGCAAGTGATGCAGTCATAAACATGACTCCTGGCCTGAGTCACTGATGTTATCAAACCTCGGTAGTAGCATCTGCAAAGCAGTGCCAAAATCCTTGTTCTGGGTCCCTAATTGACTCAGCAAATTACTAGGAGTGCATTTTGATTTCTTTTTAACCTGGCTGGCAAATTATTGACAATGTTATTTTACCAGACTAATCATGGTGCATACTCAAATCCTGCTACACAGGTGGGGGCCCCAGAACAAGGATTTTGTCACTGTTTAATTTTGCAGACAGACTTAACCAGAGTTACGTACTGTCTGCGGTGCAGGCTAATGTCTCCATGCACTCACGATTTTCTCTTTTAAACTGTCACAAGCGCTATTCCGACTCTGACTCCATCATTAGTGAAAACCAGCCTAATCATTAGGGTATGGTATTTCATGTTATTTCTACCTGTACAGGATGGAGTGCAGTCTTGGTGCTTCCAATTCCTTCCACTGTGGTAACTGCCATTCCATCAATAGCACACAATGGCAGTAAACAACCGTTTGCAGAAAAGTGCATGGAAAATGTCAAAGATAACAAGAAAAAAATGACACTTTGACTGGCACTTTTGGCTAAAAATAACAGTTTATTTCAAAAAAAGAATATTTCAAATTTGTTGTTTGGTGGTTTGTAACCACTCGTTGTACTGTTAAATAATATGTACAGTACTCCTGTAGTCTGTACTCCTAAGAATCTGTGAGCAACATCCTCAGATGCTACTGTTTAAACGAAACCCCTTTGAGAAACCTTTCGTACAGAACTATTCATTCCTTCGAAATTTTACAAGAGAGAGAGGAATTTTTAGTGAGTTTTTTTCAGCCTCTGTTATAGAAGTGAAAGGTTCCCTGCCAGTACATTACCGTTCCCTAGAAAACACCCTCCTTTTTGGAAAATATGTATAAAAAAACTCTTGTAGAATATTATTGCACAAAGGATACTTGATCTTTTTATTTTCGTGATCATACTTGGAGATCATGACAGTACAGGCCCCACATCCGCCTTCACTGCATCCAAGCTTGGTTCCTGTTAAGCCCACTGAATATCCATTAAGGTCAACTCAGGACTGCTCTTACACTCTACATGGGATTGTTTCTTGTAGGCATTAATTTGCATATATGCTATGTTTAGGTTGGGAAAACAGCACAGGAGAACATTAATAAAGGACAACTATAATTGGTAGTCATGCATAACCAACTGCAAATCCTCCATAACAGATTCTCATTGATCTCTGTACTCTCACACCTAAACTGGTCTGCTACCTATATACTGCCTGGTTAGCTCAGTTGGGAGAGCGCCTGTCTGCTGAGCAGGAGGTCACGGGTTCATACCCCAGCCAGAACAATACTCGAGGTCTTTAACCCTTTACGTCCCAATAGTGTCCAAAATCAATGTTCTCCTAACGATATCCATAGATTGTCAAGAGTAAAGTCTACGAGAATTAATAAAATGATCTCTAAGAGAAAAATCTTTGATCTTTTATCAAATTCTCTCAACTAATTCTTTAAGGAACTGTATGGAGATCAGTTTGGAGAATTTGTATGTGGATATTGGGGCTTAATAGGTTAAATAACTGAGAAGGAAGTGTTTCCCATGTAACGACATCTGTAAATTGTTAGACTCCAAGTCTTCTCAGATAAGGACAAACAACCATAGGTCCCGTCTCACAGAACTTTCACTTATCTGGTTTTTGTAGGCATAAAAAACCCACATCGCTGTCCAAAAAGTGTAGGGGACACAGACCCCGGTGGTATGGCCAACCTTTCCTGGCCATGGGCTGGGAGGGTTATCTGTAAGGAGAGATCTTAACATGATACTCCTTCTAGTGTCAAACTACCTGTAAAAAACAACAAACACCCCAACTTTGAATGGAGGAGAGGGGGAGGGGTGTGAATTGTTTTATTCTTCAAAGTAACCCTATTTGAGGGCAAAGTCTCTACAATTTTGTCGCCGATTGTGGCTATAACAGCCATAGCCAAAGTGATACCACTTGTGTCAACCTACAATCGGCAACAAAATTGTTGAGACATTGTACTCAAATTGGGTAACTTCAAAGAACAAAAGAATCTGCACCCCTCACCTACCCTCCCCCCCCCCGTCCCCCACACACCCCCCTCTTCAAAGTTGGGGTGGTTGTTGTTTTCTGTAGGTAGCTTGAACATCGGCACAACATTGCATGGAGGGGATGGAAGAGGAAAAGCTATTATAATATTCCGTCCTTTTGAAGTCAGTATAACGTAAAAAAGCCCAGTTTGGGGCAAGGTGTCCCAACTCTTTTTGTTGTCGATTGTAGATTAACCCAGTTATCACAAAAACTTCATCCATAACTGTTTATAGACAATATTGGTAAACAAATTGAGACCTTTTTCACCTGATAATCAAGAACACAATCAAAACATTAAAAAAAATGTCTTTATTGTTTAGTGTGGGGGAATATTTACCACCATTTCCTGATTCCCCCGATTTTACTTAAAAGTGCGTCTGTCCTATCGTAACTAACTATTTAAGAAAAATCGCTTTGCAAAGGTGTTGTATCGCCCAACACCTACTGACTATAACTAGCTATATATAGCTTACATGCAGAGCTTGTGATGGAGGAACAACAATACAGAAATCTTTTACACTTTAAATCAAAGGATACAGTGGTTTCGAAGATATCCAAGTACCGTCATTTCAGGTTGAGGTTTTCTCTCTATTACCTAGAAAAAAAACAGAAAGAATATAATTACTTCACTAATCTGCTTTTACGGGTACGTACAGGTATACGTAGAAGATCGAGGGATCAAACAAACGCAGATCGAGGCAGGGAGGTTAGACAAATTACCAACCTTTTTTCCATTGACAAAGAAAGTGATCTCTTCACTGGTTAGAGAGGGCATTATGAAGGTTAAAATCTGCAATCAGTGAGGAGAGTTTATAGTTCATACGAGCCCTGAGGCCAGCCTGAGAGAAATATGATCTGCAACTGTCCACGATGGCGGCAAATTCGGCGACAAAATCTTGAAAACAAAAGTAAAAGAAAAGTGTCTTATCCTTTTTCGTTCAATAGCAAGGATGATAACGTTGTTTACCTCAAACTGCCGTTGATCTTGCAGTTTGAAGGTTAAACGTATTAAACTCAAGAAACAACAATACACGTTCTGGGATCAAGTAAATCCGTACTAAAGTAAAGACCAATGAACGCTCGAATCAAAGCCATAAGGCGGGGAGGGGACAGGAGAGAAATAAATCAACCCGTGTGTACCCCTACAAGTACTAGCTCAACTAGAATTTCTACATGTGTCCACACTGAAATTCGTTGCTCGTTCCAGGCTTTAAGATAATGTGGACAACACAAAGGAAAAACAGTGTCGTGAAAAAAAAAAGGATGGCAAAAAATGGGCGCCTTCTCTCTTCAACCCTTGCCCACTCTTTTGCTGTTTTTTACTCTCCGCTCCCCATTTTGCGTCACTCTCTTCGGCTTCTAGCCTGAAATTCATCCGATTGCTTCGAGTCGTTTTCTCCTCTCAACAAGGGAGTAATAATGACTCGAAGTAATCGGATGAAATTCAGGCTATTCGGCTTCTTGCTGGAGAAAATGGTAATGGTATATAAAAAGCAGTGGCGGATCCAGGGAGGGGGCCCTCCCCCTTATTTTTAGACCAAACTGAGGCCCGAAGGGGCGAAAAAAAATTTTTTGAGACTGTCCCCCCTCTTATCTTAGGGTCTAAATGACCAACCCCCCCCCCCCCCCCTCCCCGCCTTATCAGAACGCCTGGATCAGTCACTGAAAAGTTGGCGAGCGAGGGACGGAGGGAGGAGGGAAGGTTGAGTTAGGGAGGATTCCCTTTTTACTCCTCAATCCCTCGCGCGGTTTCTTCGCGATCGTTTCTTCGCCCTTTTTCTTCACTAAGGAGTCTGGGCCAAGGCTAAGTTTAGAGTGACATGCGGGCTATACCTGAATGTGCTGCAAGGCTTTTTGAATTTCTTATTTTTCATTTTGTTTAATTATTCATCTTTTTTTTTCGGACTTCTGAGCAGGGTTTATAAAGGACTAATGGTAATCGCAGGCTAACATATTTACTTCTCGAATTTGAATTCATTGTATCTAACTTTCTTTCGCGATGCTTCGAAAAAGTAAAAGACGATAATGTAATGACCGCTAGATTCAATTAGAAGCAGGAATCCTACGAGAAGTGGTTTCTCCACTAAACGCCACGCTAGGCCGATCAGTCGGAGAAACCATTGCTAGGAGGAGGCCACCTTTTCCTTGAAATTCCTCGGCTTTTTTGGAGAATGTGATACTTTTGCCAACCTGCTAGCAAAACAGCAGTTTGGTGACTTGTGAGAGTCAACTTACACCCTTTATATGCTTTTCCACCAGTTCATTTGCCAAGCAACAAAAAATGTTCAAAATTCTGGCCTAGCTGGTTGAAGAGCTTGGGTGTCCTGTGGCGTAATGTGAATTTAAATTCAAATTATGGTTGACGGGAGCAGGTAAGTCTCGTAAATAAATTATGACAAGCAAGGGTGAATCGTAAAGTATGCTTTCCCATCATTTCTGCTTTTATTTACATGTATTTAATCTACATTGCTAACCTTACTGCCGAGGGTCCTTTAAGTAAACGAGAGTGTAACTTATATAAAAGAGGTTTAGCTTTACTTTGGAAAACAAATTTCCCTCTTGCTCCTGTGCTTAAAATTGATTCGCGCGCGCACCTGAAAGACTGATCTTTAGAATTAATTTGAGTAAGCTATCAAGGGGACCCTCTTTTACTTTTGTTTAACTCAAAAATATGTTTGTAAGCAATGTTAGTAAATTCACGGCATGCAATTAGAAAACGCGGCTTGGCGCGGACACTCATGGATGAATGCGAGTTTAGTTTGACCATGCAGGGCGTAAGGAGCTAGCCCTAGCTCCTTACGCCCTGGTTTTACTTGCGAGAGCGCGCTCTCTATACTAGCCATGAGTCAAGAGCGTACTCTTGCTTCTTGAATGCCTAGCAAATATCCCATACTTGCATCCATCAAACTCGATATGAACTCATCATGATATTAAACCAAGAGTCCTATTATGGCTCTTGATTAAACCGAAAAATACGTGAAAAAATGATTGTAAGGCGAGATTCTACAGAACCTTCTCATTGACCCAATGAAAGTGGCGACTTGTAATCATCGATCAATTCAGCTTCCAATGAATGATAAAATTCCAGACAATTGATATTTCTAGCATCCATTTTCCCTTCCGAGAAGTTTAGATCCTGATTTATGAGGGTTTAATTTCTGAGAGTTTATGTACCAAGTACATTCGATTTTCATAATTCGACAAACGCGGGCTGATTGAGCTCGCGACTGCGGTTGTGGAACTGTGATCGTGCCGTATTCATTGTTAAATTTGGGTTGGATTAATTCTTGTGCACCTCGTATTCGGAACCTTTGCGAGACTGAGTTTCAAAATTGAAATCAGGCAAAATTAAAGACCTGCATGCGAAAAAAACAGGTCGCCAGAAATTAACGGGACACACTTTTCTTCGGATAAGAGCTAATCTCACTTATAAAGAAGTTAAATCGATGCCTTCGATTGTAGCAAACAGTTCAAGTATAAGTGCAACACTAAGATAATTGACCGTTATGTTTATCGCAGAGGAATGTGTCGACATGTGTGATTGTATTTAACGTTTTCTTAGTTTGTGGTTCCGTTAAATAGTGTTAATGATGACTAAGAACCTGGCATGGAGTCTGACGTGAATTTTATCAAATTAATCGGGATCGGAATACAATTTTTATCACGAAAACCAGATCTCCCCGATTTTTTCCGGCAAACTTTCGACGAAATAAAGTAACAGCTAAACAGTATACTAAGTTACGTACTTCTACTGAACTATTCCTAAACTGATAACTTGGTTTCGGCAGTATCGATCTGGCCGCGAAATTTGTAAGCAATATCAAGCAGTCAGAGTACACGTACCTTCCTAGATTTTGAGGTCCAAATTTTCTAGAAAAAACGTCGGAATTCTGGGAATTGCGTCAAATGATGGTAGATCACTTGAAATTATTTTAGTTTGGAAGTTTTTATATCATTTATCCGACGGATTATTGAGTAAAAGGCATACCTCTCCGTTCCGATGTGCGGCTAAAGGGTCTGGATGGGGGTGGGGGTTTATGTCAGTTAAATTTTGGCCCATTTCTCACAGGCAATTGTCAGTTACATGTAATTTGATATTAATTATTAACTAACGCCTTGAATAGCTCGTTTTTGATCATTTTTTGAACATCCATATTGACTAGAGAGGAACACTTGATCCCCTAGGTTTTAAAAATGAAACATACGCAACAACGTAATTTAATTTTGCAATGATCGAAAAAGATGAAAACAGTTTTGTCTGCTTTTTTAAAATTGTTAGTATTTTTGTCAGCCGGCGTAGACAACTCTGATCCCGGCCAAAACTATCATTGAGGCGTCCAAGAACTCGTAGGAGCATGCACTAAAGCTCTTGTGATGATCAATAGCCAGTAACATCCTGGGTAACAACTAGCAAGTGTTTCCAAACGAGTTATTGCGCGAAGCATATAGTCGTTGTTTCGCGGGGGGAAAATGGAGGAAGTGGGAGGGTATGGGGAGAAAAAGAAACTTCTCCCCTTCTCCCTCCTACTGCAAGGTTGAGAACTAGCAAACACCACAGGGAACCCACACAATCTGCTTTTGTAACCGTTTGGGATTTTACAGTAATTGTATTGTATTTACCGCTCGCTTCGCTCGGTGTATTGTCGATCTTTTGGCCCTTTTGCCTCAAATGAGGTATAGAACTGTAAACGGCAAGCTTAAAATTCTTCAAAATCGCTCAAAATGCCAATTTTGAGGCAAATGGACGATAATATACCGCAGGTAAGGTAGCACAATCTTTAGAGATACATCTCTACAGATAAAGGAAACGGTAAATCCAGTACATTTACTATAAAATCAGCAAATTACAAACGGTTTAAAAAATAGATTGTATGGGCTCTTTGTACACTGAAATAACGGCAAAGGCCGTCAAATCTCGGTACATGCACCAACAAAAGTTAATGCAACCTGGTTCCCAGGTTCTTTCTCCTACCCGAAGGGATGGGTAGGAGAGAACCCTGGGAACGAGGTTGCAAAGTATGCAGATTGCCTCAGAACATCCATGGCTCAACACTGAAAACCCCCGTTCAGATATAGTAGTAGAGTTCAAGCAGGCTCTTAGTTTACTTTTCAAATTTACTGATGTTAATCCACGCGTAACCACCCAACGGCCAGCCCAAAAGAACTGTGTGTCCCATACTGGTAATAATACAGTAGCTGGCCCTGGTTGTTCAAACGTTAGTAGAGCTATCCACCGGATAAATCAGAATCCGGTGGATAAGTTTTAGGCAAACCAATTGCAATAGAGCGGTTTTCACTTGACTATCGAATTGGGATTGGTTTTGGTTTTGGTTTTGGTTTCACTACGTCCTTTGGTTGGCTAGTGTATTTACTTTGGTTTTGGTTTTACGACAGTCAAGTGAAAACCGCTCTATCCAGTGGATAGAGTTATCCTCCTTTTGAACACCTGGGGCCTGGATTTATATAGATCGACTAAGGAGTCAAAATATATGTAATGTATGAATATTCTTTTACCATTAAAGTATTGTCTATTGAATTTTCCCTTTAATAGCCGATCTTTCATTGATAATGTATGTATTATTACTAATATTGTATTGACACACAATACGTCTGGTTGTCTGAGGTAACCCATGCCAAGCACGCGAGCCACCGTAAACGAGGTAGCCTGCGTAGCGGGCCGGCGCCGGTTCGAGGCGTTATAATGACAATGACAATGACAATGCTTTATTTGGAGTCTTATACAGTCCTATGTATAGTTGTTTCCTACAAAAAAATCCGCCGTCCATCTTAATTTTCACGCCTCGACGTCCCTATCCCCTTTTGTAACGTCGTTATTTCCAATCGCGCTGTCCGAAATGAGAACTCAATCGATGGATAGTCGAAAGGGGTACCCAACGACAGTTTCCTCCTAAAAACATTGAAAACACTTTTTAGGCTATCCGGAGTACTTTTATTTTTAAGACTTAACCGAAACTGGAAAGCGCGCATGAAAAGCCTCTAGCACCCAGGTTAGAGTACTTTTAGATCCGTAGAAGTATGTTCCCGGCTATAGACTGTTCATAGTCCCTTATTTTTTCGTGAGATCGTTTAGATATACCGCGTCTTACCGTCACGGGTATCTTTATTTTTCGAATGTACCGAGGGGGCGGGCGTAGGGGATTATGGCTTGCTCTCAAATCGCCCCCGCCCCTAAGTAGTTTTGACACTCTTGCAAGATGGCAGCCCGTCACGCAAAGCGCTCGATCTCCGGGGCTCGATCTCGATGATCTTACGGAAAAATATGGACTGTGAACAGTCTATCCCGGCTAAGTGGCACTATAAACAGTGTATCTGTTAGGTCATCCTAGGGCAACTTGAATCTTTTCGAAATTATAAGGGCTTGAGTATTAGTATTTTCCCGAAAATTTTAGATGCAATTTCACGTAGTACGAAAGTTAGTCATTTTCTGATTCCACTCTCCATCACATTTTTGAGTCCAAAAATTTTAGATTTCCTTTTCTCTACGAAAAATAGCCTAACTTGGGGAGTGAAATGTGAAAATTGAACTTCAGAAAATTGTGGGGATTCATGAGACCATGCTTGTAAATAGCCAGCTGATTTTCCTCCGGCCAGTTGGGATTCTTAACCTTGTTAAGTTCAATTTGAATTATTTGTTTCAGGCATTTGCTCGGCCTCACTAACAGTGGTGCTATAAATACTGCTAATCGTAAATAACTAAATAACGGAATAATGGAAAAATAAATAATGGAAATGAATGAAAAAAGAATGGAAATGTTATCTAGAAATTTTTAGCCGTCCTCAAGTTATAGAAAATTCTAGGCAATATTTGCTTCTCCGAACAAATATTTTACAGTCGTTGGGTGCCCCTGAGTCGACGAGTCGAAGTCCAGCACCAGAAATACCAACCCCACTGTAATCGAGTTTTGATTGCCAATGATCTCTGAATGTCCTTTTCCCTTTTTTCTTTTGGCATTGATTCCGTTTGTTATTATATATCATATATAATATTATATGTCATATATATTGGCACATACCGTAATCAGCGCAATGGTTGCTTGTGAAAGAGATTGCCTTAACTGCCATGCCTTTTTCTTCAACAAAGAGTCTTGAGCGGAGTTTTGGAAGTTCCAAGTACCACTGCCCGACAGATGAGCCATCTGTCGCAATTGCAAAATGCTTGGTTTCAACGCTGGCTTCCGTCCACATTCTACACAATTTACGTCGTATCGGATTGGAAAATATAGAAATTCACGATCGGCTTTTATCACTCCTTTTGCCTCGCATGTTCTCTGCGAGGACGAAGATGTGTGTACCATGAGGTCAATTGATATCATGTATCAGATATGTTACAGTTTAATCAATAATGATTAACTTTATTTGGTCCGGCTTAGGAAGTCCAGGAACGACATAGGGAATTTTCAAATCTTTGCTGTTCTCGGGCCTGGCCGTTCTGACTTGGCGTGAAAAAAATGTAAATTGGAAATGGTTTAAAGGTCTCGTAGCAAACTTTGTCAGTTGTCGGCAAATAAGCAAATATCAGTTATTTTTTGTCAGTTGTTAGCTAAAATTTCAGCCGTTTGTCAGTTGTCAGTCAGTTCCGAAGGGGCGGGCGGGGGGGATACTCGACCAACATTTGGGTATAAGTGAGCTGCTGAGGGTTTGAAACCCTGACCCTGGTTTGGAGAAAAAATCCTAAAATAACTTTTTCAGCGAACACCCCCAATTTTATTAGCCTAATTTAGGACAAAGACAAAAATGCACGCCGTCTAGGTCCGTCTACCACATCAATCAATCCTGCATGCAATACCGACTAGCCTGCCCAGCAGGCGTTTTTAGGGGAGCTTGTATTTCGCCGTTTGAGGGGAGGGACGAAATACGAGCTCCCCTAAAAATACCCTAGTGGCAGGCTAGCAACTGCAAAACAGTTGGTTTCTTTTCTCAAAATTAGCCTGCGTAGCATGGCGGTTTTGTCGAGCACGGCGAACGAGCAGCGAAGCCCCAATTTCCTCGCGCTTTCTCTGCCCTCCCGCGTTTATTCCGGCGTTTATTACTTAGCGCGCCCAACCAAAACCGCCATGCTACGCAGGCTATCTCAAAATCGGCATAGCGTAGCTTAACAATCTCACACGCGCGCGTGAGCGGTTTTTCTCGAGTCTCGCTCCCCGTTTTCAGCCTCGCTCCAGACCTTTTGTTTGACTGCTCCCGCGTACTTGAATATGCAGTCTAGTAATACCCTGTTTATAGTTAGGACGGACTCTCACTAAATTAGAAACCCTGTTTAGGACAGAGAGGTAAAAAACAATACCCTGTCCAACGGCACATCCCTGTGACAGAAGCACTGGCAATGAGGCGGGCGTCACACATCCTTTCTCCCCTACTCCCCCTTAATCTTCCTGGCCCTGTGCAGTGTACAAAATAAATGCATGGAAATCAAACGATACATATTTTTTGTTATTTCCCATGTGCAAAAGTGCACAAACTTTGCCAGGAGCCCATGACTTGGCTTTTAAGATTTTGCTAGTCACAGTGAGGAGCCTATAGGCTAGGCTCCTGCGGCAGCATATGTAACATTCCATGAGACCTAGTGCTCGCGGACGTCCGGCTGCATTCCGCATGGAAAAACCAAAACGAGCCCATTTAGCTCCTGGCTTTCACAAAGCTAGAGCCTTCCGGTGAACTAAAGAATGGGGCACCGCAGATTTGGAGGGGGTGGTCTGTGTTAGTAGGGATTTTACCAGGAGACTATAATATTACTATAATGTATTATCTTTGTCACGTGACTTGCCACACCCATTTTTGACTTTTTATTTCAATCTACATTTACACTTCTCTCCCTCCGGAGGGAGACAAGCGATAGCCTGCGTAGCAAGCGTTTCCTCGCGAGGTTCGTCTAGAAAGCTGGGACAAGAGCAAAAACAAAAGGAATGACGGGGGAGGGTGAGGGGAAAGAAGGAACCAAGCGACGACCCGAAATGCTTCTGCTGTTCACAGGCTACATTTACACCACTTTATAAATAACACTTGCAATTTAATTTATTTTTTGTTAATGACTATCAACGCAAAGTGTATGGAATTAATCGAGGTTTTCGTAAGTTATCTACTTTTTGTAAACTATAACGTTTCTGGTTATAAAGGAGACTGGGACGAGAGAAAAATATATAATATTTGAGTGAGGAATGGATCAGTTCACAAATACCCGATTAATTTAGGTTATTTGACTGGAAATGAAATATTATGGAAGGAAAAACGATTGTGGTCACATTCATTCAAGTGGTGTAATCTGCGAAGACCACATTATGCATAATTATGGGCGTGGCTGGTCACGTGATCTGTAAGGTTTCAAAAATGAAGAAAGATACTGGACAAACAAGATCAAATCACAACATTCGGCGTGTAACGAGGACCTAAGCGGAGGTTAGTCTATACAACAAGAATCCTTGTGTGTTTCCTAACCTTCATGTCGCGTTATTTTAGCTTAATTAAGAAGCAGAACGCAAATCACCGCACCTTTGTAATTAACCGCCAGAGACGAGGAAACGCGCGCGTTCTTCACCCTCGCAGGTAACTCGCAGGCTTGCTGTGAAGGCTACGCGCTCGTGGTTCGAGTTCAAACGTGTCGCGTTGACACCAGGGTTAGACATCGTTAACAATATGCATTGTCTTCCCTTTGGTATTGTCCAGGTATAGGGAACGCCCCCAAATATTTCCTACCAATAATTTCTGAAAACAGGCTGAGGGCAGGCTGACACCAAACTGACACCAGGCTGACACAGAAAACTGAGCACCCAAGAATAATTTCCCTGATTTCTAAATAAGGTGAAATTGCTTAAGTATATTGCTGACATCATAGCTTGCGAACAGCAGACGCATTTCCGGTCGGTCACATGCAAAACGTCACCCTTCCCCCGCTTGAAATAGGAAGCGGGTCACGAGAGGTCACCATTGGCAACTATTGTTAGGAGTAAGCCAATGAAATAGCAGACCATTGTTATTATGTCTAAATTTGGAATAATGCCATTCAAGGCCGCCCTAAATATGCTGTGTCTGCCTGCTAGGTTCCTCTTCCCAACCGCAAAGATTCGGAAGCGTCGTCGAAAACGTTGAGGGTTTTATACCCGACCATTTTTTAAA
This sequence comes from Porites rus, assembly GCA_964035705.1. Taxonomy (NCBI): domain Eukaryota; kingdom Metazoa; phylum Cnidaria; class Anthozoa; order Scleractinia; family Poritidae; genus Porites; species Porites rus. The sequence goes on along the minus strand of OZ037998.1, from coordinate 14,939,062 downwards.
GAATTTTACCGGACAAGTCGCCAAAATACCTCCCTTAAAGGAACTAGATTTTCCCCTCCCCATCTTTGACGGACTGGACCTGAAGCAAGAGCCCGAACCATGCGTATATCCGCCATCATGTACTCCCATGGACGTGCTCGATCTTTATGAGTCCGGCGAATGGTCAGCAGCGAATTCTCCTTGCTCTGAGCTGTTCGAAGACGTTGACTTGAGCTCTGCTTCTGATCTGGACGAGAGTTGCACCTATCTGAACGACATCGCGATTGATTTTGCCTCTTATCTGGATCCTGCCACCTTAAGCACCAGTCCCGAAGATTTGACCAAGTATTTAGCCCCCCGTAAAGATAGCAAGCGTAGAGAAGTAGTGGAACCTTATTTACCCGAAGTAGATCAAGGATACGCTCCAGTTAAAGTAGATTCCAAAGTAAATTCCCCGAAACCGGCTGTGACCTACAAATCAACGACTCTGGCGAAAGAAACCGAGCAGAAGTCGACCAGGTTACCTTCTATCGCCTCGCAACTGAAGGCTCCAAAGTATCGCCGAGGCTCTTCGTCTTCCAAGAAAGCGTCGATCGAGAAGGGAAGCGATGAATATCGCTTGAAACGGGAACGCAACAACATTGCGGTCCGCAAGAGCCGATTTAAGAGCAAACAAAAGTATGTGGAGACCCAGCAGAAAGTTGATGAGCTGCAAGAGGAGAATTCTCGTCTACAATCCAAGGTCGATTTTCTCACTAAAGAGCTCAACGTTCTCCGAAGCCTGTTTTCTACCACCGGTGCCTACAAGGATCCAGTAGTTAACGCTGCCCTTCTGTCTCATGGCATTCCGACTCCTCATGGTCTTGTCGCCTCTCGTTAGAATCCCTAACGAATGGAACTGTCTTTTAAACTGATTTGTGACGTTAAAAAAATGTAGATCTCTGCATATAATGATTATTCGTGTAACATCACAGCCGAATAAATACAGATTGATCGCAATGGATGTGGTATTGCTGTTCTCTTCTTCGAACGCCGTAACTGGTATAGTACTCAATATTTTAATACTCACTTAAGCCATAGTAATTAGCCCAAATTATACCTTTCTAGAACTAATTCCTATACCTTTCTTGAGGGAAAACAAACTCGAATTTGTCTATCGAAAAGTTAGTTTCATTTTCCTTATCGAGATGATCTTTGTACTCTTTTTTTCTCCTTCCTTCTAAAGATCTCCTAAAGAGCATGGAATATTAACTAATGCCGACTTATTTGCATTGTGCAATGTTTATAAACATGTTCTTTTGTCAGCGATAGGACACCTTTCGTTGTTTCGTTCCGGGTCGAACAAATGCGAATTTGAGGTTGAACTGTTTAGTCTGACTTGAACTACAGCGTAATTAGTTGAACATCTCGTCAAATGACAGCGGCTTAATTTATTCCTGTTTGAAACGGTCTGAAACGCAACTTCTGCTAGTAGAAGATTGAAATTTGTCAAGACGCTAAGAGACCACCACCTTTTTAATAGTCGTATTAAGTGATCTGTACCCCATTGAGATTTAAAATTACTCCACCAAGGAACCTACGCTGAAAGTAGATAAAATGGTTATAAATTCTCTCGGGAGCTAAGCCAATTCACATCAAGTCAATATCTGTGCATTTTGACATTGTTTGCATGATCCAAGCGACCTTAGGCTATTGAATTAGTTTTTTTGTTTTGTTCTGTTTTTAAATAATCTAACTGTGGTTTGAGGGAGTTCCTTTGCCATTTCAAGAGCAAAAAATGAAACTTTTTATTTATCAACAGCAATGCAGGATCCAAATCTACAGAACTGTAAACACTGTAGCTGGTGTTACCATTAGGAATCATTCTTACACATGAACAGGAAGAAAAATCATTGTACTTGTTTTGAATTTATGTTCTGAGTGCTTTGAAATGTCTTGTCCTTTGCCAGCTATGCAACATTCGCAAAATATTTTCAGCTGAAAATGTTTCATCACAGATGACCAGTCTCTACAACAAACTAATTAATGTCGAGTGTAAGTTCACCCAGTATTACTCTCCTGGGGGGAAGACTCTTTTATCTGGCATTAAGCAAGACTGTCTGTCACCAAACAGGGTGTAGATTTCAGAGTCTTGTAGTGTTAAACAGGGTTTGCAATAATGCTCCAATTAGGATCTGAAAGGGGCCATGCAGGGCTCGAAATTGCAACTGATATGGTTGCCAATGCAACTAACATTTTGTCCTTGGCAACGAAAAATTCTGGTTTAGTCGCCACTTTGGACACCAGATTTCTCTATGAGTTAGATTTAAATTACATGTAATGGGGTAAAGTTTAAACAAACATTGATAGCCCTCCAAGCCCTTATCTGCAAAGCAGATAAGATGAAATTTTCATCTTATCTGTTTTGCCTTTGTCATAAAAAATGTGCCAAATCGCATAAACAAAGCTAGTTTACTTCCAAATTTATACTGACTTCTTTCTTTGATATTTTCAAACAATCAAATCCGATGGATGGTGCCATACTATAAGCTGCATCATTTACATAACTGGCGACTAAAAATTTGCATTCGGTGACTATATTTTTCCCGTTACGTTGGTTGCCAAAAGGTGACCTATTTAATTTGTAGCCCTGCTATGTGATGCTAATAATGACACAGCACCTTTACGATGCTATAGCAACAAATTTTGCTATATTTTATTAAGCCAAAACTTGTCTTTGCATAAATTGAATTCCAAAAATAATGGTCCAGGTTAGGCATTGAAACTGTTTCTTGTGGTCTGTTGCTTTATGGATGGCAAGGATGGAAATGGATTGAAACTTGGAAAAGTTGGGCCAACCTTTTCAGGGTTGTCATTAAGAGCCGGGGGCCGGGGATTTCCCCCGGCTACTACGAAAGTGGTCCCTGGCTAATTTCATTGGAAAATAGAACACGGTCCGAAATTAACTTTTTAATATGGGCGCCAACTGGTGAGCAAGTATAAATTTTTGGTTGCCAGGGGGCAAATTATTGTCACCAAAGAATTCCCCTTGGTGGCTTGGAAACGTTCAACTCGTATTGATCGTAGTTGTTGTGGAGGTATATTTACAGGAAGATTCGTTTCACTTTTAAATTAAAACAATATCCGCAGGACGAATAGTATGACACCTGTTGGCAAATAGCTTCGAGGTTTCAATTCTTAATCATTTTGTCCGAACATGAAAGTCTACAATGACAACCAGCTTTACGAGGTCACCAGCTGGCGACCAACTATGAAATTCTGGTCGCCAGAACTGAATTTTTGGTCGCATTGGCGACCAGGAAGGCGCAATTTCGGACCCTGTAGAATAAAAATAGAACCAGAAGAAATCCCTAGCTGTTTGATTCCCCACCTACTTGTTATATTTACCCGGCAACTTTGAAATCTTAGTGACAACCCTGCTTTTCAAGTTGTAATACTAAGCCAGCAAAAATGGCCCAGAAAAATATGGTTAGTGCTCCCTTAAGACATTTGATGGATTGAGTATGAGTAAAGACGCAAATTGATGACTTCAGCTCAGAATTGATCTAAAATGGCAATATGTCCTCGTGCTATAACCCATTTAACCCTTTAAGCCCTAAGAGTGATCAGCATCAAATTTCTCCTTGTTATATTAATGCTTTGTAAATTAGAGTGGTCATGAGAATTACGGACATGATCACACAAGATGAATATGCTTGATATTTTATCAACTTCTCCCCACTACTTCTGTTGGGAATGAATAGGGGCAACAAGGGATAATTCAAATTTTGATCTTAGGGGTTTAACAGGATGATTTTTTCTGTCCGTTATGCCCTGAACATGGGGTGAACTTTGGTGGTGTAGAATCTACCTATGTTCTCTGCACTTATCTCCTGTTTTTCCTGATCTTCTCTCATCAATTATTGTTGATGTTTTTATGAGAAAGCAGGCCTGCCCAAGATCAGCCTTCTCATTCAAACAAAAATGATATTATTTTACAGAAAAAAAACAAGGCATGAGCCATCCAAGTAAAGCAGGTCATCCCAGCTAACAGCTGGGATGAGCTGTCTCACCTTATCCCTTTAACCCCAATAGTGACCAACATCAATCTTCTCCTAACAATATCTATACATTGTCAAGAGATAAGGTTGTGAGAATTAATAAAATGATCATTTAAGAGAAAATGCCTCGATCATTTATCATATTCTCTCAACACATTCTTTAAGGAAGTGTATAGAGATCAGTTTGGAGAATTTGTATGTGGATTTTGGAGCATAAATGGTCATGTAAACAGACCCTTGTACATATATAGCATAACATTCTGAGCTAGGCAACAGGCAGCTTTCATCAGGTTTTTCTAAAAAAAAACAATGTTTCAAGTGCCTTTAAATTGATGTGATCAGTGTAAAACTGAATTACTATTTTGTCGATTCCCAATGCTCTCCCAATTATGGTCTTTGCTCCCTCCTTCTTTTGGGGAAATGAATGTGAAGACGTTTCCCTGAAAAGCAGCTGGTAATCAAGCCTAATTGATAGCCTGACACAGTGTTCTCCCTCAATTTTAGCTCAGCAGGTGAGGGACCATTTGCCACTTTAGAAAATACCATAAAAATCTTCTTGTGCCCCCACCCCCAAAAAGAACCATTATTTTCAGTTTCTCTTGGGACTTAGAATTGTTTTAATTAAGAGAAAACTAAAAACAATGTTTATTGAAAAAATGGCAAATTCATGGCCAGAAAGGCAACAAATATGTGCCAGAGGCGTACTTTCCTGGGGGGAGGGGGAGTAGTGGATCTTCGACCTTGTTGTGAAATTTAGGAGCTAAGTTCTCTGAAACAGCATTCCCTCATGTTATAATTAAGACCTATTTTACGCAAATCAGCCATTATTGTTTTTAGACAACAATTTCTTTAAAACGTTTGATTCCAAAAATTTTTTTTTTCACTCTGTCTTCAATGCTCTCTTTCCAACATGCATGGCTCATAGAAAGAAAAGCTGTGTATTTTATAGTACACTTCCATATATTCATGCATTATTAGTTGATCAGATCGGATCACTGCTTGCATATTTTTTAAACCAACTTGTTTCACCTTAGTAAACCCTCAAGCACTGGCAGGTGGTAAGAATTATTGTTGCTTCAGATTGTAAATATTACCAGTTGTCGCCTGATAAGAAGAGCACTAACTGATTATTGATTTCCATTGTTATTTAGTGATGGACAATATTTAAAATTGTCGCTGGAAAATCACCATTGTTTAGTCAATTTGCCCTGCTGGGTTGACCTGCTGCAGCTAAGTTATATAAGTTAATGTAGGGCCAATGATTTGTTTTGAGACCTTGTGCAGTGGGTATTTCCAGCAGTTATTCCAGCTGTGTCAATTCTACGACATCATTTTTCATATGCTGCACTCAGGAAATGCTTTCCATACAAGATAGTGGTAACATGAGCAGATGGTTTCCTACCTTAACATCTGACTGTGCTGTGTTTCATCAATACCTGTAATACTTTGTAAAACTTTTGCCCTTCTATGTAAAAACATTGTTGATGAGATAGTGACAGCTGAAACTAGATAAATTCCCAAATGTAACACAAATATAAAGCCTCCTATCTAGCTCAATTTTGGTGGCCACAAAGGCTCTCTAATGATAGTCCATTTGCAGCCTGTAGAAACCTACTTTATGTGCAAACTTTGTAGGCTCTATACTTCCAAAACAATACCAGAAATGAACAGATCATGAGAAAATAGCCTTTTTTTAACGTGGGGGACCGTTCATTTTTAGTCAGGTGGGGGGGGGGGGGGATCATCTCAATTATTTTGGGATACTACAAAAGGGGGTCACCCCCCCAAAAATTTTATGATGAAGATGGGGGGGTCATCATATTCTTCAAATCCCACCGGTGCCCCCCCCCCCCCACCCCATAAAAAATGAACGGTCCCTGAATGATCAAAGTCTAAAACTTCCTTGAAAGCACAGAAACATGTCCCAAACTACAAAAGTGTTGGGAAGGCTATCTTTTTTATCCCCTCCTTTCTACAGCCCATGGCCCAATGTTGGACAAAACTTAATTTACATATGTGCCTAATATTTGCGCGTAATACACTGTTTTGTTTTTAAGTTTGCGGACTCATCCGTCTCCTCCCTCTAACCCGTGGGGGGCGCCTGCTGTACGGCATCTTCCCAGGCCTTCTCGATCAATGCATTTCGGTGACCACATGACCCGAAACGCATCAGACGCGCGCAATAATAGAATAGAATAGGGGGACTAAGGTATTAAGCAAAACTGAAAAACATCTTCTTTGACCATTAAAATAGACTACTGTTAAGTTGTGCAACCTTCTTATTAAACTACTTTTCTCCGGGATAGTTACCTGCATAGCAAGCACAAGTCATTTAGGACGAAGGGAGAAATTTCCACCGAGAACGCGCGAGCGCACGCGGGGTGAAAAGGGGAGCCTCCCTCCCCTTGGCGTGTTCCTCTCGCGTGCTCCAAAACAACCAATAAAAAACCTAAGCGGCGCCTGCCACGCAGGCTAGTGCTAAACCACAACGAGTGCAGTAGACGTTTTTTGGTCTTCGTTACGCGTTTCGATCTATTAGATGCGCTGCGTAGCTGGCGGATTCGTCCTCTCGCGCGCCTTCCCAGGTTTCTCTCCTGCTCGTCCCTACGAAGAGAGAGAAGGATGAGTGACACTGCGAGCAGTATCTCTTTTTCTTCAGATTTTGTAAGGGGGTGCACGCACCCTGGAGCGTCCAGCTGCGAAGACGCGAGAAACGAGGGCGCCTTCCACCACACGCATGGTCATTTTCGTGTCTTGTGCGTTTCGCTCAGTCAGACTAAGAAAAACAAGAACACGCTTACAGCGGCATTCAGGTCTCGCCTGCTTGGAGACAAGATCGAGAAATGAGGAGGCGATTAATTCTACAAGAAACATGATTTACTCGCTAAAGGTTTTTTTACTTCCTACTTTATCGACATCGATACTTTTTATTTGTTTCTGAATTGATTTAGTACGCGTGTTAACGACGACAAAAATACCTCTGCGGTAGCAGCCTATACGCGTGTATAGGTACACGAAAATTCAAGGACCTGGCCTCGATTCCAGAGAAATTACATCATTGCCAGATATCGAAAAACTGATTTATATGGCACGTCATTTCAATCGCCGAAAATAAACCGCCTTCTCATCACAAGACTCATTTGCATACAGTGAAAGTTTACAACACCCCACCATGGCAATTTTGCTAATTAAGATTCTTATTTTTTTCGACCACTCAGTAGTGTTGACTTGCTCCAAAGTAATCAAGAGACTTTCAAGAGATAGAATTCGTGGACCGACACGTACGTTTCGGAAAAGCTCTAAATTTAAGCTAATTTAATCTTTCCTGAGCTTTCTTCGCAAAACATGCGTGGCTTCGATCACACAAAGATTCTTAGTCCCAGTTTCCACGGTCTCCGCAAGGAACGCCTAGCACAATAGAGACCTTTAGCATCAGGTAAACCGCAAACCGCAAACCGCAAACCGCATGCGCAGTTACGCGTTTGCAGTTTCGCGTTGCCGAGATTTAAAACTCTAGCAAGGCGTTCAGTTCAGTTCAGTTCATTTTTATTTAGCCAAAATACAATACAATACAAGAATACATATAGGAATTGTAAGGTTGCAAGGGAGCCCAGAAGAAACCAGAAGGCTTTATGAAGCCTGGGCTCCCCAGTCTAAAAGAAATAAGCAACATAATATGATATTCGCGGACTGATACGTTAAAAATAGGAACCAAACAGAGACTGAGTTAAGTTATGAATTCAATAACAAGACAGAAAAAAAATTTAACTCTGGATTGGAACAGAATACTTTCCTTTTTTAGTACGGCAGAAAGGAATATAAAATTGATTTGAACTACGCGTTCATTGTTTAGGGCCGCCAAGTTGTTTTCATCAAGTCGAAGTGCATCACTTTAATCGCCCAAAAATCAGCAATAATTCATTGATAAAAGATCAAAAATCCAACAAACACATCGCAAACAGGTATAAAAAGCTAGTTCATACCTATAAACGCGAAGCTGTGTAATTTTTTGTGGCAAAAAACCTTGCCGTAAATCACTTACCGCTGGAAGCCCTTCCTGCGGTTCAAACGTGAACTGTAAACTGCAAACGTTACCGCAAGGCCGTGGTCACGTGACATTTTGCGGTTTGCGGCTTGCCGTTTCCCATGAAAAACCTGATGCTAAAGTTCCTGCCGTTTGCGTCCCAAAATTTCCGGGGGGTACTTCCAGAAAAATTGGGAGGGGATGTGCGGCACGCTTCCTGAAACCTTACCCTATTTCACACCAAAATCTATGATTTTCCCAACCCTATTTGAGACCTGATCAAAAATTTGATACCCTATTTCAGACCTGAAGCCCTGGAGCCCGGCGCGTGACTGGAGCGCATGACAAGCTGTTACGGCACGTACACGGTAGTTGGCGTAAACATTAAAGGGAAATGATCTTATTGCCAAATGATGAAGAAGTAGCTAATTCTTCTAAAACACATACCCAATTCAAGACTAGAGTGCACAAACCATACCCTATTCAGACCAAAATGGTCGAAATTGGTACCCTATTTCAGACCAAAACAGCTATAAAAACATACCCTCTGGTGCGGCACATACCTATATAGCCTCTATAAGGGACTACCCCCCCCCCCCCCCCCGGGCGAAAAACGCGTTGCAGATTATGAGTCTCGCTGCTCACGCAAGCGAGACTAAATATGATCCGAAAAAAGTGAGACTATTCCTAGCAAACTCGTCCCCAGGGCCTTTCCCTTAAAAAATGGGTAGGGCTTTTCCCGCCCCACCCATTTTTTAAGGGAAAAGCCCTGGGGACGAAGTTGTATTCCTAGTATAGTCGAATGTTTTCTACTAAATCAGGAAAAACTTTGGCTCCTCCGGTAGTTTTAATACTTCTACTTCCGCCAGGTTGGCTCGTGCCATCATAATTTTCTGATTACATGAATTTATTTGACTTAAAGCAATAGTAGCAGTAATAATAATAATATAATAGTAACAATAAATTCGCTCCCAAAGACTATAAACCCAGCCGAACATCCTGCTTGAGTCTACAAGGAATGGACATCATAATGATAATAAGTAATGATAATGATAATGATAATATATAATAATACGCGCTCGGTCTTGCGGGTATTGGCTTTCATTACAACACACGGAATAAGGGCATAATTTTTACTCATATCGTATTATGTATGTTGTACCCTGTGTCTATCGCGTAGAAAACTGTTAGTTCTTGTTAGGAGCCCATGAGAACTCTTGTGCTCCTGTTCTTGTAAGTTTGTGAAGCTGGTCTTTTCTGTGAAAATAATTAGTGTAAAAGATGCACCGATATAATTACGGTATTACTTTCATAAATTTAAAAACATGATTAAACCAGGCAGTAGGAGATCGGCTGCAATGCCTGACGGTCTTGCATTTTGATTGGTCGCTGAGTCATCTCACTGTTTTTTCATATACTCGTGTCCCGTCTTTGCATGCTCATATGGACTGACTGTTGAGTAATCTGATCCCACTCCTTTACTCACTACCATACTATCCGGCCTGCGACCAGCAATTATATTGACTCAGTAACAACCAGAAAGCCTCTTGTCCACCAGTAACCGTCACTGGAGATTAGATACTAAGACAAAGAGAGATCGATTCAGGTTGGACGACGGTAAGTTTCCTCGTGGCCTTATATTATGATTTCGTAATTGGTCTCAGTTCAGTGGTTAAAGCCTGGGGGAACATATTATTCATAATGATCCCAATAAATAAATCGGCCGTTTCAGGACAGCATAGACTGGTTTTCCTTATTCATAGCAAACTAAATTACTTATTCTTCAGTTTATTGCGTTTTAAGTGTTGGAAACTGAAAGTTAGTTCAGAATTGTCGGAAACGAATGAGGATCGAAGAGGCAAGCAGCACGTTTTTTTGAATATTTACTTCACAATAACATTCATAAACATTTCAAGCTATTCGGGATTCTACTTTTATATCTGGGCAATAATGTTTTTCAACGTACAATTACAATTTTGACTGAAGTGACAGCGAATCCAGCGATCATAAGGACTGGGTTAGATAGAATCATTTCTGCTGATCATTTGCTTTCTATCGAGTGACCAGTGTCTGGAAGGCTATTCTCGGAATGAGGCATTTCGACTAAATTACTGTGCGGGATTCGGGAAAACGCGAAATCTCTTTACGGTATACGGGATTTGACTGCTACCCGGGGAAGCGGGATTCGCCAAAATTTTGACACGGAATGCGGTATTGGGAAACAAAATGGTATCATGTCGGGATGTTCGGGATCCGGGATTCGCGAAAAGAACAGCTCCTCCTTCATACCCTGAGTGACAAGTGTCCAGCCAAATCAATTAGTCTAATTCCCGCATTTTATGATGGCAAAAGAGGATAAAGCTCCTCAGCTTTATCCTCTCTTGATGATGGTCAATGATAGGCTAGAGCTGTTTATCGCTATTTAGCGGTTTGTAGACGAGCCACTCAAAGTTTGTAATGTTCGTTTTATAGATTTTCATCATGAGGAGTGAAATACTAGTCGTGTTGAATATGGTTCTGTTAGCGTCAGCTTTGAAAACGGAATCCCCTCAGTGTCATGTGGAGACCAATGGCTGTAGTATACCCAAAGGCGTTACCAGACCATTTGTGGAGACATTCACCCCAGCTTGCAACAGACATGATGTCTGTTACCGTTGTGTAAGTGTGATATCCAACCTCTTCCCCTGGACGCTTTTCCCTGGAGGTGAAGCAGGAAAAGGCCCTGGCATCGGCCGGCCAATCCGTCATTTTGATTGGTTGATTGATTTAGGTAATTAGAATTCAAAGCCAGGGAAAAGAGCCCTGGGGACAAGGTTGTGTGATATCTTACTTTGGTACATAGACTGCTTGCAGTCCACCTTTTCTCTTAAAATCATATCCGTCTAGTTCTTATCTCATCCAGCATGATTGCAAACCACGACGTTATTATTACAACAAGGCACCAAGACCAGACGAGAAAAGACTTAGGCCCTCGTTTCTCGCCGCTCGCGTGCTTTGGTTTCGCGCGTGCAGTAACTTTGCAAAGAGAAATAAGAGACTGCTCGCAGTCTATTTGGTACATTACTCAGGTGATCATACATGATATAGAGATTTCAACGGGGGGAAAATTACATCAATCTGTTTCTAAACGGATATTGTGACCTGTTTTGGAGAGCTATGTCGCAAAATTTATGAAAATTCAACCAGTAGGAATTTTTGGTGGGGTTGTGACGCCCGGTTCTCCAAATCCTGACCCTATTTCAGATATAAAAAATGTCATTTTTTAACACCCGTTTTCAGAACTGTACTCTAAAATCCATACCCATTCTCAGGCCCAGCCCGCTTTAAGATTACATAGAGGATATATCACGGTGGCGCGAAGATATGAATTTTATTTTCGAGTGGCAAAACAATATTTTACGAACGAGCGCAGCGAGTGAGTAAAATATTGTTTTTGCCACGAGAATATAAAATTCATATCTTCAAGCCGCCGTGTAATGTTCTTTTTATTATATAGACAAAAAGACCGATAAAATAATAGATTTTTATTCGCAAAAAAGTAATTGTGACGGCTCAAATTTACAGTACAGCGATATAAGACATTGTTTACAATAATCTCGAGAAATAACACTGAGCTGAATAGGGCTCTATCTACATTGACAAAATATAAGCAAAGCTTTGAAAATGTGTAAGTAAAATTCAAAGGACGCAAGACGCCTACAAATTTTGGAGGGAAGTTACCGAAATTACGTCATTGATAAACTCACGTGTGAGATTAGGAAAATAAACCACTCGGGTCCCGGATGTAGTTTTTATGAATTTTAATAGTGGTATATTTTCTAGTAAAACACTCGTGTCTATATAATAAAGCAAATTATATCATCATTACTTAGATTAGAACAGCAACAAAAAGAATTTCTTAAAATCCGTTTCGAATAATTCACATATTTGAATCGATAAATACGTTCATCTGCTCCCGTATGTCTGGAATCGGGTATGGTTTTCGAGGAAACTGGTCAGAGTAAGCCGTGAGACTCTGCCGGTTATTTACGACGAAATCAAGATCTTACAGATCTTGTTTTTGACCGCAGGAAGAAGGATTCGCCAGAATTGGGCACAATGCGGATTGGGAAAGAAAATGATATTTGGGACAGGGATGAAAGAAGTTTGGGATGCGGCATTCTTGTGAAAAAAGAAGGGGCTAATGAGGGATCAGGACCCTCCTTTCCAGAACCTTTTAAATCATTATCTTCTCTTTAATGTGCTTATCAACTTCTCATTAAAACTTTTTCAGGGGCATAACAGATGGAGTCGAAAACAGTGTGACAAGACCTTCAAATCCGACTTGAAAAAAGCCTGCAGAAATCAGAGCGTCTAGTTGAAGAGACGTTTCAGGGCAGGTCTGTTCTACATGGCAGTATGGCTCTTGATGGCAGTTCGAACGTTCGGGAAATCACATTATCGGATTCCCTCAAGTTTTTGGTGCCAAATTTAAAACCGGTGCGTGCACTGAAAAACATGGAAGTCCTCGGAAAAGTCAGTGGCCAAAGAAGTACTTGATAAATGAAGATATATATGTATGCATTTAAAGAAAAGAAATAAATTGATTGTTGAATTCCAAAAAAGAGATCTCTCACTATGGATTTTACTGGAATAAGAGGAATTTTTAAAATTTGCCGGGGAATTAAGAATATAGAATATAAATTGTATTCCTTAAGAAAGTTTAATACAATGTTTGGGGTGCCAGACTTTGGGAGCATCTGAAACAGGACTCTAGGTGAAAATACGGCCCGTGTGAAATACCTCCATGGAATTCCATGGAAATCCATGGAAATCTATGGAAATCCATGGAATTCCATGGAAATAGATGGAAATCCATGGAATTCCACGGAACTTCCATGGAGTATCCATGGAGTTCCATGGAATGCCATGGAGTTCCATGGAATTCCATGGAATGCCATGGAGTTCCATGGAATTCCATGGAATGCCAGGGAGTTCCAGGGAGTTCCATGAAGTAGTGATGGAGTTCCATGGAATGCCATGAAATTCCATGGAATATCGTGGAGTTCCATGGAATGCCATGGGGTTCCCTAAAGTACCGATGCAGTTCCATGGAATGCCATAGCGTGCTCATGGAGTTCCATGGAATGCCATGCAGTTTGTATGAGAAAATCCATAGAAATTCAGTAATCAAGCAGCTCATCAACTTGTTAACCACATGTTCAAGTCTGCACTTTTTATTGGATAGAAAAATAGGAAACATTTGGAAGCTTTCTAAAAACAAAATAGCTAGTGCATTTAGTTTAAATTACACAGACAATGCAAAAGTATAATGTTCACCGACGCTAAAATTCCCAGTGTAAGAAATTTTATTGCTAACTATAAAGAGGAATGTTTTGTGTGCTTAATAAAAAATGATCAGGTTAAAAAAAAATAAATATAGAAAATTATTTTTTAGTAGGGTTGTCTGCCATTTATCTTTTAAAATCAGAGTTGCATTTAATATATGAGAAGATCACTGTTATTAACAACATGCAGTTGCTTCATTACATTGACACAGTGCCGCTATTCGTACAGGACCCGTGCACCGACGTGTATTTGCTATGACATACGGGATCAAGTCTCTACTTGAAATTTATCTGAAATTTCTAAGTCTCTTGAAATTTCTGATCAACAAATTTCCATGAAAGTGTAAGTCTCTTCAACCACTGTTCCATTTTTAAGGAAAAAATTTCAGTGGCAAATTTTGAAAAGAAGAAAAATTCGATGTGGCAAGATTGAGAACTGATCCAGGGGCGTAGAATCCATAATTCGCAGCGTAACCACTCTACCGCGGAATGGTAACTCATTACTAGGTGGAGTTTGATTTTATTCATATATAATAACAACAACCGTAACCCTAATTAGAGGCTAACCGTTTCGAGTCAGTGCTTAAATAGACCTAATCAGTTTAGTCGGAATCCCGTATGAATAGCAAATACAAGACGATGTACGGGTCCCGTACTTAAATAGCCAGTACTGGAAATGATCCCACTAGGCACATAACTCTTCTCGGTATCGAAGTGTGGTTTGGTTGAGAGCTAAGATTTTCCCTATCACTCGAGTCCAACCTGATTGATGAGACTGCTTTGTATGAAGTATTTCGGCGAACCTACACAAGCAATATTAGAGTTTTTTTGCCGCATCCGTGGATAGGCTAGCCTGCTACACAGCCGTTGCGTGACGACACTAAGAACGGCTGTGTATATCAGACTATGAATAGCTCAGGGGCACCCAACGAGAATATAGTTGAAAACCACTTAAACACAGCATTGTTAAACGTATTTTAGTATTTAAACAGTAGATATAGGCATATTTTTATCCCCTAAAAATGTTTCATCTGTTCGGATTTCCTAGCTGAAAGTCTAGTGATCCGAACATTTTAGGGATCAGAACTTACCTTTTCGAAAATTTCAGCCCGGAAAAAGGCTCCCGAAAATTCTAGGTGACCTTTTTAGGATAAAAATCCGTTAAAAATGGGCAATTATACCATTGTTTAGATGTTCGAAAATGCTAGGAGAGGTAGGCAAGCAAGAAATTTTACAACAAATGTTTCGAAAATTCTATATCTCAAATTGTCTTCCGAACAGATATTTTCCGAAACTTGACGTTGGGTGCCCCTGATAGCTAGGCCTGCTGCCTTTTTTCAAAGGTTCCCTCACCTGGGAGAACAATGCAATATTTTCCTCTCACTGCTTTACTCTTCGACAGCGTCGGAATAGTACAATTAACTCTGAAAGGGACCAAAATTTAAAGCCTTTAAAGACAGACATCTCTACGATCGTGCCGTGATTTGACGCCATGTTTTATTGGTGCTTGAACTGGCGGGTGAACGCTCGTCCCCGCTTAGTGACTTACGCGATCACGTGGGGCTTTTGAACCAATAGAATTGCGTAGAAGATCAGTTTTCTTGGTTCGAATCTTTAGGCGGACTTCTGTGCAGTACGACAGTGTTGTGTAAACCAGGGCTTCTGATATTTCACGCGGTCGCGGACCCGCGAAATTCAGGTATTTCCGCGAAATCCCGCGAAATTCCCCAAAAAACGCAAAATACCGCGAAATCCGCCAGAAATATTTCCAAATACATGTCGGCAAAAAATATTTCATACTTATCTTGGTTATTAGACCTGTTTTATTCACCCCAAACGTCCAAATTTATCTAGAAACTTCGTCACTGCAAGGAGTAAACAACGTCCCAAAACTACCAGGCGTTCTTAGATTAATGTTGCGAAAAACAGGGCGTCTAACCATAATGTTAATAGCTTTAGCATTCGCTCATTTCCCGAGCGAACTGTTGTTGAAAGAGCAAATGATTATCCCTGTTAAAAAAACATTAAATAACGCTGGTCATATTGACGCAAAATTGATCGATTTTAGCGAAATTTGCCTAAAAAAATCCAGCGAAATCGGCTGTTTTTTTACTGATTATTTCTTGGCGAAGTTTCCCCCCGAAATTTCCCGTCAAATCGGCCGATTTTTCTAAGAATTTGCTTCTGAAAATACTTCGAAATTTGACTTTTTTCCGCTAAAATCCCGCGAAATCGGCGGATTTTTCTGCGAATTTTGACTTGTCTCCCGCGAAAATCCCGCGAAATCAGCCGATTTTTCCGCGAATTATGAATTTTTTCCCGCGAAATCGGCTGATTTTTCCGCGAATTTGCCTCTGAAAATCCCGCGAAATTTTGCTTTTTTTTCCGCGAAATATCAGAAGCCCTGAAACGGATTGTCTTAACGATGAATGCATCCGAAAAAAAAGTTATTGTCAACGCAAAATATCACTTGTGAGGTTGCTTACATTTGGCTTCTTTCAAATCGACTTCGATTAAACAATGACTCAGCTGGGTCGCACATTAAAGAGGAAGGTAAGCTTAATATGTACACAACTCGTGTTTGGTTGCTCAACTGAATTCGTCCGCTCGATTATGTCGACTCTGCTAGATTTAGAAGGATGACTTTTCGGGTGCTGTTTATCGGTTTTAATATGTAGTTTCCATCTTTTTTGTTTATACAGATATGAATGTGGTCTTTCCTGCAAAGTGCTTTTGGAATCCTTTGGAATAATTACTAATTCTGGCAGAATTAGAAATCGGAGACTATACTTCGATGGACTGCTTCGATGCATAAGAAGAAATGTCATATTTAGGATTTTCATGCCTGCTACGTAAGAACTATACAAGAGACTGATAAATTATAATTGTGGCTGACGCCGTTTTTTCCCAAGGATTAGGTAGGACTTTGCTATAACTAAATACCATAGTGGTTCTGATCGAGGAAATAAGTAGCACTTCCCTTTTTCGTCGCATTAAATAAAGCCATGTTGAAGTCTTACATACTGACGGTTTATGCATTCAAGTATTAGCTTATTTTTTTTTCTCTCAATTATGCATGTGTTCGCCTGTTACTTGTCTTAAACACCAGGCCAAGATTCCTTGCTTTATATTAAACCTAAATTTTTCATTTAAGCTACTTCAATATGATGGCTGCATTCTAAACTGCAATGTATATAGTCACAAGTAAACATTAATTTGTTAAGCTACAGTATGTCAAATTTTCCGCCAAAAGCATGTTAACTTTTAACTGATGTCTTTAAAAACAGATTTATGCGGTCCTTTTATTGATTAAATAAATTGCAATTGGACCCAAATCTGTTATGTATTCCATTTGATTCACTGGATATTTTAAATGTCTAATTCCTGTGAATTCCATGAAACTCCATGGAGATCCATGGAATAATCGATGGAGTAGTTTCTATGGAATTGCATGGAACTTTTCCATGGAATTCCATAGAAAATGTCATAATCCTCCATGGAAAATGTCAATGCAGAAATTTCCATGGAAATTGGTGCCCTAATGTTTTCCATGGAATTCCATGGGAAATGTCCTAATCCTCCATCCAAATATTTTCCATGGAAATCTATGGAGAAATTTCCATGGAAATTGATGTCCTAATCCTCCATGGAGAATTTTCCATGGAAATCAGAATTCCATGGAGGTTTTTCACCCGCGTCATTCAGTTCAGTGCTCCACGTGGAGATTGCATGTCACGCAACGCTCCCCCCAAAAAAGGCTGCGAGGGAGACTAGTATCTAAGCGGCTCTATAAAATTTGCATCTAGGGTAACTTGAGTCTTTCCCGAAATTTTTAGATGCAATTTAAAGTTTTACGAAAGAAGCAATTTTTATAATTCTTCTCTCCATCGCATTCTTGTAGTCCGAAAATTTTAGGTTTCCTTTCCCGAAAAATAACTTAACTTGGGGAGTGAAATGATGTATTTACATTCGGCGGAGCTAAACGTAGTGACATTTCCTATTGGTGTGAACGCACGTGAGCCCCTATGGCGTTAATTGATTCTATTGTTGTAAGGTAGTAAGGTTTTGACAGTTGTAATGTATTCATCTCGGCATCTCGAACTATCAACTTTTTTTTTATATCTTACTTTATTCATCTGTTGATTGATTCGGGTCAATCTAACATATGGGATGAGAGAAAAGATTTTTTTGAAGATAGCTGAATCCAGATTGCACTATTCTGGCTACTTCACTTCCGTATATTTGTATATTGAACGCCGCTGTAATACGCCTGTCAGTAAATTTGTCTGTAACTAATTGAAATATTGAAATTAGGGTTTAATCCTTCCTGTTTACTCTTCACCAGTTGTGTCGCTCTTGTCTCTACATGTTCGTGTGGAAGAATGCACTGAGCTAAAGCCACGTATAGTAATATACGTTCAAGTTAAACCACGGACACTTGAATGCTGTTGAGATTCACTAAGACCGAAACACTGCTAGGAGACGTCGAAACAAAAATCATCGAGAATCGATCGCGAACAGGTTTCTTAAAGTTAAACTCTGTATGTACGCTTCTTTTCATGTATGTAATTTCTTTCTTAACACCCCGCAGTAACAGACCAATTGAAATCTATATCTTCACCGGATTCTCGGAGAAAACATCGCCGTGGGTTAGCTTATATATATTTTCCACCGGGTCTATTTTTTTCTTAGTTGTGTATCTCCGATAAAGCTAACATCTTTACCGGTATGAAATCTTCTACATTTGAAAACCTTTTATATACTGTTCTAGCGAGAACTTGAGCACTAAAAGATTTACACCTTTTATGCGAGATGGATTACCTGTGCCCTCTGAATTTTTTGTCAATGGCAATGATGTCTTATATTTTTTCTTCTTTTAAACAGATATATATGAATAACAAGATACACCGGTTTTGTAGAAGTCACAATAGAAAGTGACCCGCGGAAGCAAAAAATTAGCCGGGTAGAAACAAACTATTCCCTGGTATCGAGGAGGCGAAATTATCACTAGGTAGACTGATTAAAACCACTGGGTAGAGTCTCCCGGGTCATAATAGTCCTATTATGATCTCTTAACGTCCTTAACTGGGTCTGTTACAGAGGGGTGTTTCTTAGACTGCTCGTCTGCATTTTTATGTCCTTCTTCTTCTTCTTTTGTTTCCCAAGGCCAAAAACCAAGTGAAAGTCAACTCTTCCAATCGAGACCATGAAATCCTTTCTTTGGCTCAGTGTGCTTTTGTTTGCGGCAACCATCATAGTAGCAAAAA
>OZ037998.1:14740425-14915425 GCA_964035705.1 Porites rus | reverse complement strand
TACATTTCATACAGTGCTAATGAGGAAAACATGAAAATTCAGTAATCAAGACTCTTTTATCTTTGGTGATATTTTCTATTTTGTAAAACGATGACGAGAACAATGAACAATAATATGATTTTCAGAGTGGCTCTTTCCTACCATATCCCTGTCAAATTTGTTTGGTGGGAGGAAATAACAACTCTCTCGGATAACAGCCAAAAACCAGTATCAAATTCATATCAACTTACATATGAATCAGTGAATCCAAGTGAATCCACTACACAGTCAAAGAGGTGAGAGGAAAACATCAGCATACTTGCCCAATCTTTGTGTCCGCATATTGTGGGTGGCAGACTTGCCAACCCCCAAAAAGGCAAAAAATGTGAGATTCTAACCTAGAGCTGGAAAAATAGTGAGAAATGGGTAAAAAGTAGTAAGATGTCCTAAATTTCCTTTTGGAAGGACTTTCAGTGGAGATTAAGAGTATTGGAATTCACAGATCACTGTAAAGCTGAAGCTGTTAACATCACGGGCAATTTTATGAGTTAGGTTTTGTAATTTCTATGTTCTGTTGGCGACCATCTTGAGAGAAACAGCTTCACATTTGGTGGCAGCGGCAACTAGCAGTAGGCTAGAAGAGTGCAATCAAACATGACCGCTAAGCGTCTTCTCTGGATTTAGCTGGCTATCTATTGATACAGTGTATTTAACAACCCTACAACTCCAAAATTTTTTGGAGTTTGACTTTTTGAGAACGTGTGAGAAATCAGTTGCTAACAACATAAGAGTGTGAGATACCGGTAGGTCGTGAAATCATGAGGCTCAAGACAAAGTCCTGAGACTTGGTAAGTGTGGGGTGGGTATGTGAGGTTAAGATGGCCCAAAAAGAACAAGATAATATCCAGCGATCTTGACAGAGCAATTGAGCTACGATAAGTGCTAGGTCTGCCAAGCCAGGGGTTGCGGGTTCAAACTCCAGCTGGAACAACATTCAGGCTTGGACAATAGGCAATTTTTATCTATTGTGTAGCCCCCAACTTTTTCTTACAGGAACAAAGAAGAACAATCCTGAGCAAGCCAATGGGCATGCTTGGATAGCCAACTGAAAATAGGTACAACTGTATTGCTTAATCTTCTCCATTTTTAAACAGTCATATCATGTTAATGCTTAAAGGATTGAACTTGACTTAAGGTTCCCAATCATCACTTTCTCCTAAAAGCATGGTCTCTGAACGATCAGTCTTGGGTGGGGCAAGAATCATTGCTGACACCTTGTCCATAGCTGATCCTCCACCTGATGCCGCCTCTGATGAGCCTCCTGAGTCACCTTTCGATCTTAGACGCGCTGCGTAGCTGGCGGATTCGTCCTCTCGCGCGTTCCCAGGTTTCTCTCCTACTCGTCCCTACGGAGAGAGAGAAGGATGAGTGACACTGCGAGCAGTCTCTCTTTTTCTTCAGATTTTGTAAGGGGGTGCACGCACCCTGGAGCGTCCAGCTGCGAAGACGCGAGAAACGAGGGCGCCTTCCACCACACGCATGGTCATTTTCGTGTCTTGCGCGTTTCGCTCAGTCAGACTAAGAAAAACAAAAACACGCTTACAGCGGCATTCAGGTCTCGCCTGCTTGGAGACAAGATCGAGAAATGAGGAGGCGATTAATTCTACAAGAAACATGATTTACTCGCTAAAGGTTTTTTTACTTCCTACTTTATCGACATCGATACTTTTTATTTGTTTCTGAACTGATTTAGTACGCGTGTTAACGACGACAAAAATAACTCTGCGGTAGCAGCCTATACGCGTGTATAGGTACACGAAAATTCAAGGGCCTGGCCTCGATTCCAGAGAAATTACATAATTGCCAGATATCAAAAAAGTGATTTACATAGCACGTCATTTCAATCGTCGAAAATAAACCGCCTGCTCATCACAAGACTCAGTTTGCATACAGTGAAAGTTTACAACACCCCACCATGGCAATTTTGCTAATTAAGATTCTTTTTTTTTTTGACCACTCAGTAGTGTTGACTTGCTCCAAAGTAATCAAGAGACTTTCAAGAGATAGAATTCGTGGACCGACACGTACGTTTCGGAAAAGCTCTCAATTTAATCTTTCCTGAGCTTTCTTCGCAAAACATGCGTGGCTTCGATCACACAAAGATTCTTAGTCCCAGTTCCCGGGTCTCCGCAAGGAACGACTAGCACAATAGAGACCTTTAGCATCAGGTAAACCGCAAACCGCAAACCGCATGCGCAGTTACGCGTTTGCAGTTTCGCGTTGCCGAGATTTAAAACTTTAGCAAGGCGTTCAGTTCAGTTTAGTTCAGTTCATTTTTATTTAGCCAAAATACAATACAATACAATACAAGAATACATATAGGAATTGTAAGGTTGCAAGGGAGCCCAGAAGAAACCAGAAGGCTTTATGAAGCCTGGGCTCCCCAGTCTAAAAGAAGTAAGCAAAATAAAATGATATTCGCGGACTGATACGTTAAAAATAGGAACCAAACAGAGACTGAGTTAAGTTATGAATTCAATAACCAGATAGAAAAAAAATTTAACTCTGGATTGGAACAGAATACTTTCCTTTGTTAGTACGGCAGAAAGGAATATAAAATTGATTTGAACTACGCGTTCATTGTTTAGGGCCGCCATGTTGTTTTCATCAAGTCGAGGTGCATCATTTTATTAGTTTAATCGCCCAAAAATCAGCAATAATTCATTGATTCGAGATCAAAAATCCAACAAACACATCGCAAACGGATATAAAAAGCTAGTTCATACCTTTAAACGCGAAGCTGTGTAATTTTTTCTGGCAAAAAACCTTTCCGTAAGTCACTTACCGCTGGAAGCCCTTCCCGAGGTTCAAACGTGAACTGCGAACTGCAAACGTTACCGCAAGACCGTGGTCACGTGACATTTTGCGGTTTGCGGCTTGCCGTTTCCCATGAAAAACCTGATGCTAAAGGTCCTGCCTTTTGCGTCCCAAAAATTCCGGGGGGTACTTCCAGAAAAATTGGGAGGGGGTGTGCGGCACGCTTCCTGAAACCCTTACCCTATTTCACACCAAAATCTGTGATTTTCCCTACCCTATTTGAGACCTGATCAAAAGTTTGATACCCTATTTCAGACCTGAAGCCCTGGAGCCCGGCGCGTGACTGGAGCGCATGACAAGCTGTTACGGCACGTACACGGTAGTTGGCGTAAACATTAAAAGGGAAATGGTCTTATTGCCAAATGATGAAGAAGTAGCTAATTCTTCTAAAACACATACCCAATTCAAGACTAGAGTGCACAAACCATACCCTATTCAGACCAAAATGGTCGAAATTGGTACCCTATTTCAGACCAAAACAGCTATAAAAACATACCCTCTGGGTGCGGCACATACCTATATAGCCTCTATAAGGGACTACCCCCCCCCCCCCCCGGGCGAAAAACGCGTTGCAGATTATGAGTCTCGCTGCTCACGCAAGCGAGACTAAATATGATCCGAAAAAAGTGAGACTATTCCTAGTATAGTCGAATGTTTTCTACTAAATCAGGAAAAACTTTGGCTCCTCCGGTAGTTTTAATATTTCTACTTCCGCCAGGTTGGCTTGTGCCATCAGGAATTCAGACAAGCGTGACCTAATTTTCTGATTACATGAATTTATTTGACTTAAAGCAATAGTAGTAGTAATAATAATAATATAATAGTAACAATAAATTCGCTCCCAAAGACTATAAACCCAGCCGAACATCCTGCTTGAATCTACAAGGAATGGACATCATAATGATAATAGTAATGATAATGATAATGATAATGATAATATATAATAATAAGCGCTCGGTCTTGCGGGTATTGGCTTTCATTACAACACACTGAATAAGGGCATAATTTTTACTCATATCGTATATTGTATGTTGTACCCTGTGCCTATCGCGTAGAAAACTGTTAGTTCTTGTTAGGAGCCCATGAGTACTCTTGTGCTCCTGTTTTTGTAAGTTTGTGAAGCTGGTCTTTTCTGTGAAAATAATTAGTGTAAAAGATCCACCGATATAATCACGGTATTACTTTCATAAATTTAAAAACATGATTAAACCAGTCAGTAGGAGATCGGCTGCAATGCCTGACGGTCTTGCTTTTTGATTGGTCGCTGAGTCGCCTCACTGTTTTTTCATATACTCGTGTCCCGTCTTTGCCTGCTCATATGGACTGACTATTGAGTAATCTGATCCCACTCCTTTACTCACTACCATACTATCCGGCCTGCGACTAGCAATCATATTGACTCAGTAACAACCGGAAAGCCACTTGTCCACCAGTAACTGTCACTGGAGATTAGATACTAAGACAAACAGAGATCGATTCAGGTTGGACGACGGTAAGTTTCCTCGTGGCCTTATGTTTTCGTAATTGGTCTCAGTTCAGTGGTTAAAGCCTGGGAGAATATATTATTCATAATGATCCCAATAAATAAATCGGACATTTCAGGACAGCATAGACTGGTTTTCCTAATTAATAGCAAACTTAAATTTCTTATTCTCCAGTTTATTGCGTTTTCAGTGTAGGAAACTGAAAGTTAGTTCAGAATTGTCGGAAACGAGTGAGGATCGAAGAGGCAAGCAGCAAGTTTTTTGAATATTCACTTCACAAAACAGTCATAAACATTTCAAGCTATTCGGGATTCTACTTTTATACCTGGGCAATAATGTTTTTCAACGTACAATTACAGTTTTGACTGAAGTGACAGCGAATCCAGCGATCATAAGGACTGGGTTCGATAGAATCATTTCTGCTGATCATTTGTTTTCTATCGAGTGACCAGTGTCTGGAAGGCTATTCTCGGAATAAGGCATTTCGACTAAATTACTGTGCGGGATTCCGGAAAACGCGAAATCTCTTAACGGCATACGGGATTTGACTGCTACCCGGGGAAGCGGGATTCGCCAAAATTTTGACACGGAATGCGGTATTGGGAAACAAAATGGTATCATGTTGGGATGTTTGGGATCCGGGATTCTCGCAAAGAACAGCCCCTGCTTCATACCCTGAGTGACAAGTGTCCAGCTAAATCAATTAGTCTAATTTCCGCATTTTATGATGGCAAAAGAGGATAAAAATCCTGAGCTTTATCCTCTCTTGATGATGGTCAATGATAGGCTAGGGCTGTTTATCGCTTTTTAGCGGTTTGTACAGCGTCACGAGCCACTCAAAGTTTGTAATGTTCTTTTTATAGATTTTCATCATGGGGAGTGAAATACTAGTCGTGTTGGATATGGTTCTGTTAGCGTCAGCTTTGAAAACGGAATCCCCTCAGTGTCACGTGGAGACCAATGGGTGTAGTATACCCAAAGGCGTTCCCAGACCATTTGTGGAGACATTCACCCCTGCTTGCAACAGACATGATGTCTGTTACCGTTGTGTAAGTGTGATATCCAGCCTCTTCCACAGGACGCTTTTCCCTGGAGGTGAGGCTGGAAAAGGCCCTGGCATCGGCCGGCCAATCCGTCATTTTGATTTGTTGATTGATTTAGGTAATTCAAAGCCAGGGGAAGAGCCCTGGGGACGAGGTTGTGTGATGTATTACTTTGGTACATTACTCAGGTGATCATACATGATATGGAGATATTTCAACGGAGGGAAAATTACATCAACCTGTTTCTAAACGGCTATTGTGACCTGTTTTTAAAACAAAAGGAGCTGTGTCGCAAAAATTATGAAAAGTCAACCACTAGGAATTTTTTTGGTGGGGTTGTGCTGCATGCTCGGTTCTCCAAACCCTGACCCTGTTTCAGATAAAAAATGTCATTTTTCACACCCGTTTTCAGACCTGGCTTCTAAAATCCATACCTATTCTCGGCCAGCCTTTAAGAATTTAGCAAATTATATCATTAGATTAGAACAGCAACAAAAAGGATTTCTTCAAATCCATTTCGAATAATTCGCATATTTCTCTTTCTTTTTTAAATTCACTTGGAATTGAAACGTTAAATGCTCCCGTATGTCTGGAATCGGGTTTGGTTTTTGAGGGAACTGGTCGGAGTCAGCCGTGAGACTCTGCTGGTTATTTCGATCAAAAAACTCCTGGTACAGAGAAACACAAAGATAAATGAAAAACGTAATGGCGTCATTACGTTGCCATGGCGACTCCGATTGCAATAAAACCCAGATCATAAGAAATCGACGAAATCGAAGATCTTTGAGAGATCTTGTTTTTGACCGCGGGAAGAAGGATTCGCCAAAAATGGGCATAATGCAGACTGGGAAAGAAAATGATATTTGGGACAGCGGTAAAAGAAGTTTGGGATGTGGCATTCTTGCGAAAAAAGGATCGGGAATAAGAGATCAGGACCCCCTTTCCAGAACCTGTTAAACCATTAGCTTCTCCTAAATGCGCTTATCAACTTCTCATTAAAACCTTTTTCAGGGGTATCATTACAGATGGAGTCGAAAACAGTGTGACAAGGCCTTCAAATCCGACATGAAAAAAGCCTGCAGAAATCAGAGCGGCTGGTTTAAGAGTCGTAAATGCCGGTTCACGGCAGGTCTGTTCTACATGGCAGTTCGAACGTTCGGGAAATCGCATTATCGGATTCCCTCAAGTTCTTGGTGCCAAAGCCGGTGCACTGAAAACTATTTCTAAAAAATCAGTGGCCAAAGAAGAACTTAATAAATTAATGAAGATATGCATCAGAAATTTGATAAAATGATAGTCGGTTGAATTCCAAAAAAGAACGCTAGCGATAGCTTGCAGCGAAATTAAAATACTACAAAACAATAAAGCTCTTGGCTTGATTTATTTGAGTACCATCATATATATATGACCAGAAAACATCTCAACGAATTTTTGCGGTGATACCTAGCTATGTAAAGTTTTGTTATCGCATTGCAACCTCATCTTAATTCAGCATTCCACAAAATTGGTAAACTTTCGACCTAGCTATACCGACTGCGCTTATGTGAAGAGCGAAATACGCATGCGACAACTAAGAACTTCGAGGAGTATATACGGTCATATACGTAGAAGAATCCACGAATGTAAAAGGAGTTAAATAAATTAAGGGAACCGGAATCGAAAAGTCGGTGGCCCGAATTAGTTCCCCCCAACCATGGCTTTTCTCTCCCTCTCTTAGGTATTTCTGGCTTTTCCAGTGCTCTGGATTACTCAATACAATAGCCTGTGAACAGGCTCTCTGTCTGGGGAAAAATAGCGTGGAAAGGCCTGTTCACAGGCTATCAATACAAAGACTTTTCACGTACGTGATAGACAAAGAAAAAATGAGATAAATTTTCATTCATGACATCCCGCAGCAAGCCAAATTTCGCACTATTTTCATAATTTTCTATTTAAGATAAATCTTGTGGCAATGTGGTTGAGCACTAGCTGTTAAACGAAAAAGAACGGCGTAGCGTACCGGCGCAAATATGCCGAGAGTTTAAAAGGTGAACAAAAAAGATGTGTACTATATCTTTAGTTTTACCTTATAACAACAGCAAAAGATGAAAGATTTTGTGCTAAAAAAATTTAGACAATATTTTTCTGCTTGTACTTGAAAATTTTTCTAAACCATCCACTACATTATCACTCAGTTTTGCAATATATATATTGCAGTTCACATATTTTCAAAAACATTTTCGCTTCAAAACGCATAACAAAAATGTCGTCCGGCTAATTATGTGCATTTCAGATTTCTATGTTAAATTTTAACATGTGATGCGTTCTAAGTAGTGTTAAGTTCAATTTATTTTTTTCTTTCACTTTGGCATATCAATCGTCATTTCTCGTTTCCTTACCTTCTTTATCTCGACTTTATAGTATGGGTCAAGTTTAGAAAAACAAAAACGAAACAATAAAATAAACATAACTTCTTAGTATCCTTCATTTTATTCCTTGCTGTAGGCATGAGTACAATCACTGACATTAAGATCTACTTGAAAATAAACTTTAACTTTGTACATTTTGTATTGGTAATGGAATGATTTGTAGTGATATTTGGCATAAATTCCACGAGAGATATTTCCAAACTGTTATACGTAATTTCACGAGCCGTTGGGCCAGTGAAATTTGAAACAATTTTGCCATGTGACAAGTGGTATTTATGCCAAATATCAAGTACAAATCATGCTATTATTTGTTTATACTACTACCCACAACAGGTTTGTAATTTTCACATGTAGGTATTTCAAATTACGCTGAAATACCACTGCTCTAAGCCAACCAAATAGCAGAAATTTCTCATGTAGTAGTATAATTGAAAAAACAATTGTTAAATTCATTTTAAATGCTTTTACTGGAAACCACTAATTGACCTCCTGAGACCTTACATCAATGTTCTCCATTAATTTCACAAAGAACTTATCAAGAGAATTTAATTCCAAATCAAGCTATGTTATCCTGGTTAATAGGTTCCTTTTTTCCTTATAACGATTATGGTTACATGTGAGATAGAGATTTTAAAACAGTTGAACCTCCCACTAGCGGCCACCCAAAAGGTGAAGATTTAGTGGTCGCTTATGAGAGCCGAACCACAGGGGGTCTTTTCAGAGTAGAGGTCCCGACATTTCTCGTTTTTGGAAGAGAATTTATTGCATGTAATTTCTCCACGTTGTCTAAGTTTTCATGCACTCTTTGTAGCTTAGTACACCGAGTGTAGCATACGAAGACATATAACTTGACCTTGGAGTGGAAGGGTTACTGGAAAGATGTGCTAGAGGGAGAATCAAACGCTAATAACCACATATATGTCACACGTCAAAATCAAATTTTTAAACCTAGGTTGATTTTCAAATCTTTCCTTTGTCTCCTAGCCCTGATTCATAAATAATCAAGACTAGGAGACAAAGGGAATTGAGAATCAACCTATGGTAAAAAAATTTGAACCTTAACATAATTTTCACCTATAGCATGTACATTATTGCAAAAGAATGAGGTCAAGATGGCAAAACAAAAAAATACAGCCAATATCAAGCTATCTAGACCAAACAATCTCAGACAATAAAGGATTTGTTATGCTTTTGCGCTATATATGTAGCCTGTGGAAGAGGCATTATTTTTTTGTGCTTTCAGGCACTTTAAGGCATGTGCAGGGAGGGTATGTCTAATACTTTATGTCTGCCTCACCCTTGCTATAATTCACTTAACCCTTTAAGCTCCAAGATCAACACGGATACTCTCATCACTGTTTTCTATACATTCCTTATGGTACTGCTAGAGAGAATTTGTTGGGGGTGGAGCACCTGGTCCTGGAGGTAGAGGAGAGGGTGGAGGAGCAGAATCGGGTGCTGGTGGAGGTGGTACTGGTACTGTGTCACCCTTTACTTCTTCTACAACATCAGGTAAGTCAGGTATGCTGGAACTAGGAAGTGATGGTGCAATTGAAGGACCAAGATCTGCACTGAAAATGAAAAATTGAAAATAATAATATTGAAAATTGTTCACTTAGAAATCAGCACTAATCACAACCTGATTACCAGGGTATTTTCTACTAGATGGGAAGATGAGATATGTCAATTTTGTTCTTTCACCAGAAATGACGGTGAAAACCAGCAATAATTGCTGGTGTTTACTGTAATGTTATTAATGCATACATATATTACTCCAACCTTATTTAAGCACCTTTGTAATAATTAATCAGTGTATATTTCATTTACACCATTTCTAAGTTAATGATTTTTATCACACATTTAATTATATTCATATCAATATTTGCGTGCTATAAATTTTTTAAATTATTATTATTATTATTATCATTATTATTATTATTATTATTATTAATGTCATCAAAAATAAAAATCAAAACCGTTCAGTAACAATTATAGTACAATGGAACCTTGATATAATATAACGAAGGGCCAAGGGACTGGCAAAATCTATTCGCTATAACAAGGTTTCGTTATGAGGTTTTTTTCCATATATTTTATTTACTGGGGCAAAAAATACTGTTTGTTATACTGAGGACTTTGTTACATAGAGGTTTGTTATATCGAGGTTCCACTGTACTCTCCTTACCTGTAAGAAACATCATCAGCAATTCCTGGCAGATCTGGTAAACATGCAGGAACATCTATCTCGGGAACATCCCCCAGATTTGGCTCTGAACAGGCATAGCGTACAGTTTTCAACAGGGAAGAAGGTCGCAAATAGTTTTCTAATCCACCATCTTGAGTCAAGAGATTTGGACGTGGGAACCTGGGAAAGAGTAGAAACAAAGATCTTTTTTCATTCGGGAATAGTGGGTGCGGTGCGGGATTTCGCTCGACAAAAACTCGTTTTTCTCTGGATGAAAAGCATGAGAAAACTTCTAGCTTCGCCCTAACGCAGTTTATATCTCTCAAAATCCATATAGAATATAATAAATGTCAGGGAATGAGCCACAAAAATGATCAGTGTATTTATTGGAATTAATTTCCTCCGTTATAATTTTGCAATCTTGTTGAAGTGAGGTTGGTAACGAAAATTTGTTATAAATGAGCTGTTTTGTCGTTATTTCGGTTCTTCAGTAAGACGTATATAAGTATACTGAGAGTTGTTAAGCTTACTATGACCTCGTAAAAGTCCGATCGTGGAGAAGTGCACTCTTTTTGAGGCACTACAACATGTTATCTTAATATTTGTTCAACCCTTCTAAATTTTTTGTCATCTTCTGAAAGTTAAGTTATATGTTAGGAAAGTCCCGGGGTGGGGTACCCTCTCAACATCTGGTAATATAAAACATCAGTCAATTGAAACCCCAGCACCCTGATCCCTCGGACTTAGTGGGGAATTTAACATTAGCCTGGTGTTAAAACACCACTAATTTTTCCACTTCCCCCGGGCCAAGTAGTTTGTTAAAAGCACCTTATGACAGGGAATTAGCAGTTGTAGTTCTAGGCTTGATTTAAACTGCTCTCTTCTGTCAGGTACTCGGTATTTATTAATTTTATTTTCAAACCAATGGACCTGTTGATAGAAACTCTCAACTGCGTTACATCAAGTTCATGAGAAATGCCACCCCCTAGCTGAACTTCGTAATTGTTAACAGTGCTTCCATCTGTTCCAACGTTTACTTTTGCTTTGCAGTGTGCTTTTACATTTTAGGAGTGGGGTACGCAAGTGATTTCATAATGCCGAGGTATCTAAACTCACAGAATCACGGGCGTGCCACCTAGTGTTTCTGTTGCTTTGAAAGTCGCACTTAGGAGTTTAGAACACCATGGAATTACAATAAAACTCGGTTACTCAAAGTAATTCGTATTAACCTTTAAATTTCCACTTGGAGCGCAAGTGATTTCATAATGCCGTGGTGTCTAAACTCACAGAATCACGGGCGCGCCACCTAGGAGTTTAGAACACCATGGCATTACAATAAAACTCGCTTAATCAAGCTAAAACATATTAGACATATTAACCCTTAATTTTCTTTTGTGCGCAAGGGATTTCATAATACCGTGGTGTCTAACTCACAGAATCACGGGCGTGCCACCTAGTGTTTCTGTTGCATAATAAAACTCGCACTTAGGAGTTTAGAACACCATGGCATTACAATAAAACTCGTCGCACGCCTTGTCTTTTTTTAAAAAATATAATAGTCACCCTTGAAACATGTTAAGGTACTTCTTAGTGATTTCTATTAAGGCTTTTCTCCGGCCTTCCATTCCTTGTTCTTTATTTTTAATACAGTCCTCTCGCAAGAATGTTACGCCGGAATACTAATGGCAAAAGTGAAACTCACCTTTTTCCCCGCAAGCAGCTTTTGATCTAAAGATTCCCTTAACAATGATTTCCATTCCTATACCTAATTTTCTAAAATCCTGCAATACATAGCTTTTTCTTGACCGAATAAAGAGTTCAATAGCGGCAGCGGCGAGATCAGGTAATTTTTGGCGGGCTTTGGACACGTTTTGGCGGGATGGTGATTTCACTATTTGACCGAATTCATTTGATCGCTTGGTCTCTGTGTTTTCTACCTCTACTATGATATCTTCATCTTCTAACAATAGTATTTCCGCAACCTGTCGTCATTAAATAACGGAAATTTTTTAGGTAGCCTGTTTGCGCACGCTTTACATCATTAGCAGCAGATCATGCATAATAGTCACCAAACAAATGCAGTCGGATTAGAAGATCTAACGTTTTCAACATCAAAATGCCTACCCGACTGCCGATGGATATTACCACTTACACGTTTATCGTAATGTCGTTAGACTCAGAAACATTTTGAAGGCATAGGAAGACCGTCTTCTTCTCGTAATGTCATAACTCTACAGACGCACACACCGTCCTTTACGTTCATCTCAAGAATGCAATGCTGGCTTTACATGTAAGTAAGTAAGTAAGTAAGTAATAACTTTATTTAACCACGGAATCCTTATCACTAAAAAGTGGTCTTCTAAAGAGCCGTGCACATTAAACTAAGACTTAAAAATAACAGACATTATTGAAAAAATCCTATAATAAATCCAAACTAAGAAAATCTTAATGTACAATAGCGGAATAAAAACAATTTAAAGTAGTGGCCTGC
This sequence comes from Porites rus, assembly GCA_964035705.1. Classification (NCBI taxonomy): domain Eukaryota; kingdom Metazoa; phylum Cnidaria; class Anthozoa; order Scleractinia; family Poritidae; genus Porites; species Porites rus. Next base: position 14,902,958 of record OZ037998.1, on the reverse strand, counting down.
TTAGCCTCAGCTGATAGGCTGTTCCATGTTACTGCGCCCCTATAACGAAAACTTTTCTTTGGGGCCTCAGTGTTCGGTCGCGGAATAAACAGGTTATGTTGCGCACCTCGAAGATTATGCCTGTGAATGGTATTAATGCTGGCGAATTTATCAGACAGGTATTCGGGTACAAGGTTATTTACAGTTTTAAACATTAAAGATTTCAGTTGCTTAGCACGTCTGTCAGCTAGGCTATCCCATTTAAGGGCATGAAGAATCAGGGCAGAGCTGGCATCCCAACTAGACCCTGTAATTATGCGTGCAGCCCTGTTTTGTAGTTTCTCTAGTTTTTGGCTGAGACCATTACCGATACAGCCCCAGACAGCGCTGTAATAATCGAGATGCGGAAGAATCAATCACTTGTAAATAGTGACAAGGGTACTCTGGGGACATATTGGTCTTAGCCTCCTCAGGGCAGCTAGTACTTTTGCAACTTTACCGATGACTTCGGAGATGTGAGCCTCCCACGAGAGTGTTTCATGTACCTGAACGCCTAGGCATTTGTAACTATTGACTCTTTCAATTGAATGCCCGTCGAGGGATATGTGTGGATCGCTAGGGAGCAAAGAGATTTTTTGCCTCGTGCCTGTAAACAGACATTTAGTCTTGAGGACATTAAGACTTAGACGGTTAGAATCGAGCTATTGCTTCAGATGGCCCAAATCATGAGTCAGGGATGAAAACAACTCATTAGGGTCTTTGGAGGCAAACGTGAGATTAGTGTCATCGGCGTACATTCTCACATCCGATAGAAGGTTACAGTTAGGGAGATCATTAATGTATAATAGAAATAGTAGGGGGCCGAGGATTGAACCTTGAGGCACCCCACAACTTATGAAGCTAGTTTCGGAATTTACGTTGTTAACTGAACTGTAACCTGAGTTCTATCTGAGAGGTAGTCTCGGAAAAGATTGAGACTAACACCTTTAAACCCATATAGCTCCAATTTTGACAGAAGGATCTCATGGTCAATAGTATCAAAAGCCTTTTTTAAGTCAATAAACAGAATGGCATTTGTCAAACCATCGTCGATATTGAGATACCAGTTGTCTGTGATGTCAATAAGAGCTGTAAGGGTAGAGTGCATAGGTCTAAAGCCAGACTGATATTTCGAAAGTAACTTATTATCACTTAAATATGAATAAACCTGATTAAAGATGGCTTTTTCAAAGAGTTTGGCAATTACAGAAAGTACAGAAATTGGCCTGTAATTGGCTGAGTCAACTTTCGAGTCAGCTTTGAAAATTGGAGTTACTCTAACACTCTTCCAGTCTTTGGGAATGATTGCCTTAGAAATAACTAAATTAAAAATATGTTTAACGGAAGACTCAATGGATAGAAATGAAAGCTTTAAGAGGCAAGTTGGAATACCGTCGAGGCCATCAGCCTTGCCCACAGGAATATCATTCACAAGTTTGCGCAGTCCATCTATAGTCAGTAATTCGGGCTAGAAGGTGCTATCACACGCTTCTACAAAATCACGAAAACTGACTCGAGGGGGATTTATGTCCGCCGCTAAGTTAGGGCCAATATCGACAAAATGCCTGTTAAAAGCGTTGCTTAGCTCATGAGGGTCAGTTATCACCGTGTCACCAATAATCAATTTTGACACCGGAGCAAAGTTTTTCTTTCGCGATAATAATGTATTAATTCTATTCCAAGTCGCTTTAGCTTTCCCAACGTTATCCTCGAAGAACGAATGATATGACTATAATCCTGCGTTACAAAGTTACAATGTTTTAATAATTTTGGGGCTCGGGGATGTAATGTTAAATCCGTGAGCCCCCAATTTAAACATTACAAATTAAAAAGATTGGAAAAAAACATGAGCAAGAGTTTCGGGTGGCATATTTTCACTGTATTTTCCTCGAATCGGTTGAGGATTTATGTCGGGAAGTGGAGCCGTAGGATACAATTATCTGATTCAAACACGTTACAAGATTTGTTATTCAGAGGCTCCAGGCAAAACGAACAGCACTGGTACGAAAGGTTAATCGGAGCTTCTCTGGCCTCTGGAATAGATACTCTGAGAATGTTCAATGCTAAACTGATAAATTTTCTAATTTCCAATTTCTGTTCCATAAATTTTGTGTTTTATTTTTCTTACTCCTCACAAGAAACGCGATTTTTAAAAGGAACCTCGTAGTCTGTACACAGACTCTTTTCTTTTGTCTTGTCAAAAATCGACGATCAACCGAGCAATGGGGAGCGAGCGCGGAGCGCGAGAACAAGCGAGCTTGTTTTCTCTTTTCCCTACAAGAAGTGTACAAGGTACCGGCATGTGAACAGCCTAGGCACCTCCTGACAATAGAGACAAATTCTGGTCACGATCTTATAAAAGCAGTATAAAAATGCTCCGCCAAGCAGAAAAGGTCTGGTACATCACGGCAGAGAAATGATTATCAAGGTAGAAAATATTCTATCACGGTACTGAGTAAAATAATATTAAGGTAGAAAATGTTTCATCACAGTAGTAAAATGCGGTCAAGGTACAAAATGATCCATCACGGTAGTAAAATGATGTCAAGGTGGAAAAAGTCACATTACGGTCGTAAAATGATAATCGAGGTCGGAAATGTTCCATCACGGAAGTAAAATGATATCAAGGAAGAAAATGCTCCATCACGGTAGTAAAATGATATCAAGGTAAAAAATGTCACATCACCGTAGTAAAATAATATAAAGATAGAAAAGGTCAAATCACGGCAGTAAAATGATATCAAGGTGAAAAAAAAAGACAAACAACAACGGTAGGTGGATTCTATCACAGGAACATTTCATAGGACATGTTACGCCTGATTAAACTTCGCGTTAACAAATAACTTTGAAACAAACGCCCGGCAGGGCTTAACTTGGTTGCCTTTACTAAAAATAACCAGTTTCTCGAGCGTTATTGCGGGATGCGTAAGTCTTGTAATTTATTCTCGCGGACTTTTATACAATGTAGCTTGATACAAACACTTATTTTGGTAAAAATTTCAGTTTTTATCGATCGCCTTTGCGTCGTGTAGCGTTACACGCACAGTTATTTAACACTGTTCATGTCAAATATCAACAATAGAAATAAACTGCCACTGATTCAAAGTAATAAAAATACCATGCTTTACTCGCAGCACTTCACTTTCCATTGGAAACTGCTGGTCTTTTATTTGCATTACTTTTGTGGTAAAAAGTGATGGAGAGTTCAACTCGGTTGCTTGCTTCCACGTATATCAAATTCACAGTGTCAGTTGTACTGGAAGTCATCTGTCACATCTTTCTTTTTGATTAACTAAATTCTGTTTTTGTTGCTCTCGTCTTTACGTTTCCGTGTGGAAAAAGCACGTAGTAAGTTTAAACCGAGTCAGCTGACCGATTTGTAATGGTAACAGGACTGAGTGGAGTCCAATTCGGTCTGTAATCATACGAGTGATTAACAAAATCGGACGACCGCGTAGTGGGTGTCCGATTTGTTTAATCACGAGTAAGATTACAGACCGAATTGGACTCCACTCAGTCCTGTTACCAATTAATCATAACTTTAACAAAATTTGTGATATAATAGGCTATTTTTTAAATCTAAACACAAGATATTCGAAATTTTGTTTTGCTATCAGTGAAAAAAAAAGCCATTTAAGCGCGCGCGTGATGGCGCGTACTGTCCAATAGGGAGCTTTAGCAACGACGACGGCGACGGCAAACAGGACGTCAAAAAAGCAATAGGTTTATTACGCAAAACAATAACTTTGCACGTGCATCACGCTTTTTCGTACATTTCTTCACCGTCCTTGCACGACTACGACGTGAAAATGCCTAATTGCAAGTTTTGTGGAGGACGTGAACAAGCGACGGCGAATCTCTTTTTCCCTCTCTAAACTTGAGTGCGGTCCTCAAGAAATCAACTCCAGGGAAATTCGCCTACACTTGTCATTTTAAGCAAATGGAATAAACGCGACAAAGATTGAAAAAAACGGGAATTCGTTTTAAAACTGACGTTTTCGCTGCAGTTGCCGTCGTCTGTGCTAAAGCTCCCTAATACTTAGGCATGACGCGTACTGTCCTATTAAACTGTCCAATTAAGGCTGAAATCAGGGCAGTTGATAGCCAATCAGATTTGACAAATTTGTTATAGTTATGATTATACATGTTATAAGCCGTCGCCACTCGGATGATGCTGCATTGATTCACTGAGTCGGGCAAGAGTCCTCATATCACATATAAAGCTGGAAGGTAAGTTCTTATGTCGATCTATGAAGCAGTGCATGACATATATCATTTAACGGTTTTTAGTAGGTCTAAAAGACTGTCCGGTTTCTGTCTTGTCGCGGTTTATAGAACCACGTTTTTTTGCTCCACAAGGAATTGGCTGCTAAGTATGGTAAACACTAAGACGGACAGCATACTTATAGAAGTTCGACGCACAGAAAGAATGAAGATCATCCTTCAGCTCAGCGTGCTGCTTTTGTTGGCGGCAACTATCGAAATAGCGTCCACCTGCGTTGATGTGAAGCCCGATGGCTGTAGCGTCCCCTCATGGGTGGGCTGGCAAGGAACTTTCCGTCGAGCCTGCAACAAGCACGATATGTGCTACCTTTGTGTAAGTTGGCGAATCCATGGCCAGTTGAAGCTTGTTAATCCAACCCTGCCGGTGTTTAGACAACGGCTAAATTTGCAATAATTTTTGTCTACATAACAGACATACAGCTGTAACAGAAAATTAGCCGTTAAGTCACTTTGTATTATTAAAAAACAAAAATTTACCAATTAATTAACGGCAGGAGCCCATCAATCATTTGATAGGCTCCTGTTAACGGCTAAATTTTACTATTTATACAAAACAAAAATTTACAAAAATTTAGCCATTAATTAACGGCTAAATTTTACTTTACTACTGTTATACAAAACAAAAATGTAGCCATTAATTAACGGTCAGTCACGCCGCAGTCGATTCTGGTTTTTAACTCGTGGGTACGCGCGAGCGTACCACGAGTTATTGCAGGGACAGGGATATGCAAATGAGTCACTCGCTCACTCGTAGTAGATGCACTTCGTAATTAATCGGGTTCGAACTCGAGATCGCGAAGATCTATCGTTTCCAAAGAAGCACGCGCTCGCCGAAGTTCGGTGGCATCAAATTCCTCGCTGAGAGCGTGCATCGTGCGCTTCAGCACGGTTAGAGGATAGAGGTCTTACCAAGTTTAAGACACGCAGGAATCTTTCAGATTAGTACGATTCAAGAGCCTTTGACTCGTCCAGGCGTTAAACTTGACGAGAAGATGAGCATTTGCTCTTCGACTCCTTCAACTTCGACGCTGGCTTGATCTCCTACCTTGTAGTAAGGTAGTAGTTTATGTGTATGAATGAATGTATGGTAAATAACTTCTTCTTTATAAGGACTCCCCAAGATCACGGGGGGAAATTGATGTGATTTTGAGCATTAGCTTTAAAATAACAGCGGAAATCGAGATAACAAAACAGAAGCTTATGTTTTGCGTCCTTCTTCGCGAAGGAGTTGTGTCGGCTTTGTATCGCATATGTTCTTTCATTGCCATGAAATGTGTTAACATTGTTTTTTACTGTCAGTAGCCTGGTTTCAATTAGCCTTAATTTCATCCGATTGCTTCGAGTCGTTTTTCCAATCGGTGAAGTATGGCTCGATCGTTTGCCGGCGGAAGTTCCATGGAAAATGCATTAAATTTGAGACTTTTCACCGAATCATGTGATCATCCTCAATGGCGTTGTGGCTATGTGAGGTCGGGTCAGCTCGAAGGTACCGGGTTCAAATTCTGCTAACGACCTTCTTTTTTTCTTCTTCCTTTTTTTGTCTTCTTCGTTTTGTTCTGTTTGCTTATTTGTTTTAATGTTTTTTTTGCTTTTTTTTGTTTTTAAATATATACCTAAATAACTGTTAATAAAGTGCAATAAACAGCAAGAAAAGTATTGTGTTTCCGGAACAAGGATAGTATATTTATCATCTGAATTTCTATCATTTCCTAAAATTTACTGTGGGAAAACCAGAGGTGATATCTAATTGATTATTTTCTAAACAACGTACCCACGAGTTGACGATAGTCTTTCTTTGATTAATCCAGATGAGCAGTGTGAGCCCCGGGGGGGGGGGGGGGGGGGTACTGCCATATATGGGCTATATAGGTATGTGCCGCTGTGAAGGGTATGGTTTTCAAGCAGTTTACTCTAGGATAGGGTATATAAATCAGAGCGTTTGGCTCTAGAATAGGGTATCATTTTTCAGGAAACTGATCAGTTGGTTGAAGATTTTGTCTAGACTAGGTACACAGCTACTCTAGGATAGGGGGATTTGGGGAGTTTACTCTAGTATAGGGTAGCAAAATTCAGCTGAACTAGCTCTGGTAAAGGTTAAGGGTTCCAGGCTCCCAGCGGCACATCCCCACCCAGAAATTCCTAAAATGCCCCCCCCCCCCCCCCGGGGTGTGAGCCAACGAAGATCGACATCATCCACTGTTTCTTGATGACAACAAATTGAAATCGACTCTTGCTACTGGATGAGTTTCAGGATTTTTAAAAGTATAGATTGGTTAACAACACTTCAATTTTAAGGTCAATGTGAATTGTATCAAGAAATTTCCAGCTATAGATGGCCAGTTTCCCCGTGACGTCATCAAATTGAAAAGTCAAAATAGCGAGGTTTTACAAATTCTTATTTACACTAGGTTGAAGATAAACAAAAAATAAATCTTTGTACAAGTTTCCATTCCCGTAAGCATGTTTCATTTCGAAAATACAGCAATTTTCACAGTGCGTGACACCAAAATAGGAAAGCTGTCTCGTTGAAAAAAAGTCTCCTCTCTTGATTTTCGACATTATAACCATTTCAGTTATTAGAAGATATGTTTATGCGCACGTATTCTAGTTCTCCAGTGAAAAAAGAGCTTTTTTAGAAAAAGTGAACTCCAGATGTTTTTGTTGATTTCCGGATTTTTTTATGTTTTTTTTTAAAAAAAAAAACTATACCCATGGACGCTAAAACGTCGCTATGTTAAAAAAAAAATTGTGATTCTTACATTATTTTTTTCAGGGAGCCCCGGGACATCGTCAATGGACAAAACAAGAGTGTGATGATGCTTTCTATCGCGACCTGAACAAAACTTGCAGTACGCTAAATCCCGGATTGTTGAGAACGGACTGCTACTATTGGGCTGAAAAGTACGACGATGCTGTGAGAAGCAATTGGCTTGGGTTATCGGGGAAAGGATGGAATACAACTTACTGCAATAGTTCTTGCCGTCCCTCTGAAGGAGATCCTAACTTAGTCCTTGTAGTTAATTAGCGGCCTGAGTAGTTGATAAAAAAAAAAGATTCCGCCTCGGAATTCAATTCAAGCTTGTGTAGTTGATATTAGTGCCAGAGTGGAAATCATTATAAAGAATAAAACTGATTATTTCGCAATCTGAAGTATTTGATTTCAAATTTGAAAAACAATTCAAGGTCACCTTACACGTCTAATTTCACAGTGGATTGGGTTTTTAGCTTGTTTACCCCTCTTCCGGGACTTAACTGATATGATTTCAGTCCCTGCATCCGGCCGCCTTCCCTCAAAACCGACGCTGTTTTGTAAGAAACGACCAGAAGAAAGAAAGCCGTTGAATACTCGGTACTATTTTTTGCTCTGCCTTCAGTGCTTTGTGTAAAACCGGTGCCTCGGCGGGAAGATTATTTTTAAGCCGCCAGCAAGGAACGAAGCGCGAAACTGAACCGTTGCAGGAAACTAAAATAAAAAATCTTCCAAAAAGTTGAGGTCAAAAAGAACCCAGGTTGCAAGGTATTCGAAACGAATCTGAAAAGGGGACCGGAATAGGCTTTTGTACATTATGCCAGCATTTTTTCGAGCATTTTAGTGAGGCAAAAGCATTGAGCATTATTCGAGCATTTTAGTGGCATTCTCCCCGGAAAATTAATTTTTCCGAGAAAATAAAATACAAATTAACTTTTTTCAGGAGCCCATGCCCCACGAGCTCCTGCGTTTTTCAAGAAAATGAAGACTAAAACTCAAAATTCACAAAAAACCTAATACAGCTGTTTTTTTTTTTGCTGTATTTATGAACTTGTACACGTTGTCGTTGTTACTTGCAACACTTGCACGTTTTTGTGAGTGTAAACTTTGAAATTAATTTAAAAAAACCGTTTGCATAATGAGCATTATCCGAGCATTTTAGTGACTTTTTTAGGGAGACCGAGTATTTTAGTGGGGAAAATGGAGCATTTTAGTGGGGAAGCAAAAGCATAATGTACAAAAGCGTAGACCGGAATCGAACAGTCGGGCGCCCGAGCAATTAGTCTTCCCCAACCTTGGCTTTTCTCGCTCTCTCTCTTAGGTATTCCTGGCTCAGTACTCATTACAAAAACTTTTTACGTCTGTGATAGACAAAGAAAAACTGAGAAAAATTCTCATTTACGACATCCCGTAGCAAGCCAAATTTCGCACTATTTTCATAATTTTGTGGCAATGTGGTTGAGCACTAGCTGTTAAACGAAGAAAAAAAAGATATTTACTATATCTTTAGTTTTACCTTATAACAACAGCAAAAGATGAAAGATGTTGTGCTAAAAAAATTAAGACAATATTCTTCTGCTTGTACTTGAAAATTTTTCTAAACCATCCACTACATTATCACTCAGTTTTGCAATAATACACAGCTGAATACAGTTCACATCTTTTCAAAAAAATTTTAACTTTATAATGCATAACAAAAATGTCGTCAGGTTAATTATGTGTATTTCAGATTTCTACGTTAAAGTTAACATGTGATGCGTTCTAAGTAGTATTAAGTTCGATTTATTTTTTTCTTTCACTTTGGCACTTTAGTCGTTATTTCTCCTTTCCTTACCTTCTTTATTTCGCCTTTATACTATGGGTCAAGTTTAGCAAAACAAAAACGAACCAATAAAATAAACATAACTTCTTAGTATCGTTCATTTTAATTCCTTGCTGTAGGCATAAGTACAATCACATTAACGGATCTACTTGAAAATAAACTTTAACTTTGTACATTTTGTATAGGTAATAGAATGATTTGTAGTAATATTTGGCATAAATACCACGAGTGACATTTCGAAACTGTTATACGTAATTTCACGAGCCGTTAGGCGAGTGAAATTTGAAACAATTTTGACATGTCACAAGTGGTATTCATGCCAAATATCAAGTACAAATCATGCTATTTTTTGTTTATACTACTACCCACAACAGGTTTGTAATTTTCACATGTAGGTATTTCAAATTACGCTGAAATACCACTGCTCTAAGCCAACCAAATAGCAGAAATTTCTCGTGTAGTAGTATAATGCAAAAATATTTGTTAAATTCATTTTAAATGTTTTTACTGGAAGCCACTAATTGACCCTCTGAGACCTTACATCAGTGTAATAAAATGTTCTCCATTAATTTCACGAAGAACTTATCACGAGAATTTAATTCCAAATCAAGCTATCTTACCCTGGTTAATAACTTCCTTTTTTCCTTATAACGATGATGGTTACATGTCAAATAAAGATTTTAAAACAGTTGAACCTCCCACTAGCGGCCACCCAAAAGGTGAAGATTTAGTGGTCGCTTTATGAGAGCCGAACCACAGGGGGTCTTTTCAGAGTAGAGGTCCAGACATTTCTCGTTTTTGGAAGAGAATTTATTGCATGAAAATTATCCGAGAAAATGCTTTTTAACACAAGAAAAAGAAACCTGGTTTAAATTTAACCCTGGGTTAAGTGCTAATTGGCCTTCGAACAACTCGGCCCTGTTAGAAGGAGAATCAAACGCTAATAACCACATATATGTCACACGTCAAAATCAAATTTTTAAACCAAGGTAGATTCTCAAATCTTCCTTTGTCTCCTAGCCCTGATTCATGAATAATCAAGACTAGGAGACAGGAAATTGAGAATCAACCTATGGTAAAAAAAATTAACCTTAATATAATTTTCACCTATAACATATACATTATTGCAAAAGAATGAGGTCAAGATGGCAGAACAAAAAAATACAGCCAATATCAAGCTATCTTGACCAAACAATCTCGGACAATAAAGGATTTGTTATGCTTTTGCGCTATATATGTAGCCTGTGGAAGAGGCATTATTTTTTGCATTTTTCAGGCACTTTAAGGCATGTGCAGGGAGGGTATGTCTAATACTTTATGTCTGCCTCCCCCTTGCTATAACTCGCTTAACCCTTTAAGCTCCAAGATCAACACGCATACTCTCCTCACTGTTTCCTATACATTCCTTATGGTACTGCTGGAGAGAATTTGTTCAAACATCAAGACATTCAACCTTGGTGATCATTTTATTCATTCTAATGACCTGCATTTTTGATCAGGCAATGTTATTATTAGGAGAAATTGGATGCTGGTTGCAAAAAAGCTAAGCTTATTCTACAGGCTAGCTAGAGCAAAGTAGACAATAGATGGGCCCTCATCTTCTCCATCTGTGACAGTCATATTATATAACAGCTATAATGGTTAAACCTGACCTAAGGTTCCCAATCATCACTTTCTCCTGAATGCATGGTCTCTGAACGATCAGTCTTGGGTGGGGCAGGAATCATTGCTGACACCTTGTCCATAGCTGATCCTCCACCTGATGCCGCCTCTGATGAGCCTCCTGAGTCACCTTTAGATCCTGAAATTCCTTTACGACGCATGGATAGCTTTGCAAAAAGGTCACCCATAAGGTCACCACCACCTCCACCACTCACTGCAGACTGCTCCTTCTCGGCTTTTTTCTTCAACTTCCTTTCCTTGACACTGCGTAATTTAGCATTCCCCTTGCCACCAGCTTTACGGATGGATTCCATGAGGTTTGCCCTGCCATCTGATGCAACTGCTGCAGGGACATCCGACGGGATGGCTGCAAATTTAAATGAGTAATCAATTTAAACTTTCTCACTGACAAAACTAAGGTGCAATTACCTCTCTAATAACACATGCTGAGATCTATATGTTACAACTAAATCAGTGGTAATCAGGTGTCAGTAATATGCATTCAAGGGTAGAATTGAGGTGGCAGATAAATGTCACAAAGAGGAGAACTTTGTAGTATTCAGTGAACTTTGAACAAATGGAGCGGAGATGGGTTTAATGGTAAGAGTGGAATTCTAATATAACAAAACTGAAGTACATGTAACAACGTTCTGCTTTTTACAGCTACGTATATTTTTTGAACACTAAGGTGGAATAACAATTTTTTGAACCTCTAAGGAAAATGAAAATTGGTTCGAAAAAATGATGATGGCATCAAAACACAATGGTATTAGAGGTGAAATACAGTACAAAGTTGCTCTTACCAGCACATTCCAATATTTATTTTTACACCCCCCGCCCCCCTCCAAAAAAATGAAAACAAAACAGCTTTATGAAATCTAAACAAACTCTTACAAGTGCACAAAGTGGCTGGCAATCCAGTCAGGAACTGCAACTTACCTGGAGGTGGTCCATCAGCTGGTGGGGGAGGAGGTGGGGGAGGAGGAGGAGGGGCAGCATCAGGTCCTGGGGGAGGAGGTGGGGGTGGTGGAGGGGGTGGGGGTGGAGCACCTGATCCTGGAGGTGGAGGAGGGGTTGGAGGAGCAGAATCAGGTGCTGGTGGGGGTGGTACTGGTGATGTGTCACCCTTTGCTTCTTCTAAAACATCAGGTAAGTCAGGTATGCTGGAACTAGGAAGTGACGGTGCAATTGAAGGACCAAGATCCGCGCTGTAAATAAAAAAAAATCGAAAAAAAAATTGAAAATTGGTCACTTAGAAATCAACACTAATCACAACCTAATTACTGGGGTATTTGCTACTTGATGGAAAGATGGGATATGTCAATTTTGTTCTTTCACCAGAAATGACAGTGAAAACGAGCAATAAACTGATGGTGTTAACTGTAATGTTATTAATGCATACATTACTACTTCAACCTTATTTATGCAGCTTTGTAATTAATCAGTGTATATTTCATTTACACCATTTCTAAGTTAATTAACAATTAATGAATGAGGCTGAGTATCTTATGAAGAATTATGGAGATTGAGGAGGGTGTTATCCATCAAGGCCGTAGGCTGAGGCGGATAACACCCTCCGAGATTCCACTGAGACTTCACCCTCTGAGATTCTGAGATTCCCTCCGAGGTTCCACTGTAATCTCCTTACCTGTAAGAAACATCATCAGCAATTCCTGGTAGATCTGGTAAATAAGCAGGAACATCTATCTCGGGAACATCCCCCAGATTTGGCACATAAAAATAGTTTTGCGTTGACAGCCGGTCCAATGCTTCTCCTTGAGTGATTGATATGGGGGCAGCACCAATGTCTTCCTCTTCCTCCTCTAAATTACTCCTGGTCTTCGTTACAGCCCCAGCGAGGGGATCCAACATCACATATTTCTTGTAAGGATTTTCTGTGGTGTTGAACAATAACAGAGAACTAACTGAGTGTAGATTCCTTGGCAGTGATCCAAGTCCTTCCCCTTTCATTTCATCTTGCTTCTTTTTGATATTCAGGTGAACATTATAAAACTGCAGTTTATCCTTCAGGGTGCGTTCATCTACGGGGGTAAACTTCGAGATAAGATTGTAACTTTGACGTTTCAACTCTGCAAGTTCGTTTTGCTCAGAGTACAGCGTCTCATAGGGCTGTAGTTTATCCGGGGCTGGATATTTTGCGCTCGAAAAGACCCTGGTCGCTTTCTTGATTCCTTTTATTTTGTCAATCCGAGCCTGAGCTAAATCTGCCCTGTGGTTAATTGCGGCTAGCCGTTCCTTATTTTCGGCAACTCGATTGCTGATTCGGGTGAAAATATCCTTTGATACTTGCTCCAAATATTCCAATGAGTCTACTATTTGGTTGATCGATTCTTCTCTTCGGAGACTAGGTAAAACTAGTGGTACGCTATACGTCTGAACAGGCATAGTGTACAGTTTTGAACAGGGAAGAAGGTCACAAATAGTTCATGCAATACTTATCCGCCATCTTGAGTCACGAGATTTGGACGTGGGAAACCTGGAAAAGAGTAAATGCCTCGGAAGACCCCCCACCCCCCTGTTTACACAGGCTATCCTGGAGGGGCGGATCTAGGGGGAGGGTGCAGGGGGTGCGCACCCTCCCCTGAGATTACCTGCGGTTTTCTAATACAACTGGTGTTCTGCAAAAAAAAAAAAAAAACTATGTGGTTTATTGGTGTTGAAGTAGAGCAAGAGACGAGTGCACCCCCTCCTAAAAAAAATCCTGGATCCGCCCCTGTCCTGTAGGCCTTTTTCAGAATACGTACGGTCACATGGTACAAAAAATACCTTGCTGGATGGCAAACGACGCAGTGTGACCTTGAAAACAAAGGATTTTAGCTTTTTGAATGATGTTATCTCTTTGTTTTTCTTGCCCCTCCGCATCACTTGCCATCCAGCCTGGCGATTTTTGCATCATGTGACCTTATTCTGCAAGTGCTCCCATTTTGAGAGAACAAAGAAAAATTAACCAGGCACCACTGAGAGACTTTTGATAAAAAATGACATTAACAGTGATAGGTTCAATGGAGGGAAAATTTTAGCCTTGTTTCTTTGGTTCACTCTGTCAGCTAGAAAGAGTTCTCATTTATCTGCCCCTGTCTTTCGAAAATATTACTCTTTTCTTAAAGAAGTAGATTATTAAGTGTAGCTTGTTATGCTCACAGCACGTGACCTTTGTTTGTGCTTCTCAGTCACCAAAGATATCTTTTGAGTGATAAATTAAACTCAACGATGGCACGTTATGTAAAAGTCTGTGTGTGCATGCAACAACAACACAATTTTACAGTTGGTTTTGGAGAACTTGCAGTTCAAGGGGGAATATCTTTCATTACAGTCAGATTTTTTTTTAATGCAAAGGTCATTCCATAGTACCAGAAACTCATATGAGTTTCTGATAGTACTGATAGTTAAATCCTCCAAATAATAATATGGAATGGAAGAAAACTCAGACACTGAGATAAATATAGACAATCATCAGTTTATTTATGTTAAACAATAAAGTTTGTTGAAAATGTGCTGATCCCTTTAACTTTGTTTTTTTATACCTGAGTCTCCGATCTGTTTGCTTGTAGCAGATAATTGGATCAATTCTGCCAACCTGCCCTTTTCTTTGCTGCATGTCTCATTTGCTGGATGAGCAAAGGCTCAGCCAAGTCATCTAACTAAACCTAAACCATCAAGCAAGGGCTGCATTCCATAAAAAATAAAAAAAGGGTAAAGAGTCTTTACCGGTATTTTATTTCGGTGGGTTGAAATTGTCATCTGACTAACAAACCTGAGGTCGATGGTGTGCTTATTTTACTCCCCCTGCCCCTCTGTCAATCAGTGCTCAATTTTATGGGTATTTAGAGCTACTAACAATGTACAGCTACACGGAAAGGAAAGAGGTGAAAAGAAGGATTTGTGGTCACACCAGGGAATCAACTCAAGACCTCCCATACAGAAGGCAGTAAACTAACTAACTGCATTACTCTTTCCTCCTTAAAATTTCCATTGGCATAATCCAGATTAGGATCAGTAAACCCAGAACATTCAGATCAAAGCACATTAAAGGAATAAAAGGGATGCTCTGGGGGGGGGGGGGGGGGATTCATTGGTTCATTTGATTATCATTATTTGAGTGATCTTTATGGGTCACTGATTCTGATCCGGACCATCGAAATGGAGTGCACCCTTAGATAAGGATGCAAAGCTATAAGCAAGCAAAATTTGAGAACTGATGTCCAAGAAAAAGCTGATTAAGCTGATTTTCTGATTAAGTTGCTTTATAAGTTGCTTTTCCTCCAACTTCATTTTACACTGCTACTTCCTGTAATAGCTTTCCAGCACTAGAAAATCACAAACATGTTTAAAATGACACCAAAATCGGAAACAAATGTAGTCGACTCAAGTAAGCTTTACCCTAAAGGGCATAATGCATTTCTGACAAAGGGCCAAATTAAAAAGGGGAAAAAACCTTTTGCTTCCCAACCACGGCACACAATGTTGTGCCACCATTCAAGCTACAAATAGTACTCTGAGTGGAAGGGAGGGCAAGTGAGGGTGGATTGTTTAGTTCTCGAAGTTACCCCATTTGACAAAAGTGTCTCAACTATTTTGTCAATGATTGTGGCTTAAGTTGAAAAAGTGAAATTCTATTTTCTGTTTAAGACACATTAGCACATTTTGTACCTGTGGCAACAGGTAAATGGTTGAGCATGTGATCACATGTGAGACCATTTTGTCTGAGGCTATGACATGCTTATGTCTCCTAATGAGGTCCAAACAGTTGTCTGTGCAGCCATTACTGAGGTGAAATGCTAGACTTTCTGAATTCAAGCCCTTTGCAGTTTGGTAGACTTGTTCGCACTTTGTTGTGTCCTTTTGTCAACTTCTGTAGCTCAAGTTGTAGGCAAGACATCATTAGTTAAGACCTGATGACCTGAAGACCAGTCCTTGCCACAGGCCTACCACATCCATGCATAAGTATAATAAGGTACATGGACTGGCCAGATTGTAGGCTTGATGTTTTGGCTGAATTCTGGTCCAGCTATTAGGCACTTTGACATGTTTTCTCATTTTACTATCATCCCTACTGACTAAAGCAAATATTATTTTGAATTTCCTGAAACGGCTCCCGCTCCGAACTTAAGTTCTCGTTCAAACTGTTCCGCATTAAGAGTTCCATCAATAGCTTCACAGTTTTCATTAAACACGGAATAAGGACTGGGTTCCCAAGGCTTCCTTGATCCTGCTTGCATACTTACATACACCCAATAAAACATTGAAAGGATGAAAAACACGGTTCCAAACTCAATTTGAACGAAGAAACCCCAGAGTACTAACCAGAAGAGAAGTTTTAAGAATAATATCAACCAGTGTAAACTACGTTCATTTTGTTCTGTCACAAAATTGCTGAAAATCTTTGTCCCAAATGAAAACGTAGGTCTCCATACACTCCATCTGCTCTCTTTGTATTCTTTAGCTTTCTGAGCACGGTACTTTTGCAATTCCTTCTCCATGAATGTCAAGATAACGGCGGAAATCTTCAACTAACCTTTGCCTGCGTGTCATCCGCCATTTTAAAAATTGTTTTTGTTTTGGAGGGAGGGCTGGGGAGCAATCTTTTCACCGCTGCTCAAGCAGAACTCAGGCGCATTGATTGCGTAAAAGTGAATTCCCAGGCACGGGACCTGATTTTAGAACGCCGATCACCATTGGTCGAGTCACGAAAGGCAGCAAAATTTCTCAAAAATAAACCAATCAGAATAATTTTAAGAAAGTACAACATGTTGCATAATTTTCGTTCCCAGACTCCTAATTTTAGATCTCACTTTATAATGGCGGGCGGTCAGACAGTGAATGCATGTGCTGAGGTTCATCGAGAAATCACTATCACGGTCTCAAAGGGTTTCATTTCAGGTTGTAAACAATAGCATTTCTTCATCCTCCAAGATGGCTCCTACTGTAAAAGCAAACGAACCCTCAGAAGTGCAAATAGGTGAGCTAGAACTGCACAGTGCATCTTACTTTGCACACGCCGGCGTCGGGGTTTATTCTTTTGTAAACATTTGACTGTGTTCTATGATCTTGGACAAGTATTTTTTTTTCGGGGAAGGTACTCAGACGACCTCAGCCTAAAATAGCAATAGGCTTGTCAGTGATATCTTTCCTTGGAAACTTATTGACACTCATTCACAGTCTGCCTAGCCGGTTGGCCTAGCCATAGGTCTAGATCTATATCGACCATTATAGACGATTAAGCTTATTTACCAAAATCTGTGCTCTTACGTTAGATGTGTCGGCAGAGTTGGAAGCGACTTTAAAGAAAAGGATAATGATTCTCGATGGTGGTATGGGGACAATGATTCAAAGTTATCGTTTGGAAGAAGAAGATTTTCGAGGTAAATTAACAAATTTTATTTGTAGTATGCCATGTAAAATTACTTAAGGTACTTCACTGTTGTGTAACGCAGTATGACAGCAGATTTCGCAACTTGTCTCGTCAGTGCCTGGCATCTTAATACTAGTATGCTATTTTTTACATGTTATAACTCTGTCGTTTTTCTTTTTTTACGTTTTTTCTGTTACAAATTTTGTGCAACGATTTTAGTAGTTCATAATATTGAATTTGATTTGTCACGCAATTGAGATTATTCAGTAAAACCACTTCACGGCGTTATGTTATTGTTTCATTCATACGCATATTTTTACAGTCAAAGTATTTAAATTCGTTAATATAATTAATTATTTTCTACAAAATGCACTCTTTTTTAGGTGAAGAATTTAAAAATCATTCACACACCTTGAAAGGAAATAATGACTTCCTCAGTTTAACTCAACCTCATATCATTGAAGAAATTCACAAGGTAACCTTGTTTAGAATTTATGGTTATTTTTTTAAACTTTTTTTTATGAGTCCAACATTCTTTGGTTAATCAAATTAATACATTGTGCTTTACCATATTTATTCGATTAACCGCTCTGGGTGCCTATTAGATTTTTGGACCTTGAGAGTGGGTGCTTATTTGAGGTGAGCGCTTGTTCGAGGGTGGGCGCTTATTAAATTTCACCATTTTTGTCAAGTGTAGTATGTTTATTTTGCAACAAAACAATAAATGGTAAAAACAAATTGCGAAGATGTAACAAAGCAAGGTTTCTGTAAAATACTCTGAAGAAAACCCCGTCTTCGGGGAAGTCTCTTATTAACTCTTATTTGAGTTTGAGTGGGAGGGGGGCGGTGTGGGGGTGGTTGCTTATTTGAGGCTGGGCACTTATTCAGATAAATACAGTATTTGTAATGGTAATGAACACTGAATTTAAGTGTTACAAATACTCTAGGATACATACTTATAATTGGATAGACCCTTTTAGGGTAAAATTCCGACAAGCGACATGGCCTTGAAACAGCGACATAGGACAGCAGAAATGACGACAAATGACATAAAGATGGGTTGAAACTGCAACAGCGACAGAGGAAAGTGCAAATACAATAGTACAATACCGTAAAATTCTGAAAATAAGCCCCGGGGCTTATATTTTTCAAAGACCCTTTTTGAGGGGCTTATTTTTGGAGGGGCTTATATTCGGAGGGGCTTATCTACAGAGGGAAATTTGCGTTTCAAAATCGATTGGGCTAGTCTTATAGTTGGAAGTAAATTTACCGTTTTTGCTTTGTATTTGAGGGCAAATTTCCAAGTACAAGCCCCCAGGGGGCTTATATTTGGAGAGGCGATTTAATGGAGGGTTTTTTGTGTTATCGGTTTGGGGGGTTGTATTTGGAGGGGCTTATACATGGAGGGGTTATTTTCGGAATTTTACAGTACCGACAGCAACATGGTTTCCTCCTCAATATGTGAAATGACAGGTTGTGAAATTCAGACTAGGGACGTGTGTAACCCCTTAAAGGGCCTCATTGGAGATATAACATAAAAAAGTAGCAAGTGATATATTGCAAGTTGTTTATAGACAAGGGGAGGTACTCGGGATTTCAAGTGACGGGGATGATCGAAGGATTTTTTTGGGTTTGAAATATTTGATTCCAGGATTTTTTTGGGTACGAAAACTTGGCAAGTATTTTTTTGGGTAGCTTGATTTGAGTAGGGATTTTTTGGGGGTATTAGACAGAATCGGTAGTGCCCTGGCTGCGTAGTTCTGCTAATAAAGTACAAACAAATGTGTTTTGCTGTTGTTTAATAGTTAACTGTGGTGTCGCTTTACATCGCACATGTTATATAATAGTCTGCATTGTCCCGTGGTGCCTGGCCATGTACAAGACTTCAACCGCTTCAATTCAGTCAATTGGCTTTACCGGCATGGGATTTTTTGGGGGTTAATTTTTGGTCCAGGGATTTTTTTGGGTTTTGCTGGAAGCCCTAGGGATTTTTTTGGGTCTTGACTTTTGGCTCCATTCGATCATCCCCGTCACTTGAAATCCCGAGTACCCACCCTGGGCGACCAGCTCTGGTTACAGACATCTTTTTTGTGTCCCAAAGGTGTCCACTTACGAGAGCTTCCACTGTACAAAGAAAACATTCAGATGATTTATTTGTCACTGATTAAGGTTGAAAGCTAGCTTGTTCTACCTATTTATCTCCTTAAAATCACTTTTATTCATGGTATTCCGTTATTCGTGGGTAGGGATACCTAGAAGCAGGATCTGACATCATTGAAACAAATACATTCAGTGGAACCAGTATTGCACAGGCAGATTATGGAACTGAACACTTGGTGAGTGGTGAGACCTAGGGCACTTTCCATTTACCCAGAAATTCTGGAACTTCCGGTTGGCATGTTAATGGAACACACATTTTTTGGGTGTTCCACTGGAAAGTTCCTGGGAATAAGAGGAATTTTGGAAAGGTAGTAATGTTTTCCTGTTAGAAATTTTCTGGTGAAAAGCATGTTTCATTTACAAGTTTTCACAAGGAATCACCAGTTCTAGGCTGTTGACAGCTATATCTGTGCAACCATCTTGAATTTTGGTGACGGCAGCATAAACGAATTGAACTTGTGTCAAATGGAACACGTTCTTCACTCAATTGACCTTTCCATTTAGGTTTCCAAAAGTTTTTGGTAATTGGAAAATGCCCCTAAATACAATGTTCTGTAAATAAAAAAATTGTATGATTCCTGGTTTATGCAGCACTTTTTGAAGCTCTGTCTGTGTCATTTTCTGTCGACAAGCAAATTAATTTACCATTAGAGCAGTTTTCTCCATACTGTTGTCCATACACTCCCTACATGTTACTGGTGAAGATAATTTGCGTAGCAGTTAATACCTTTTTAACGGTTTTATTATATACTTCCAACACTGTCGATTTTTATTTTGCCGCGGAGTTGAAGGTTTAATTTTTGAAATTAATTTTTTTTGGAATATTGACTGTGGTCATCACTGGGAGGGAAAAGATTTAAGAAAGCTCCAACATTTATTTATTATTATCCTCTATATTTATTAGGTGTATAGGCTAAACAAGACATCTGCTGAAATTGCAAAAAGGGCTGCTAGAGAAGTGACTGAAACCACAGGTAAAGTGAATGAAAACTTTTCACATTTTCTTCAATATGCGCGTACCATACTGGAAGCAAAGTAATGATTTAAAAGGCAGAAAATTTTTATGTCATATCAAATAACCATTAGTAGAGATTTTTATTTGTTGTCTACCAAAATTTGTCACTATTGCATTTATTGCTGACCTCACAAGGTTCTTTCAAATTTCTGGCAGCTGGTATTGGCCCCTGGCTGCCCAGGTCTTGAAATTGATGCCCCAGCTGGTGTTACCTGAAGAAGTGATCAGTTTGAGACTCCATAACAACAGCAACAAAATTTGTTAATAAACAGATAATATTACACATGCATTGCTCACAGCCAGCAAGGCTATTTGAGGCAGGGCAATGTGTGCAAAATATGAAATTAAGACCAAGGCTAACTATAAAGGAAAGTTTACAGTTTACAAATAAATGAAATAAAAATTGTAATATGGATTCACAAGGTCTAGATAACACAATAAAGAAGAAAGAATTGAACAAATAAATTGCAAAAGTAGAAAAGTAGAAAGTATAAGCAAGAACTTATTTTTCAACATTTTTTGGCTAATTTTACCTTTTTAATGAAGGTGGGCGTATCAATACAGTCATCTTCTGCATTCAAATCAAAAAGTAATTTGAAGTGTTTTTTTTTAAGTTATTCTTGGGGAGATGTCGGATGTGACAGGGTATCTCATTCCACAGCTTAGACCCAAAGTCCAGGGCTCGACGTTGCGACCCCTGGGGTCACCAATGCGACTTGATTTTATTTAGTGGCGACTGACTTTTCACGCCTGGTCGCCAGGCTGGCCCCCATGATATTTGTGACCTTCTTTGGGAAAACGTACACTAGTTTAACGATATTCCATTAAACGGTTAGACCGTTAGCTATCTGTTAGTCATCCGCTAGACAGATCAATGAAAATCATTTGAGGCGTTTGGCAATTCAGTCTTTAGGCTAGCAACTCATCCGTATCCGTTAGATCATTAGTTGTATCCGTCGATCTTCTACTGAAATACACTGTTGAAGAAGTTCCAACGGGCAATGGAGACTGTCTTTTAGTGGGTCTGTAACACCATCGCTTTAGAAAAATTATTCTGTAAGAGCTTATAACCGATGTTTTAAGGCCTCCTTTCGCACGATTTTTGCCCGTTTTAATGTCCGTTCGCATTGTACAGCATCGGTCGAAGAACTCACATACCTGCGGGCAGCGTCCAAAATCTCTTAAGGTAAATACTGAAGCGTAAATTTCCTCAAACAGTTATTCAAGCTTCAGGAAATGAAATACACTTGCAGTTAAACAAATTTTTTGTATTAGGAAAAAATTCATTTGGGCTATGAAAGAGCAAATCTGCAAATATTCGCTTTGCGTTCCATATTTGCATTGATGTTCAGAAATGAACATCAGTGAAACATGATCTATCTCGTTGCCTAGCACGTGATCGAAAGTCTCCTCCACAAAGAAGAAACAGATTTTCAATATTTTCGGGCAAAAGTTGATTTGGCAAGAAGTCTGTTCAAGAAGTCTGACTTCAACGATACTTTATTAGAAGTCAATAAAATGCAGTAAAGCTCTCACTCGGGTCGTCACGCAACGCTTTGTCGCGAAGGGCTCAAATGTCAACATAAATTTGCATAAAAAAGTAGTTTACAAGAATCCCGAGATAGACGTTTGTTCTCTTAAGTTTTTATCAGACTAATCTGCAATCGAGTCCGCAATCTAGATACTCATCGACATAGAGGAATTATTGTTAATCGATGCGCTAAAATTTATTCCCGGACAAACAAGGGACCTGTTGAGAACTGCGATCGATTTGCCCGATTAATTTTGACGGAAGTCTTAAAAAAGACTTCCATCGAATCGAATTCATCACTGGTGATTTTCTCTTACAAGTAAAGTTAAAGTCAAACGTTAGACGGACCAACCGTTAGCTGCTAAGAATCAACCGTTAGATCGTAAGAGCAATCCATTAGAACAAATCGTTAGAGCATTGGGACAAGCCGTTAGAGCGTTAGAAAAGCCGTTAGCTATCTGTTAGTTTAACGGTAACGGAATACATAAATACGTAAAAATGAATTTTATAACAAGTGCCATTGTAGGGGTTATGTAGCCTGTTTTGTAGAAGGTAACTTATTGACAATTTTGTTGAGGTTAAAAAGACCTTAAGTATATTGTATGCTATTTTCTCTTGAAGATAATTTTTGGCGACTAGAATACTTGTCCTGGCGACCAAAAATGAAAACTTAGAGGCCAGCTGGCCCCAAGATTTTTTTCTGAAAGTCGAGCCCTGCAAAGTGAAAGAAAGACAGTTTATAAAGGGCTTGAAATAATTTCTGGAGAGTCTCCGGAAATGATGACCAGCCCAGTTCATTGTAGCTTGGTCACGTGTCATTTCTGGTCGGTCAAATCTATAAGATAAATAACTCTACTTAAAGCAGGGTCCCATGAACCAAAACTGGGGTTATATATTTCCAAAAAAGTTGTTGCTTAGAGCTTACAGCTCTTTAAAGCACTCATTGTCAACAATAAAAATAACTTACAGAGGAGAAATGAAAATATTCTTACAGACTGTGTGTGTATTAATGTGACCGGTTGACGTGACTGGCAAGACGGAAGGTTGACTGGTCAACTCTCCAATCAGTACGGACATTGCCTGTTGACAGGCCGTTATTTCGATGGAGAGTTATGTGCAGGTCGAACTAAAGGCATCTTATGTATGTATTGGTGTTTATTGTCTGCATAACTCAGTCCTATTATTGTACTTTTTTAGGTGTGAAACGATATGTAGCAGGAGCCATGGGACCAACAAACAGGACACTGTCCATCTCACCCAGTGTGGAAAATCCTGGATACAGAAATATCTGTGAGTCTTGATTCACTGTAATTCAACCATTATTTGCAGCCAAAGTCATAATGTGTGACCTGTGCACAATGATCATTAGCCATCAAGACTGTGCCCTAAGAAAAACTAAAGGAAGCTTAGTGCTCTGAACCTGTGAAATCCAGGTACTCGGCTTAAGATTTCTTAGCCTCCCTTGCAGACGTTTTTACGGGAGCCTGCTCAACTGAGAACAACATTCCTTTCCCATTGTTTTATTTGTGTGGTACAGAAAGTGACCAATCAACCGTTTTGAAATAAAGTGTTGGCAGGCTGAACACAACTTGTAATAAGCTTGGGGTAGTATAAAAACATGACCCTAGAGTTACCTTTTTCGTTTTTTTCTTTCCTTAGCAAAGGTTATGCAATGCACTTGGTATTCTAAAATCTGACTAAATCTTTCTTTTGCTGCTCTAAGTCTAACATTTACCACCTCCTGATGTTTATGAGAGGTCATAAAGCTTTCAGAGTGTTCCATGCAGATCGAGTTATTAGTGGGTTACCGTGTGGACAAGGTCAACCTTTCCAGAATTTGGAAGGTACAATGTGATCGGCTAAGTTTCGGAGAGGAATGTTGTTCTCGGTTGAGCAGGTGATTGTGGGGAGGAACGAAAAAAAAAAGCCTTCGTGGGAGGCTAGGGATTTCTATTCTATGTAAAAACTGAGATTTCCTAGTTGTCCAAAAGCCAAAGTAATTTAATAGGTGCCACTCTGGGGTCACCGGGTGCTGCTATCACACAGCCCTCACCACACACCAGTGTTTTCATTAGTTGTGGTTTATATAATTTTATGGGCCTCTTTCACCCTGGTTGTCCAGGTATTAATCCGTGAAAGCAGATGCAGCATGCACCTCTAAATTCAATTGAGATTTTTTTACATTATTTCATGTCTTGGGGAAGATTTCATGATTTAAGCTCACCAAATGGCAACTTTGAAAATTTTAAGCCTGGAGCACTGTTTTTTTATACATGAATTTATCAATGTCTTTTGTTTACACCTAATAGCCTTTGATGAGTTAGTGGAGGCTTACGCTGAGCAAGCCAGAGGGCTTTTAGATGGTGGTTCTGACATTCTCATGGTTGAAACAATATTTGACACAGCAAATGCTAAGGTTTGAAGAGACATTTTCACTTGGTTAAATAAAATATTAATGCTAAACTAAGCATTTGTCGTAAATATTTGTATTGTTTAATACCAGGCATTGGTAGTTACCACTGCAGCTCTTGAAAAACCATAGTTAGTAGACATGACAGCATACAAACATCAAAAATGAAAACAACAGTGCTGTAGTTTATGTTGGAAGCTTGCTGACTTTGCACAATCCTTTGATTTTTGTTCACAAATTGTGACTAAATATAAACCTAATGTGATGTTTCTATTGGTCAGTAAGTTCAAAATGATAGGAGTACTATTGAACATTGTGCACAATCAGGTCCAAAAAAGCTAACAAAAACAGATAGCAAAGGAGTCTAATGAGTTTTTATACACACACAAAATGAAACCATTCCACATTTTATAACTATAGAAAAACAAATTAACTTGAACTCCAGCTTGTCATTTAAGAAAATCTACTAGTCCTGGGTGACCAGATAGAACTTGTTTTCAAATCCTGTGTCGCAAAACCTTATTCATTGTACGTACATTGTACATTGTAAATTATAGAGACTGACACATTTTCCTCTCCAAGGAGGTTTCCAATCATAGAGGGTTCAACTCTACATGTACTAATAATAAATATTTGTTCTGTAATAATTTTGTTTTGGGTAACACATCAGTACATAGTGTTAATGACATTTGAGTGAAAGTTATCTTCCTTTGTTCTAGGCTGCATTGTTTGCAATTGATAAACTGTTTGAATCAGAGTACAAACCTGTTCCAATATTTGTAAGTAACAACAGTTCTCATGCTGTGATGTGTTGAGTTATTTTGTTTGCATATCCTATCAATGATCCAAAGTCATTTGGTATGAGATCAACACTCACTGTTAAATCATCCTCAACAACAAAATGTTGACTCGAGAAATATCGCATGCTGTAGAGTCAATTTTTTACTCCTTCTGATCAATAGATTAAAGCTGTCCATCCCTAGAGTTAAAATGACAAGCCTGTGCTTTACATGCTTTACATTGCATGTATATGTTGTGGTTCAATTTTATCCATGGTTTAAATTTTGTTTCCCTTGGTTTTAAACTCATTATCATACGTTACCATACCCAGAAATGAAGGGAAATCAAATTTAAACCAAGGGTAAAATTGAACCACAACATAGGTATATTGCAGGGCCGTCAGTAAGAACCGCGAGCCAGCTAGGGGTCAAGGAAAATAGAATAACAAAATTCCTACATTGTACATGTACAGTGTAGCTGTTCAATTCTCTTCCTTGTAATAAGTGTTAAATGTTCAAAGGTGCAGCCCTGATTGGCATATTACTTTTACGCATTAACTATTGAAAATTAAGAAGATGCATGTAAGATGGGGAAAAGAAATTCCAGGGGATTGCATTACTAGAGCATAACAAATCAGTGTGATTTATAGCTGCAAATGAATTGGGAGGGAAAGAAAATTCAGTTTTGTCATCCTGACCTGAATGTAAATTAAAAAGAAATTGCACGTGTTGTCTTTTCTGCAGGTGTCTGGCACTATTGTAGACAAGAGTGGAAGAACCCTCTCTGGTCAAACGACAGATGCTTTTGTCATCAGTGTGTCTCACTCAAAACCATTAAGGTAGGAACACCGTACAAATTGGAGATATTCTACCACAAACACAAGGTCAGTGTTTGTTTGAAAAACTAGATAGTTTTCAAACCAAATTCCAAGTCTCTATGGGTATCTGCAGGGGTTATTAATTTTGTTGCGCAGTTTCAGTCAAATCTTTGGTTTTTCAACAAAGTTGCACATCGAGAATTTATTGTTTTGCATGGTACATGCAATGCAACTAAGATGGCTGCCACAGGTCAGGAAATGGTCAGGGAAAAGAGAGCGGGAAAAATGAAATTCAAAATTACATATTTATTCTTTTCTCTCCACTTTTATTGTTTTTAACATTTATAATTCTTTTGTACATTTCATGGATATGAATCAGGTATTATTAGAATAAATTTTTACTTTTCAATCTTTTTGCCACATTATGCTTTGAGGAACTTTCAAATCATGTACACTGCATGTTACTTTCTGAAAACATAAGTAAATGGGTGGAGAGGATGGCTCTGAGACTGGAGGGTTGAGTCCATCTTCAGGACTTATTTGGGAAAAATGGTCAGGGAAATCAGCATTCTAGTTAATTCTTTCAAGCAGGGGTCATGTAGACCATCTGAGGGATCACCAAGACCACATGGTAATGTTTTTCGTTTTTTTTTGTCATATTTAACTTAACACTTATATGTCATCTCTCGGGTTAGGAAGCCTTCTTTGTCGGGTCATTGACCTGAGAACCGTCTCTTTATCTGGAACACTGGGAAATTTTCATTTGTCAGGGAAAAGTCGGGGAATTTCAGAAACCTTTGGCTGTGGTAACCATGACTAATGAGCTCAGGGAAACATGATGACGACAAAGGAAAGGAGATAAATAAAAGAAAAATCAAAATACCCATAGAGAGGCTTAAATTTACGTTCACAAAGTCAGTGTGCTGTTGTGTGAATTGATCCTTTCTTTGTTGTTGACTGAACACTTTACTGTTTGCTCAACAGCATTGGTCTCAATTGTGCATTAGGTGCGAATGAAATGCGGCCATTCATAGAGGCAGTGGGACTGTGTACAACAGCTTATGTACTCTGCTATCCAAATGCAGGTAAAGTACATTAATCCATAACTACATGCACAGATGCATTACTACAGGAGCTTTACCATCTGTATGGGACAAAAGTAGTTGACGCACTTGTCTAAAACGCTTGCTTTTAGCAATAATTTCATTCATTTAATCATTTACTTCTGTTTAAACGCTGTAAATCCCCCCACCCGCAAATCAATGTTGTTTGTAGTAAAAGAAGTACTTGAGGGTCTAAGGCCTGGTTCAGACCCCAAACTTTTCAAGAGCCGAACCATGCATTTGGTCTGGTACATGAGAAGGTTGGTGTCTGAACCAAAGCCTTTCCAAAGTTGATCTAAAATTGAAATTCCTGGCTGGGCTAGGTGGGAAGAATGGCCGAGCCATTCCAAATCGAAACGGGCATTCCTAACAAAATTATTGGTTCAGACTCTGAACTTTTCGTGTACTTGATTCAATGTATTAGGTTCGGCTCATGAAAAGATTGGTGAGTGAACCAGGCCTAAAATGCAACATAATTTGATTTTAGGGGGAGGCGGTAGACAGGACAGGCAGCTCTCAAAATCTTTGGCTTTCCCCGGGCTAGCTAACTGCATGCTTGTCTTAGTTAATGACTTCAACTTAGAAGACAACTTGCCTATAGGCCCTTGAATATGAAAAGTTGCCTACTGGCAGGAAACTTTACTTGTCCCAGACAACTGGATGTCCGTGACTTTTTTAACGCCCTGGTGCATGCCTAGTATGTCCTTATATTTAGGAATTGTTGAGATCTTAAGACATGACTCCTATCTATTGCTTAAATTTCAGGTCTACCAAACACTTTTGGAGGCTATGATGAAACCCCAGAAGTAACTGCTGAGCAATTGAAAGTAAAATAAAATAATTTCTTTGTCTTATAAAGTGTTTTTTTTTTTCAATACCTTATCAGTGCCAGCAGGACATTAAAAAAATAATATTTGTTAATAAAATTAACACACAATTTAGCTTTAATTTTTTACTCTGCAAATTGTCAGACTGCACCTTTAAAATAATTATTGTGTGGTGAAATTATTTTTTGTCTTGCTTTGTGAGAGTGAATGATTATCATAATTTGATTACTGCTCTGTTTCCGTAGTGTTAGAGTATCTGGATTTGCTCTTCAATAACTGTCCTGCTTCAAGAAACAACAGTGTTTTCAGCGACCAGCTACTTTGTTTTTGGTGGGGAAAGGGCCCCTCCTCTTTTACGAAAGAGGGTCTAAAGTTCTGTATATTAAATTTTGCAAAAGGGTTGAAAATTCAACAGGCTAAAAAGTGCTTGATGAAGTCTATGTTTTAAGAAACAACCTCGACAGTGAACCCACTATCCCTAAACAAGCCTTTTTTGTAAAGCAAGTTTTCTTTATTGTTGTCAGGGCACTCTTATTGTGTTACTGTTTTTCAACATTAGAACTCTTATCTTGGTTGCAGAATTTTGCGAAAGATGGACTGGTGAACCTTGTTGGAGGTTGTTGTGGTACAACTCCTGCTCACATTAAGTACGTATGCGTATTGCATATCCCATTTATCAGTAGCCAGTTCCATGCATGCTCTCAGTAGTTTCCTGCCTGTTATTTTTTTTCTTGTGTGTCCAAAAACACTGAGAACCTGTTTGGCAAATTTGTAAGACAAGCATGTTAAATTCATGGATGCAAAAAAGGAGTTCTGAGTGACTTCTCCTCATATTCTAGATGCTTGACCTTATAATTATTATTATTTAAAATCTTTGGTTCTTTGGGGAGAATTAGTGTGAGATTATTTATAATCACTAGGATGAAGTGATCTCAAGGTCCATTGGTCATGCCCACATTGTTGGGAGCTTGGTCTGTTTAAGGAATGTGTGCTATGTTGTTCTGTGGCAGTCCACTTTTTAATACTTGGTGCAAATAATAAAATTGTAACCATATTTTTTTTCTGAAATTCAAGATGTTTGGTAACTTTGCCTTCTACCTTTCAGGGCCATTGCTGAGGCTGTAAGACCGTTTAAACCACGACCAATACCTGAAGACCATTTTGCAAATGCAATGAATCTTTCAGGTTTGTTGACTTTGAGTTTCATCAGGTTTATGTCTCCTTCCCACCAACACCATCATTAACATCATCATCATCAACATCATCATCATCATCATCATCATCATCATCATCATCATCACAGTGTTCTTACCAGGATTTCATACACTGGGGTCCACAGGACTTGTAGAGAAGCTACAAGGGGGTCATGAGGGAGAAAAGAGGGTCACAATTTTTGGATAAAGTTAACTCAAGGTTTTCACAGGTCTGAGTTAAAGTTAGTACCTCGTACTTTCTTTGATAGATAATAATGGGTGTTGCCTAAAGATGCCATAAACAATTAAATTTTGGCTTATATTATAAGGAAATGTATCTAATATGTGTATGTATGTTTACATACTTTCTGTGATTCGTATTTTTTCCTTCTTTGTGCCTTGGGACTCCTTGGGCTAATGCTACAATGTCATGGCCTGGTAAGAACACTGTCATCACCATCAGCATAATCTTTGTCATCTTCATCATCATAATCATCATCATTTTCATCATCATCAATGCATCACTATTGTTGTCACCCACCTTAATCATTGTCATCATCATTAGCTTATCTCTTGTACTTGTACTTTTTTTCTATTAGGTCTTGAGCCAGCAAGAATCACCCCAGACACCCTGTTTGTGAATATTGGTGAGCGTTGTAATGTGGCTGGGTCTAGGAGATTTTGCAGGTTAATCAAAGATGGGAAGTTTGAGGTAAACACAATTTAAGGATTAACATTGACTTGTGTGGTCTCCCATGTTAAAGGGGTGGATCATGTTTTTGCTATTATTCAGTTATGTGTAAACTGGAAGTGTAAGTATAAAGATTCCCCACTCAAGAACCATTGAGTCCCGGTTCAAAAAAACAATAAGTCCTACATTGAAAATGCTTGGGCCTTTATGGACCAGGCAGATATAAAAAGATATTACTCTCTTGTAAAGCACAAAGAAGACTAAAAGAAATATGCGTCATTAAACAGCCCGAAGAACAGCCACAGAAATCACACAAACAGGATATTGTACAAAAACATCTTCAGATCGATCGATCGATTGATATTTGGGTGCCATGAACTTTTGTGCGTCCTTGGGGATTTTTATGCATCAGAACACAGGATGCAGAGGAAACCAAATCAATGCAGATAGATATAGGGCCCATATTTCCTGAAGATTTCCAAGTGGATTGGCACGAAAAATATTAACCAGGTTCAAGCCAGTTGGCCATTAACTATTGGTGGGGGAAGGGCTTGAATGCAGGGTCTCAGGATTGCAAGTCCATCACTTAAAGTGCTTGGCCATGCTGCCTCCTTTATTATGCCTCCTTCTCTACCTCTTTGTTAGTGCTGCATTACCAGTGGTGGACCCAGCGGAGGGGCCTGGGGGGCCCGGCGCCCCCTCCTTATTCTTAGACCAAAATGAGGCCCCAAGGGCCGAAAAAATTTTCTTTGGAGAGTGAGCCCCCCCCCCCCCCCCCCTATCTCAAGGTCTGGATCCGTCACTGATTACTGTTAAACCTATCACCAATAGATGAGCTTGGGCGTTGGTGCCTTCAAAGTTGGTGGAGCCGGGCAATGCTCTAGCATGAGGAGGAGGTATTCATGGCAACCCTGCGAGCGGCCCCCACCAGGCACCGTCACACTGAACAATTCAGTGGAATACTTACCGACCCAATACTTACCTAGCCCACACCAAGAGGGAGGGAGGGATGGGAAAAAACCAAAGCACAAACTGGCACGCAAACAGCAAGCAATTGAAACAACACTTTGCGAAGAACTGCAAGCAAGCAACTGCGTATATAAGTCACGAGGTACCCCTGCTAGAGACATTGGGCCACCCCTAATATAGCTGGGGAAACAGCTGACCAGCATTGCTTCGAGGTTAACTTTGCCTAAATTACATTTAGCCACATGATGTGCGTAAGGAAAACATACTTTTACTATTGTGTGGGGGACCTGAACAATCCCAAATGAAAAAGACAGCTAAATTATAGCTTTCAATAGCGATTTCAATTTTGAAATCAATCACTTTCAAAAGCTGTTATTTGGTTGCCTTTTTAATCAGAGTTTGTCCAGGTCTCAGAAATCCTTGGAATGATATATAATTCAATAGCTTTCCTTACCTGGAAAATCCCAGATTTTTTTCATTTATTTATTTATTTAAATTAATATTTATTCAGGGGCACCCAATTTTGGCATTACTAGTTTAAATGGAGCCCCGACACAAAAGAAAATAATAAAACAAGAAAACACACACAGTCATACAAAAAAACAAAAATAAAGACAAAAACATCAAAGAGACTAGCTAATTAACAAGATTATCAAGGCAACATGTACAAGTATTGTGTCTTAGATGGCGTTTGAGCGTAATCTTAAATTCTAAAACCAAAAAAAAAAAGAAACAAAAAAGAAAGAAAGAAAAAAGGGAGTAGTTGACTTCAGGTTAGTCAAACAAATTAAGGAGGATTTTAAAAGAAAAAAAATTCGATATAGCTCTGGAAGCGATAAATTATTATTAATGATGATCAGCTAGATTGAAACTGCAACAACTGAAAGACTATTCATCTGATTTTAGAGTCTCGGAAACACAGCTGATGTATTTTTCCTGTCTCTTGGGAAATATAATATGCTTAGATGAAACTTCTCTTCCAGGACGCACTGGCTGTTGCCAAGCTTCAGGTGGAGAATGGAGCGCAAGTTCTGGATATCAACATGGATGAAGGCATGTTAGATGGAATTTCAAGCATGGGCAAGTTTGTTAATTTGATTGCCGCGGAACCTGAAATCGCAAAGGTAAACACTGGCTTAGATAAATAATTGTTCTCTTCATCCATCTTGTGACTAATGGTGTGCTAAGCACTTAACTTTGATCAGAGAGAGAGAGTGTAGTGACTTGTGATAAACTTCTTGATTCTCCTTCCAATTTGTCTTGTACATGCTGGTGAATAAGAAGGGAGATTGTGCTATTATATCAGGAGTCACTTGCGGTCTTCTTCTTAACACCCCTTTATTTACGTATTGTTTCTGAAAACTTTATAACTATGTTGTTGTTGTTGTTAAAGGTGATTAAAGAAGGTGAATAAAATAAATTGTTTGATTTTCAAACCATTCATTTTCCAAACTCTTTCACTTATAACAAGGAGGGTTGGTTTGCATGAGCGATGTAAATGTAAGCACCAGCATTTGCATTGTCTCTTGCACTTGCCTTATGAACCAGGACACGCACAAACACAATCTCAAAAGTAACTTCCGCCTTGTTCGAATGCTCAAACGCGCATGCTTACAGATGTATCTCACTGTGCTCGCATTTGAGGCGCTCTTGCGAACCAACCTACATCTCTTACTATTCAAGACTTGGGCTTATGTAAAACAGATCACAAGTTAGTCTAATAGACCTTTGTTTTATTTGTTTTGTTTTATTATCATTTTGCCATGTAAACAAAATATACATAATTATAGAATTTAAAAAAATTTAAGGCAAGGGCGCGCAAAGAAGCCAATAAGGCTTGTGAATAGGATCACTTTTGAAATTATTTTATGTTATACTGACATCGGCAAGATAATTTAAATCTAAGCACGCACGATTTCTTTAGAACATAGAAAATAATCATTAAAATAATAGGATAAAAATATATAAGGCTGAACGTGTAAGTGCAAAAACGAAAGAGAAAAAGTGACAGAAAAAATAATGCAAGAATGAACGAGAAAAAAAGCGAAAGAAGCGAAGAACTACACACGAGCATTAAGAGAACTTAAGTGTGCTTATACCAAGAACAATGACGTAAGTTTAGAATTGAACGTGTTTTTCGCTTTTGGCTTAGTCATAATGAATTTTATACTTGTAGTGTAGTTTAAAAAAGGTACGGTGCTAACGTGAAGAGAAGAAGAGTTTTCTTGAAGTTAAACTTGTAGAGAGCTTACAAATACACGTCCGTCCGCCATGACAGCACTTGCTACCTCGTTGTTGTATGTTTTGTTTCCCCAATGTAGGTCATGTGATACTCTAGAGAACTATTCCTTTCAGAGTTTGTCAGATTCCCTTGCATATGTGCGCATAATTTATGGAAAGACAAAAGAGCTCATTCCCCCGAGACCTTCTTAGATTATTTGTGATAACTGATTTTTATAAAATCCTTGAACTATTAGGGGATGTGCCAAGTGTAGTATTTTCTAAAACAAAAAGTGGTTTTGTTTCTCGTCATAGGTTCCTCTTTGTATTGATTCATCCAACTTTGATGTGATAGAAGCTGGATTGAAATGTACTCAGGGAAAGTGCATTGTAAACAGCATCAGCTTGAAAAATGGCGAAGCTGACTTTCTAGAAAAGGCCAAGGTGATTAAACGTTACGGAGCAGCTGTAGTTGTCATGGCATTTGACGAGCAAGGACAGGTGAGATGAGACATTGAATCAACAAAAAGCAGCTGCTTGTGTTTTATCTTACAGGATTGTTGGCTTAATTTAAGATCCGTTTTTAAGAAGAATTCACATCGCTCGATGTTTTGGCGATGTTCTCGCCCTGTGTCCATGCAGGAACGGCGGGTCTAAAATACTTTAGATAAATCGCGCTACCACAACCGTTCTTGTGTGTCAACATAAGCCCTCTCCGGTATAGTGCAAACGTAGCCTAAAGCTATTAACACAATACAGGATAGGGCCATGAAAATCATACCAGATACAGTGATTTTGTTACAAATAGTTGTGGTGAGTCATGGGACTAATCTTGTGAACAAATCAAGAGTCCCACGCCAGACCCGTTGAGTCCCAGTTCAAAAAAACAATTTCAAGTCCTAAATTGAAAATTCTTGGGCCTTTGTGGACCATAAAAGATATTCTTTTCTAAAGCACAACGAAGACTAAAAAAAATATGCGTCGTTAACAACAGCCGCAAGAACTACCACAGAAATCACACGAACGGGATATTCTACAAGAACATCTTGTGCGTCTTTGGGGACTTTAATGCGTAAAGGACGCAGGACGCAGAGGTAACAAAATCACTGTTGAGATATTAGGGCCCGTATTTTCTGAAGATTTCCAAATGGATTGGCAGGAAAAATTATTTCCTAATTAAAATATCCTTTCCCTTTAGATGAGTACCCAGTGACTGTAATGTCACTGAATTCGTTTCTCATCCCTGTCCCCTTTTTACCTCCAAAAAAACCTACTTGGGTATCGATAACAAGACACCGCTTCTTTGATTTCTTTCCAGGCGGCAGACTTAGAAGACAAGATAAGAATCTGCAGTCGTTCGTACCATCTTCTGGTATCTAAGGTAGATTTTAACCCCAACGATATTATCTTCGATCCAAACATTCTCACTGTGGCAACAGGAATGGAAGAACATAACAACTATGGAAAGTACTTCATTGAAGCAACACGTGCCATCAAGGTTGGGAAATCAACTGAGTGGAGTTAATAACGACCTTAATGTAAACTGTTTCCGTGTATGCGTACGGGTTAATTAGCCGTTACTGCGAGTAAAACTGCCTCGTATCGCGGAGAAACGGCTCGGCTACCGGGTAGAACGATGATGCCATGGGAAATCATGGTTGCCTTCTGTGTACGTGTATAACTATGTAACAAACATGCATGTTCGCCTACCCGATCCCCCGGGGGCAGAAACAAGCTTAATGTCTTTAAGTCACTACTCTGTTGTAATCTACTCGTGTTTTGGGCCATCTTGTTATTTCTAGTCTACAAAGTAAGACTAAGTTTGTTATCCACTTGTATCCACTTAAATTTGGTTGTCCAAAACCCAAGAGTTCTTGTCCAAAACGTTTTGTCAGGTTTCTAAGCCAAGTAGAGCTCAGAAAACAAATGAAATGGCCCCGGTATGACAAAGTTGAAAGGATTATTTACCTTTACTTTGTCAAGCATGAGGTTTTCTTTTATGACTATAAGATAAATTTTAAGTCTACTGTAATTTTAAGTCATTTTTCAAATGTTTCTGTATTTTTTCTAATTAAAATATGCTTGTCCCACGGACAAGTCATGTCAACGATTTACATGTCCCGGACAATCGGAAATAGGTTTTGGCGCATCCTGCAATGTCTGTCTAGGGCTATTTCTCCTATTGAATGATTGTGTTAGCATTTAGTAGTTTACAAGTGGAAGCGTTGTTTTACAAGCAACGGAATTAATTCCTCTTGACCATTATGAAACTCAAAAGGGGGAGGCTATCAAAGGGAAGTTAGTTCTCCTTGCAGGGTGCAAAGAAAATCATTTTTACAGCTTGCCATTCGGGCAAGCTGAAGCTAACATTTACTAGCCCAGACGTCATTTCAACTATAGCCCCAAAAGCTTTTTGAAGAGCAGAATTGATCTCACAGTTCTTCTGTTATTCGAATTCCTCAAAAAAAGATCACTTGCCCGTCGGGCAAGTTAAAAACAGAATTCACTAGCCCGATAGCAAAATCCACTAGCCCCGGGCTACCGGACACTACTTTCTTTGCACGCTGCCTTGGTAAATAGTTAAAAGAGAAAGTCAACGTGATCGCGATAAACTAAGCTATTTTTAAACTAAATAAATGTAACTAACCTAAAAACTTAATGATGAAGGTGATGATGAACTTAATACAAGTGCCTAGATCTTTTAGCCGGCGTGGTAAGGCCTACTAACAGGGGACACCAATTAAAATACCATCAAACTGACTACTTAATATAAGAAGAATATTTACAAAGAATAAAATTTAAAATACTATCAACCCAACTAATATAAGAAGAATATTTTGTAGAGAATAAAATGTACAAAAACATACTTTCTAAAAATATTAATCGAAAAAAAATTTGACACATTTCATATAAAATAATACTAAGCCAAAAAAAACTAAACGGTCCGTACTGTCACGAAAATGTCCGTTAGCTAGAACACAAAAAGCATTTTTTGTAGCCCTCTGTAATTATATGTTGTATATCAGCCTTTCGGATTTTCTTCTTAAAACTGTGTATTGATTTGGCGTCCGGTTTTTAACATCTTTACTTAAACGTTTAGCGCGGTTGTTATATGAATATATTTAAGAATTGGTCAGAAAAAAATTTAGGATGTTTGTAAAAATGGTATTGCACAAATCTGTGGTAACAGCGACCCTGATTTATTTTTGTTGTTTTAGCAAACTCTTCCTGGTGCGCGAGTCAGTGGTGGTCTCTCGAACTTCTCCTTTTCATTCCGTGGAATGGACACAATAAGAGAAGCAATGCACAGTGTGTTCCTGTATCACGCCATCAAGGTAAGAATGATGCACATTTTATTGTAATTCATCTACAAAAATAGTCCCTTTTACTTCCAGAGTCATGTACAGTTGACTCCTAATAAATCAAACCTTCCAGGAAAGTCTGAAAGGTTTGAGGTACCAGGTATGGCAACAGATAACTAGAAGCTAGGAAATAGGCCAGTTAGTGCAAAAAAATAGGGGTTTACGGTCGTTTCGCCAACGTCCGTTCGCAAACTTTTGAAGTCGTTTCGCGTACGAGTTGGGTCAGTTCCCTAACTGCTTTCGCTTGATCAGTAGCTGAAAGAACGGGGTATACACATGCGTATCGCGCTTTTTTGTATCATGGTTGAGAGAACAAAGCATATACATGCGCATCGCTCGTTTCGCTTCTTAGCGGATCGACATAAGACGTTGGCGAACAGGACGTGAGCGAAAGGACTCGTAGGCAAAACGACCGGTCACTTTGATACCGCTGGTTCCGAAAGTGGGTAGGATGAAGCGAATCTCGTGACAGTTCTATCGTTTGAGTTCCTTCGGTAAGACATCATGTCATTAAAGGATTCGCGAGCGAAATGAAAAGTTATCAGACTTTTTGCCTCTACGTTTTCATTTTACAGATAGAGAATTGTCGTATAATAAAGCTAACCTTTTCTGTTTTTAGGCTGGTTTGGACATGGCGATTGTCAATGCTGGTAACCTGCCATTATATGATGACATTGAACCTAAGCTCCTTAAGTTGTGTGAAGATCTGCTTTGGAACAAGGATCCTAACTGTACTGAAAAGCTTCTTCAGTATGCACAAGTATGTGAAATTGGTAAAAAATCAATCTAACCTTGCCTAACAGCTACCTTTACATAACATGTACCAAATACATAGAAACAGAAAAACGCCTTATCCCAAGTTGAAAACACTATAGAGCGATTCTCGTACGACCTTGAAATGAAAACGCGCGAACAAAACAGAAACAACAAAAAAAACGGAAATAGAGCGATAGGATTGGTTTATCGAACGGATATAAACGCGCAAAGCTTTTGGCTGGTTCAGCGAACGCTCAGGTGAAAAAACTTCATGCCTAAGAACTTTCTAGAAATCAACCGATACTTCGCTTTGACGTCATACTGCGATACGACTGGCCAATTAAACAATGCCTTCTCCATATTAGGGTTTTCTTTGGCGGGAAAACAAAGAGGCCATCTTTTGATCTTTTCATTCATTGGCTAATAAAACAAATAAGAAACACTTACCGAAACAATTTTTCAAGGTCATACAAAAATTGCTCTATCGTTTGTTTGGTGTAACACTGTGTTTATATTTGCCTCAAACAATGACGTGTTGCGTTCTTTTTTTCTGAATACAAAGGGACTGGGAAAAGGCGCGAAAAAGCAGGTAGTGACAGATGAATGGAGAAATGGAAATATTGAGGAAAGGCTGGAATATGCTCTCGTTAAGGTAACACCTCCACTATTTATCATATACCATTGTATTGATAATCTTTCATTTTGCAACCTCAGATCCCTAGTTATTAGACACCTTTAGACTTTAAGACGAGCACGACGAGTACGAGATTTTCTCAATACTAAGTAGTATTACGCGCGTGAGCCAGCGTCATTTTGGCGGGAAAAGTGGTAGCCGTCGTCACTCTACTACGAGTCTTAGCGAGAATGTCAAAGTGGTGGAAACAGGTTATCAAACGTTAGAAGGTTTATCATTCTGCGATCGGGAGAGGGCGTAACCTCCTTCACTAAAGATAACAGTGCTAACTTTTCTAGTGAAAAATGGTAAAATGAAGCTTTCCGGGGAGTCTATATTTTGCCGGAGATCGAATACGCGAAAAAACTTTAAGTCAAATCTCGTTTTCGTAGTCGTCCTCGTTCTCGAATCTAAAGGTCTCTATTTATAAATGTTGATCTTCTTTAGGGAATTGACAAATATGTGGTTGAGGATACAGAGGAGGCACGGGCGTGTACAGAGAGATATCCTCGTCCCCTGAACGTGATCGAAGGGCCGCTAATGAAGGTAAGCTTA
The DNA here is from genome assembly GCA_964035705.1 of Porites rus. NCBI lineage: Eukaryota > Metazoa > Cnidaria > Anthozoa > Scleractinia > Poritidae > Porites > Porites rus. The sequence goes on along the minus strand of OZ037998.1, from coordinate 14,864,988 downwards.
AACGTTATCAGAACTCTGTATTCGCCACTTTAGAAGCGATAATGGAACTGAAGCCGAAATACATCCCATAATTGTTTCTGGAATCGTTTCTGGGGACGCGCGGTTCATCTCAGTATTGGCCGATCTTTTTCCCTGTCCCTAGTAACAGTGGCAACAGCGCGGGGGGCGTGATAGCTTTCTCCAGCTTCACATATAGCAGTAGTTATCTTGGATAATCAAATCGTTAATTTACATATTTTCGCAGTCTTTTAGTTTGATCGAATTTCTTTTCTTTTTCCACAACGCGTAAGCTTTGAATTATTAAGTGTGCTTTTCTCCATTCATTGTCAAAGTTAACTTAGCTCTTAGCTTAATTTTGGTGTGATAAATGGTCAGCGATTCAGTTTTGCTGCTTGGAGATTATTGTTCTTAACAATCGAACGGAATGTAAGATTGGGCATTAATTTGAGCTTTATTCTTTTTCAGGGCATGGGTATTGTTGGAGATCTGTTTGGTGCTGGAAAAATGTTTTTACCACAGGTGAGCTAATCTGCCTGCCTGTCTGCCTGCCTGTCGATGTTTCCTGTTTTCTTATGTATTTCCACATGATCGTCTCGAACGATTGAGTAGCCTACCATTACAGCCGCTTCTTATTGCTTTCCTCCTCCGGGGACGTTTTGCACGGGTCCCCAGGGGCTGTAATTGCAGGCTAGCGATCAAGATGGTCCCGACTATTATGTTGAAACTAGACTTACATTTTGTAAGTTTAGCTTGTTTTTCTGTAATTCTTGTTTATCCACATAGTTTATTTAGTTACTTTACAATATTATCTGTTATGACTGCTGTAACCTTTCCTCTCCGCCCGCCTCGTCTAGCGTTTGCTATTTGCGGGCGGCGATGGCAAAATGATGTGTATGAAATAAAGAATAGTGTGTGTGCATAGAACACCGCGTTAAATGTACGGCGAAAGAAATTGGTTATCTTAGGAGTGTGCGACCCCCATTCGCCTGTAGAAAACTGGAGATTCTAGCATGCGATGTCTCCTCAGTTTGTCCTAACATTGAAAAAAAGGAATTTTGTTTTTGCGGGAAGAACAAAATTGGAATTCCATTTGAGCACGTTTATAAGATCAGTTACAATGCCAGACAAAATAGTTGAAACACTTGGTCGATTTCAACGCTTTCCCCTGGACAAAGTTAAAAATCGCTCAAGCTTTCCTGAACTGCGCTTTTTAGCAACACTGCACGGGTTCGAGGAGACTGCACTGCGCATGCCCCCGATCAGAAGCGTTACACGTTTTTTTTACGGAAATTGTAGATTTTTCAGAAAGGAAGAGAGCTTCTGGCAATGCAATCCCGATGTAATGTGGTCAAATATCCTTTTACGCTGTTAATAATTAACCTACCTTCCTCAAATGAAGTTACTGAGCAGCAATACGTTCTTTGATGTTACATTCTCTGTTAATATATAAAGTGATGCAATGTTTGTATGCTCGTTACCTAGGTGATAAAATCTGCTCGTGTCATGAAAAAAGCTGTTGGATATCTCATTCCCTTCATGGAGAAGGAGCGGGAAGAAAGACTAGCTCAGATGAACGGTGATGGTAATACTGTGGAGGATTCACTTGCTGTAAGTTAGATTCATATGGACATAGTCAGCTTTCTGACCGCGCTGACCGCGGGAAAACATAAAACGGCTGCCAAGCGCGGGAGAACATACATTTACGGGTGCGAGACTGTCCGGGTGCGAAGCCTGAGAAAATGCGCGGGAAACTGAAACATGTAACCGATAACGGGGAATCATGTAGTCGGTGCGAAAACAGCCGTGTAGTCATTGTCAAAGCGAATATAGTTAGGGAACCAATTTGTCTTGATCGTTTTTGTTTGTTTTGTTGTTGATGTTATTGTTGTTGTTGTTTTTTTTTTCCAGAGTGACAAAAAGTAAAATCCATTTATGGCTAAGGAGCCACGCAGCTTTAAAAGAAACCTATATTTTGATTTGCCTTCGAAAACATACCTGCTATTTCTTTAGATAAACGGCTCGGGACATTGCTTGTTCGGTCATTCGTCTATTGTTTCGTTGTCTAATTAAACAACTCCTTCCTGGAGCTTCCGTAGTGGCTATGAGAGTCGATGATTGTCATAAATATGACAAATGCTGTTACTGCCTGAGAGCAACCGTACCACTGTACAGAAAATATAAAGCAAGCTTCAAGGGGAATATTAATGTGTAGGCCGTGCCAATAGCTTGCAAACCTTAATTTGGTGCTCAATGAGAGGATGTGCGCTCGTTTCAAACAGCTTGGGGAGAATGCGCTATAGTGACTTTGCGCCGGAAAATTTGCAGCGGTAAAACCAAGATGTCGTGTGTGTGCCATAAGTCAGTATTTTCTGTCTGATCGATTGAAGTCAGCTCTACAATTTTATTGAACTATTTAGTATTGGCAGGAAAGCTGTGGTCGAATGATCTTTTAAGTAAATGTATGAATTTCTATTTCAGAGCCGTTACAATGGAACGATAGTTTTAGCCACTGTGAAGGGAGATGTACACGACATTGGCAAGAATATCGTTGGGGTTGTGTTGGGTTGCAATAACTACAGGTATTGTAATTTGTTTTGTAATTTGCTGACCCACAAAGCACTTCCGAGTTCTAAAAAACTGGTTCGTTTTCGCGTTTTCGTGCGTTCCTGATCGACTTGGAATTTTTCGGGTTTAGTTGTTTCGTCGAGGGGAAAACCGAACTACCCAAAAAATGAACTGTCTGAGCAAGGATGAGAACCAAGAAAAATGAATTCAATGCACGTAGTGATGTTGCCTTGGAGATTCGAATCCAGGTCACATTAGGTGGCAAGTTTTTAAGATGCTCTTACCACTTCACCATCTTCGATAGCCCACGTTCGATGACTCCGAGTCTTTACGAACGACTCCATTGTTTCGCAATTCCCAGAAGAGACTTGAGCATAAAGAAAACCAACAGAAATATAGAAATATATCCAGAAAGCCTCGGAGTCATGTTAGAATTTTAACATATCGAGCACAACCTCGTTCCCCGCGTCCTCTCCAACTCGCGCTCCGGGAGACGAGTAGGAGAGGACCCTGGGAACGAGGTTGAAGAGAGTGTTGTTCGAAGTAGAATGGAGTTCTTCTTTTTGCAACGATTACCACAACATACACAGACGGTCCCAGAAGAGGGTGCCAGGCGAATTGCCAGCTATATAAATACTACTGTAGAACCCCAGTAACTGGCGGGGAATTCGAGTTATGGTGGTAAATTTCAGTGTGAAATATTGGTCAAGGGAAGGAAATTTACGTCGAGTTAGCGGGGGATCAGAGTTAACCGGGTTCGAGCTATCGAGGTTCTACTGTAGTTATTTATTGGTCACAGAACTCTGAGAGCATCTGTATCGAAATATTGAGGCTCTAGAAGACAGGTTTTACTCAGAGAATCAAAGGGGACATGGGGGTCCCCTATGCCCCCTTTAAATCTGCCCTTGACTAATGAGTGCGAAACCTGTTTAGTTCAGTTGTGTTACACTACGCAAAGTTTCATGAAACTTGTTTCGCGATTGCGCTATGAAATCGCTGAAGCCGTTACATTGAACATTTGCCCAGTGTATCGATCTCTCTCATTGGGTGTTTTTGTCTTTGTAGAGTGATCGATCTTGGTGTAATGACTCCATGCGAGAAGATTCTACAGACTGCTATTGCCGAAAAGGCTGACATTGTTGGCTTATCCGGATTAATTACACCGTCTTTAGATGAAATGATTCACGTCGCTAAAGAAATGGAAAGACAGGGACTAAAGATTCCGCTCCTCATCGGAGGTGCCACGACATCAAGGTATTTACAAGTAAAAATTTCCTACCAGGTTCACTTTTCTCGCCTTAATGTATAATAAACTTCGATAACGCTGTCCTCTGGCTAAGGGGTAACCAGGCCCCAGTTGTTAAAAATGTTGGATAACGCTATCCATCGGATAAATCTCTATCTACTGGATAGCGCAGTTGGTTTCCCTTATGTTTATCCACTGGATATTAATTTACCGGTGGATAGGGCTATCCATCTTTTGAACAACCGCGGCCAGATCCATAAATCCTTCGTCAACAATAGATTTATCCAGATTTATCAGTAGTTTCTTGGTTTGGCGGACGGCCTCCATCACGAAATGACTTACTGCAAAGATTGAAAAGGCACTGACAGGAGCCCATAACCCGGAGCGAGCAACTCACATACTAGGCCTATGTCACGGCGTTTTAAAGGACCAGTTTATTTTTACACACATGTAAGCGCACTTTTTTCCCGCGAAAATAGAATCTCCACCATGTTTCTGAGCGCGTTCGAAGATATCAAAAAGGAAACTAAACGTTATGAAAAGGCAAAAAATATCATTTTAGGTCTGTAGGTTTTGCTGACTAGTTTTTGGAATTTGAAAGATATTCAAAATTTGCACCAAAACCGTTCTAAAAATAAACTGATCCGTGAAAACGCCGTGACACGAGCGCATGGAATTTGCTCGCTCCGGGTTATGGGCTCCTGGCATTGAACAATGCCTACACCACAAAACAAAAGGGAAACAACAACACTTTCCGCAACATCAAGAAACACCCGATTTATCCAGTGGGATCTCCGTTTCAAAAAACCAAAAACACAATACCAAGAAATACTTGTTTTATTTATTTATTTATTTATTTATTTATTTGTATAATATCAGGACTCACACAGCTGTGAAGATCGCCCCACGTTACAGCGAACCAACGGTCCACGTGTTAGACGCATCAAAGAGCGTAGTAGTGGTAAGATAACTGTTGTTTTTTATTCATTTCATCAAAGACTATAACGTGAAGGGTGCGCGAGTGGAGAGGAATTTTCCTCTCCTTCCTTCCTCGCGCGCCTTTCGCGTGTAAGCGCGCCAAATTCCCCCTGTTTCCTTCGAATATCTGCTTTGCAGGATATTTCATGTCGTGTTACCATTTTTGATATAAATTTAATGTGCCATTACTCATGTCTGCTAAAGGGGTTTTATACGTTTTGTGCGCTTTGTGCCGAGTAAAACTCTAGCCTTATAATAAACTGTCCTATTTCATCGTAGTGCTCCGCTTTAATAGACCAGAATTCAAAAGAAGATTTTGTAGATGAAGTAAAAGAAGAATATGAAGAAATCCGGGATGAGCATTATGATTCTTTGAAGGTAAGAAAGTTTCTTTTTACATTTAGTGGAAAACGCTTTTTCATTCCGGCATACCACAATTGCATAAAAAACGGGCAATCACGAAGAGACTGCCAAGGGTAGGGTGGGCGGGGTTGGAGGGACAGAAGACGTGCAACCTAACGAGTATGAAGCGCGGAGAAATAAGTACTGTCACCTACGCCATTTCCGAGCGACAGTACATTTGAAACCGCTTAAAAGCGCGGGAAAATGCATGCCAGCGCGGGAAATCGTACAGCCGGCGCCGAGCCTGCAACAGGTATGAACGACGGGACAATTTACTGCGTGACGTCATGATCTGAAAACGTGCTAGTGGTTTAAGCGCCGGAAAAGGGAAGAATGTTGATTTTATTGTATTTTTTTTTTTTACAGGATCGTAAATACCTATCCCTGGAGAAATCACGTTTAAAGAAAGCGAACTTGGACTGGATTGACCTCAAGCCAGGTGAAAAGAAGCGTTTTTGTAGTTCTTTTTCCTTTTGCAGCCTGTAGTATTCTAACAGCCGTTTCTGTGTTTTAAGGATCACAAAGGGATCCAATGATAGCCCTTGGCCTTTCAAAACAACCTTTTTGATAGTACTTTCCAGTGGTACTGTTATTAAACTGTTCTGTTTGGTTTGGCCGGGGAGGGGGAGGTGGGGGGATAGTTTTGAACTAAGAAACCCGTAAGTAATTGTCAGAGTGTCCCACAATTCCCAAAATTGTCTTCGATATATCCCATATTAGAAGAGCAGAGTAAAATTCGGCGCTTCATTCATTTCAGAGTGTATCTGCTGTATACCGTTAGGTCGCGCATGCTGGATATTCAAAAGAAACCTGTATACCCGTATTTTCAAAAACCGACATTGGCTGTTGTCATTCTAACTTTTCAATCTGCTTATTATGCTATAAAAGGTGATTCTGATTTTTGAGTCTTTAGAGAAAATTCTGAAGTGCGACCATTCAAATGAAAACAACTGAGCAGTACTTTCCTGTAGTACTGTTAATTGTTCGTTACGAGGGAGTTCTAACTTTTGATTGTAGGGTAAAATCCTAAACGGTAAAAGGTTCTCATACACTTTGAGTGTTATCAATAAATCCATTTTTCTACTGCTTTTTAGTTCGTCCGTCGTTCTTGGGTTCGAAGGTGATAGATGATTGTGAAATCAGTGAGCTCCTTCCTTACATTGATTGGAAGCCTTTCTTCGATGTATGGCAACTTAGAGGAAAATATCCCAACAGGGGATATCCAAAAATCTTTCAAGACAAGACAGTCGGTAAGCACCCTCCCGACCCTGACTACGTGTCCTCCTTATTCTACGGTGATTAAGAAGTTGCTTTTGCAAGTAAACAAGTAAACTCACGCGGCTACTACAGTCTACCGCGGAACAACCGTACAAGGGGGTGGGATGTAGGATTTGCACCCCTTCCTCATCCCGTTGGGGGTGGGAAAGCGGTGCTACTTTGAATCTCTGATAATAGGGAGCTTAAGCAACAACAACGGCAACGGCAGCGAAAACGTCACTAAGAAAGCGGGCTTCGTGCTGTTTCAAACTTTATTTCTCTTGTCCCATTTCATACAATTTGTTTAATGTTAGGGAATTCTTCTAGAGTGGATTCTGAAGGACTGTATCTTTAGAAGTTCACAACAAGAAAAAGAATATCTTTTTTTGTGTTCACGACCTCCATGAAACGTGAAACTGTGAAGTTTCACGTCGTAGTTGAGCAGCGACGGTAAAGAAATGTACAAAAAAGCGTGATGAACGTGCAGGCTTGTTCCAATCTAAACCTACTCCAATTTTTTGCCGTTCTCGTTGTCGTTGCCTTCGTCGTTGCTTAAGCTCCCTATAATATCTAGATGACGAGCTGGGTGCGACTAGCCTTGTTAAACACTTCGCTTAAATTATGTTGGGAGCATTTTGCACGTTAAGAGTACGCAAAACTCGCTTTTTTGATAAATTTGGGTCGATGACGGTGACCTTAATGTTCGTCACCATAGCAATTCAATGCCGCCAAGCTATGCCGAAATGCGTCGACGGAGTGAACTGAACAAGCAGTGATGACAAGGTCAGTGACGACGAGGTGTGTCGTCAAGGATCGTCCGAAAAAGTTTGATAAAAAATTATGTTAGAAGGCCCATTTATTACTTGTCCAAGAGAAAGTATCCTTCTCGTTATTGAAACAGGCAGTGAAGCGAAAAAACTATTCGACGATGCTGAAAGCATGTTGGAGAAGATCACTAAAACTAAATCTCTGTGGCCAGTCGGAGTGGTTGCTTTCTATCCGGCCAATAGCGTCGGTGATGATATCCACGTGTTTGAGGATGATGATGCCAGGAAGGAATCACCACGTGCCGTGTTCTATGGCTTGAGGCAACAGGTTAGTAAACAATGTCTGATACCGGCATCCGTTATTTCAAGTATAAATGGTACAATATGAATAAGTGTTTAAGATTAATTAGATATCACCTCAATGTATTTTGTTCGTGTTAAATTTCGGCCATTTTGAATAACTTAGACGTGTTGCTATCGCTAGCCTGTGTGCTAAGTGCGAAAAGGGGAGGGAGGGAAGAAGGGGGTGGGGGGAGAAGAAAGGGGAGAGAAGGGAGGCGGAGATTCCTCTCTCCCCAGTTCCCTCCCCCCCCCCCCCCTCCCTTTTAATTCCCACCCGTTTCTACGCGCGGTGACAGTATTTGCTCAGGAGAATTGCTGTAAAAGTGGTATGAAAAGTCAAAAATTGTCCACCAGTGAACAACCTTTTTCGTGTAGAGTCCTAAGTGTAATTCAGACTGGACAACGTTTCGCACTGTTTGACGACACCCGGAGAATATTGCCTTTTGATTCTGTTTTTTTGCCTTTAGCTGTTTAAGGTTTGCACGCGAGTTTTAACTTTTGCGGCGTTTCGACCTTGCGACCAGTTTAAACGAGTTACTAAGCTACGTTTGCCGTTAACTCTCACCTTGTGTTATGAAGTAGTTGCTCTTAGTCCTGTTTTGGAGTTTTGGTATTTTTAAGGTTTTTCTATCCGAATGATTATTTTGTGGCACGTGCTAGTTTCTTAATAAACAGTTCATAGTCCAAGGAAATTCAATGTATAGGCCACACGGTTAGTTCCTGAGTTTTGAGAAGTATCGTCTATCGGAAGGATTTGTTAAACTTGTTGTGGTTCTTTAAAGTAAGCTTTTTCGGGGAGTATAGCTGACCTTGAGTTTTGCCTCCACTGAAGCTCCTGTTTTGTATGCTTGGTCCTAGCGAGCCGTTTTAGCGCTAGCATTCAATTGGCTCTTTAGTGCTTGTTAATTGCGACAGTGTAGACTATTCTATCGTTCACAAGTTCAGCGAAAGGATACGCAATGGAAGGGTCTCATGGTCAGCTAACCCAAACACGTCCACAATTTCGTTATTTAATTCGCTGTGTTAGCTAGTAGAATTAGTTGAGTAGTAGAGTTGCTGTCAGAAGCTGTTGAAGAATAAACTGCTATCTAAAGAGAAAGAACAGAGTCTTGGTCCTCTTGTTGAAAAGCCAAGTGAGCTTCGCAAGCCCTCAACATACTTAACAGAACTAACAGTAACCACTTCATAACACTTGTATGACAGAGCTTGGTAAAAGCAGAAATTTGTATCGCTTAAATCAGCTGAGGTTTTTTCCGACTCTGTCAACTTATCCCCGAAGACGTGTCTAACGAAGGTAAAGTTTCTACAGATGAGGTAACTGTTCAAGCTTTTATTTTCAGGCCGAGAAGGAGCCTGGTGTCGAGGATCCATACTATTGCCTGTCAGACTTTGTAGCACCGCTGGATACAAATGTCAAGGACTACATCGGCTGCTTCGCTGTTTCAGTCATGGGAGCCGAGGAAATGGCCAAAAAGTAAGTAGAAGTTATTTACCAGGAATGTTGATGTTTAGTAGACGGTACTTGGAAAACATTGTAAGGAAATGTAACTACTTCGATCCGATATTCCCTTGAATTACAACTTGAAGTAAACATTCTCCTTTCACAGATTTGATGAGGAAATGGATGACTATAGTGTCATAATGGTTAAAGCTCTTGCCGACCGCTTAGCAGAGGTTAGTAATCAGTTAAGTCGTCGTACATTGTTTCATCTCAATGTCTTTTATCGACTGAAACATGTAACGTGTGTACTGTTTTGTTCGTACCAGGCTTTCGCCGAACAACTCCACGAGCGCGTTCGCAAAGATTTGTGGGGATATTGCAGCGATGAGTTACTAGATGCTAAAGATATGCACAGGATCAAGTATCAGGTGGGTTTGATCACAACGTCTCTTGTTTTTCTCAGACAAAAGAGTTTTTACCTCGATTCCTAGGGTGGCCGTGGACAGTTTTTCCATATTGTCAGCACTTAAAAGTTTGGTGCAAAATGAAAAATGTTCATGAAAAATCGGTTGGTTGGTGCAACGAAAATGTTATCAAACGAATGCTTAGTTGCTATTGTTTATTGTTTTGTTTGCCAAAAAATTATACAAATCAAATAAAATCTAATTACCTTAACTCTCATGGCGAGGAAGCCCAAGAGAAGCCACCGGGCTTATAAGGAATGGGCTCCCTCAGTTAGATAATTAGAACAAAATATTATCATAATTACACACGGGAAAATCAATGGCAGAGCTACAGTAAATCTTAAAATAAGTATATTAGATAGTCGTACTAATCATAGTTCTAGGCTAAAAAAAGCGAAATGACAAAAAGAAAAGGGAACAAGATATGTTTGTCATCTTCCATAGCAACGGGACCACCTTTTTTATCACCCTTCATTTTATTTTCATCTTCTAATAACTCGAAAACGAGCTCAGCTTGGTCAGTTTTCGACGAATGTCAACTTTCTGGAAAAACTGAAAAAATCTTTGGAGAGGGTAACAGAATTTCCTTTAAATTTCCACGAGTTAATATTGGTTCTAAAGTGTCGAGGGCTCGATTTCGATTTGCGATCGAAATATCCCTCTCTTTTGCTAGGGCATTCGACCTGCCCCAGGCTACCCGAGTCAACCAGACCACACAGAGAAACTCACGATGTGGGAGTTGATGAACTGCGAGAAACTCACTGGAATCAAGTTAACAGAATCGCTCGCCATGGACCCTGCCGCTTCAGTGTCCGCCGTCTTCTTTGCTCATCCTAAGGCTGTTTACTTCTCCGTAGGAAAGATCTGTGAGGATCAGGTATGACATTACAACGTTAGATCTTTTTTTGTGTATTTTTCAGTTAGTGAGTAGACTGAGCAAGGAGAATATAAATGATGGTGGTGGCGTTGATTTTTGTAGATCCGCAATAAGGGGGTGGGGGGAGGGGAAAGGGAGAAAAACGGCGAAAGGGGAAAGGGAGGGAGAGCGTCCTTTCTCACTCTCTCTCTCCAACCCATCACCCTCTTCCCCTTCCTTCCCTACCCCTTTTGATGCCTGGGAAACTACCCCCATACCCCTTTCCTAAGCCATCCCTTTGCCTCAGGCGAGAAGTGAGTGTTAATGTTAGCTTAGGGGAGGAGTAGGTGAGCAGTTTCCCAGAAACCTACATTGATCCGCCTGCCACATAGGCGCCGCTGTATTTTGTCCCGTAGCCCCAGTTTTTGTCTGGCTTGTCGGCAAATAACCATTCAATTAAGCCGTCAATTACGAAGACCAGGACGTGTAATAACTAATGTAGCCTTAGGCTTTCTCGTCTGTAGTTAATGTAGTGTGATGTGACTATATTCAAGTGAAATCTCTGACTCTAGCAGTAGTTTCACCTGGTATTCCTATTTTCCCGTATTTTAGAAGATGAAATTATAGAAGTCTTCCTCAGTCGATTAAGTTTTGAGTTCTCTGTGGACATGTATGTGATGCATGAGGAATTTTAGAGAAGTTATTTTCTAACGCTTTGGTCATTTTCTGCGTCGCTTCCAGGTCAAAGATTACGCGAAGAGGAAAGAAATGCCGGTTGAAGAAATAGAAAGATGGCTCTCGCCTATTCTATCTTACGACAGAGATTGAACTGCCAGAAGCGAGGAAATCTCTTAAATCTCTTTTTATGCTGTTCATCAACTCCAATCGCAGAAGACGGGTGTTGATCTTGTGCAGACGATCTTCAGGATTGTGCGAAGATTTTATCAGTGGATCTTTGATACGTTTGTTGTTGTGGATTGCACAACTTGTCATTTGATCTCTTGACGAAATATTTAAATGATGTATTTTTTAACACTAAGGGCTTGGAAGAACCGGATTGTTTGTAATATTCACAGAAACTCTAACGTATTTATCAGTGTTATTGGGCCAGAATACAAGACTTCCTGAGAAGGGCCGTTTAACACAACGTAGGGGACGGGATATCTTCTTGTGGTAAATTTTGATCACCAATGTTCTTTGCTCTTCTTCTGATAAGAAATACGTACTATATTCAGATACGTTATTTATATTTTATTTCAAAAATACTTGTGACGTTCGCTCGCTGTAAGAGCGTGTTTTCAATCGAACTTTCACTCTGGAGCCTGACCAATCACAATAGACCCGCACAACCCAACGAACCAATGAGAGCTCGAGGTAAAGACATCTTGCTGGCGCTGAGGCCGAGGAAAACCGGTGTTTCCGGTTTAACACCTGATTTGCTGAGGAAGTGGCGCAGATATTTAACCAATAGAATGACGTAAAATTTCAGAACCACCAAATGTGCCATTAACTTCAGACAGGGTTAAAACTTTTCTGTCTGCAGACCGGCTAAATCGTTCCGCGCAATTAGATGATTTAAAAGAAAATCTGGTATGCGTTTTACAGGGTTTTATATGTACCGGTAATGGCGTTATTTTAATTCGTTGTAAATGGTATACTTAATGCACAGACCGAAAGTGATTAAAAACAATGTATTTAGCATAAATTCGGTAAAGTTGACCAGTTGATTTTGCATTGGAAGCTTCCACATTATTTGTCGACGATTTGTATTTCCTCTTTGCTGACAGTCCCTGTGGGAATTTCTTTAACCCTTTATTGATCCATGTAAGGCCCTTTCAAACGTCGTGCCACTGCCGTGCCGAACTCAATTGATGGAATTAAATTCGACTTTAGCACGGCAGTACCGCGACGTTTGAAAACAAGTCGTGCTACTGCCTTGTAGCACGACAAGCCTTGCCGTGCTACACGCAGTAGTTCGACTTGGTTTCAAACGTCATGCTACCACGGTGCCGAACTCAATTCATAAATTATAAATACATTAGAACACATTTAAAAGTTTGCTTAACCGTTTCTTTATCTTTGTGTTTTGTTTTCGGCAACAGCCGTTCTACTGGAATGAATTAAATTCGACGTCTGAAACCAAGTCGTGCTAGTGTCGTGCTGTAGTCGAGCTTCAGTCGAGCCAGCTTAGCACGGCAGTAGAAAGACGTTTGAAACAGGCCTAAGGGAATTCGGATACCAGAATATGCAAAATTTTGGCAGGTGGAATCCATAATCCAAGGAAATCTTGCTTGTGGAATCCGGAATCCTGGGCGTTGGAATCCGGAATACAACTCTAGTAATCCGGGATCACATTAACGACTGGAATCCAGAATCCAAGTTCCACTGACAAAGACTGGAATCCAGTACCTGGAATCTGGAATCCACCGCGTGGAATCCAGAATTGAAGACTGTACATGGGGCAACCTCTACGTCCCAAGAGTGACCAACATCCATTGTCTCCTAACAATATCAATACATAATCACGGAAAAGGTGATGAGAATATTTGAAATGGTTACCAAAGGTGAAATGCTTTGATCTTTTGTCAAATTCTTTCAATGGATTCTGAAAGAAAATGTATGGAGACCAGTGTGGAGAATTTGTATCTGGATATTGGACCTAACAGGGTCAAAGGTTTTCTCCTCTATGTAGAACTTGTGCACCAATTTACGACGTTACAACAGTGACCAAGGTGGTTTACCGTGAACAAAAACATCTCTGAAAAGTGCGGTCGGTGGAGCAAGTGGGACATAAGTATTCCGGTGGATCCAATGGAAAAAATTCCGGAAGCATCGATACTTCTGAAAAGGTAGTCCTGTTTTCTCGGACGGAATGTTCCAAACGGAAATTAGCAGCGCATGCAGCTCTGCCAGTTTGCTTGCCCGGGGCAATTACTTGCTTGTCTTAGTTAATGATCTAGTTGGAGGATGACTTGCCGCAACCCCTAACCATTGGAGATGTGAACTTTAAACGTTACTTGGCCCGCAATTAAATCTACATTTCCCGGACTGCCGTACGGGACTGTTTTTTGAGCCCTAAATTAGTGTTCCATTTCTTCAAACACACCTTTGAAACTAGTTTCAAGCCATTCCCTTCTCCCCCGCCCCCAACCCTTACTTGATGATCTGCATCCGCCACTACGGTATGCAATGGAAGGGCGGCTGTTTACAAGGAGGGAGCAAGATCCTAGCAGCGGGAAGATGCTAGAAGATCCTGTATTCAGTTTACATGCAAAGGGTTGTGCCTAGCGAAAGGATCTTCCTAGCTCTTCCTAGCACTAGAAAGATCCTAGCGCCATATAAACTGCTTTCGGGGGATAAATGGCGGCGGGTCGTTCAGTGGATAACCACCGCAAAAAAAGCCGACAATTTCGTTTGGCGCCCCCAGTTGTAAAGTACTGCCATCTGCTACAGAAAGGTAAATAATAACGCTAATAAAAAAAGCAGAAGCGGGGCGCAAATTGCATGTTTGTTATTGTCGCCCGCCCTCTTAAATGCCCTCTCAACTTGGTTAATCACGCGGAATAAAATTACCGCATGTAAACCCAACGAAAAATTGTTCCGCCTTCTAGCTAGCTTCTATGATCATCCTTGTCCTAGGATCTTCTTTTCTTCCCCCTAAACAGCCCCTAAGAGTTTTTTGCAATCTCTGAAATTTTGAAAATTTGGATGAAGTTCGTTTTGTTTGAGCTGCTGTTAAAGCTACAGTCACTCGTGCTGAGCACTTAACTCTGTAATTTCGTTTTGCAGATGGATAGTTTTGGCATATCGTCTTGAGGATATTTCGGAAACACGATACCTAAAACCAACCTGTGCTAAGCTTTAATTAGGTGTAAATTAATTATTTAACGCCATTTACGTTTGAGTGAACTTCAGAACTTTGGTGATCATACTAATTTCTTTCACTCCAACGAACCATGGAAAAAAATGTAAAATTCGAAAACAGCACCAAAGTTTAGAAAGCTTGAGCGCATTAGTCAAATCCTGGGCTTCGCAATTTGAAATGCAGTTTAAGAAATACGAAATCCCATTAACGATCCACTTCCAAAAATCAGGAACCCAGTACCCGGAATCCGAGATCCGGAATCCATGGCGTGAAGTCCAGAATCTAAGACTGTCCTGGATCCCTTAGATGCAGCGACCATGCCATGAAAGAAAGAACTAATTATGTAGCGGTTCTCCTTTCCCTTGTTTGTTTCAATAGTGACATCCTTCACATTCGTTGTCATTTCCTGCTGGCGTACCGTCTTCCCCGGGCAGGTATAGGCCTTAAACAATTAATAAGTGGTAAGGATCACGTTGCTATTTCTCTTAAAACCTGAGGTATCGGTTGTCACTCTGACTAATGGGTTACGGTAGATAATGTGTAAATATAGTGCACTTAGCCGGTACCGCATTGTTTCTTGCTTTCTTGCACTGGCGTACACTTGTCTTGGATACGCACAAATGGTTTAATGATTTATTTAAACGCAGAATGGCTCATCAGTGATGTCTTTTTCCAGAAAATGATGTTTTTTGAGTTGCCATTAGCTATATTTGACATTAAGAAGCTAATTGATGAGAAATATTGACCGATCCTCCAACGGGTGGCTATTTAAGTGCAGCTGTCGCGTGCTTTATAGAACAAAGTATCCTGAAATTCATTTTTGTGCGGTTGACATTATTCCAGCAGCACTGAAATGTTTCCGGCTCCATCCAGTTACTGGTTCCTTTTCTTCGTGTTATCCTCATTGCTAGCTGCAGGAGCCTACGCCCAAGGTTAGTTTATTCTGTTTTTAGGTGAACAATTTTGCTCGTAAATGTTACCCAGTTCTTAGCTCTCTTAAAGCCATGTTCAGAAAAAAAAATCAGTGAAAAAAGAAACTCAGAAACCACAGAACGGGCACGATGACGAGGACCGTACGACAAACGAAAAACGGACCAAGTTTTTATTGAGAACATTGAAATTCAGCAAAGTTTAAAAAACTTAAAAAAAGTAATTACGAAAAAGGTCAGATGTTGTTTCGTAGTCGTTTAACGAACAACTACAAAGACAATTCGACTTTTTGTCATGGAAATCCTAGAATATAAGAGCCGGCAAACGCGGAAACAAATTTCTCTTCGTCAAATTCGTATACTGAGAAATCTGGGAGACTTCAGAGCCCATTCAAGACAACTTAGGAGCGGCTATAAAAGAGGACTGAATATTGACCAACTGAGCAAAATTATTGCAGGCGAAGTTTGATTATCGAAAATTAACGAGAAGAACGTACTCGTGGGCATTAATCTTTCCGGACCAGTTTTAGAAAAAAAAATACTGTTTTTCTTTCTTTTGATACTTCGCGGCTTTGCGTGAATAAACGAGTAAAGGAAACACGAAAAGAGGCAGGACGAGAGCCTCCCAAACACAGCGGGAAACAGTTGCATTAAGTTACGTTATGCAAACGGGCTCTATAGCTCTGTAAAACCGGCTGAGTGAGTGCCGTTACGTTCTTATTGTAAACTTTGCAACGTTTTTACCCATGAGTGACTCTATATTTGGATCTCCAAGCATACCCAAAGGGGATCGAGTTTCTTTGTAATCTATCAGTGCGGCACTTAAAGAGTTTGGTGTGCAAACGAAAAAACCGACTGAGCCCTGCCGGCCGTATAGTCCCTTATTTGGCTTAAACGGGTATGTGCCGCTGAACAGGGTATGGTTTTTAAAAGTTCTTTAGTCTTGTAAAAACAGCACTATTTAATGTATTCGCCACTTTGAGCTTGCGCGGAAACCGGGTCGAGATGGTTGTCAAAGTGCATTGTGGGACAGTTTTGGGGAAGGCATTTCAATATGGCGACAATTTCGTCCCCCAAAACAGTCCCACAATGCACAGCGTGTTTTAAGGGATTGGAAGCCTTTAAACTGGTGTGGAGGCTAGCGTTGAGCGGTCTTTATTTGTAAAACCAACAATCTTTGTCTAAAAATAATTGTAATTCTATGACAGTTGGTTTGAAAAACCACTAAATCCTCTATGCAAAGCGAAATGAAGCAGGGTCTTGAAATATGGTCTCCTGTCTTCAACAGGGTAGCAAAGTGAATAATTTTTGTTTTAAACAAGGCCAGGGTTTGAACGCCCCGCGGGAACACTTCTACTTAAAATTCTTAAAATTTTCTTGTCTGCCCCTCACCCCCCCCCCCCCCCAACTCCCTCGGGGGATCAAGACTAGTAGGGTTTTTTTTAAAAAATGTGATGGTTCTTACAGATCTGGATGCTACATATCACCCAGATCTTCGCCGAGATGTTTTTGTAAAAGAAGAGTACCACTTTTTAAACGTCTCTGGAATTGGAACTTTTACGGTGTACGACAACTTTGACTGCACCTTTGAATGCCTCGGCAATCCGTCATGTTTGTCTCTGAACCTGGCCGCCTTCAAGGGAGCCGATGGAACACTTTGGTGCGAATTGTTGACCTCTAGTAAATACATCAACCCAGACGAGTACAAAGAAAACAAGACTTCACATCACTTTTCCTTGAAGGTGGGTTTAATTCAAGCATGGTAGGTAGGTAGGTAGGAAGGTAGGTAGGCAGGTAGGTAGGTAGGTAGGTAGCCTGCTCCAGGCTCCGAGATAGTTGGGCCCGCTGAATTGAGGGAGCGCGAAAACGAAAGTAAAACAGGAGTAAACTGGGGAAAGAAGGGGCGGCGGAGCCTGTAATCATTTCCAGTTTCTGTAATCATTTCCAGTTTCATATACCAGTTTCTGGTATACCCTCTGATTGGTCAGATTTGACAGATTATATCAACACTCTCAAAGCGGGTCGTTCCTGTCACTCAGAAAGATGGCATGCGGCGCCCACGCGCGTTAAATAGAGAAATCCACGATAACTTCTGTGTTGAACGAATGTTTACGAGATTTCCCGCACGTAGGAGCGCTAAAGAAAGAACAGAAGACCTGCCTTGTGAACTTGGCGCGAGGAAAAAATGTTTTTGCAATCCTGCCCACCGGCTTCAGTCTTGCCTGATAACAGAGTGTCAATAACAGAACAGTCGCAAGAAGGAGTTATCTTCGCGCTCCAGTCCAGACACACATTATCTAAGGATCTCTTTAGAAAACCAAGCTGGAGGTTTCAAAAAAATCAAAAGACTAATTACTAAACTAAGACAATGTAAAAATAATTTGAATAAGACTTCGGACATTTCTTCTACTGACCAAAGAGTTTCCAGGGCCAGAGGTGGTGTGGTCATTAAATATTGAATTGTCACAGAGCCGTCTATACAGCCGTGTATACATAGTGAAAGAGAGTTCAGATAAGACGAGCGAATATCGTATCTGGCACCTGTAAAAACCTCAGACATCACGAGATGGAATTCTTTGTAGTTTATCTTTCAACAATTTGGCGCATTGGTTCCACAGAGGGGAACAATAATCAAAGTAGGGCTGTACTATACTCTTATACATTGTTTTACAAATGTAATTGCATTTAGTTTTATGAATGATCCCGTAGCCTCAACATAAAACACTTCAACGGATTATGAATTTGAATTTTAAAAGAAAAATGCAAGCCTCGTTTTGTTTGCGATTTTATGAGGGCAGGTGGGGATGGACATGTCTACCGAAAGATTGTAATCATGCAAATGCTGGCTAAGAGCTATGACATATTAAACAGCTTGTTTTGCTTCGTTTGAACACATTATAGTGACAGATGGATAAACTTAAGTCTAGTTTTTTTCATCTCGTGGGTAATGGCTTATTTTTTCCTTAGTCAGCAAACGACTAAGGAGATTCTCAGAAAAGCCAACATAGATTTCATCCCAGCCATCTGTGAATTTAAGAGATAAGTACAGTCAACTCTCGCCCTGCGAACACCTCGCTATAACGAACACCCCGATAATACGCGTACAGACAGCAGCTAAATCCCAGGAAAACATAAATCACAGACATTTGGCTAAAATAAACTCCCGCTATTACGGACTCTCGCTAATGAGGGCACTAACACGAGGTCCCTACTGTGTCCGCTATAACGAGAGTTGACTGTATTAGGTAAGGAAATGGACAGCTGAATGGGGAACTGATCAAGTTGCCTCTAGTAGAATTGGTGAAAAAAGATGAAAAGTCTCTTGTTATGTCTCTTCCAGGGTAGATTCCGGCCGAAATCCTGCGTCGAATATGGGCAGCAAGGTGCCTACAAAGATGGAGTTTATAAGATTTATGGCAACAGCGGAAACACTTTCCCAGCCTACTGTGATTTGAGATCTGAGCCTGGTATTGCATGGACACTGGTCATGTCGTGGAGTAGAGAAAATCGCGGTATTTCTTCATTTAAAAGAGCCCCATTTCAGATCAATGCCGCAGAAAACGAGAATTCCTCGAAGTGGGATCGTTACCGCTTAAGTCTGGCGCGAATGAGATCCCTGCAGGCTCACTCCACCCACTGGCGAGCAACATGCAGCTATCCGACTCATGGCATCGATTTCAGAGACTACCTCCGTGGAAACTTCAAAGACTTTAACATCATCGACTTCCTCGGGTCGGGCACGTGCAAGAGAGTGGAATACATTAACATCAGGGGTTACAACGGCACAAATTTGACGGCGCCTTTCTGGCAACTACTCAATACATTCACTCTGCATATCGACAGTACATTCACTCACTGTGAGTTTAACGCTGCTAGTACTGGCGCCGGGTCAAGTGAAGACAACTTTGGCTACTATGGGTCCTTCAACACCAACTTTCGCTGCACACAGGGCACCCAGTCCACCACCCAGTGGTGGTTTGGAGCTCTTGTCTAAACTTTTACTAGGATCAGGAACTTAATTGTTGATAATGGGTCAAAGAATTAAGGAACTGCGTCTGCAACTTGACTTGAAATTAACATTGATTTATAGACAGCTGGTAAAAGGTAATGAACGGATTTCTTTTTGAAAATCTACGAGAGAAATAATTACTTATTTTAGCCTGAATTTCAGACGATTACTTCGAGTCGATTACTCCTCTCAGTATAAAGCGACCAACCTCGTTCCCAGGGTTCTCTCCTACCCGCCCTACCCTCTCTCGCTCCGTAGGGCGGGTAGGAGAGAACCCTGGGAACGAGGAACGAGGTTGTAAAGGGACTCGAAGTAATGTCAGAGACTACGTCGGCGGGAACTTTAAAGACTTTAACATAATGGACTTCCTTGGTAATGGCGATTGTAAGAGAGTAAAATATGTGGATATCCGAGGGCACAATGGCACAAACCTCACGGCACCGTTTTGGCAGGGCTGGGCTTTGCATACTGACAGCTCTTCCGGTTTGTGCGAGTTCAGCGCAACTGTTGGAGCGGTATCAAGTGAAGACAACTTTGGCTATTATGGTGCATTTAATCCCAAGTTCCGCTGCACACAGACAGACAACTCTACTACTCAGTGGTGTTTTGGAGCTGATCTTAAAAACTAAGTAGTCACAAAACGAGAAATTCAGGCAGAAGGGATCTCTTTCAGGACGAAGGAGCCTTGAGATTGCACTGCCTTATAAGCTGACGAACAAAATGCATCCAGTATTAGTCTCGTAGATCATAAATTGTTTAACAACCTTTAAATTGGAGACCCTCTCAATTAAGGGGTATTGATGTAGGCCGTGACTGTAAAGTACTAAACGTTTTGTCATGATTAATAATAATAATAATAATAATAATAATAATAATGTGCATTTATATAGCGCGAACTTCTGTATAAATATTCAGTTGCGAATTACAGTATTACTAAAATTATAATTAAAATGTAAAATATTCAATAATATTAAAACTGAAAAATTGAGTTTTAAAATCTAAACTATTAAGGTAGTACTAAAGCTACTAACTATTAACTTCTTAGCATCAGGATAGAATTAATTAAGCCGAAGGACCTGCCACTGTAATAATAGGGAAATAACAGTGAAATTCTTCTAGAGCGCAGCTACATAATCTCAACGCGCTTTAAAAATGTAAAATAAAATATATTAAGAAATATACAAACTAAATTAAAAATGTTTTGAGCTTTCTTTTAAAGAGAAATAAAGTTTGCGAGTTTTTAATGTCTACTGGCAAGGAATTCCAGAGGGTAGGTGCAGCTACATTGAAAGAGCGAGCACCTTATGGCTGTGTCTGATGATTAGGTACTACCAATGACAGACCCCGGGATGCAGAACGAAGACTTCTGTTGGGGTGATGAATTTGCAGTAGATCACAAATGTAGGACGGGGCCATTCCATTCAGTGCTTTGTAGGTTATGATTAGAATCAACTTAATCCTTCTGGATTAAACGCAGGTTATACCGGAGAAATGGGCTGAAATGTTTGTCTTTGTAGTAATTCTCGCAGGGGCATTTAATACAATACGTTGCAATTTATCAAGCTGCTTTTTCGAGAACCCAAATAGGAGACTGTTGCAAAAGTCAATTTTACTTGTTAAAAGTGGGTTGATCTAAGTAGTTTGTAATCTTTCCAATATTACGCATCGCTAAGGACGCCGATTTGTAGATATTATTGACTTGTGTTGACATGTCAAAATGTTTATCCAAAACGACACTAAGATCAAGATCTGTACAGTCCCCGAAATGATCCCCAAATCGACCCCGAAATAATCCCCATTTCTCTTCACGTTGACCCCAAAATAATCTCAAATTAATTTTTGGAATGGAATGGTATTCCGCCACGGAATTATTACAAGTCTGTTGCAGCGTTTACGTTCTTGAAATGCATTTAACATTTCACTACAGTTTATGTGATTTGTAACGCTTTTGTCGTCTGCTGTAATCATCTTTATGTCTTCGTTTGCATCTTCAACATCATTATAAATTTTAAAAGTGTTAAAACACCATTCTTAAAATTCACTATATCCAAGAAATGCACTGAGTTTTAACATCATTTTTAGGATTTAACATCCATGCAGTTTTCTCTATAACCCGGGCTATAATCACCAAAGTAATTATAATAAAAAATGATATGTTTCTTGATGTTTTCAGTTGAAGTTCATGGTGCTACTAAAAATATACTAAACTTTGTGTATTAAATAATATTTTCTACTAATCCAGTTCAAAGTGTAATCCCAAATTAAAGTCATTAAAGAATGCAGGCAAGTAAAGATTATTGGTGAAAATTTAATTAATGTTGTGCATTTTGCTCGATTCATAGTTCTAGAACATCATTCCCTCCCTAACATTTCGGGGTCGGCGTGAAGAGAAATGGGGATCATTTCGGGTCGGTATCATTTCTGGGTCGATTTGGGGATCTTTTCAGGGTTGGGGATCATTTCGGGGGCTGTACAGATCGCATACTGCAGATTCCAATTTAATAGTACTAGCACCAATATTTATGGAAGGGATGGGATCAGTGTTAAGAAACTTTGATGAAAAGTGGATAACTTTGGTCTCAGCTGTGTTGCAAAGCAAGAAGTTTTTGGAGTAAAACCAATACTATAGCTTATACAATCTTTAATTTTACCGATGGATGCATTTCTATTGCTGAGCCCCATTTTGAGGTAAATCCAGCTATTTTTCCAAACCTTTGTTTATGGCGACGTAGTTTATGCTCAAACTTGGGAGGTATTGACCTTGAAAAACTGTATCTCGCCGCCTTAATTTTACCGATGGATGCATCTCTATTGCTGAGCCCCATTGCGAAGTAAATCCGACTATCGTCAGTTAGAACATAGGATGGAGGCCGTGTGAAAGGACAATATGCTGAACCGGAGCAACATACATGGCAAATAGGACAGGTCCCAGGACTTACCCTTGTGGAACACCAAAACGCAGCTGACTATCCACTGAGACAACAGATCTTATAGGGACTAATCGTTTGCGGTCCGCTAGATACGAAGCAAGCCATTTAAGAGCCAGATCTCTAAAGCCAAATCTCTGATGTAACCTGTTCAATAACACTTGATGATCGATAGTGTCAAACGCCGCAGACAAGTCAAGTAGAACAAGGATGGTATCTTCGTGTTTATCAATGGCTTAATGATTAGTGATACGCAGTAAGGCTGTCTATGTACTGTTATCCTTTCGTTTATGAAGCCGATTGTGTTGCGTGGAATAGGCCGTTTTGAAGGAGATAAGAGTACATTTGGGACAGAGCACATTTCTCAACAACTTTGGATAGAAATGACAACTTGGTGATCGACGGATAATTCTTGAAGGCCTTAGGATCAAGTCCTTTCTTTTTAAGGACCGGCGTAACACGACCATGTTTAAAAGCTGACGGAAATACACCAGGGAAACACGAAGCATTCACTAGGTGAGTGATAGTTTTCACCAGGAATTCTATTCAATCCTTAAGTAGACTTGTGGGAAAGGGATCCAAACCGCCATTTTTTTTTCAGTGACTGATGAAAAAGTCAAGAATGGTCATGAAATTAGACCCGTATGGCGTGTTGATGATTAATCGTGGCAATCGTATTTTGATTGTGTTCCATTTATTTGCTACGATTAACATATTAACATTGTCTACGATACTCGTGGCGAATGTTACGAACCTTTCTCGCTTTGCCACGTTAACATTTTGTTTCAAAACATTATTCAAAGTTTTTTTTGTATTTCATCTCTATATTGTAAATTGTATATTGTAATTTGTTTACCCAGGGAGCACTAAGGAGTTCATAAGAACTCGTTGAAACGTGTCTGTGCGTGCCAGATCGAATTGGAATTTGAAAGTGTTGGTTTTTAAGGAGAGGGGAAAACCGGAGTACCCGGAGAAAAACCTCTCGGAGCAAGGGAGAGAACCAGCAACAAACTCAACACACATATGGCGTCGACGCCAGGAATCGAACCTGGGCCACATTGGTGGGAGGCGAGTGCTCTCACCACTGCAACACCCTTGCTCTCCAAATCCGGATATATATATATAATTATTATATGTGATTGGATTACCATTAAGAGGTATAGTAAGCATGGACGGAGCACAATAAACATGTTGCCCTCCCTAAAAATAATGTCATATTACCCCCTACCTCCTCATAACGGCCACACCTCTCCACAACGGCCACTTTCTTCTGTCCCCAAGGTTTCACCCTAGTCACCCAAGTCATTCTAGTCACCTAAGTCACCCTAGTCACCCTAGTCACCCTAGTCACCCTAGTCACCCTAGTCATCCTAGTCACCCAAGTCACCCTAGTCATCCTAGTCACCCAAGTCATCCTAGTCACCCAAGTCATCCTAGTCACCGTAATCACCCAAGTCAACCAAGTCATCCTTGTCAGCCTGTCACTCTGTCATCCTAGTCACCCAAGTCACCCTAGTCACCTTAGTCACCCTAGTCACCCTAGTCACCCTTGTCACCCTAGTTGTCCAAGTCACCCTAATCACCCTAGTCGCCCTGGGTATACAGTCAAACCCCTCAACAACGGTCAAGGAAATTTATGTGACAGTTGCAATTGTGATTAACCGGCGAAGTTTCAGGTGGTATGATTCTGGGCAGTTACTATATTTATGATAAGAGGATTGTGTTGTGAAAAAGATGGTTTGATAGAACTTTTGTACCCAGTTAGCCCGCGACTAAGAACCTGGCCCCGGTTGTTCAAACGTTGGATAGCGCTATCCACTCGATTAATCACTATTCAGCGGATAATTGTTCGGAAAACTAATTTCACTATCCACTGGATAGAGATTTATCAGGGGGATAGGGCTATCCAACCTTTGAACAACCGAGGCCTGGTTTTTAAGAACCTGTCAGGCTAAAATGTGCCAGTAGGCTCTCTCTATAAAAAAAAAAACCTGTTTAGTCTAAAATTTGAAACAGATTCTTATTTGCAAAAGTTTATATATATATATGTATATATAAAAAATTATGTACACTAGGGTAAATGAGATAAGTCAACATTCAGGATCCTCTTTGGAGACATAGGTGCTTAATTATAACTCCATTTGCAAGTATTGTGATGGTACACAGGTTTTACCTAAGGAATGAGCTGAATGCCACTAAATACTCTTAGCTACAATGTATTTTTTCTTCAGAAAATAAGAACCTATTTAACAACCGAAATAGTCTAAATTGCCCTAATTACCATATGCATACCAAAATGCATATAATTTGTGTCTTCCTCTCCGATATTGCTTAGCTGGTGGATGCGAATATGAAAATAACAAATATCTTAACCGAAAACGTACGTTTTAAAAGAATGTAGACGTATCCATGACCTTTCTTAATAATCTTCGATCTACGGGATTGAAAAGATTCCTCCACATATAGTGAGGGTAAATCGAGGGATAGCTTCTGTCTGGAAGCTGATTTATCAAGCGCAGGTAGAGATAGCAAACATATCCGTTATAAACAGTCAGTTATTCGAATGCAAGAGAACATAACGCTGTCTTTCACGCTGTGTGATCGAGTATATTCCAAAGTAGGTGGACCGTAATAGGTTTATATTTGCTCTTTTAACAAATACCTAAGCCGTTAATTATTATTCCGTGCATGCAAATATATACGGTTAAGTTATGAGTGCTAATCTCACCTCTCGGTTGAGAAATGCTGGAAAACACCCGCCCGGCCCGGATTTCTTGTATAAATAGCTCAAAAAAATGTATTCGCTTCTTAATAAGACACGACTTAGCTAAATAAAAAGATGAAGCTAAGTTCGTATAAGTGGTACAGACAAGCCTTGTATAAGATAGGTGTTATTTTTGTTCGAAAAAACGGCCCTATTGTCTCATAAACTCATTTGTTCTTTACTCTCTGCGTTATCGATTTTCCCCCTAAAAGGGCGTCTAATAGTTTTCAGTTCTGGGCCTTGGAGAGGGCGTCAATTTTCACTTTCAATTTAAGTTTAGGTCAAAGATAAAGACGCTTACCGTAAATCCTCTATTAAGCCCCGGAGGGCTTATTTAATTTAGAAAAGGCGATAGTATCAGTTCTCCATAAAGAGCTAGAATACACAGCGGAAACTCTCAAGTACAAGAAGTTTGGAGGTCATGCAGCCGAGGATCAGAATCAAATCGGAATTTCCAGTTGGTAAATAAACCATCCCGGATCAGTCCACTCGACGTTTTACAGTCATGATTGATTAATACAGTCTATCAGTTATTAGTGAAGAATAATAAGGGGGAGGAGAGGGGGGCTTACTAACTTTCTTCTCTTGAAAAGAAGTGGGGGCTATTTGAGAGGGGGGACTTAATAGAGGATTTAAGTTATCTTAAATTGGCTGGAGTACCGTCTTCTCCCGGCAGGTATCGGCCTTAAAAAGTATGTCTGAATATATTTCACTTCGAAAAATATAGCAGGTCCAGCATTGCTTCCAGCTTTTCGAGACCGCACTGACGTTAACGTGTCTTGGATACGCACAAATGGTTTATTAGTTCAGTTAACTGAACAACAACATTAACTTTATTATATTGAACAGATGTTATATAATTACACCAATATAGGGACTAGGAAACCCTTACGAGCTTTCAAAAGGTTCCCCTATTATTTAGTATTTTTTCTTATCAGGTCTGGACGCCATTTGCATCGTATTCTAACTATGAATCTAACTATAAAATAATTTCAATTTAACTTACACACCACTAAGCATTCTCTAAACACTGTCGTGACAAATATACATTTCAAACACAAAATGACTCATCAATAATTTTTTTTCCAGAAAACGATGTTTATTGAGCTCCCATTGGCTAGATTTGATGAGAAATATTGACCAGTCCTTCAACGGGTGGCTTTTTAAGTACAGCTGTCGCGCGCTTCATCTGACAAAGTATCCTGAAATTTATTTTTGTGGGCTTGAAATTAGTTTCATCAGCACTGAAATGTTTCCGGTTCCATCCAATCACTGGTTGAATACCACTAAATACTCTTAGCTACAATGTATTTTTTCTTCAGAAAATAAGAACCTATTTAAGAACCTAAATAGTCTAAATTGCCCTAATTACCATATGCATACCAAAATGCATATAATTTGTGTCTTCCTCTCCGATATTGTTTAGCTGGCGGATGCGAATATGAAAATAACAAATATCTTAACCGAAAACGTAAGTTTTAAAGGAATATAGACGTATTCATGACCTTTCTTAATAATCTTCGATCTACAGGATTGAAACTAAGATTCTTCCATATATAGTGAGGGTAAATCGAGGGATAGCTTCTGTCTGGAAGCTGACTTATCAAGCGCAGGTAGAGATAGGAAACATATCCGTTATAAACAGTCAGTTATTCGAATGCAAGAGAACATAACGCTGTCTTTCACGCTGTGTGATCGAGTATATTCCCAAGCAGGTGGACCGTAATAGGTTTATATTTGCTCTTTAAACAAATACCTAAGCTGTTAATTATTATTCCGTGCATGCAAATATATACGGTTAACTTATGAGTGCTAATCTCACCTCTCGACTGAGAAATGCTGGAGAACACCCGCCCGGCCCGGATTTCTTGTATAAATAGCTCAAAAAATGTATTCGCGTCTTAATCAGACACGACTTACCTAAATAAAAAGATGATGCTAAGTTCGTATAAGTGGTACAGACAAGCCTTATATAAGACAGGTGTTATTTTTGTTCGAAAAAACGGCCCTATTGTCTCCTAAACTCATTTGTTCTTTACTCTCTGCGTTATCGATTTTCCCCCTAAAAGGGCGTTTAATAGTTTTCAGTTCTGGACCTTGGAAAGGGCGTCAATTTTCACTTTTAATTTAAGTTTAGGTCAAAGATAAAGACGCCTACCGTAAATCCTCTATTAAGCCAGGAGGGTTTATTTAATTTAGAAAAGGCGATAGTATCAGTTCTCCATAAAGAGCTAGAATACACAGCAGAAACGCTCAAGTACAAGAAGGTTGGAGGTCATGCAGCCGAGGATCAGAATCAAATCGGAATTTCCAGTTGGTAAATAAACCATCCCGGATCAGTCCACTCGACATTTTACAGTCATGTTTGATTAATACAGTCAATCAGTTATTAATGAAGAATAATAAGGGGGAGGAGAGGGGAGGCTCACTAACTTTCTTCTCCTGAAAACAAGTGGGGGTAGAGGATTTAAGTTATCTTAAATTGGCTGGAGTACCGTCTTCTCCTGGCAGGTATCGCCCTTGAAAAAGTATGATTGTCTGAATATATTTCACTTAGAAAAATAT
This sequence comes from Porites rus, assembly GCA_964035705.1. Taxonomy (NCBI): domain Eukaryota; kingdom Metazoa; phylum Cnidaria; class Anthozoa; order Scleractinia; family Poritidae; genus Porites; species Porites rus. Next base: position 14,837,611 of record OZ037998.1, on the reverse strand, counting down.
AGCAGGTCCCGCATTGCTTACAGCTTTTCGAGACCGCACTGACGTTAACGTGTCTTGGATACACACAAGTGGTTTATTAATTCAGTTAACTGAACAACAACATTAACTTTATTATATTGAACATGTGTTATATAATTACACCAATATAGGGACTAGGAAACCCTTACGAGCTTTTAAAGGTTCCCCTATTATTTAGTATTTTTTCTTATCAGGTCTGGACGCCATTTGCAGCGTATTCTAACTATGAATCTAACTATAAAATAATTTCAATTTAACTTACACACCACTAAGCATTCTCTAAACACTGTCGTGACAAATATACATTTCAAACACAAAATGACTCATCAATAATTTTTTTTCCAGAAAATGATGTTTATTGAGCTCCCATTGGCTAGATTTGATGAGAAATATTGACCAATCCTTCAACGGGTGGCTTTTTAAGTACAGCTGTCGCGCGCTTCATGTGACAAAGCATCCTGAAATTTATTTTTGTGGGCTTGAAATTAGTTTCATCAGCACTGAAATGTTTCCGGCTCCATCCAATCACTGGTTCTTTTTCTTTGTGTTATCCTCGTTGCTAGCTGTAGGAGCCTACGCCCAAGGTTAGTTTATTGGGTTTTTAGGCGGTTAACAAGTTTGCTTGTAAATGTTTTGACCAAGTTCTCACGCCATGTTCCGAACATGTCAATTTCACTGTTTCTTTTTTTTTCTGAGAACTGAGAAAAAAAATCAATTAAGTTGAAAGATTTACGGACGATCGCTGCCTTAAGCGGCCATTTATTTAAAAAACCCTGAAACCAACTTGGCCAAAACGGGTATATTTGTGCCGCTGGACAGGGTATGGGTTGTTGAAAAATGTTTTTGATTCTTTTAAAAACAGGGTATATAATTTCACTATTTATTTAGCAGCTTGAACAGGTGTGCCTTGTTGGATCGGAAGCCTTTAAAAAATTGTAAAGGCTGGCGATAGGCGGTCTACCATTGTATTAACACCAACAATCTTTTTCCAAAAATTCTAATCCACGACAGTTGGTTTGAAAAATCACCAAATCCTGTATGCAAAACGACGGATGAAGCAGAGTCATAAATTTGCCTAATTTTTCGAAATTATTAGTCCATGACTAGCACATTTCAGTGCGTGTATTGTCAATGTTTTGCATTCAAAAGCTGCGATAAATTCAAACTAAAATGTACTAGTCATGGAGGTATGTATAGTGCGCATTATTTTTGAAAAATTTCCATAACGTCAAAATAGTGAATGTTGAAACGCAGATTTTTGACAGGTTCGTAGGATAGGTTTGTCTTGAAATTTTAAGATGTTGCAATGAATCAATATCAGTGAAAGTTTCAGACCTTATCATATACATTATGAAGATTATGTGAAGAGATTTTAAAAACGTTCTTTTGAGTCGTTTCAGAGATATAGAAAAAAGCGCTAAAAGTCCAAAATTTAAATGAAGTGGCACTTGAAGTCGCAGGTTCGTGTGTAAACGGGTTAGTTTTCAAGATCGCAAGAACGAAAATGCACCAAAATTTCCTAGCATCAAAATATGATATTAAGCAGCATTCTGGCACTACTTAAGAAAAATTGAGGCATTTATAACGTTTTTATTAAATAATCTCTCACAGCTATTGAAAATTTCCGGTTTGAAACATATTTTCGTTTTAGTCAAATTCAAACATATAGAATTTTTTACTTCTTACGGAGATTGTTTGCTAAACACCAAACTTTAAGTTCCCAGTTTTGGATTTTTAGTAGCTGCTCTAGATCACACAATATTCGCCATTTATCAGTCTCAAAGTTTTTTCTTTATTGTTGACATAGTAATATCGATTTTACTTCAACTACACTTTGCACAAATTTCAATCCATAGTCAATTACTGGCGAAAATTTTATAACGATCGGACAAGGAAAAAAACACTTTAAAGGCGGTTGCAAAATATCGGTATGGCCTCTGAAAAACTGTATCGAAACACCTTAAAACAGGGTCAGGTTTTGAAAGCCTCGGCTGCACACCTCTTTTCATACTTCCCTTGGGTGCCCCCTCGGGGATCAAGTCTAGAAGGGTTTTGAAAATGTGCTGGTTCTTACCTGCAGATCTGGATGCTACCTATCACCCAGATCTTCGTCAAGATGTTTTTGTAAAAGAAAAGTACCACTTTTTAAACGTATCTGGAATTGGGACGTTTACAGTGTACGACACCTTTGACTGCACCTTTGAATGCCTCAGTAATCCGTCATGTTTGTCTCTAAACCTGGCCGCCTCCAAAGGAGCTGATGGAACACTTTGGTGCGAATTGTTGACTTCGAGTAAATACATCAACCCAGACGAGTACAAAGAAAACAAGACTTCACATCACTTTTCCTTGAAGGTGGGTTTAATTTAAGCATTGTAGGCAGGTAGGTAGGTAGGTAGGTTGGTAGGTAGGTAGGTAGGTAGGTAGGTAGGTAAGTAGGTAAGTAGGTGAGTAGGAAGGTAGGTAGGTAAGAAGGTAGGTAGGTAAGTAGCCAAGGTAGGTAGGTAGGTGGGTAGGTAGGTAAGTAGGTAGGTAAGTAGGCAGGTAGGTAGGTAGGTAGGTAGGTAGGTAGGTAGGTAGGTAGGTAGGTAGGTAAATAGTCAAGCCCGTAGTCAAGGTAGGTAGTAGGTACATAATAAAAATTCTAGCCCCGGGTTTCCATAAGAGCTGTTTACTAAAGACTAATCACTAAACTAAGACAATGTAAAAATAATTTGAATAAGACTTCGGACATTTCTTCTACTGAACAAAAGAGTTTCCAGGGCCAGAGGTGGTGTGGTCATTAAATATCGAATTGTCACAGAGCCGTCTTGCATTAAGTGTATACATAGTGAAAAAGAGTTCAGATAAGACGGGCGAAAATCGTAACTGGCACCTGTAAAACCTCAGATATCGCGAGATGGAATTCTTTGCAATTTATCCTTCAACAATTTGCCGCAGTGGTCCTACGGAGGGGAATAATAATTAAAGTAGGGCTGTACTATACTCTTATAGATTTTTTTACAAATATAATTGCATTAGTTTTATGAAAGATCCTGTAGTCTCAACATAAAACACTTCTACGGATTATGAATCTGAATTTTAAAAGAAAAATGCAAACCTCGTTTTGTTTGCGATTTTATGAAGGTGGGTGGTGATGGACATGTCTGCCAAAAGAATGTCATCATTCAAATTCTGGCTAAGAGCTTTGACACGTTAAACAGCTTGTTTCGTTTTGTGCTTGTTTGAAGACATAATAGTGACAGATGGATAAACTCAAGTCTAGTTTTCTTCATATCGTGGGTAATGGCTTATTTTCTCCTTAGTCAGCAAACGACTGAGTAGATTCTCAGAGAGGCCAACATAGATTTCATCCCAGCCATCTGTAAATTTAAGAGACGAGACATTTGTTAGGTAAGGAAATGTACAGCTGAATGGGGAACTGATGAAGTTCTCTCTAGTGGAATTGGTGAAAAAAAGATGCAAAGTCTCTTGTTATGTCTCTTCCAGGGTAGATTCCGGCCGAAATCCTGCGTGGAATATGGGCAGCAAGGTGTCTACAAAGATGGAGTTTATAAGATTTATGACAACGGCGGAAACAGTTTTCCAGCTTATTGTGATCTGAGATCTGAGCCCGGTATTGCATGGACACTAATCATGTCGTGGAGTACAGAGAATCGTTTTATTTCTGCTTTTCACAACACTCCACTTCGGTTCAATGCGGCAGAAAACGAGAACTCCCCGAACTGGGATCGTTACCGCTTAAGTCTGGAGCGAATGAGATCAGAACAGGTCCACTCCACCCACTGGCGAGCAACATGCAGCTATCCGACTCATGGCATCGATTTCAGAGACTACCTCCGTGGAAACTTCAAAGACTTTAACATCATCGACTTCCTCGGGTCGGGCACGTGCAAGAGAGTGGAATACATTAACATCAGGGGTTACAAGGGCACAAATTTGACGGCGCCTTTCTGGCAACTACTCAATACATTCACTCTGCATATCGACAGTACATTCACTCACTGTGAGTTTAACGCTGCTAGTACTGGCGCCGTGTCAACTGAAGACAACTTTGGCTACTATGGGTCCTTCAACACCAACTTTCGCTGCACACAGGGCACCCAGTCCACCACCCAGTGGTGGTTTGGAGCTCTTGTCTAAACTTTTACTAGGATCAGGAACTTAATTGTTGATAATGGGTCAAAGAATTAAGGAACTGCGTCTGCAACTTGACTTGAAATTAACATTGATTTATAGACAGCTGGTAAAAGGTAATGAACGGATTTCTTTTTGAAAATCTACGAGAGAAATAATTACTTATTTTAGCCTGAATTTCAGACGATTACTTCGAGTCGATTACTCCTCTCAGTATAAAGCGACCAACCTCGTTCCCAGGGTTCTCTCCTACCCGCCCTACCCTCTCTCGCTCCGTCAAATATAAGCCCCTCTGGGGCTTGTACTTGGAAAATTGCCCTCAAATAAAAAGTAAAACAAAGCAAAAACGGCAAATTTACTTCCAACTATAAGGCTAGCCCAATCGATTTCGAAACTCAAATTTCCCTCCGTAGATAAACCCCTTCGAATATAAGCCCCTCCAAAAATAAGCCCCTCAAAAAGGGGCTTTGAAAAATATAAGCCCCGGGGCTTATTTTCGGAATTTTACGGTATGTGCCCTGGTTAGATGGGATCTCTTTCAGGACGAAAGAGCCTTTAGCTTGCACTGCCTTATAAGCTGACGAACAAAATGCATCCAGTATTAGTCTCGTAGATCATAAATTGTTTAACAACCTTCAAATTGGAGACCCTCTTCTAATACGATTATCTCAGTTAAGCAGTAATGATATAGGCTAGCTGTGACGTAAAAGTACTTAACGTTTTGTCATGATTAATATAATGATAATAATAATGAATAATAACATGCATTTATATAGCGCGAACTTCTGTATAAATATTCAGTTGCGCATTACAGTATTACTAAAATGATAATTAAAATGTAAAATATTAAAATAATATGAAAACTAAAAACTTGAGTTTTAAAATCTAAAATATTAAGGTAATGTTAAAACTAATAACTATTAACGTCTTAGCATCAGGATAGAATTAGGCCGAACGACCAGTCAGTGTAATAATAGTAAAATAATAGTGGAATTCTTCTAGAGCGCAGCTACATAATCTCAGCGCGCTTTACAAATGTAAGAAATAAAATATAAGAAACATACAAACTAAATTAAAATTGATTAAATAAAACTGACTGTTCTGAGGTTTCTTTTATACAGAAACATGACCAATGACAGACTCCTGGATGCAGAACGAAGATTTCTGTTGGGGTGATGAATCTGTAGTAGATCGCAAATGTAGGAAGGGGCCATTCCATTCAGTGCTTTGTAGGTTATGGTTAGAACTGGTAAAGGGAGCCAATGCAGGTTACGCAATACTGGAGAAATGTGCTGAAATGTTTGAGTCTGCATAGTAATTCTAAAAGTGGCGTTTAGAATACGTTGCAGGAGCGTAGCCAGATTTTTGACATGTTGTAGCCCAGTTGCCTAAAGTTAGCGTCTATAGGGACCGAAACTGACCGGATTATTCACTGTAGCAGCGGATATTTTCTTTTACACAGCCCGATCTTCAAAAATGTCTTTATTCTTTCTAATTCTCTAGTGTTAATTGTATTCGTTGTATTTGATAAATCTTGAACTACCGATCTCAGTACCAATAATTCAGTATGAAAAGGGCCTTCCTTCAATGATCCATGTTACAACCGACCTATCCAATAGCGAAAAAAAAAGAGTTCAGCATCAGTTTCGTTTCTTAGAAACTGCTTTAAGGTACGTCTGATTTGGAGGGTATGACCTTACCAAACAGGCGAATGAAGCCCAGAATATTCGTCTTCTGCGCCGATCTGTTGGCGCCCATTTCCGAGAGTCTCTCGAAAGTAGTCCTTTCAGGTGATCTTACATCGAATAGCAGTTGGTTTTGGAGCTCCTCATTCTGTATTGGCGTGGAAACAATGGAGACTCGATACTAGACAAGGGAAATTTGGCCGGTTTTTAAGATATATTTATAGTCCTCTCAATGCACTCTCACTGGAAGACCTCCATCTCTACAGATGATTGACAACGTTAGAAGTGCTGTGAACGCCCACACTGGGAACTCTTGTGGACGACGATTGTAGTAGTTTTTCAACAATTTTTAAATGGTGGACGACAAATTATGAGTACTTTCCATGCATATTCCATCACAAGAATTTAATTCGCTTTTCTGGAGTTGTCAAATAGCTTCTGAACTCAAAAGTATATTACTTAAGTAAAATTAATTTTTGAATTTATTTACAAGAATAATATAAATAAGTCAAGCGGGCTGAAGAAATTATTGGCCCGGGCCTACAGGCCTACAGGCTAGATACGCCCCTGCGTTGCAATTTATCAAGCTGCTTTTTCGAGAACCCAAATAGGAGACTGTTGCAAAGGTCAATTTTACTTGTTACAAGTAGGTTGATCAAAGTAGTTTCTATTCTTTCCAATACATACATACATACATACATACATACATACATACATACATACATACATACATACACACACACACACACACACACACACACACACACATACATACATACATACATACATACATACATACATACATACATACATACATACATACATACATACATACATACATACATACATGTTTTTTATTTGGAGTCTTATACAATAAATAGTATATCAGGGGGTGTTATTATTACATATCACTTAGGACGCCGATTTGTAGGTACAGTGAACCTCTACTAAGCGGACCCCCAATTAAGCGGACAACCTCTATTAAGCGGACACTAAGCCGGGTCCCGAAACGAACGTCCTAGATTTCCCTTTATAACGAACCCCTATTCAGCGGACACCTCTATTAAGCGGACGCGGACACTACGATAAGATGTATTTGGCTAATTTCTATTGTTAAAAACACCGGACTGAATTGACAATAGTAGTATTGGATTAAGTCCCTGAAAAACCTACTGAAGTCAGTTAATGTTTTTGCATTTACAAACAATTAAAGTTGGTAATGAAAGGTAATGAACTTGAACTCCGGAGAGTTTCTTTAGCAACATGCAACTTTATCACACTACAGAGTAACAGTTGAATGTTGATCGTTAACAAACATTGCGCAATATTTACAACCTTTATTAAGCGGACACTTGGGAAGGCCCCGAAGGTGTCACCTAGATAGAGGTTTTACTGTATTATTGACTTGTGTTGACAGGTGAATGTTTATCCAAAACGACACCAAGATCGCATACTGCAGATTCCAATTTGATAGTATTATTACCAACATTTATGGAGGGGATGGGGTCGGTGTTAAGAAACTTTGAAGAAAAGTGGATAACTTTGGTCTTGGATGTGTTGCAAAGCAGGAAGTTGTTGGAGTACAACCAATAATGTGGCTTATACAATCTTTAATTTTACAAATGGATGCATTTCTATTACTGAGCCCCATTGTGAGGTAAATCTGACTATCGTCAGTTAGAACATAGGATGGAGGCCTATGAAAGGACAATATGCTGAACCGGAACAACATTCATGGAAAATAGGACAAGTCCCAAGACTGACCCGTGTGGAACGCCAAAACGCGGCTAACTGTCCACTGAGACAACAGATCTTATATGGACTGATTGTTTGTTTACTAGATACGAAGCAAGCCATTTAAGAGCTAGATCTCTAAAGCCAAATCTCTGATGTAACCTATTCAATAACACTTGATGATCGATGGGTGTCAAAAGCCGCAGACAAGTCAAGTAGAACAAGGATGGTATCTTCATGTTTATCAATGGCTTAATGATTAGTGATACGCAGTAAGGCTGTCTCTGCATGTACTGTTATCCTTTCAATTATGAAGCCTATTGTGTTGCGGGGAATAGGTCGTTTCGAAGGAGATAAGAGTACATTTGGGACAGAGCACATTTTTCAACAATTGACTTTGGATAGAAATGGCAACTTGGTGATTGACCAATAATTCTTGAAGGCCTTAGGATCAAGTCCTTTCTTCTTAAGGACCGGAGTAACACGACCATGTTTAAAAGCTGACGGCAATACAGCAGAGAAACACGAAGCATTCACTAGGTACGTGATAGATGGCACCAGGAATTCTATGCAATCCTTAAGTAGACTTGTTGGAAAGGGATCCAAACCGCCATTTTTTTTCAGTGACTGATGAAAAAGTCAAGAATGGTCATGAAACTAGACCCGTATGGCGTGTTGATGATTAATCGCGGCAATCGTATTTTGATTGTGTTCCATTTATATGCTGCGATTAACATATTAACATTGTCTACGATACTCGTGGCGAATGTTAAGAACTTTTCTCTTTTTGTCACGTTAACATTTTGTTTCAAAACGTTATTCAAAGTTTTTTGTGTATTTCATCTCTATATTGTAAATTGTATATTGTATTTGTTTACCCACGGAGCACTAAGGAGTTCATAACAACTCGTTGAAACATGTCCGTGCGTGCCAGATCGAATTGGAATTTGAAAGTGTTGGTTTTTAAGGAGAGGGGAAAACCGGAGTACCCGGAGAAAAACCTCTCGGAGTAAGGGAGAGAACCAGCAACAAACTCAACACACATATGGCGTCGAAGCCAGGAATCGAACCCGGGTTACGTATATATATATATATATAATTATTATATGTGATTGGATTGCCATTAAGATATAGTATGCATTAACATGTTGCCCGCCCTAAAATAATGTCATATTACCCCCCTACCTCCCCATAACGGCCACACCCCTCCACAACGACCACTTTCTTCTGTCCCCAAGGTTTCACCCTAGTCACCCAAGTCATTCTAGTCACCCTAGTCATCCTAGTCACCCTAATCACCCTACCCTAGTCACCCTGATCACCCTAGTCACCCTTTTCACCCTAGTCGTCCAAGTCACCCTAATCACCCTATTCACCCTGAATATACAGTCAAACCCCTCCACAACGGTCAAGGAAATTTATGTGACAGTTGCAATTGTAATTAACCGGCGAAGTTTCAGGTGGTATGATTCTGTGCAGTTACTATATTTATGATATGAGGATTGTGTTGTGAACAAGATGGTTTGACAGAACTTCTGCACCCAGTTAACCCGCGACTAAGAACCTGGCCCCGGTTGTTCAAACGTTGGATAGCGCTATCCATTCGATTAATCACTATCCAGCGGATAAGTGTTCGGAAAACTAATTTCAGTATCCACTGGATAGAGATTTATCCTGTGGATAGCGCTGTCCAGCCTTTGCACAACCGAGGCCTGGTTTAAAATCACTGTCTAAAATGTGCCAGTAGGCTCTCTCTATAAAAAAAACCTTTTTAGTCCTAAAATTTGAAACAGATCCTTATTTGCAAAGGTTTATATATATAAAAAATTATGTACACTAGGGTAAATGAGATAAGTCAACATTCAGGATCCTCTTTGGAGACATAGTTGCCTATATACAGGTTTTACCTAAGGAATGAGCTGAATTCCACTAAATACTCTTAGCTACGATGTATTTTGTCTTCAGAAAATAAGAACCTATTTAAGAACCTAAATAGTCTAAATTGCCCTAATTACCATATGCACACCAAAATGCATATAATTTGTGTCCTCCTCTCCGATATTGTTTAGCTGGCGGATGCGAATATGACAAATATCTTAACCGAAAACGTACGTTTTAAAGGAATGTAGACGTATTCATGACCTTTCTTAATAGACTTCGATCTACAGGATTGAAACTAAGATTCATCTATATATAGTGACGGTAAATCGAGGGATAGCTTCTGTCTGGAAGCTGACTTATCATGTGCAGGTAAAGATAGGAAAGATAACCGTTATAAACAGTCAGTTATTCGAATGCAAGAGAACATAACGCTGTCTTTCACGCTGTGTGATCGAGTATATTCCAAGCAGGTGGACTGTAATAGGTTTATATTTGCTCTTTAAACAAATACCTAAGCCGTTAATTATTATTCCATGCATGCAAATATATACAGTTAAGTTATGAGTGCTAATCTCACCTCTCGACTGAGAAATGCTGGAAAACACCCGCCCGGCCTGGATTTCTTGTATAAATAGCTCAAAAAATGTATTCGCTTCTTAATAAGACACGACTTAGCTAAATAAAAAAATGAAGCTAAGTTCGTATAAGTGGTACAGACAAGCCTTATATAAGACAGGTGTTCTTTTTGTTCGAAAAAAAGGCCCTATTGTCTCATAAACTCATTTGTTCTTTACTCTCTGCGTTTAATAGTTTTCAGTTCTGGGCCTTGGAAAGGGCGTCAATTTTCACTTTTAATTTAAGTTTAGGTCAAAGATAAAGACGCTTACCGTAAATCCTCTATTAAGCCCAGGAGGGCTTATTTAATTTAGAAAAGGCGATAGTATCAGTTCTCCATAAAGAGCTAGAATACACAGCGGAAACGCTCAAGTACAAGAAGGTTGGAGGTCATGTAGCCGAGGATCAGAATCAAATCGGAATTTCCAGTTGGTAAATAAACCATCCCGGATCAGTCCACTCGACGTTTTACAGTCATGTTTGATTAATACAGTCTATCAGTTATTAGTGAAGAATAATAAGGGGGAGGAGAGGGGGGCTCACTAATTTTCTTCTCCTGAAGACAAGTGGGGGTAGAGGATTTAAGGTATCTTAAATTGGCTGGAGTACCGTCTTCTCCTAGCAGGTATCGGCCTTGAAAAAGTATGATTGTCTGAATATATTTCACTTAGAAAAATATAGCAGGTCCCGCATTGCTTCCTGCTTTTCGAGACCGCACTGACGTTAACGTGTCTTGGATACGCACAAGTGGTTTATTAATTCAGTTAACTGAACAACAACATTAACTTTATTATATTGAACATGTGTTATATAATTACACCAACATAGGGACTAGGAAACCCTTACGAGCTTTCAAAAGGTTCCCCTATTATTTAGTATTTTTTCTTATCAGGTCTGGACGCCATTTGCATCGTATTCTAACTATGAATCTAACTATAAATTAATTTCAATTTAACTTACACACCACTAAGCATTCTCTAAACACTGTCGTGACAAATAAATATACATTTCAAACACAAAATGACTCATCAATAATTTTTTTTCCAGAAAATGATGTTTATTGAGCTCCCATTGGCTAGATTTGTTGAGAAATATTGACCAATCCTCCAACGGGTGGCCTTTTAAGTACAACTGTCGCGCGCTTCACCTGACAAAGTATCCTGAAATTTATTTTTGTGGGCTTGAAATTAGTTTCATCAGCACTAAAATGTTTCCGGTTCCATCCAATCACTGGTTGAATACCACTAAATACTCTTAGCTACAAGGTATTTTTTCTTCAGAAAATAAGAACCTATTTAAGAACCTAAATAGTCTAAATTGCCCTAATTACCATATGCATACCAAAATGCATATCATTTGTGTCTTCCTCTCCGATATTGCTTAGCTGGCGGATGCGAATATGAAAATAACAAAAATCTTAACCGAAAACGTAAGTTTTAAAGGAATATAGACGTATTCATGACCTTTCTTAATAACCTTCGATCTACAGGATTGAAACTAAGATTCTTCTATATATAGTGAGGGTAAATCGAGGGATAGCTTCTGTCTGGAAGCTGACTTTTCATGCGCAGGTAAAGACAGGAAAGATGTCCGTTATAAACAGTCAGTTATTCGAATGCAAGAGAACATAACGCTGTCTTTCACGCTGTGTGATCGAGTATATTCCCAAGCAGGTGGACCGTAATAGGTTTATATTTGCTCTTGAAACAAATACCTAAGCCGTTAATTATTATTCCATGCATGCAAATATATACGGTTAAGTTATGAGTGCTAATCTCACCTCTCGACTGAGAAATGCTGGAAAACACCCGCCCGGCCCGGATTTCCTGTATAGATAGCTCAAAAAATGTATTCGCTTCTTAATAAGACGCGACTTAGTTAAATAAAAAGATAAAGCTAAGTTCGTATAAGTGGTACAGACAAGCCTTGTATAAGACAGGTGTTATTTTTGTTCGAAAAAAAGGCCCTATTGTCTCATAAACTCATGCATTTGTTCTTTACTCTCTGCGTTATCGATTTTCCCCCTAAAAGGGCGTTTAATAGTTTCAGTTCTGGGCCTTGGAAAGGGCGTCAATTTTCACTTTTAATTTAAGTTTAGGTCAAAGATAAAGACGCTTACCGTAAATCCTCTATTAAGCCCAGGAGGGCTTATTTAATTTAAAAAAGGCGATAGTATCAGTTCTCCATAAAGAGCTAGAATACACAGCGGAAACGTTCAAGTATAAGAAGGTTGGAGGTCATGCAGCCGAGGATCAGAATCAAATCGGAATTTCCAGTTGGTAAATAAATTATCCCGGATCAGTCCACTCGACGTTTTACAGTCATGATTGATTAATACAGTCTATCAGTTATTAGTGAAGAATAATAAGGGGGAGGAGAGGGGGGCTCACTAACTTTCTTCTCCTGAAAACGAGTAGGAGTAGGATTTAAGGTATCTTAAATTGGCTGGAGTACCGTCTTCTCCTAGCAGGTATCGGCCTTGAAAAAGTATGATTGTCTGAATATATTTCACTTAGAAAAATATAGCAGGTCCCGCATTGCTTCCTGCTTTTCGAGACCGCACTGACGTTAACGTGTCTTGGATACACACAAGTGGTTTATTAATTCAGTTAACTGAACAACAACATTAACTTTGTTATATTGAACATGTGTTATATAATTACACCAATATAGGGACTAGGAAACCCTTACGAGCTTTCAAAAGGTTCCCCTATTATTTAGTATTTTTTCTTATCAGGTCTGGACGCCATTTGCAGCGTATTCTAACTATGAATCTAACTATAAAATAATTTCAATTTAACTTACACACCACTAAGCATTCTCTAAACACTGTCGTGACAAATATACATTTCAAACACAAAATGACTCATCAATAATTTTTTTTCCAGAAAATGATGTTTATTGAGCTCCCATTGGCTAGATTTGATGAGAAATATTGACCAATCCTTCAACGGGTGGCTTTGTGGCTTCATGTGACAAAGCATCCTGAAATTTATTTTTGTGGGTTTGAAATTAGTTTCATCAGCACTGAAATGTTTCCGGCTCCATCCAATCACTGGTTCTTTTTCTTTGTGTTATCCTCGTTGCTAGCTGTAGGAGCCTACGCCCAAGGTTAGTTTATTGGGTTTTTAGGCGGTTAACAAATGTTTTGACCAAGTTCTCACGCCACGTTCCGAACATGTCAATTTCACTGTTTCTTTTTTTTCTGAGAACTGAGAAAAAAAAATCAATTAAGTTGAAAGATTTACGGACGATCGCTGCCTTAAGCCGCCATTTATTTAAAAAACCCTGAAACCAACTTGGCCAAAACGGGTATATTTGTGCCGCTGGACAGGGTATGGGTTGTTGAAAAATGTTTTTGATTCTTTTAAAAACAGGGTATATAATTTCACTATTTATTTAGCAGCTTGAACAGGTGTGCCTTGTTGGATCGGAAGCCTTTAAAAAATTGTAAAGGCTGGCGATAGGCGGTCTACCATTGTATTAACACCAACAATCTTTTTCCAAAAATTCTAATCCACGACAGTTGGTTTGAAAAATCACCAAATCCTGTATGCAAAACGACGGATGAAGCAGAGTCATAAATTTGCCTAATTTTTCGAAATTATTAGTCCATGACTAGCACATTTCAGTGCGTGTATTGTCAATGTTTTGCATTCAAAAGCTGCGATAAATTCAAACTAAAATGTACTAGTCATGGAGGTATGTATAGTGCGCATTATTTTTGAAAAATTTCCATAACGTCAAAATAGTGAATGTTGAAACGCAGATTTTTGACAGGTTCGTAGGATAGGTTTGTCTTGAAATTTTAAGATGTTGCAATGAATCAATATCAATGAAAGTTTTAGACCTTATCATATACATTATGAAGATTATGTGAAGAGATTTTAAAAACATTCTTTTGGAGTCGTTTCAGAGATATACAAAAAAGGGCCAAAAGTCCAAAATTTAAATGAAGTCGCACTTGAAGTCGCAGGTGGTGAGTAAACGGGTTAGTTTTCAAGATCGCAAGAACGAAAATGCACCAAAATTTCCTAGCATCAAAATATGATATTAAGCAGCATTCTGGCACTACTTAAAAAAAATTGAGGCATTTATAACGTTTTTATTAAATAATCTCTCACAGCTATTGAAAATTTCCGGTTTGAAACATATTTTCGTTTTAGTCAAATTCAAACATATAGAATTTTTTACTTCATGCGGAGGTTGTTTGCTAAACACCAAACTTTAAGTTCCTAGTTTTGGATTTTTAGTAGCTGCTCTAGATCACACAATATTCGCCATTTATCAGTCTCAAAGTTTTTTCTTTATTGTTGTCACAGTCATATCGATTTTACTTAAACTACATTTTCACAAGTTTCAATCCATAGCCAATTACTGGCGAAAATTTTATAGCGATCGGACAAGGAAAAAACCACTTTAAAGGAGAATTCAAAATATCGGTATGGCCTCTGAAAAACTGTATCGAAACACCTTAAAACAGGGCCAGGTTTTGAAAGCCTCGGCTGCACACTTCTTTTCATACTCGGGGATCTAGTCTAGAAGGGTTTTGAAAATGTGCTGGTTCTCAATTCTTACCTGCAGATCTGGATGCTACCTATCACCCAGATCTTCGTCAAGATGTTTTTGTAAAAGAAAAGGACCACTTTTTAAACTTCCCTGGAATTGGATTGTTTACAGTGTACGACACCTTTGACTGCACCCTTGAATGTCTTAGCAATCCTTTATGTTTGTCTCTGAACCCTGCCGCCTCCAAAGGAGCCGATGGAAAATTTTGGTGCGAATTGTTGACTTCGAGTAAATACACCAACCCAGGCGAGCACAAAGAAAGCAAGACTTCACATCACTTTTTCTTGAAGGTGGGTTTAATTTAAGCATGGTAGGCAGGTAGGTAGGTAGGTAGGTAGGTAAGTAGCCGAGGTAGGTATATAGGTAAGTAGCCAAGGTAGGTATGTAGGTAAGTAGCGAAGGTAGGTAGGTAGGTAGGTAGGTGGTAGGTAGGTAGGTAGGTAGGTTGGTAGCCAAGGTAGGTAGGTGGGTCGGTAGGTAGGTAACCGAGGTAGGTAGGTAAGTAGGTAGGCAGGTAGGTAGTTAGGTAGGTAGGTAGGTAGGTAGGTAATTAGGTAGGTAGGTAAGTAGCCAAGGTAGGTAGGCAAGGTAGATAATAACACGCTAGCCCTAACAACACGAGGTTGGTTTCCACAAGAGCTGTTGCTGTTAAATTAAGACTAATTATTCCAAGACTAAAGTTTTATTAAACTAAGACAATGTAAAAATAACTAGAATAACACTTCGGACATTTTTTCTACTGAAGAAAAGAGTTCCCAGAGCCAGAGGCGGTGCGGTGTGGTCATTAAGTATTAACTTGTCATAGATCGAGTGCTCTTGCGTCATTGTATCCAATGCATTACCAGAAATCTGATCTGAGTCATTTCGTTCACGCCATACTTCCTGACTGCGGTGTACTCAAAGTTCTACGGAGCATGCCCGAAGGTGTTAGGTTGAAAAACAACATAACGCAATCGGTAAGAAGCAAAGATCGTGTAGATTATGTTGCACCACGGGTAGCCCAGGCTCGTAATATGAGCATCGGCAAGCATCGGCATTGTTGCGTAACATTCAAAATATAAGGATTTGTATGGAAAAAAAAACTGTCGTTTCTGTAACCTACGAAAATGAAAGGATTTCAATAAAAAAAACAGCTTACCTTACTTAAAATGTGTGTTACGTCTCTCCTGTGTGGTCCACGGGCCGATTTATGGCCGTTTTATGGGTTTTTATGTAAACGGTTTTCTCTCTGTATAAAGGTTTACCAAGGTTGGGCACTCCAACGAAGCGGCTCGACTGATCCACCGAAGGAAAACGTTGTAGCGTTGTAGATTCGAATACATGTGATAAAATTCGAACAATAAGGGCCCGAATCACATGTAATAATGCAAGAAATATCGATTTTCGTTATCTTAAAGGCTACTAGTACAGATAGACAAACAAGAAGACTTCATATCTTTAAGACTTTTTGCATTTATTTGGCATCAGATAATACACTAATAATTCTAGTATATTCCGACCAAATGACCTCTGAAGCCCGAACCCACAAATAGTGCGCTTGGGCTGCCTGTGGGTAAAACCTTTACATAGAGAGAAAACTGTTTACATAAAAACCCATAAAATGGCCATAAATCGGCCCGTGGACCACACAGAAGAGACGTAACACACATATTAAGTAAGGTAAGCTGTTTTTTATTGAAATCCTTTCATTTTCGTAGGTTACAGAAACGATAGGTTTTTTTCCCATACAAATCCTTATAACTGAATATTACGCAACAATGCCGATGCTCGCCGATGCTCATATTCCGAGCTTGGGCTACCTGTGGTTGCACTAAATAATCTTTTTCAGCGGATTTTGAAACAGCTTCTATAGGCAAAAGGAAATATAAACCTGGGGCAAAATTATAATTAGTGGAGAGACTTGTCAGCAAGTGGAAATCGTTATTGATTCGTCACCGTTCTTGGTTTATTCGGGATCAAATCATTAACAAGAGTGATGTAGTTGGGAGCATTAACTTCAGGATCGCTCTTGTCAGCTTTCCCTTGCCATCCTTTTAGAAGATAATACGGTATTTCAAGTAACAAGGCACCTGAGATTCGTCAACAGCTTCCCGGCAGCGATATTTTTTTCCTGGGCTGCCAATTCGAAGATTAGCCGGCACGTTTTGCCTCTTACGATCGCTTATTAAATCAGACATGGTTTGAACTTTAAAAACTAGTAAAGAAATGCTTTGGAGATGTTATAGCACTGTTGTTATATTTAAATTTTAATTCCCAAGCGGAAAATGTCACAACCACCCACATGACCCACGCACGCTTACACCAGGGCGGATAAATGTTATCCGTCCTGCTTTAGCCTGCGTAGCAAGCGTTTCCGCGCGAGTTCATCGAGAAAAGCTGGGACAAGAGCAACTTTCTAACTTTCGCGCAATAACTCGATTGGAAACGCTTGCTACGCAGGCTAGTCCTGCTTACACACTCCTTCAGCGTTGTAAACCAGCGTATTTGCACGTACGTACACTTTAATAACTCACATTTCCAAAATGGCTACCAAAACAACGAAGGAAAAGTGCCGATACTGCGATCGCTTGCTATATTTTTCGCATTGTTGTGAAGCATGTCTACTTAACAGCGCTTTGGATGAACAAGCAAATTATTGCTCTTCAAATTCGTTGATTTGTCCGAACTTCTTAGTCGATCTACAGGAAATTTCTGGCGGTTCTTGAAGCTTTGTTCTCAGACGATGCGGTACGTTGAGAGTGGTGGAAGGTGAATTCATTCAAGATTTGATGGCCAAAGTTGAGCTTTTCTCAAGTAACATTTGACGAAATTTGAGACGTTGTGAGAAGATTTGGGTCTCTTTTAGGGTAAATTTTGTATCAAAATTTGTCCGAACTTAACTTTTAAAAATCACCCACCAGACAATATTTTTATCATCACAGAGATGTCCTCTATCTTTTAGGAGCGATGGAAGATTTTCATCCTTGCTTGTGGGTCAGTTATCTTGATACACTCTTTTTTTATATATATAAGAATAATTTATTTTATAAGAATATCGAGGCTGAAATTTGCGAAATTTTAAGAATATTTTAAGAATAAAGCCGAGGCTGATATTTTGAAAAGGATAGATATAATTTTGTGTGCGAAATGCTTTTTTTAAAGCGAAAATAACCAAGTGTCGTTTGACGTGACATCTTGACCTCGCTGACTGCAACGAAAAGCGATGGAGCACGTGTACAATGTAACGATACAGATCTAGATACCAAACACTTGTAATTGATACCCCAATAAATTCTAAAACGGAAATGTCATAAGCTATAATTTAAGAATAATACAAGAATATTTTCAGCCTAAAATCGGCAGAAAAATAAGAATATTCAGCCTGGGCCGGAAAAACAACATTCTTATATATAAAAAAGAGTGTATTTATTTTTTATCCCATACATTTCTTTGCAATTGTTTATCCGCCATGTTTAAAGGCCTGGAGAAGTAAAATATGATCGATGTCTCGGATTTCTGGTAATGGAAAGGGAGTAATGGAAAAAGAGCGAATATCACAAATGGCACCTGTAAAACCTCAGACTTCACGAGATGGAATTCTTCGCAGCTCAATATTTTTCAATAATTCGCTGCAGTAGTCCCACCCACCAAGGGGAACATTGATCAAAGTAGGGCTGTACTATACTCTTATACCTAGTAGTTTCAAATATGATTGCATTATGAATGGTCCTGTAGTCTCAAATGCAACATCAAACACTTCAATGGATTATGAATCTAAATTTTAAGATAGAAAGTATAATGCGAGCCTACTTTTTGTTTGAGTGTTTATTCATGAGAGCATTTGTACTGTGGCCCAGAAGGCTCAAACTTCAATTAAACAAAAAGGAAAACCCAAATAAGACAAAAATTTAAAACGAAAACGAACCAAGTTTTTTTTTTCATCTCGTGGGTAATAACTTTATTTTTTTTTTTTTGGAGTAAGGGCCTATCCACACTACTTTAAATAAAGACAAATTTGGAATTTTCTTTAAAATATCTGAACGAAAACCTGCAAAAATGTTTCCCCGCTTGGAACTATTTACTCTTGACGGGGCGTCGCATCTGTCATTTTTAATTGAGAGAATAGTGGCTTTACAACAAATGATATGACAAGAAAAACCCGTTTTCGTTTATTTAGCCGATTCTGTCCAGTTTTTAACGGGAAAAATTTTGTCTGCGGCATCTTTGAAGATTTTTACGTCCCGGAAAAAATGGTAAAATCAACGTTTACGGACGTTTGTATGCTGGAGGGCAAGTTCGTGCTCCAAACCATACAAACGTCTGTAAAGTCTATTGGTGAAAAAAGATGCAAAGTCGCCTGTTTTGTCTCTTCTAGGGTAGATTCCAGGGATTCCAGCCGACATCCTGCGTCGAATATGGGCAGCAAGGTGCCTCCAAAGATGGCATTTATAAGATCTACGACAACGGCGGAAACAGTTTCCAAGCGTACTGTGATCTGAGATCTGAGCCTGGTATTGCATGGACACTGATCATGTCGTGGAGTAGAGAAAATCGCGTTGTTTCTGCTTTTCGCAACACCTCATGATCATTTCAGAACAACGTCCCAGAAAACGAGAACTCCCCGAACTGGGATCGTTACCGCTTAAGTCTGGCGCGAATGAGATCTCTAGTTTAATAAAAAAGATGCTTATTGCAGTAAGAGACCAACAGTACAGTGTTAATCGAGAACTAAACTAACATTATGTAGTGAATTTGTCAGATCATTACCTGACAATCCTCCCAAGCCGCACATTGGCCTGTGTAAATACTCCATTAAAGGTATAATAGCGGAACGTGGTGTTAGGCCCGTTTCAAACGTGGTGCTCAGGGGCGGATCTACGGGAAGGGTGCAGGGGGTGAAACACGAAACACGAGGGGAGACTGGGGCTGAGAGACCATGAGGGCGAGAGGAATAATTTTTTTTAGTGAAATCCTACTAGTTGGTAAAAAATATCGAGAATAAAAAACTTCAAGCTAGTTAAAGCTAGACTTTAATCCTTTTTTGCCGCCAAAAAGCTCGCGCTTTTCGCTACTAGTGGGCTATAACATATAGCCTAGTAGTAGCTCAACCAATCAGAACGCAGCATTGATAATAGACCACTAGCTGGATTTTACAAAAATCGTTTAGCCTGCGAAAACATCCGTTTCTCCTCGCTCTTCGCCGCTGGGGAAGTTTCGCGAAGAAACGTCCCCAACGGCGAAGAGGGAGGAGAAACGGATGTTTTCTCAGGCTAATAATCGTTCTAAAAAATCAGAGTTCTTCTTGGAGGAGAATCCCTATATAATAAAACAGTAATCTAAAATGACCAAAAGCCTGTGATGGAAATTAGATGTAGAAAGGTAAAGCATTGCACAGTTTACAACAAAGGTCGGCCTTTGCTTTGCTTACCATAAAATTAGGTTTTCTGCAAGTTATAAATCTGATTGGCTAAAATAAACTCAATAAACTTAATTTTTCTTTCAGTTATCTCAAAGAGTGGGCTAGCCCAGTCCCTGTTAGTGAAAAAAATTTGTTAGTTATTTAACAATTGTTTATCCTAACAGAATACAATGTCTATCAGAGCTTAAGTG
Organism: Porites rus; assembly: GCA_964035705.1. Taxonomy (NCBI): domain Eukaryota; kingdom Metazoa; phylum Cnidaria; class Anthozoa; order Scleractinia; family Poritidae; genus Porites; species Porites rus. The sequence continues at coordinate 14,817,383 of OZ037998.1, read as the reverse complement.
ATTTTGGACTGATTTCTCTTCTGCAATTTTACAAAAGTTTATGTCTCGCTTATCATTTGCTCAACTCATATACAGGTTCTATATTTAGCAACGCCGTAACTACAAAGTGAAGGTAACAGGTACAACAATGTTCATTATGTATTTCTTATCAGTTATTCGTGTATATACAGGGCATTGGTTCGATATTCAGAAACTGTGACAAGAGAGTTATTCTCTCTTTGTGCGGACCACGATACATGAATATCGTAACATTGTTTATAGAGGGAATGACCTTTTTTAGTTAAGTTAATAATAAAATGACGTTTGTAAAGCGGCAATTAGCTAGAAATGACGTTAAGTACAGCTACGACTCTTAAAACGCCCCCTTACTGTGTTATTGGAACCGGTTGCTATGTATGTGTAGCTATAACTACCAGGTTTTACGAGTAACTGAGTGCTATCTAACAGACTGCTTACGGCTAAATTTTCTCTCCATTCATTTGCTGGCTTTGTTTCTTCGCTTTGTCGTTTACGCTAGAAGAAGCATCATACCCACAAGGTTAGATTTAACATTATTGCGCATAACTGTAAATCATTTCTATTTAACTGCATGTTACAGATTTATAACTGGAAAGCAAATACACTGAGGATTGCTCCAAAAAAAAAAAACACAAAAAAAAACACACACACACACACAGAAGCAATATAAAGTGAATCATATATTAACTGAAAAAAGGTTAACAAGTTTGAGAGACGAGAAGTTTTTAAACGAAGATACTCGGTGGATGGAAAAAAATATTTTTAGAAATTCCAGCTGTTGAAGCACGGCAAGTGGTTTTTTTTTTTTGTTCTCCCCGTTTGTTGTTGCCCTTTAGCACAACTACAAGATGCTATAAATTTCAGAACTGAGGACGAGAATCAAAACTATGATGCGTCGATATCAAAAGTCAACAATATTTCCTGTAGCATGATTGATTGACATCTCTTTATGTGTTAAATTACACTGCAGAATTTAGGGTTTGCATTTTGCATGTATCTTTAATGAATTTTGTTTTCTCCTTATTATCTGAGACTTGTTAGTGGTCGAGTTTATTCTTTTTGCACGCTTACAGTTTCAAATACAATGCAATGCATTTCAATAAACATATTAAGTCTCCTAATAGAGATCATCCGACCTAATTTACTAACACCAGGGGCACACAACGACTGAATTTTTCTCCACATACCTTAAACGGCAGAAGTGTCCCAAATGGTTTTTTCTATGCCTTAGAAACCTTTTTTGTTAATTTGGAGCTGCCCTAAAAACTATTTATCTTATGGGATATCTTAGGGGAAACGTTGGTCGTCTAGAGAGTTTAAAGCCTACGCCAAAACGCGGAACTTTTCATGAAACAAACCAAAAGCTAATTAGGGTTGACCTATATCAAGACGAGTGGAATCAATCAACCAAAAAGCAATTTTGATAAATTTTCTCCCAAACGAGGCTAAATATCAAGAGAGAATGATAGCTCATTCTCTCTTGTAAATATTTATTAATTTATTAGTTTATAGTTTGTCGCATGTGAAGATCAACGTTTGTGTACCGTGAGACGATCCTCAGACCGGCGTTCCTGCCCGTTTCAGGGGACTCTTTTTTAAAAATAATTGCAGTGTCTTGGTAATAAAGTATGAGAAATATAACCTACGAAAATCGTGGATAAGTGAGTAGACTAGCTAACTCCGAATATGTTAGACGATAGGATCGGTTATCACAAAAGTTTGAGCCTTTCTCGAGTTTTAACAGGAAATTTCTAAGCCATATATTTGCTCCTTTGAACAGTTATTTGACAGAAAAAAGTCGTTGGATGCACCTGAAATGTGATTAAAATACCTTATTATCTTGTTACAATAGTACGCACGCTCGGATTGGCTGTTTCTAATGACCCGGCATTTGTCCATGCAAGGCATATACAATCTGTGTATAACTTGTTGGACATCCTTATAGACATATATGTTATGGTAGATTGACAGCTGTCAAAAGGATATCCGCTGACTCGTATCACTTAAGTGTATCGCGGGCTCATGCGTACAGCTCATTGAGGTAACATGTTTTTCAAGTTATCCCCTAGTCAGTTGTTGGTTTTATTTAGTCGCAGGGTCAGGTCCTTAATGAAAATGCCATATAATAAATAACTTATTAACATCGTCCGTTCGGTCGTTAAAGCTGGGGGGAATCTGAATGTATTGGCCTCGCTATCGCTCGATCAATGCATCAAGGCCTCGGTTCTGGTAATTCCTTGTAATGACCTCACTCTCGGTGAATAAGTAGTATGTTAAAATAATAATAATAATAATAATAATAAAATGATAATAATAAACAGTCTTCTCGGTCCTTTTCCGTGGAAGCAACTAGACCTTTTGGCTGTTCAGGTTTAAAAATTATTGACTTACGTCGCGCGCGCAAACACTACCAATATGATGAACCTTTTAAATTTTTTAACTGACTTCAACATTCCATTGAATTATGCGTCATTCTTGAAGCATGTAATAGAGAGGAGAACTGTGACGTCACGTCGGCATGGTAGCAAAATTTCTGGATAACAACTATAGGGAGCTTATGCATCACGGTTTTTTGCACATTGGTTAGATGATAGTGCACAACTCCGACGTGAAACTTCCTAATTTCACGCGCCTGCTTTATCGAGTAGTAGATGAAAACAAGACAAAAAAGGTCTTTTTTTCCTTTTTCGGATCATCCCGGGTCAGCTGTCATCAAAAAGTGGTCCAAACTAGTTTTTCAATTTTTATCCGTTTGGGCTGAGACTTTGCACGATAATAAAACTTTACTCTTACAATCGAATCTTTTTGGATTTTTGATTTAAATGGTTTTTGGCCGGAAAATGACGTCATAAGATTGACAACAAAAAGTGGTTTTCGACTTATGGCATAACAAGCTGGAACTTTTATTAAGAGCTCAAAAGTTAAAAACTTATTTGTAAAGCTTAATTGATTGAGAAGTTATTGAGCTGTGAATTTGGTATTTTCCGCCATTTTTTCCACTATTTTTAGAAATTTGGTGATCATATCTTCGCAACCAAATGAGGTTTTCAAAAACGTTTTTTACATTTCAGTTCTTTTCTGAGTATTCTTTCAAAATTGCTATAACCTGTCATGGCATAAGTTGAAAGTTATTTTTAGCCTGCGTAGCAGGCGCTTGGAAGTAGTGGGCACAAGAAAAAACGGGCGCGCGAGAAGGAGACACGCGTGTCTCCCTCGCGCGCGCCCGTTCTTTCTTTCGCCCACTACTTCCAAGCGCCTGCTACGCAGGCTAAGTCATTTTCAGTTCTACTGTCAGTCTTATGACGTCATTTTCGCGCCAAAAACTGTCAACATCAAAAACATGCGATGTTGGGAATATAAAGTTCTATTATCATTCAAAGTCTCAGCTCAAACGGTTAAAAATAGAAAAACTAGTTTGAAAGAGAGGTCCCACTTTTTGATGACAGCTGACACGCCGTGGTTTCAACCCCAGAAAATTTCGCCAACATTCGAGAAATTTAAATGCATGAAATTGAATAAGATCGATGAAGTTTGAAACAATGCGAATTCGCCTTTAGACTGCAAAACAGTCGGTGTTTTTCTCAAAATCAGTAAAGAAATCGGTAATGCGTGGCGTTAGAGTATTACGCGCGCGAAGCGCGCAAGCCTCACGCGCCCGTAGGGCGTGTGAGGCGAGCGTCTCTCCCCAGTCTCGCTCTCTGTTTTCAGCCTTGTTCCAGACCTTTTGTCCCTTTTGTTTGACTGCTCGCGCATACTTGAATACGCAAAAATACGGACTGTTTTGCAGTCTAATTCGCTTTTTAAGCCGGACGTTTTTGGTTTGTTGTCATCCCGAGAAATTTTGCTACCATGGCAATATGACGTAACGACTTCTCCTTACTGTTCTCCACCGCGGGAAGTGTGAACCCAGCCTAGGAGAGGTACTAAGAGCTTCAGGGATGATCGAATGCGAACAAATATCAAAACCCAAAAAATTCCTAGGGCTTCCATTAAAACTCAAAAAAATTCCTTGACCAAAAATTTTACCCGCCCCCCCCCCGCTCCTGCCCCCCAAAAATACCATGCCAAATTTCTAAGCCTTTCAAATTTCCAGAAAGCATTAAATGACATGACACAATAAAATTGGTTGTACATTGTACATCTATTTGCTTTACAAGTGGAGGGAGAATACCCGGGGGAGAATGAAGTGCCCATTTTTTTTCTTGTACTTTTTCGTGGTTTATGCGGGAGAAAATCCCTTTCTTCTAGTGACTCTAGTGTACTGATCATCCCAGTACTTCCCAAGCAAAAAAATAAAAATTGCCTAGCAATTTGAATATTTAACAATTATTCCACGAGTGCGCGTTGGCTATGAGTTGGCTATAATTAATCATCTCACACTCAACAAGCGCGAGTGGAATAATTGTTCTATTAAAAACGCCCACAAAATATCGACAATTCTTTTCCCAACGAGTACAGTCGCCATATTTAAAGAGCATGGTATAATGGCTCATATACCTTGATAGCTAAGCTAATCAGAGCTCTAGAAATGCATTATCCCATGATTCAGTTTTTATTAACTCATGATATTCAATGATTCTCATAGACCTGGGCGGGACCTATCACCAAGATCTTCGTCAAGATGTTTTTGTAAGAGAAGAGTACTACTTTTTAAACGTATCTCGAATTGGGACGTTTACAGTGTACGACACCTTTGACTGCACCTTTGAATGTCTCAGCAATCCTTCATGTTTGTCTCTGAACTTGGCCGCCTCCAAAGAAGCCGATGGAAAATTTTGGTGTGAGCTTTTGTCTTCCCACAAATTCATCAACCCAAACGAGTACAAGGAAAATGAGAGTTCAAATCACTTTTCCTTGAAGGTGGGCTTAAAAACATAAATCATATTCATTGATAAGTTTTCAGTGCAGTCTCCATAGATTGAAAACCGACATCAACAATAATTAACAGCTATATACTGATAGATTTGAATTAAATCAGCTGATAGGCGTACACTTTTGCGATTTTATCTAGCCAAGAGACTGTGCAATAGTTTTCAGGAGGGTTGCGTGAAATGTACAATTAGTTAGGACTGTACTGGCTAAACGTAAACTTGAATCCCTCACTGGGTACAAAACGTTTTCACCAGATCAATCATCAGTTTATACCTATGTTAAAATGCGCTATAGAAGTATTAAATATTATTATAATTATTGTTGTTGTTATATTACTATCGTTTTTATTATTGTAATTATTATTATTATTATTATTATTATTATTATTATCACTCAAAAAGGCATTTAAACACCATTCAATGCTTTCTAAAAAGGTGCAATAAGCGACGTTACACTTGTGAGTTAATTGATATCTATGGCCTTTTAGAGAAGTGTGACCGCAGGTTGTTCACCAAAATTAGGAACAATGTTAACCATCCATTATATGCCCTTTTGCCAAAAATCAAAGAGTCATTTAGTCCAAGGAGTTAAGATCAAAAACAAGTCAATTACCACGGATTAATACAGAACGTTTTAAGAATTGGTATTTTAATACAATAAGGTTTCAACACAACTTGGCAATTTAACAATATAGATGTTCAATGTTTTATTAGGTTTTATATAATAATTGTAAATGATCTGTGCGATTTTCATGATTTGTATACTTTTACTCTCTGTAACGTTTATGTTATGTATTTTAACGGGCGAAATAAAGACATTGTAAAAAAAGAATTTTCACCCTTGCTGGCGGAAAATCGGCCAGTGAAGGAGGATTTGGATTAACCATGCCTTTTGTTGGAAGATTGTGAAGTAACTGGATAGCTGAATAGATACTGAAGTTACCATCCGTCAATGAAGTAAGCTTCTACGCTATTCAACAACAACAACAACAACATCAACAAGCTTTATTTGCATGACTATAATTATGTAGTTACAGTATTGCAAAAGCTTTAACATAAAGAAAAAAAAACAAACAAACAAACAAATCATAACAATGATAATGCAATGCAATGATTACTATAGTCAATCAAGTGTCATCAGCATGATTTGATAACAAATTATTACGTAGATCATTACATAATGAGACAAATTTCAACAAATGTGAATTTACGGAAAAATTCTGTGAATTCATCAATTTAATTATTAATTCTGTGTAAGATAGCTGATTAAAGTAGACAAAATTTTGTTGGATTTGATTGTAGAATTTCTCTCTTGGGATTGAGTATTTTGGACAATGGAAGAGAAAATGAAATTCGTCTTCAATTATACCAGAGTTACAAATAGGGCAGAATCTATCGTTGCGGGAAGTTTGATTATATCTTCCAGTTTCAATCATGAGTTTGTGGTTACTTATACGAATTTTCACTAAATCTTTCCTATTAGCAGAATTTCTAATTAAGTCTAGATAACTTGAAATTTTATAATCATGTTTAAATAAGCTGTAAAATTGTAGTTTCTTAGAATGATGGATTGTATGTTGCCAATATGCAATATATTTTTGTTTTATTATATCTATATAGTGTTTGATCTTAGCTTCACTTAAATTATTAGGATCAAAATCAGGGAGGTCATAATATTCAGATGTTTTCATAAGATTATGGTAAAAGCTATTTTTACCATTACAGTCAGAAGTTCTAGCGAAGTACGAAAGGCTTGTTTAACAATAGTATCCTCGTTTTTACGCAGAAGATACAATATGTAATAAAGGATGTTTTTATAAATATTAATAATTAATGGGAACCGTCCTAATTCACTTCTACTTGCAACATTTGAAGCTTTATTGCTTATTTCTAGGTAACGCTTGCAAAATTTCAAGCGGGATTTTTCAGTTGGGTTATTGTCTCAAGCTTTAAAATCATATTTTTCATATACACCCCAAATTTCGCTATTATATGATAATATTGGGGAAATCATCGTTTCAAATATTTTGCAAGCAAGAGAAGGTTTTAATTTGCTAAAGTTTGTGTGTTTTCTTAAACTAAAAAGAGCATGAAGAGCCTTCTCTTTCAAGTGTTCGAGTGAGATATTAAAACTACCCGTTGAGGAGATACGGGTTCCTAAATATGTATATTCATGGACAATATCAATGGTTTCTTTACCTATATGGAATTCTAGACTGGAGTTTTTCTTCGCTCGTTTTTGAAAGACCATAACTTTGTTCTTTTTGGAATTTATATCTAACATCTAAGAGTTGCAAAAAGAGGATAATGTGTTGAGACAGTTCTGTAATCCTATTTTAGATCGTGATATAATAATTAAATCATCAGCATATAAAAGCGAATTTAATTTGGTACCATTTGGAAGGATGATAGGGTCTGATAAAGTATTTTGAAATGCGGTGTAAAGAAACTGCAAAGTCTCTTGTTTTGTCTCTTCCAGGTTAGATCCCGGCCGACATCCTGCGTCCAATATGGACAGCAAAGTGCCTCCAATGATGGCATTTATAAGATTTATGACAACGGAGGAAATACTTTCTTAGCCTACTGTGATCTGAGATCTGAGCCCGGTATTGCATGGACACTGGTCATGTCTTGGAGTAGAGAGAATCGCCTTATGTCTGCTTTTCACAACTCCCCATTTCAGATTAATGCCCCAGAAAACGAGACCTACCCGAGCTGGGATCGTTACCGCTTAAGTCTGGAGCGAATGAGATCCCTGCAGGCTCACTCCACCCACTGGCGAGCAACATGCAGCTATCCGACTCATGGCATCGATTTCAGAGACTACCTCCGAGGAAACTTCAAAGACTTTAACATCGTCAACTTCATGGGGTGGGGCACGTGCAAGAGAGTGGAACACATCAACATCAGGGGCTACGTAGGCACGAATTTGACGGCGCCTTTCTGGCAGGATATACACAATACATTCATTCTGCATACCGACAGTGAAGCCGCTCACTGTGAGTTTAACGCTGCTAGTACTGGCGCCGTGTCAACTGAAGACAACTTTGGCTTCTATTCATCCTTCAACACCAACTTTCGCTGCACACAGGGCCCCCAGTCGAACACCCAGTGGTGGTTTGGAGCTCATGTCTAAACTTTTACTGAGGATCAGAAACACGTTAATGATGGGCGACAGAATTAAGGAACTGCTTCTGCAACCAAGAGCCATAACTTGATTTGAAATGAAAATTGATTTTAAAAAGGCTGGTAGAAGGTAATAAATGGATTTCTTTTTAAAAATTTACGAGAGAAATAATTGGAATACTTAATTTATCCTGAATTTGAGACGATTACTTCGAGTCGCTTATTCCTCTCTGTAAGCGGCTCGAAGTAATGTCTGAAATTCAGGCTCTATACTTACTTGCTCTCAATCATATAAAATTTTTATACAAGACATAAACAGAAAATACGCAAGGAACAAGTGGAGATAAACAAACCCTTTTTTTTTGACGACGGAATGAACCACTGCTTAGGGACATGCCGGTTTATTTTCAAGTCGCATAAATTGGTTATCCGCTCCATTTAGACAAGTTTTTGTAACATGCCAAGTTTCTCTCTACTTTTTTTCCCGAAATACATTAAATTTAGCTGTTCGCAGCTTATATATTATTTTATTTGTCCCCAAAATGAGAAGAGGTTTCATTTGAAAGGTCACATAATGGATTTTGTTCTCAAAGCCGAAAGTAACTAGATAACTGTATGTCACCATTTTGAGTGTAGGAATACTTTAATGTTCCAGTTAGCGCCTTGGGGCGCTTAATAGATCTTCTGAGTCTAGAATGAGTTGATAATTCAGTGGGTGAACTTCAGCCTCTTACCCAGGCCAGTTCGCGCTAAATGAGTTACCAGAGGAGGCGTAGAACCGAGTGCGATAGCACGAGGCTTCCTCCGCGAATTTTCCCGACAAGCTTGACAGGTGACGTCACATCCGAAATCGCAGAGGACGACTGGGAACGAGGCTGGGTGAACTTATAATCTTTTTTAAAATTTCTACCTGAAAATAAGACATTTCTTTGCTTCCAGTATAAAAAAACGGAGAATGGGCTCTCCGATATTTCCTGAGGGCAGAAGGGGAGGTGGGGAGGTCTGTACACAGGCTAATCTTTGGGAGACCGCTCTCAAAACTCTCTTTATCCTCTCAATTTCTCTAAGTTATCATCATTAATTAGAGCGGTTTTCATTTGAGTGTCGAAAAGTAATTGGTTTTGCACTTTCTACACGATGCGATCGGCTTAAAAGATTCGCGCCACCTTTTCATCCAATCAGAAGTAAAACCAAAGCCAATTGTGACGCGCTCGCATGCATTTTCCCGCGCTTTCGTCAGCCACATGTAATTACTTCGAGTTTTGATTGGTTCAATGTATTGTCTGTGTCCTATGTGATTGGCCAGAGTAATTACTTTGGTTTTGGTTTTACGACACTCAAATGAAAACCACTCTAATTCAAAATCCTTCCATTTTCACCCTATGATCAATAACGTGTTTTTCCGGGGGAGGTTGGGAGGGAGGTGGGGGTTAGAAGGAGCCCTTAATCAATATGTTTTGCCTCAAGAGGATGCTAATTCAAAGGGGGAGGGGGAAGGCTGCTAATTGGCGCATATAAGGTACATGTAAGTACTATTTAGAGCTTGCTTACCACTGCACTGTTCCTCTTAAATATAGAGTGTTTTATCATGACGTCACAGCGGCCATATTGGTGTCCCAAAACAATGGAACGGCAGCCATGTTGGTGTCCCAAACCAGTCCTGTGGGAGTTGAGTTCCCTTCTTACTCAAACCCTTTCTTTTGTTCCAATAAATTTGCATAAATGCTGGCCATGTGAGTGAAAACACTCTACAAATATGCTAGTGTAACACAGACAACTCTGCATTTTGCAGTATGCAAAAAACTGACCTCACATCTCAACCTAGCCTCCCACGCAGACGTTTTTAGGGGAGCTTCTATTTCCTCTGTCCCCACACACAGCGTTTGTTTGTTTACCGAAAGATGAGCTCCCCTAAAAACGCCTTTGTGGGAGGCTTATCTCAACCAAGACAACACTGATTCCTTTGGTCATTAATTTGGACTGCATGTGCTCCACTCAGGGATCAGAAAAGATGCAACAAATTAATAATCTCATTCACCATTACTATGCTTATAAACTGTGGTTTATAGCAGATGTAATATTGCGTCAAAATAATTTTCAAACAGGTTCTGAGATACAACAAATATACCGGTAATTAATATATTAATATGCACATAACTTAATCTCAAATTAATCTAAGATGTTACTTTCTTAAACTTTTATTAAAAATTAGAAAAGCACTGTCTAATACAGTCAACTCTCTCTTAATGGACACTTCTATAAAAGGACACCTCTGTAAAATGGACACTAAGAGTTGGTCCCTGCCTTTCTTTACTCTCTTTATTTGTTTCTCTATAAGACGGACACCTCTCTAAGATGGACACTTAGTGCCGGTCCCAAAGGTGTCCGTCTTGGAGAGAGTTGACTGTATTGACTCTGGGAGTGAAAAAGTTTTGTAATGATATACAAATTTATTTTGAACAAGTTTGAACTCTGCCAGAGATAATTGGTATCAGAGATTTTGAACAAGGCAACTTTTTTGAGTCAAAGGTGTGAGACTTTTATCCTAAAGGAGCAATAATTTTTTGAAAAAGATTCAGTCATATCCAAAGATGTCTGAATATTAGGGGTATAGAATGGTTCTTCAAAAAACATGGGTCTTGGAACATTTTGGCCTAATCTCGAAATCTAGAAAGCGTTTGTGGTAGGTCTCGAAGTCTCGTATTCAGGTGATTTTGCATCTTGCAGTCTCAAATTTGTTTAAGTCTTGGGCTCGAATTCAGAAATCTGGGTCTCGCAGTCTCACAAAGTCCCAAACTTACCATTCTATACCCCTAACCTTTCCATGGACATCTTGAAGATCTCCAGTGGTATATAAGATCAGACAGGATAAATAATTTAAATTGATGTAGTAAGTATCAAAATGGCTATATTATCATCAATATCAAAAAATGTTTAAACAGCTCTGAGATACAAATATTATTATACGCAGATAATTTTAGATAAACCTAATGTCACTTTCTTAGACTATTAGGATTTCTGTGAGGCCACAAATTCTGGGTAGTCGATATATCCATCTTTGTTAAGATCGTCTTCCTCCAAAATCTGGTCGATCATATTTCCCATTTCATCATCTGTGTACTGGTGGCTCTTGCCCTCTTCACTTTCTTCATCATGGTAATGGGTCATTGCATTCATGAGTTCAATGCCATCCAGTTTGTTGTTATGGTCGTAGTCATGCAATTTAAAATAATGAAATTGTAAATCTTCGTCAGACATCTGTTCATCTTTTAGGTCAATCTCATCTTTCAGGTGTTCTTTGATGTGACTGTAACAAAACAACATTCAAATTTACTGCATGTCAGTTTGATTCAGTTCATCAATAAATTAACACTCACTTTGCTGAGGTGAATTTTAACCTGGTACTACATGAGGCGAGCTAGCCTGGAGTGTCCATGTTAACAGACAGAAATAGTGTACAAGAGCAGTGCGTTAACCACTACTCAGGGCATCCTAATACTTGGATCCTGACTTACTGGGTTGACGTAGCTGTCATGTAATCACAAAGCTGATTTCGGTTTCATCAACATACTAAGATCTCAGCAAAGAAAGCCAACGCAGCTCACATAATCAGCCCTGGCCTGGAGCCCTTCATATAACGTTTCACATGTACTTCGATTGTCCTTAAACAGACATTTCTACCACTCCCAAGACGGTTTTATGACGCCCTTTTTAATATCAAATGTTTTGTTGAACAAGAGCTCAACATGTGTAAATTAGCAAATGTTGAGCAATTGATCACTTTCTCTATAGTATTCATAATAAAACTTGTATTGCTAGTTTGGTTTTCTGTAGCTCATGCCACTTCAGCTATGCTGGTGGACAAGAACAGAACTATATTTCTTCACTGAGAGCTACTTTTCATTCAAGAAAATTCTGCAAAAAAATATTTATTGTTTTGTCCACCAACATGGCCGCCAATTCACGTGGATAAAAAATAATTGAAACTCAACAATTAACACGATTTTTAAATAACAAAAAAAACAAAAACAAAACAAAGTTACAAAATATAACATATTTATTACAGCAGAAACGAAAGCCGTATAATTTAATTCATAAGTTACTTTATATTGGGACATTCCTATGGGGTATTTAAGGACACGTGTAATAGTATTAAGCTTCTCGTTTGAGCTCTATATTCAGTCTGTAAGTGTGCTGGAACCACTTCGCACTTAGTTTTTAAGTCCTATCCAAATAAAATTTCGTTTAGTAGGAAATACCCCAGAACATAAAAAAAAGGCAGGTAAAATGCAACACGCTAGAAATCAAATATAAACTGATCATAAACTCTGATAAACTACAAACTAGATCTTGTCCCCGCTTAGTGCTTGTCTGCTACGTAGGAAATTTTAGTATTGGGAAGGTTAACAGGTTATTGATTACTTACTCTTTGTCGTGTGTCAATTTAGAGTCATGTAAAGGATTATGTTGACCTCCATCATGCGATTCATCTGATGTAACAAGGCAAACCAGAGTAAATATCGCTAGAAGACCACAAATACACTGCTTACACGACATTTTGGTATGTTCGTTTTCCTGAATGGGACCCCAAACAAAGTGAGGCTCGGCTACAAAGCCGGAAGTTCATCTGCACCAGCTGATTGCAGTCACAGGCTAACCAACCTACTGTTCCGCAGGCATGGAAACTTCAAATCCTCTTTTTTTGGACAGGTTTTCCGCCAGTTATTATGGAAATGGTTAAAACATGTGACTTGCTACACTAAGGGCATATTTTCTTTTTGTGTATGCGCATAAGCCAGAATTTGAACTCATCAGTCTTTTATTTCTTTTTCTTTCTTTTTTTCAAATCCAATTCGAACTTCCTTAATTTTTCAGGAGTCAGCGGTCAGCGGACAAGATGGCTGCTTATTTCTTCGCTCTTGAGGAAATTGTAGTGAATTTGAGTCTAGTGTTCTGTAGCGTGTGATATATTATATCTGTTTAATATTGTGTGTGTTCTCTGTTTTCTTTGTTCTTGTGTCCCTGACCTAAACATTTAAACATCTTTTCTTTTAACTGGCTGCCTGGCATTTTTAACTCTTAGGTTATTTCAGGCAGCCAGCGCCCCTATCATCCTCTGTACTATTGTTATAAATTTTTATTTCTTGTATATTATGGGGTGAAATAAAGTGTTGTTGTTGTTCTCTGTCCTTCCTTTGCTTTTTTTATATCTAGTGTTACTGCCCAAGTTATCGTCTCTCTTTTCTATGGAATTGTGGCTAGCTAACGTTACAGGAAATGGGGAAAATTAATCTGAAAAGAGTACTTGTAGTAAGTGAGTAACAAAATTGGCCGGGGATTTTTACCTAAGATCTCGGTATGTGTTTTGTGTTCCTCTGACAGGATCGGTTAGAATTTCCAAAATGAGGGAGGCCATGTAGAGACCAGTATCCTTCCTGAATTCGCTGCTTAGCTACTTCTCGCTTAAACTCTAAAGTTACTAGTTTCAGAAATGCTTAATCTGCATCGTTCTATGTTGAAGGAAAAAGACCCCTCCCTTCTGCGTGTTCTGAGGTACCTGATCGCTACATTGTGAGCATTCAGCGAAAAGCTGTAACAAAATAAACAGGAGCATAGGAACATTTTGGAAACACGTTCCACGAATTAGCCGCCCTCTTGATATCCTGCGGGTGCATCAAGATAGGCCACACCCAACATGCACAAAACACCAACTTCTAAAGTAGCAAAAACGCGACTATTCGCTCTTTTGTCCAATACATTAGCATTTGAAAAGCACAATTGCTGGAATTTTAGTTTGAGATTTCATGATTATTGCCTCGTGTTGGAGTGTAACGCTGGAATGCTACCTTCTTATAAATATAAAACAGGTTGCAAATGATCAGTTTCTCTTCCAAACGGCATCTTGAGGATTACGTTGTAATGGAGGACTTCAGTTGTTTAAATATCACAGAAGACGTCGTTGCATCTGGTCAGCTTGTGGATGAAATGAAAGAGGGTTTGAATAGTCTAATATCTCGGCTTTCGTCTATCGGTTTGACCGTGCACGTGCTTCAAAACCGCGCTGTGGTTACGGAAAAAGATGAGCTGAGAACTTTCAACTTGGTAGACGGCGAAGCAGCGTTGCAGTTTGTGAATCAGCCTGAACATGCCGACAAATTAATCTGCTTCAATTCAGAAAGATTTTATTGCCACACTGAATACCTTGTGCTTCGAAGCCAGTACTTCAGGGCTTTGCTAAACGGTGCCTACCGCGAAACCAATATGGACGTAATTTCTATTCATCTTCCAGCGCCAGGAAATGTTGAAGCCATTTTGCACTTTATGTACTCCGGCATTGTGGACGGAGGACTTTTGGAAACCACTGAAATCTTCAGCACCATTCAAAATGCGAATTTCTTAGGCATCGACGAATTGCTAGAAAAAGCAGCTGAAAGCTTTGCCAGCCGTTGGAAAATCTTAGCTTTTTCGCCACTCTTCAGAAGGAGCATTGTGGATTCAGAATTCGTAGGGGCCATTCTAGAACTCGGAACTAAAAACCATGTTTTTAACGTTGGGGATAAGCTGAGAATTGTTATGCTCTGGAACGAAGAAGAAGACCAAGAAAGCAACTTTCCTGAGTCTTCTCGTCTTTTGATAGAGTATAGATGTCTAGAGAACACAGGCATTGCTGACCTGGAATGGGCGTTGGACAAGAAGCCTCGACTTTTTAACTCCTTGCAGCAATCCGCGTTCCGCGTTGTCTATCAACGCGCGATACAAGATTCCTCGCGCGTCAGCGAGAAAATGCGCGCGAATGAAGACAAAATCAAAAACCTTTCCCAGTGCGTGCGTACTCTGACCAGACAACTCGAAGACGTCAGGTGCAACAGGTGTCAGTTGTTTCTTCCTCGTGCTGCGATGAAGACAAGAACTTGCATTGTCAGTCGGCATCCAGGAGAGTATGTTGTTAACAAGGGGTGGAGCTGTTGTCGACAGCTCATAAAGCGAAGCAAAGGCTGCAAGCCTGTTAGTCTTTCCAGGCACTGTATGTCCTTAAACCCGAGGTCAAGGTGAAAAACGATCGCGCGTCTTCGATCACCTTGGAAACGAAAATGACCAGTCGTCAGCTATTTCCATTGCAGACCGCAAATTCACATGCAAAAGATGCAATTTCCTCAAATTATAAATGTGTTTTTAATTTGGAATCGAATCCAATTGTAATCATTTCTATCCCAGTGTAAATATTCGAGTATGTTTTAAAATTTTGCCTCAAAGATATCAATATAGTAGTTCAAGAATTTTATTTTATTTTTTACTTTTTATTCGCAAAGTGCGACCAGGCAACTTTTAATTTAACACAATTTCAAGTCAAATTGAAATCTCAACCAAAATGAGATGGTTATGAGATGTTTATTTTGCTAGTTTTGTTTTTGCTATATCAAGTTTAAGACAGCTCATATTTTATTTTTTCCTTTAAGAAGAATTTTTATTTAATTTGTTGGTTAAATCTTCAAAAGAAAAAAAACAAACTTTGAAACAACCCGTCTGATTTAATGAATGAGGGGGGAGTGGTAAATGTATATTATATAGGGGACTAGGGTCAGATAGGGGATGCATACAAACCAGTTGATTGAGTCACAGGCATCCCAGACACACTGCAAGAGTGTTTGTTAAAAATTAATACATCTAGTAACATAACCCGGAGCAAGCAAATTCCATGCGCTCGTGTCACGGCGTTTTCACGGACCAGTTTATTTTTAGAACGGTTTTGGCGCGAATTTTGAATATCTTTTCCATTCCACAAACTAGTCAGCAAAACCTACAGACCTAAAATAATATTTTTTGCCTATTAATAACGTTTAGTTTTCCTTTTTGGTATCGTATACTTCGAATGCGCTCATAGTCATTGTGGAGATTCTATTTTCGCAAGAAAAAGTGCCGTAAAATGTGTCTAAAAATAAACTGGTCCGTAAAAACGCCGTGACATAGGCCCAAGCTATAAGTGGGGTGATGAATTATTTGTTTTGTTTCCCATATGAACCCTATTTTTTCGTGAGATCGTTTAGATATACCGCGTCTTACCGTCACGGCTATCTTGATTTTCAAATGTACCGAGGGGGTGGACGTCGGGGATTATTCTAGCTCTCCCAAACCCCCCTCCTCCCCCTAAGTAGTTTTGACACTCATGGAAGATGGTAGCGTGTAACGCAAAGCGCTCGATCTCGATGATCTTACGGAAAAATAGAGGACTGTGAACAGTCTACCTATACATCAACATGTTAAGTTTTAACAAGTGGATGCCTGTAAGGTATTGTAGAGGGTTGGCTGTAGGTAAAGTAAGGTACGTACAGGGTAGTGGTGCTTCTCAAGAACCCATTTTCTAGAGTGTGGACTCCGGAATTATAAGAGCAACTTCCTGAAAGGGTAAAGAAATGGATTTGTGATCAAAAGGAGTGTCATGAATGAAACATTTTTATGCATAGATGCAGGAAATTTAAGTTGTCCAAGAATTAATATAGGGTAATTAATAATAAAGAAGCTTTATTTATTCTGCATGATGAATCACCTTACAGCTGGTGTAAACTCATGTGCAACATAAATAATCTAAAAAGGAAAATCTACATATTTTATAACTATTTATACTTACAAGCGACATTGACAAAATTAATTAAAATTAAGCCTAAGCTATGAGGCCTTCTAAAAAAATTAATAATGACTGAGCAATTGACAATAGGTCATTACTTATAGGATGGTCAAGGAGTGAAGGAACTGTCTGGTTAAATGCACCTTTCCAATATTATAAAAATATTATTAAAGTCACTAAAGTGAAACAATATGTATTATTAAAAATAATGACCTCCTGTTCCCATGACGACCTGCTATTTCATTTATTGAACATAATAACTAATGGAAAGGTGCATTGAAATAGATATCCTTGAATAACAATAGTGACTTCTGATAAAATGCTATATTTTCTTTCCATATTTGCTTGAGAGTAAAGAGAAATTTGACACTATGACAAGATTCAGTTAACGCCTTATTTTATAAACCCCTTAAATTACAGCTTCTGAGCACTGTTTGCTAATCAAATCTCTTTCTCCAAAAGTTCAGAATGACAGCCATGTAGCTTTAATAAGCTACAAAGCAACACTTTCCTCAAACAGTGTTCGCTTTTCTAGAGGTTTTTAAATACATGACAAATTTGTCAGAAGTTTTGACGGCTGGAGGAACCTCTATTGTGTCACTTTTGAAAGACACATTGAAAGTTCTTGACCAAAACATAACAGTTGTCTTTTTTATGTTCTGCAATAATATTTTCTCCACCTTTGCACTGAAAAGAGTTAATAATTATTAATAGACTCCATAGAGGGAAAGAGAAGAAGATTGTTTGCCTGACTGTATAAAATCAAAAGTCCTTTGGTTTGTGGTGATACTTGAAGTGCTTTGGCTGGTACATGAACATAACTAGCTTAATATAGTCAATTTCCAGATGAAATGGTCCAGTGTTGTAATCTGCAAGAGTGAAGCCAACAGTTCGTATTCTGGGAAAATCCATCTGATGATCTTGTAAGTATCCAGCATTTGTGAGAACAAATTTCGTGAAAGGAATCTATGAAAAATATTAAGAGGACAAAGTTATTAGTCTAAAGTGATGCTGCCATCTATAAATATCACCATATCAATATTGCTGGTAAGAGAATGACTTACTGGTAGAATCATACATGTTTACTGCAAACAATGAATGCCAGATTCAAGTAGAGAAGTTCTTAAATTAGGAAGTAAGCAGATAAAAACTTAACAGAAGAATTTCTATGTATGAACCTGACACAAAACTTATTATTTGTGTAAAGATATAATAAAGAGTAAAGGAGATGTAAACAAAAAACTCAGGTGCATGATAGAAATTGCCTTTTGCCAACGTGATTCTAAATCTCTCTACAATGTAATAACTGATTTACCCGCACTATCTCCCACAGTGGTCCTCCTCTTGTGTGGATAAAGGTCTGGTGTACGTCATCCTCCCTGATGCTCTGTGTTTGAACATTAAATGCATAGGTTCTGCCATCTCCTCTTATCTTCATTTGAATACCATCAAAATCTGCTATGTCATTTGTTAACACATCTCCCATCCAATCCTGACAAATAAGGAAGAAGCTTTGACACATAAATGGTGGAGGGGCAAGAGATGCCAACCTCTACAGATCTAAAATCTAGAGACTCTCTCTTTTTTTCCTTTGCCTCCCCCCCGAAGAATGTCAACGGCACCCCCCCCCTTTCCCAACAAATTGACTCAGTCCCCAAGTTATGACATGAGAATGGATTAGGACATTACATGAATTATATGTGCAAAGTTGTTATTTTGCTAATCTAAACCTGTTGCCTTTTTACCATTCTCATTGCTGCCGCTTTTCTCGTTGCCTAGGTTCCCTTATGGTGTTTTTATTTGGAGCTGGGCACTATATGTAATTTGAGCATTTATGGTGTATTAGTTTTGTAAAATTCCCAAGCTTCGAAAGTCCCTAGAGTCCATTTCAAACCATGGGGACAACACTGACTGTTCCCCACCACTAAAATAAGGTATATTTAACAATTAACACCTGAGCCCGAATGGGCTCTGAGTCAATAGCCCATGAGGCCAACGGCTGAATGGGCTATTGACTCAGAGGCTATGAGGACGAGAGGAATAATTGTTTTAGTAAAATCCAACTAGTTGGTGAAAAATATCGAGAATAAAAAAAATTTAGCTAGTTAAAGCTAGACTTTAATTCTTTTTTGCCCCCAAAACCGTGCGCTTTTCGCTACCAATAGGCTATAACATATAGCCTAGTAGTAGCTCTACCAATCAGAACGTAGCATTGATAATAGACCGCTAGTTGGATTTTACTAATACCCGGGTATTCACACTTCCCCTGTCAGAGGCAGGATGTTGGGGGGGGGGGGGGGGTGGGTATAGCTCACCCATTTTGGCTGTGCTCTGATAGAGCACATTCCGGTGTACTTAACATCTGAAGCAGGCGGTAGTTCGGTAGAAATATGTCCTTTAAAAATAGCTCGTCCGCCTGGACTCTGCACAAATTCAGCTGCAGATTTGCCCCCAAATTGTTCATCTGTGACCAGCGTCCATTCTTCAAGAGCTTCCTTGTTTCTGAAGTCCCACAGAACATCTTGCCACTTAAATTTATCCATTGGATCCGGAAAAATCGTCTTCACGGCTTTCTTCATGGAAGGCTGTTGCATAAAACTTCTGATACGAGTCAAGATTCCACCGGGGGACGCCATGTTTGCTGTTTGTTTAGTACTGAGTTACCTCTCTGCTCGGTCGATTTCTACGCGGAAGGATTGGTAACTACAAATGATAAAAACATGGCGGGTGCCTGCTCGATATGCCAGGCACTCCGTCTAAATTCAGCCCTAAGAAAATGTTTAAGGTTTAGATATTTTCCACCAAAACTCAAGTATGCTGTACCTTCAGCTTTCTTATCCAGCACTGGTTTTCTTGGGTCTCAGCGTTCCACAGAGAGTAGCATTTCTGCGAGTCTTCTTTCGCAGAGCAAACACTTGCCCATGTTTTGCTTAGGTTCAAGATCTTTTAGAACCACAGCATTTCAGCGAGAACGTGCGAGTCAAGAGTCGGATGATGTGAAAACAGGTTCGAAGAAAATCAAGGCAAAGCTTGAGCAAATGAAAGAAATGGTAAGAAAAAATCAAGGATAAAAAGGCGAGAGGAAGGTAGGAGGAGGAGGGGGTAGATATCAACGGTTTGCCCCAGGAAGCGGGGGGGGAGAGGGGGGGGAGGGAGGGGGCGGGTAATCCCGAAAAATTTGAAATTTTCAGGTTTTCAAATGGGTATAGCTGGAATGGACTGATGCATAAGGGCTGGTGTTTGCAACTGTGGTCCAGTATGATTTTTTGATCTTTTGGTTATACCAAAAACTTGTGCAGGGCAGCATCTGGTGAAAACATACAAGTAGAAAGCATATTTTCAAATGACACTTTGTGCAACTATTGCTTCTTAATGGGGAGGGACAAAGTACTAGGGAGTTTTAGCATTGACGACGGCGACAGCGGTGAAAACATCACTTTTAGAATGAATTAGGATTTTTTCAAACTTTGTTTCATTTATTCCAATTTGCTGAAAATGTCTAATGTAGGCCAATTTCCCTGGAGTTGATTTCTTGGGGACCACTCTCAAGTTTGGAAAGAGAAAGAACATTTCGTCATCGCTTGATTATGTTTTCCACATAATGTGAAATTAGGCATTTTCATGTCGGAGTCGTTCAGTAACGGCTAAGAAATGTACAAAAAAGTGTGATGCCTGTGCAAACAAGTTGTTTTGCTAAATAAACCTATTGCTGTTCTTGTTGCCATCGCCATTGTCATTGCTAAAACTCCCTTCTTTTTGTCATAAAACTTCAAAAACTTGAAAAGCAACAAGATACTCCTAAATTTCATTCTGTTATCCTTTACAAAGAAAATTTAGTGAACACATCAAAATATGGAAAACTCATCCAAATGACAACTGGGTATTTTCTAAGATCATGGTGGACCTCTTACCACTCATTCCCTGGTCCCACTTTCCAAGATGGCGGCTGAGTCAAATTTCCCACCCTGAGGATGTTCAGGAGGTCAAATTCCCTACCCATGTGCATTTCACTTAGTCTAATTTCCATGGGTTGCGCGCTCCCCTATCCTTGGGCAAACCATTGTGTAAACATGAGGGAAATAATTAAGCAGCTGTTCGGGTTGGTCAAGATCAGCAAAGTGGGCACGGTTTTTTTCAAAAGTAGATCCTATTTCACTCTCATACTTCCTGGCCACTTTTGAATGACCTCTAGCCTCATTTTCAAAGTGAGTCTGTGTGCTTTTAAGATGGTGGCCTGATGCGATCAACATGTACTTTTCATACTGCCTGCATTGCAAGCATTTTCATTGGCTGGACAAGTGATTTTTTTTTCGCGTAATCACCATGTTGAAAGTGCCATATTTATTTGCGAAAAAGCAGATTCTGTCCAGCAACTACCCCTGAGGTTGCTCTTTCTCCTCTCCCCAATCTTCCTTGGCATAAAATCCAAGATTGCGACTACATGAAGATAATAAACAGGAAGCTACATTGTATTGCTCACCACAAAAATTCACCTGCTTTACCGGCTACTTTTCATAAAGAGTCCTGATTTCCAGATGCTTTGCTTCTACATATCCTTGATCTGGCTTTTGTGTGAGTTCACAGGTGCTATTTGAAATATTTTTAACTCAGCCCATTTTGTTATGATTTTATAAATAACCTATTGAGGCACCCAAAAGGGTATGATTTTAGAACCATTTTTTCCATTTTGTTGTAAAATTGTTGTCCTAGAGATAAAAAGCACATGCAAACTTTAGTAAGCAGACACCCTTGGGATGTGAAAAAGGTGTCTGTAACTAGAGCTGGCCGTTTATGGGAATGTAAAAATACAGAGCTTGTATCATGGGGGGTTGAGAAAAACAGGGTTTTTTTAAGGTGGCCGTAAGTAGAGCTGTTCGTTCATGAGAGTGTCCATTAGGAGAGCTTTTACTGCTTCTTTTTTCACCTTCGTATAAAAAGAGATTGAGTACGAGTAACGTAATAACCTTTTCAGAGCAGAGGCCATGACTCTGAGTTTTCTGAACATTTCTGTGGTCTTTGAAAGTGTTTGTAGAAAATGGAGAATAAATTTTGTGTGGGAATTTCACTTGACTCTGACTAATTTTTAGCACGTAATGAATTGCTTACAGAGAGAAGATATATTTACGATACCAAACCTGCTGTCAACTCTCAGGATACTGGCAACACCAGTCCTTGGTTATCTGGTAATAACAGAGGATTTTGTTAGCTCTCTAGCTTTGTTTGGTGTTGCAGGAATCACAGATATGGTAAGATCATGCTTTAGTTATAAGAACCTATGCTGTGCGATCATCCAATTTCGATAATCACTCAGATTATTCCAACAACAGCAACAACAACAATCTTTGTTCGTACTCACTCTTGCTCAAAAATAAATTTTTTACAACAATGAAAATATTAAAAGCAAAAATTAGAGTACTGGCTGCCTGGAATAACCTTGAGGGCTAGTGGACCCAGGCAGCCAGTTAACATCAGCATAAAATGAAATTAAATTACAGGTCAGTGCTCAAGAAGACTGAAGCAGAAAATACAATGCAAACATAAAAGTAAAAGAAAAAAAAAAGGGTGAAGAGGAAAAATACTATTTATATGCCATGAAGGAAGTCTAAAATAGTTAAATTTATAAATGAATACAAGACATTTATATCAGAAGAACTTGAAAAGGTGACAGAATTTCTAATTTACAGGTAATTTGGGAAACAACACAACTGCTAATAAGAATACAAGTAACCATAATAATCTTTGACAAGATCGACTTGGATTCCATTCAGTCCTATTACCAATGGCCACCTCTTTATAAGCACTGGTTTCTGATTGGTTTATGGTTGTTTTGAATACCATCAACCATACACTACTAACGCTTTTCACTGCACTCAAACCTGATACCCGTTCTCTCTTGAGATTCTGAAGTGGGGTACATGTATCATCTAATCTGTGCACTAAATATGAATCACCAATGATGCAGCCATGAGAGCTTTGAATGTGAGTATTCACATTTTCTTTTTGTAGCTTGATGGTTTCATAGCAAGAAATTTTAAAAATCAGAAGTCTGTTTTGGGAACCATTTTAGATCCGCTGGCTGACAAGATCCTCATGTCTGTGCTGACAATTTCTCTGACGTTGGTGTCTCTTTTACCAGGTAATGTTGTTTGGTAAAAAGTAAAATGAAGCCTTGAATATAGCCTGCAGTGCAGGCGTATTTTGGGTGGGCAAAGCCTTGTTCGTATTCGTAATGTTGTTGTGGCCACCATCTTTGATTTTATGACAGTGGAAGATTGGGGAGAGTAGAAATAGTAACCCTTATGGTAGGTGCGAGGGTGAAAGAAGGAAAGGGGGAAGGGGGGAGAAAAAAAAATATGCCTGCCCGATATCATAATTGTTCTTCTGGGAAACTCCGTACGCTGGCAAACGGAGCTCCTGATTGTTGCGGCATAGGGAAGTAGATTAATGCCTGTCAATTAACTGTAAGTCTATATTGTTTATTTATTCCGTTTGAATTTGGAGGGGCTGGGAATGTCGCGTGTAATACGCAACATTTTGAGAAAGTCAAAGTGGTTTCTAAACTGGTCATCAGGACAAGATTTGCTTGCATTACTAAAACCTACACCACTCTTACCTCATGCAAAATGCTGCTTGTTCCAATACGTTTTTTTTTCTGGCGAGTAGATTATGCTCTAGAGGGTTCTATGTTTTGACTTAGCAAATGTGATTCTAGCCGCTTGTTTCACACTGAGAGGTCATGATGCGCTTATTGATTTTTCTGGTTTTTGAATTTCTGGTCTTCATGATTTGCCCTCTGATGTAAGAGCGTTTTCTTTGACCTCTTTTGAAGCGTAAAGCTCTTTTTGTCACCAAAAAAGGCTGTTAGGGTCTTTATTTTTGTCCAAAGAGCCTCAGGATCTGAATAGCTAAGCGATTTTCTTTCTAGTCCGACAATGTGATGTTTTCCTGCAATGTTGTATTACGCTGGGCCCAGCTCGTTAGTTTCTTAAATTGTTTGCAGGATGTTAAACTCTCACGGATAGCGATTTACAGAGATGAATTTAGAAGAATGAATTGCAGCTTAAACTGAAGCTTCATCAGCTGTGGAGAATTGCATTGTGACTCAGTCAAGATAAAAACACAGCTTGTTTTTTTTTAAGACAATGCGAGTCTTTGGACTGCAGGCGTTTTCTCTTCTCTCTCCCCGCCCCCTCCCCGCTCCCTTTGACTAGTCCCATTTCCTCCTTTCTTCGGGAAGTTTCACCATGGCGCTTTCCCAAGCAAATTGCGAACTCAAAGAAAACGCCTGCACTGCAGGCTACCTTGAATATAATATAAGTACTACAGTCAAACTCCGTTAAAAGGGACACTGAGGGGGCCACAACAAGTGTCTGTATTAACTGTGTCTGTGTTGAAGGGGTTTGCTAAAATATAAGGGCTTTCTTTCCCCAGGGGCAAAGCAAACTGTCTGTAATAATGAGGTGTCCGTCTTAAGCAGGTGTCTGTAAAGCGAGGTTAATGACTGTACTAGTGATGTGATTTTTTTTAGCCTGCATGGCAGCCATTTGTAGTGGAAGGGAGAGAGGAAATTAATGCATGGAAGAGCCCATTGGGCGTGGGACAAATGGGGGACAGAAATGCCTGCAATGACCAAGACCATAGTTAGGAATTAAGTTTTGTCATTATTCATTGGGCTTAAAGTGTCAAATGACAGCCAGTGTGATCCATGATTTTACCACTTTTTAGAGGGCAGGATTTGAACCTGTGACCCACCACTTAGACTGCTACCCTGCTAGCAGAGTCGCTTCGATCTGTCCTAGATAAGTCTTCCCGACTTATCTAGAAAGATCGAAGGAGACTCTTTTCGCAGGGTATTAGACTGCGAGCAGTCTCTTATTTTCTTTTTGTGTCACGGTGGATTGAGAGCATTCTGCATAATTTTATTGTTTTGCTCATTGTCGGTTCTGGGGAAGAAAGGATGACCTCTTAGCCACCACTTAACAGAACTATGCTCTTTGTACTGCGCCGCAATCCGCTAACCTTGGCATGTTTTTCTTTTCAGTTCCTCTAACTGCATTGATCCTCAGTCGAGATGCTCTTCTTATTGGTTACGCATTTTATCTCAGATTTAAATCTCTTCCCTCTCCCGTGAGTATGATTTGTTCTTCTAAACTGAACAAGGAGTCAGGGTGTTTGTTAATGGTTTATTGATGGATTGGGAGCAACCACATGTTGCCTAAGCTCGAAATATAATTTGTGATATGTGCATTCTGCATTGCGGCATAACCTTTAAATGCGTTTTTAGGATTCTATGGGTTTTATTAGAACAATAAAACAGATGAAGAGGCCATAAATCGGCTTGGGGATCACACAGGAAAAGAGAAACACCCTTGTAGAACCAGACATATGCAAAACCTATGCTCATGCTATTTGTTTACTATGTTGGACTATGTTTCAGCTATGTTATGTTCACTACTGCCTATGTATTAACTATGTAACACACCAAACAACATAGTCCAAAGTATGCAAAATCTATGTTGAAACTATGTTTAGGCTATTTGAAAAGCACATAGCTTTTGAATACCTATGCAAATACTATTCAAAATCTTTTCATAGTCTTGACATAGCTATGTATTTACTATGCAATAGAAAGTTCTGCTTTTCCTTCCGATTAGCATCCTATGTATTCACTATGCATCAAAGTAAAATAGCTTTTACATAGCATTTCGATCTTCACTTTTATTTCCAACAAGTTTTTAGCTTTTACATAGTGCTATGTATATTCTATGCTATGTGATGAAACATATTTGCAGCCTATGTATTCACTATGTGACATTTTCATTTAGCTTTATCATGAGATAAAGGCTACATAGCTTTTACATAAACATATTTTTTCCTATGTCACTCATATGAAAAATATATGTAGTCTATGCGTTTCCTATGTGATATTCCAACATAGCTTTTAAGTGACTAGGCATGTTGATGGTAGCGCTTACAGAAGGCTAAGCATACTTCCAAAGTAAAAGGCAGTGTTTTAAACTAAAACACTGAAAAATCTTGTACTATAATTTTTTTTGTGCTTGCAGATAGTTTCTTAGTGAGAAGACTTTTGTTAAGCATTGAATCGCTACATCCATCATCCCTGTCTTAACTTTCCTTTCTAGCTTTTCCCTAGAGTTCTTCACTTGAAATGATACTTCCATGCATCATTTTCTTCTTTTACATTGGGTTCGATCCTTCGTCTTGATTGTGGACGTCTCCTGAATATAACTGCATGGTCAAAACTGCGAAATGCTACCTGCCTCGGTGGATGTTTGTCAGCCATTTTGTTTCCACTAGTTCCCAGGGAAGCCCGTGAGTTCAACACATGCGTGTTTTGCGTTTTATCGTCACGTGGGCCTTTTCAACCAATGAAAAGGTGTGAAAATTGTCTGTTTCCACGCGGGCGCTTTCAAATCAAAGAAGACGAGCTGTAAGCGTGCGTTTTTACAAGAAGACGCTTCTTTTTACTTCCATTTACAGTCTTTTTCCTGCCAGGTTCAACAAAAAGTATTCCTAACGTTGGTAAGTGATGTTTTTCTCAATTAAGTTTCGATTTGCCTGTGTTGTCTCCCCTTTTCGCGTATCTGAACAAGGATCGGTCGATCACGCTTTGATACTCCTTCGTTTCAATTCTAAAACGTCAGGTTGTTTTTATGTTCATTTGCCTTAAAATCTCCACTTTTCTGTTTGCAGATACTTATTCGTTGCAGTCAAAAGGAAACTGTATGGCACTGAAGAGCACGACATCAGCAAAAAGTCTACACGATAAGCAAACTTAAACTTGGGGTTTCGATTCTGAAACCTCCATGAAAATACTGCATTTGTGTTACTATTAGTGTTCGTGGTATTATATTGCCATAGTTTTTCAATTTTTCGTTTCAAAACCTATTTCTTACCAATGTAAAAGGTATTCTAATTCATATTTTTATACTATTTTTACTACTTTGGTGATTTTTACGAACGTATTTTAAACACTACATTTGCTTAAGCAGATCGAAACCTACATACGTAAGAGACTATGTCAATTCTATGTAATTTCTGTTTGAACTCTAGTTAAAGCTTGTGTATGTGATATGTTTTACCTATTCAAATACTATTAAAATCCTATTTCAAACCTATGCAAAGACTATTTGTTCTGTGTTTTCCCTATTTTAATGCTATGCAAAGTATATGTCACCTTTAAAAAGGCTATGTTTTTCATATGTTTTTTCTATTTCTAGGCTATCTAAATTCTAAGCAAACCCTATTCAAAAGCTATTTAATCAACTGTTCCCTGTTCCATTTTACTATGTAAACTCTAATTCAGTCCTATGTGAAGGCTATTTATTTTCTATGATTCTTCCATGAGGTTGACTATGAAGTCTAAAATCTCTCTCCACAAGCTAAGTAAACTGTATGTATAGGCTATGTGGAAACTATGTCATTTCTTCCGTTATTCCTACCTTTAAAAACTGCATAGCTTTTAAGTAGGTTCCGTTTGACTAGCGAAAACATAGCATTTTCGATACAAAAAACATAGTCCTGGCATAGAAACAACATAGGATCTGGTTAAAGCAATGTATGAGTGATTAACATAGGTTTTGCATAGCTTTGTGACATAGCATTTGCATAGATGCTACATAGTGTCTGATTCTACAAGGGCACAGAACATAAGTTAGGTTTGGCAAGTGCTATTGATACCCTTTCACATATTTTGTACTCTCTAGGTTACACCAAAGAAACAGTTGTTTTTTCCCCATAAAAATCCTTATATTTTGATTTGTAAAACTGCTTCTAGCTGCGCAATCTTTTATTTCAGCAGTCCTTTTTCTCATATTGATGTTTGAGACAATAACAGTCTTTCTTTTTCTTAGAAATCAATCTCCAGGTATTTTGATATCAACTTTCCCACCGTGGAGTTACGACCAAACCTACTTGGCAAGGTGGAGTTTGAATGTTTCAGAACCTTTTAATGTAAATTTAAGTAGGTTTCAATCTGCAATGCCCTGTACCTGCCGTATCATTATTTCCTGTCTTTTCAATACTGGACGTCGAAACATGAGTGAATAAGGCAGGGCTGTAAGAATTTTTTTCTCTTGAAAGGAAATATGTCCGACTAAGACACCATCTTGGTCGGACAAAACAAAGTTTTGGTTGGACATCACCAAAAGAAGGGTGAACTTTATGTCTGTGGAAGGTTTGAACCCAGGAGTCATTTCATATTGGTTGAGTAGGAGCGTCCGGATGAACGTAGTCCTGAATAGGACTGTTGTTGACAGTGACTGATGTAGTGGTCACCTTCAGAGTCAATGACTTCGACTATGAAGATGACTACCGCACAGGTTGTCAAAACGTCAGTTACTTTTTCAACAACAACAGTCCTTCCTATTCAGGACTACGTTCACCTGGACAATCATACTCAACCTACTTATGAACAGAACTTTATATCCTTAAAATTACCGAGCTATTACATCCTCGCAATTGGACCAATCGGTTTGTGTTTCATTGCTTATTATTATTAATAGTAAGATATACCATTTCACTTCCACTTAGGTGGAGCAGTTTGACAAAAAATATCGGATCAATTTAGATTTCTGGGAAACTGCCCACCTACCCCTCCCTCAAGCAAACATTAACACTAACTTCTCACTTAGGGCAAAATGTCGACTCAGGGGAGGGGTAGGTGGGCAGTTTTCCAGAGACCTAAATTGATCCAAAATATCAACGTAGCTGACAGTTCCTTTGAGTTCAGAACATCTTCAGGAGTTAGTGCCTGAGCAATTTCATCTTTTTGAAATGTACTGGCATTAGCCTGCGTAGCAAGCGTTTCCCAGTTTTCTAGATGAACCTCGCGAGGAAACGCTTGCTACGCAGGCTATACTGGCATTAATGAAAGGCTTGACGCCCTTAATCCATGTTTCGTCGAAATTTTTTTGTAGTGCCAACAAGATGATTCAAGATCGCAAAACATGCCCGTCCCAAGTTCATAGCGAGATTTTAATGTGATGACTCTCGAATTTATGAACAAAAAAAAACATCTCGCTTCTTTTCGAAAAGCATTATAATGCTACCTTTCGCGAGGTTCTGCGATACAGTATTTAACAACACTTGTGGCTGTTTTCTTTTCCTTTATTTTAGACGAATACTGTTCTACAGTTGGCCCTTGTTGGTTGCTCATTATCCGCTCCTGTGTTTGGCTTTGTTGACCATCTGTATTTGCACTATCTATGGTATGTGTTAGAGTCTCAAACCTTTCCCTAAGTTAGTTTAGGGTTAACCGGAATCTGTAGCATGGGACACACGTAGGGGTATATTGCTACTGCGCCGATGCCGTTTTAATGCTAGTCCATCGCAGGGTTCCCTAGCAGTCTGTCTTCGGTACACACATGGGGCAGACGGTCAGAGCTTACCCGTTTCTGTAGCATGAAGCACCCGTAGGGATATTGCTACTCCATCGATACCGTTTTAATGCTAGTCCATCGCAGGGTCCCTTAGCAGTCTGTCTTCGGTACACACATGGGGTACATGGTCAGAGCTTACCCGGTTTCTGTAGCATGGGGCACCCGTAGGGGTATTGCTACTCCGCCCACATTGTATGCTACTCCGTCGCAGGATCCCCTAGCAGTTTGTCGTCGGTATCCCTCCCTTCCTAGACGAGAAACTATGGTACTTCCTTCTCTTTTGGAGTGCTTTCTGTTTTAAACAGTTACCAAACTTCATTCAATTCTTTCTTCTTGGCACGGTCGTTTTGGAATCTGGTACAGTGGAACCTCGATATGACGAACCCCTACATAACGAAGTCCTCGCTATAACGAACGATTTTCTTTATCCCAATAACAGTAAAATATATGATAAAGTAGACTACTTGTAGTCCGCCTTTTCTCTTAAAATCCGTCTAGTTCTTATCTAATCCAGCGCGATCCAAACCACGATATAATATTATTATTTAGGGATTGAGAGGAGACGAGAAAAGAGGGACTGCTGACTCTTATGTAGTAAACACACCCTCCGTCAGCTAGCGTACGTCCTCGTTTCTCGCGGCTTTGCCGCTGGCGTGCTTAGGTTTCGTGCAAGAACTTTGCAAAGAAAAAAAAGAGACTGCTCGCAGTCTAATGAAAAAGAACCTCGATATAACAGAACCTCGTTATAGCGAACTAATTTTGCAAGTCCCTTGGCCCTTCTTTATATCGAGGTTCCACTGTAATTGCTTTAATGAAGTCAGTCATTCTCTCATCGTCTCCTTACTGCGGATTCCGAGGGTGAATCGTACAACCCTCGAGCGGGCAAGATAAAGCCAATCCTGTGTTCTGATTGGCTACGCGAGCGGCAACTATCTTGCCCGCTCGGGATTTCCCGCGTAGATCCCGCAAGAAAAAGTTCTCTTTTGCGCCATATTGACCAAACTTGTTCGGTCAAGATGGATCAATATTGGCCTCCTTCTTTTTTACGTTTTAATCGACCTTGCCTTTGTCTCGGTCCATCAAAACACACAAAAGAACTTGGCTAATATTCTGCCAACTTGGCCGAGCAAGGTATAATATATTCTACTGTAATATTTTTCAACTGTATAAAACTCCTCAAGTTCCCCAAATAGAGCTGCGATAGCGATTAAGGCCTAGTTCAAACTTCGAACTTTTGGGCCACTTCCAAATTTCTCAAGTTTAAACCAACACAATCGCGAAACCACTTTCCATTCTTTTTCAAGCAAAAAAAATTGCCGCCAATTTGTCGTTAGATTCCTTGTTACGGATAGTTTTATTTTTGCTTTTTCGTTTAATTGTTCGTTAGACTTGACGTTCCTTTTTTTCTTCCTTCAGGTACACAGTCGCTTGTTCAACTGCCATGTCCAGTATTAGCTATGTCGTTAATATCAAAGAATCTGTAAAATATTTGAAATAAAACACACCGTTCTATTTTTTCTACTTTGTCATCAGTATTTTCCAGCTCATTACTTATGCAAGGCTCTAATATTTTTTTCTTTACTACGAAAGACTGTAGTTACGGGAGGGAAAGTGTCATTTTAGTCGGGCTTAAATTAATTATGAGCATAATTTTGGACAAAATACTTTGAGTTCATGAGTGTTGCCGAAAAACCATATACTCGTTTTTACGAGCACAACCATCCGTCAGACCCTACTACAAATTTCATCTTAAACAATGCACTTATTAAATTATAGGCATATAAATACAACATACTAGCTAAAACTTACAGTATATAAACAAAAAAAGCTTTAAAGCTCACTGAACCTAAGGTCAGTTATGGTCTTGTTTGCGCTTTAAGACTTTGTTGATAATATAAGGCTTTTTAGGGCTTCCATTACTATCCCTTGACAACTCACCGTGCGTTATTCACAGGGGACTACGCGGAGAATATGAGTTTGTAATTATTACTATCATTATTTCTTTCTTGATTTCTTTGCACGACTCGTGTCAGTGAACCTTGAGAGGGAACGTAAATGTTAGTTAACCTGGTGTACTTCTTCTGTCATCCGGTTTCCGACAAGTGAGGCGAAGAGTTCTTATTGAACTAACAATATAACCCAGTGTTTCTTAAAAGAAACAATCAATGAAGCGAGGACAAAATTTGTAAATTGGCGTTAAGTTTCTTTGTACGTAGACCTGCCAATGGTTAAACTACACGAGCCTATAAACATAAGCAACTAGTCTTTAGACAACAATTAAATCTGAAGTTAGTTTAACACCACGCGATGGCAATAAAGCGGATTAGCATAAGTAAATTTGCCCTTAAGCGATTGGCGCGCTTTTTATTTATCGATCAACGTAACTTGAAAGAGTTTTATCAAAGAATCCGGGCAAAGAAGAACTCGTCATGGCTTTGCTGTTTCGTTTAAGATTATGTATCTCCGTCGCACTTTTATCGTGTTTATCAGCTCATGGAGAACAACATGGATCTGCCCTACACGATTCAAAGGTTACGAAAGATAAAGAGTGAGTATACAGCCGGTATTTTAACATCCCGCTTTACTTCGACGAGGAAATGGAGAATTGTTAGTTTTCTTCAACTTCAGTACAGTGAAATAAATTTTAGAATTCAAATACAAGCAGCCATCAAAGCTCCAAGACTTCGCAGCTTTTAAAAAGTGCAAAATTGGTCTAATTTATATGGTAAAGAGCCACAGATACTGCTGCATAAATTTCGAAGTTTCTGAAGCGTTTGTCAAGGCGATAGTGTGCACTTGTGTTTCTTCTCTAGCTGAAAAGAACTTCATCTCTTACAACTGTTACAAGTCTTGTAAAGGATATTCACTTTATGTAATTCATACTTATTACTGTTCAACCGTAGTTCGTAAAATGTCACCTGAAAATCGGTTAAAAATTCGGTGTTTTTAATTTTCTGAATGATGTTTTGTTTTTCCTTCTGTGTCTTTCTTTTGCATGTTAAATATTAAATATACTGCCAAAAAACATACGATGAAAAAAAATCCGAGGCGCCTACTTTTGCCGATTCGGCCTCGGCGAGATTCTTTAAACAAATCACCGGGCTTGACATTCAGAGCTAGCACTCAATTTTGTTTGAGTTTTAAATTCGGTAAGATGGCCTATTGCGAAGTTGTAGCGAGAATCGTCAAAACAACTTGTTTTATGTAAATTTGTACAATGACAGGAGATGCTGTTTTCATTGTTTTTAAGGAAACGTATCTAAAGCAGGTGCTTTTCAGCCAGCTGGTTTAATAATTGGTTTATTTACCAATAGCCATAAACGGCCCATTATGGCTCTTGTTTATTTACCTTAAACACCCATTCTACACAAAAATCAAAAAGTAAGAAATTATTCAAAATATGCATCTGAATTTGAAAACGAAATGAGCTCAGTAAGATCTAAAAAGAAGAATGTCCATGTAGTTAGACACCTAGTCAAGCTCCTGACTGAGTACATGGGTGCTTGAAATGCCTAGCTATCTCCTATGTAGAGGGTCTGCAAAGCGGGATCCTGAACCCTCTTCTTTTTCACGAGAATCCCGCATCCCGAACTTCTATCATCGCTATCCCGAATATTGGCGTTTTCTTTCTACTTTTCGCATCCTTGCCCAAATTTTTGGCATCCCCGTTTCCAGGCCAGTGGCACTAAAATTCCGTTTCACGTTAACGTTTCCTATATCCCGCACCGTATAAATATTTTGAACAAATTGTGGATCCCCTGAATTACCCTTCCAGCCGCTGTGCTGTGATGCATGCATATTTTTAAAGGCTCGTAGGCAGGATTTTTGGTGGGGAGGTGCGTATGAGTGGAGCATGGAAGGTGAAAGTATCCTGCGCCAAAGGGGCGGTTCTGAGAGCACGGAGTTTCCCAATAGAATTTTCAAAAACTGAATTGTCTTTGGTTCATTTTCTGGCTCTTTGAAAGCAAACCCAGAGGCCTCTTTCAAAAGGGACCTTTTAAAGTCGGGGTACAACGACGGCAACAGGCAAAGAGAAGAAGCAATAGGTTTAGGCTCCGTCCAGCGTATTCGAATTGTTTTCGACCGTCTACACGAAAATGCCCAAACAACGGCGTTTACGCGAAGACGGAAGGCAAGAGAGAATGAGCTCATTCTCTCTTGCGGAATGCTAAAACAGAGAAAAAAATCTCCGTTTCAATAGCACCCGGATGCGTCCCAGTGCCGGACGGGGCCTTAGTCGAAGGTGGGCGTGTCCTTAAGGGTAGGCGTTTTGTTGAAAAGTACGTGCTTTCACTTTGGCATATATAGGCCTGGGGAGCCACAAGACAACACCCATAGTAGCAAAATTTCTGAATCGCAACAACAGGGAACTTTAGCAACGACGATGGTGACGGCCACGGAAATAGCAAAAAACAATTAGCAAAACAACGGCTTTGATTGTGCATCACGCTTTTTTGTACATTTCTTAGCCGTCATTGCACAACTGCGACATAAAACTTCCTACATGTAATTTCAGGCGCCTGCTCTATGGGGTAGGTGAACAAATCACAAAAATTTTCCTTTTCTTATTCGTAACTTAGATACGCTCCTTTCGGATTAAACCCTAGAAAATTTAGCCAACATTTGACAATTTAAAAGATCGATGAAGTTTGAAACAGTGCGAATTCACTTTTTAAGTGACTTTTTTGGTTTGTTGTCATCCAAAACTTTTCCTGCCATGGCAACATATTGTAACGGCTTCTCTTTATTTCAGTTTATTCATGCGTCGAAATTGAGCTCGCATCCTTTTTACTTCAACATGGGTTACAAGCAGATAGATAGATTTGCTGAAAAGAAAACCCAAGTTTCACAATTAAAAATCGCTCCAAAGATGAAAAGGTCTCGAAAATGCATCTTCTTACACTGGCATAAAATTTGTCTCCCTTTTTTCAGTTCTACTCACAAATCTTCACTCTTTCTAAACTCTTAGCGAATACAGAATTCTAAATCTCACACTCGCTTTCAAACCTACCTCTAATTAGGGGATGCATTGCTGATGGGCAACCGATTTAATTTAAAGTAACTTAAAGCTAATGGGTGCTCAGTGGGTAAGGTGTAGTCTCCCGTATCCACTTCCCCTGAATATTCCGCTGAATTGCTTATCTAACAAGACCTCATTTGTCATTTGATAGTCACATCAAAGAACATCTCAAAGAGGAAATCGGTGACGTAAAAGAAGAAATAAGTGATGAAGACATGCAGTTCCACTATTTTAGACTACATGATTATGATGGCAACAAAAAGCTGGATGGCCTTGAAATTTTTAAAGCACTGAGCCACTACCATAATGAAACAGGAATCAATGATACCGCGTCAACTGCAGAGGAAAACATGGCAGAAACAGTGGATCAGATTCTTAGCTATGATGACACAAATAATGATGGCTACATTGACTATCCTGAATATATCAAGTCACAAGAGGAGTTCCGTGGTGGAAAAAGAGATGAATCTTAATCTCACTGATACAAATATTTTAAGCCAGTATTTAACGTTTCCATCATGCTCTTTTTTGTTCCCTTTGACAGCCCTGTGAGGGTTTTTCACTTCTATGTGCTCCACCCACTTTGAGTGGACTAATGGTTAGGGTCTGCAAATTATGGAGAAAGCCTGAGAAAATAGTCCACATTTTAGGATACTGCCATGGGTTTCCCCTCGAAATAATGGCTGAGGAATGAGCACGGAAATTCCATTCTTATGATGCATCAGTATCCAGATCTGGGTTGAGCTTCTGATTGGTCGACCAATCAGTACCACTACCCAGATCTGGGTAGCAACATGTCATCAGAATGGAATTTCTACAGCCGTTCCTCAGACATCATTTTGCTGGGAAACCAGTAATAGCATTGCCAAAAGTCGGCTGTTTTCTTAGGCTAAAATAGAGGGAAAGTAAGTGTAGAACAGTGTAAAAACAGCCAGGAAGTGAGCTCTGTCAGAAAAAAAGGTTAAAAAAGATGTCTGATCTTTTAGCTTTTTTAAACATAGTCATTACAAAGTGTACAGAGCCAAAACCACCATAATTCTTAAAAATATGGAAAAGACAAATGACTTACTTGGATGTGATGTACTCATTAAACACTACTTTTCCACATTCTTCAACATATGCGAAGAATATTATTGCTAGAATGCTTTAATGCATTCAAAATAAACATTAATTTCCCGGTATACAGCTGTACTACTGTGTTGTACCCGTTTTCTTTTTCGGACTATTCAAACTTAGCAAAACAAAACAGATTTAGGCTATTCCAGGTGGCTGTTGCAAAAAGTTTGCATGGTGCAAGTTTCTGCAAGCAGAAACCTACTTTCATCTATACCAGGCACTTTTCTGGTATGAGCCACAGATGAAACTAAACCTCAGGTTAAGTGTGTCTACGAGACAGTATCAAAATGAGTTTCAGAGCTCTGATTTTAGTGTTTTATTTCTTATTTATTTGTTCTGAAATTCTTTCTACTTGGGATCCAATCGGTTGCCACCATCATGGGCCTTGCCAAGAAGCTCTCAAGGTTTTTCCTGGCGCATATTTTAGTCATTACGGCCGATTTGCTGTCACTGGACGACCTTCAATTGTTTTTGTCACGAAGCGCTTTGGATTTCATCGCGCCAAGATTCCCTCGGTATCTTGGACAAAGCACGGATGTACATCTCTGCTAATTCCTGGTCACGACCCGCCTCTAAACATCACAATTTTTGGAGACATTGCGATTAATCCTGGTCCGGAGACTTTAATTCAAAACAATTTGAAGAGGCGAAATGAAAATCTACCGAATATCTTGGATTTGCATATAAATACTCGAGTTATAACATACACCCGTGCTGAACTAATTGGCATTCGTCGCGCGTCTCGCAGTTTTGTTTGTGGATCAGTTCTCCATGTTTTAAAGCTAAATGGACTTCTGAGGTTTAGAGGATGTCGAGCTGGCCGACGGAAGATATCTGTACGTATTTCTGATCGAATAAGTCATACTACTTGCCGTGATAGAACCACTTCTCGCACTTCTGTTTTGGTTCCTATAGTTCCTGAACAACGTTTTCGTAGTGGAAGCTATTTAAAATTCTGTAGTTTGAATGCCAGGTCTGTGAGAAACAAATCGGCGGACTTGGTTTCCTATGTTGAATCATCTGGAGCTGATATTTTCGCAGTAACTGAGACATGGCTCTCAGAAATTGATGATGCGTGCAGAGCCGAAATTACCCCACCCGGGTACAAGCTGTTTGATCACACACGATCTGATCGATGTGGTGGTGGAACTGCTCTATTGATAAGAGAAAATCTACATGCAAGTCGTGTAGATGCTGGTGAGCGTACTTCTTTTGAGTTTTCTCATTGGATGGTCGAGTTCCAGTCGCGAAAACTTCAGATTGTTATTATTTACCGTCCACCCTACTCTAGTAACCATCCTGTCATGACGAATGCATTTTTTGCTGATTTTTCGAGTTTTTTGGAGAATATCATAATGTCATCTGTACCGTTACTGATAGCAGGTGATTTTAATATCCATGTAGACGTTCCGGGGAATGCAGACAGTGTTTGTTTAAAGGAGCTGCTTGAGTCAATGGGCCTTCAACAACATGTTAACGTGCCAACACACGAGTCAGGACACACCCTGGATTTGATCATTACTCGACAATGCGACTCCTTATTAGTTAACATCCCTGTGACTGACTGTCTGTTTTCTGATCACTCTACTTTGATTTGTGATCTAACCCTGGACAGGCCACCGCTCCCGAAGAAAAAAATCTCTTTCAGGAAGACAAAGGTGGTTGACGTTAACCTGTTATGCGATGAACTCTCTACAACTTCGCTTTGTACAGACAGCCCTGATGCTCTGAATGATCTTGTTAAATGTTATAATTCTACATTATCTGCGGCTCTTGATCGTCATGCTCCACTTGTCACTAAGTTTATCACAGTGAGGCCTTTGGTACCTTGGTTTAGTGAAGATATTAGGGATTCAAGGAGAGAAAGACGGAGAGCTGAAAGAAAATGGCGTCGATCTCGAAGTGTCAATGATTTGCTTGAATTTAAAAAGAAGAGGAACTTTACAACCTACCTGATGAATGAAGCCCGTCGTAAGTTTTACTCAGACTTTATTGTTGAAAATAACTCCAATCAAAGGAACCTATTCTCGGCAACAAAGAGGTTGCTAAATCAAGGTCATGAAGTACCTTTTCCACCAACTAGTGACAAGCTGGTTTTAGCCAATGAAATGGGTAGCTTCTTTGTTGAAAAGATTGACGCCATCCATGTCAAACTGGACAGACTAGCCGATTGTTTGCATGATTCTCATTTTGACTATGTGAAAACGCTACCAACTAGAACACTGGACAGCTTTATCCCTTTAACTGAAAGTGCTGTTAGTAAGTTGATTGGCTGCTCTCCGAAGAAAAGCTGTATGTTTGATCCGATGTCAACATCTATGGTAATCAGCTGTGCTGATGTGCTATTACCAGTCATTACTAAAATGATCAACCTGTCTCTTAATTCTGGAGAATTTGCGGATGATTGGAAATGTGGGCTTATTAATCCTATCTTGAAGAAACCTGGATTGGATTTGCTGTACAAAAATTACAGACCAGTTAGTAACTTACAATACGTATCCAAGTTGACTGAAAAAGTCGTTTTTAATCAAGTTTACGATCACATGGTTTCAAATGCTATTTTTCCTACGCTTCAATCTTCTTACAGGCAATTCCATAGCACTGAAACTGCACTTATCAAGGTGATGAACGATATTTTGTTAAAGATGAACTCTCAACATGTCACTATGTTAATTTTATTGGATCTCAGTGCTGCCTTTGACACTGTTGATCATCGAATACTTTTAGAGAGGCTATCTGACGAGGTTGGCATACATGGGACTGCTCTGAATTGGTTTAGATCGTACTTGTCTGATAGAAGTCAGCGCGTTTCTGTACATGGAGTTCTTTCTCGTCCTTTTGACTTGAACTGCGGGGTACCCCAAGGCTCATGTTTAGGGCCTTTGCTATTCATAATATATGCGTCCAAGCTGTTTAAGATCGTGGAACATTATCTTCCTGATGCTCACTGTTTCGCTGATGATACGCAGCTGTATCTGAGTTTTAAACCACTCGGCAACACTGCTCAAGCTGATGCTATACAAGCTATGGAAAAGTGCATTGACGCGGTGAGGAAATGGATGATTCAAGATCGGTTGATGATCAATGATGATAAAACGGAGTTTTTGTTAGTCGGCACACGACAACAGCTTGATAAATTAGATTCATGTTCCATAACTGTGGGCAATAATCGTATCAGTCCAAGCCCATGTGTTAGAAATCTTGGATCCTGGTTCGACAGCAACTTAATCATATAAACAAGGCTTGTAATGCGGCATTTTATCATTTACATAACTTGAGACGTATTAAGAAATACCTGTCGAGAGATTCTTTAATTACTTTGGTTCATGCTTTTATAACCAGCCGTCTTGACTATTGTAATGGTTTATTGTTTGGCTTACCAAATGTGCAGATCGCTAAATTACAGCGTGTACAAAATGCAGCAGCAAGACTTATTCTTGGCTTTGGAAAGTTTTCTCATATTACACCGGCGCTTTATGAGCTGCACTGGCTGCCAGTTTCTTTGCGTATTGACTATAAGATTTTACTTTTGACTTTCAAATGTATTTATGGCCTAGCGCCAACTTATCTTAGCGATCTTATTAGTATAAAATCGAATTCATTATATAATCTTAGGTCTACTGGTAAGCTCTTATTGGACCATCCCAAGGGAAAGATGCTTACAACATTGGGAGCAAGATCATTCTCAGCAGCAGCTCCGAAACTCTGGAATGAGCTACCTGTGGAGCTTCGTCAAGCAACATCACTTAACAGTTTTAAATCTCGACTTAAAACCTATCTTTTTAAGAAGTATTTTTTATAGTTTGTAACTTAGTTTATTTTATTCTCACGGTAATGTATTTTCGTTTTCTTCTAAACATATGATTGTAAAGCGCTATTGATCAGCACATGTAAATACGCGCTATATAAATTGGTAAATTATTATTAATTATTAAAATGCTTGTTCTGAGACCCCACCTGTGTACCAAGACCCCGGGGGGGGAGGGGGGGGGGGTACTTTAGGAATTTCTGGGTGGGGATGTGCCGCTGGGACCCTGAAACCCTTAACCTATACCAGAGC
This sequence comes from Porites rus, assembly GCA_964035705.1. Lineage (NCBI taxonomy): Eukaryota > Metazoa > Cnidaria > Anthozoa > Scleractinia > Poritidae > Porites > Porites rus. Next base: position 14,778,148 of record OZ037998.1, on the reverse strand, counting down.
TAGTTCAGCTGAATTTTGCTACCCTATACTAGAGTAAACTCCCCAAATCCCCCTATCCTTGAGTAGCTGTTTCCCTTGTCTAGATAAAATCTTCAACCAACTGATCAGTTTCCTGAAAAATGATACCCTATTCTGGACCCAAACGCTCTGATTTTCATACCCTATCCTAGAGTAAACTGCCTGAAAACCATACCCTTCACAGCGGCACATACCTATATAGCCCATATATGGCAGTACCCCCCCCCCCACCCCTTGGGACCAAGACTTGAGACTGAGTACAGGCCATGGTTTGCCTGTTAAAAAATTCATTGTTCGAATGGACAATCAAGTTGGTAGAAAATTCGAAATACACTTCCAGTAATTTATTAAGTCTATTGGGGGCCTAGAACAAAGGTCTTGGACTGCTTCACAGATGTTACTATCTGGGGGTGAGAATAATTATATCAGCAATGCAGGCTAACACATTCCGTGCCTCCCAAGTGTGTTTGGTGAAAGAGCTTCAACTGAAATTCTCTGTGAACATAACTGCTGTTTCTTGCCCTGGTACATGTCTTTGGTATACCAGCAGCATGTCTGACAAAATACCTATTAAGTACTTTTAGATGTATTTAGATATTTTTGAGTTATATTGGGTGAAGTTGTCGTCCTCTTTTGATGCAAGTTTTTGCATCTGGAATACTGGAAATAACCACCAAAGATACCACATGCTTCCACAAATGCCCAGAAAGTTTTTCCTCCATCCTTGATCATAAATAAATATGTTGTGTTGCCATTCATAAGTTGTCTGTCCAGAAAAAATCAATGACATTTGAAAGAAGAAACACGCAGAACATCCCAAAACATGCATAATTCCAAGCCATGTCACAACAATAACCAGAAAGTGAAACAGCGTGACACTTCCGCTCCAGAGTTTAAACACTGTCAACAGTGGAACTATCTTGCAGATTGCTTCAAAACTTAACGGAATAAAAGGGCCAATTATTTGGTGAAGATAAATAAGGTTTATAACGACAACATAAGCGGACGTGATGAACACAAAGAAATCGTAAACAACAAAGAATCGCGCGTTTGCGTGACCAATACATGTGCCAGCGAAGTAGCAGTGATGGTCACGCCCTAGAATACACCTGTCACACAGCGAACAATGGTGTGCTCTTGGAGGCGAATTTCGTGCACACGATTGGCAGTAAAAAACTCCATCTCTCTCCTCATTTAACGCACCATTTGTCTCAGAAGACGTGTCAGTAGTTACTAGGCAGTAGTAGTTTCCAACGACGCTGATCATGGCATAGATAAAAAGAACCAAATTTACAGCGAGCAGCTGGGTTGAGTTTTGAAACAAGAACGGAATTACTTCAAAAATTTCCAACCAGAGAGCGATAACCCACATGACAATAAAATAACCAACTGCCATGAAATGAGTTGTAAAGATGGCTGATTGCGAAAATTTCCCCATGAATAGGAGAACTTGCGAGGCGCCTTTGGAATACTGCGATGACTTTGTAACCACGCCTTAAGGAGACTTTGCTTCTCTTACACCACCACAGTATTCCGTTTGTAAGTGGTCCGCTGGTAATTTTCGCGGGAGAATCAATTATTCGTTCCTCGTAGGACCTGTTCCACATGAACCTATAAGTAGCACCACAAAATGAAATCTAGCTTTAAGAGACGTTCAGCTTTTAGTATTTATCAATTTCAACTTAAAAAGGAAGATGAAGATTCACAGAAGGAGCAGGAAAAAGTCGTTAAGACCCCTGGATCGAAGAAGAGGCGACACGAGGAAAATTCAACAAGTCGTGCGTCGATTAGGAAAGTGAGCAAACTCGATCGTGCTAGCAGCAAAAGTTTAAATGGTGAGGCTGGCGATGATGAAAGCTTCGATCGCGAGGAACACACTCCGGAAATGGCGGAATCCAAGCAAAGAGGAAAAGGAACGTTGTTAAGCAAAGCGAATAAACTTCGACAGAGCCTGACTTTATCAAGTCGAAAGAAGAAAATCAAAAGAAACGGATATCAAAGCTACGACCGTGGACTGGAGAAGTCTACCAGTAACCTAACGGTGCACAGTTTACCAGAGAAGGCGGGTTGTAAATCGGACAGTGAATTATTGCACAGTGAAGTAGAACAGGATGATCTAGTGAAACTGGACCATGACGAGACTGAAGCTGATAAGCTTTTTTCTTGGTTAATAAGCCCAGTGAAACCTAAGAAATTTTTCAGGTACCGGTGGCATATTGGTTACATGTAATTTCATCTTTACCCTAGCCTGCATGAAAGGCACTTTATGAGCCAGTTGAGGCAATTGGGGCATTCTCGTAAAGCATGAGACAAGGCAGCCTTCTCACAAAGATTTTGTGGAGTAGGCTATGGAATACAGAGGAGTAGGTGGGGGTGAGCATCTAAAAGGCGCAAGGCTCTAAGGGGGTCTGGGGGCATGCTCTGAAAAGAGACGGTCGAGATTTGAAAGGAGGTAGCTCGATGAGCCGTTAACCAGCTGGTTTTGAGAAAGCTGCAATGGGAGGACTTGTCTTGTGCGTCATGTGAAATACCCCAGACAAGGAAGGACTCATCTCGCACTTCATGCCGTCTCATGCTTTGAGCGAAATGCCCCATTCACCTTGCTTGGGTCATAAAGTGCCTGTGTTGCAAGCTATTTTTACCCCATTTATGTTTATAGTGAAAGTCCTTAATTTAAGGTGATTTTGTAAATGGAGGGATGGGAGACACTTGGCCTGGGCATACAGTGTACAGTGTATGTGTGCCAGTGAGGGTGTGAAATGCTACCTAAATTACTAACCTTATTAACAGTAATAACCTCAGCCTTAATGATAGTGGACAAAATATATGCTTTGCTTTTTCGTTGTAAAATTTAACACCCTTGGAGAATAAGCTTGTCTAAAATTGAATAAGATGTTAAGAATATAGAGGCCAAAAAACCATGTCCAATGGCAAATCCCCATGCAAACCAAATAAGTGCCCCTTCCACCAATAGAGGGACAGGTGCCTTAGAGGTTATTGCTTTGGAGTTCAGATCTGAAGTTCAAGGTTCAAGTCATAGCTGTCTGTATGACTGAATTATTTCCTTAAACCAAAAAAAAACCTGTCTCACCTCACCCAACTGTATTTAACAATATTGTTCCTCAAGCCTGAATGGGCTCTGAGTCAATTATAAACCATGAGGCTGAGGGCTGAATGGGCTATTGACTCAGAGGCCATGAGGGCAAGAGGTTGGTCAAAAATATCGAGACAAAACAACTTAAGCTGGTGAAACATGATTCAGCCGCCATTGTTTTGGTTTTCAGAGCTGTCGCTTTTTGCTACTAGTGGGCTATAACATATAGCCTAGTAGTAGCTCAACCAATCAGAATGCAGCATTAATAATAGACCACTTGTTGGATTTTACTAAAAATTAATAAGGATACCAGCTACATTGTGGTGTTTTTAACCTGGAATTTCTTGTTGGAGGATCCCACTGAGTTGGAATTAAATATTTAACACTGAGGACTGGGATTTAGTGCACCAAACCCTTTCGGCCAACCACTCCAGAACAATGTTTGATATGTGTGAACAACTTGTTCCTGTTCCAGGCTATGCTGTTCAAAAAATAATACGGTACTGGACAACTTTTTGTGTCAATATGAATTTAGGTTTCCAGTATATTGTAAATGTGGCCTAAGAAAATGTTTTTTTTTTTCTATGTGAATCAGTTAAATCTTCCCTATCATTTTTTTAGCGATTTATGGGAACAAAAGCCTCTGTTAATAAAGAGACACCAGACAGAATTTAATGAGGGATGGTTCAGTACTAAAGAGCTGGATGATATTCTAAGACAGGTAATAGCAAGATTAATAATAATGCCATACAATAATTTAAAAAAGTGAAATATATGGTCCCAAAGAAGACATTCTGTAAAACTGCTGCTTACATAGCCGTGAGCTTATACATCTTCGCAAGGGTTTTTAAATAGAGGGGCTTATATCAGAGGAGGCTTATAATGGGAATAGAAAAGGCATTTACTGGTTTTTAAGTAACCTGCATAACAGGTGCTTTATGGGTCAAGTGAGGCAAACACGGCATTTCATGCAAAGGGTGAGATGAGCGTGAAGCTTCAAAATGTCATAATAAATCAAATTCAGGGGGAGTGGGTATAATCGGATGCATTTTTTCGTTTACAACCAGGATGATAGGCTTATAACTGGGGTATGCTTATATATAAAGGGGAGTGGGCTTATAAGTGGTAGTTTGCGGTATAACTTTTAAGAGAGTTGGGATTTTAAAAGCGATAATATTAAATAATAGTGTATGGCACTGGTGTTAAAAAAGATAAGGCTTTGTTGGATTAGGTAATTATACAAAGGAGCACAGTACAGCAAAACAACATAAAAAGCAGCATATTTACACTGTGGGCATGATGTTCTACACTGTAGTAAAAGTTTGAAGTCAATTCTTGTCAGGGAATAGTAGAAAATTAATATTGATATAGACAGTCACAAGTCAATAACATTTGTAGGTAGAAGCATTTAGTGTCTGTCAGTGACATGTCATCTAGAACTTCACCCTTTGGTAATATTACTATACGCTGTCCTAGGTATAACAGAAACAGAAGGTGGAAGAACTTTTCAGCCACAAAACTTTGGAACTTATTAGGTGTTCATATTAGATTTGGCACTAGCATAAGGTTATGCTGGCTTAGATGGTTTTCCTATTTCATAACTTTTATTTATTTATTTAATTCTTTTTTCTATAAATTTTTATTTATTTATGTTTGTTCTATTTTTTATCTTATTTTTTAAATTTATTTCCATTTGATTTCCTTTGGTATACAAAATAGTCTTATAATTAATTATGCAGGGTATAGGGTATCTTATTATGTAAACACATCTGAAAATTAGTTTCTATTGTAATTTAGGGCAGAGCCCAATAAGGTTTGTCAATATTCTACTAAACGTTTTACCCTTATTAAATAAAATTATTATTATTATTATTATTATTATTATTATTATTATTATTATTATTATAAGTATTATTATTAGTATTAGTATGGTGTACAAATTTTGTTTTGGTTCAATTATTTTTCCTTGGTTTGATGTTTATTTTTGTTTGTTTTTGGCATGGCAATATGTAACAGTGATCAGTGCCAAGAAAGGAAAAAAGACAGTGATATAAAAAAATATGCAATAAATTGAACCTCAACATACACTGTTACTTGCTGACATTGGCTATTAAGTGATGCTAAAATTTGAAATTGTCATGATTGTGAGACACAGTCTTTACAAATGCAGTTTTGTACCTTGCAGTAAAATTATGATGTCATATGTGTTTTTTTTTTGTAAATTAATAATAGAAGGTTAGCTATTTCTGAAACATTTTGCAGTGCAATGTTGTCTTTTTTCTAATGTTTTGTGTTGGTCCTTTATTTTTCTTTATTATTTTATAGCACAGAGTTCAGTTCTCAGTCAACTTAGATGTTACTTCCTATAAAAATGGAGTCAGAGAGACCCATAATCCTAAAGGAAGAGCTCTTGCTCCTGTTGTTTGGGACTTTTATGAGGTTTGTTAACATTGATAGTACTACAATAATGTAGCATATGTACACCACTTATAACTGTCCATGTAGGAGTAATCTTACTGAGGTGTCCATCTTGTAGAGATGTCTGTTAACAGAGATTCTACTGTACAACCTTTCTGTCATTGACATCGAAGGAGTTTGATTTTTCAGAGGAGGGTGGCAAGAAGGGCGGGTGGATGGATCTTCTAGTTCAAAATATCAAAAATGAGAGGGTAGTGTCGGGTTGTGGGGTGACTTTTTTCAACACTCTTTCGACAGGGCAGATCGGAAACTAACCTTTTTAAATTAACTATTGTTTTCATCAGATGAATATGTCAGATTTTAGTTTGACTAAATTTCCTGCTTGGTTTTAGAATGGCTGTTCTGTAAGACTTCTAAACCCACAAGCATTTTCTCATTCAGTTTGGAAGTGGACTTCACTTTTACAAGAATACTTTGGTTTCTTGGTTGGTGCAAATGTGTAAGGATGTCTTTCAACATGTTATTTTTTTTGTGTGTTGTGTTTAAATATATTATAAATTTCAACTCCAAAACTTTTGCCTTTGGATCAATGTATAGTAACTAGTGTGTATCATAATCTTAAATTTTAATTGTGCCTGAATGAAATTTAGGCTAAGTTAAACTCAGGACATGGCTCGCCAGCAGTCTCTCATCAAAGGTATATATGGAGGCGTCCTGATCATGTCACTGGGGCTCATGGGTCTTTTTACAGCCATTCTCTTGAGGTCAGGTCATTACATTTGCACGTAGTGGCTCGTGATTTCCAAGTGTTTTTACTGTTCCCCACCCTTCCCTCCCTATGAAGGTAAGTATGTCAGGTTGCACTGGTTAGCAGTGTGATGGTGCCTGGATCATAATGGTTGCCACTCCCAGGGTTGCCAAGGTTACACATTGCACTTGGCTGCAGTTTGGGGCTCCACCAGCCCTACAGGCACCTCTCCCCACACTCATCTCTGTTGATCAGTTTTTTTAAGTTCAAATGATCTATTCTTTCTCTCTCCAGTTACCTAACTCCACCAGGTTCTCAAGGATTTGCACCACATTATGATGACATTGAAGCTTTTGTCGTACAGCTGGAGGGCAAAAAACACTGGAGGCTCTATAACCCCAGGTTATAATAATCTTAAAACATATTATTGGATGAGGCTGAGTCTGCAAAATACTTCAGATCATGTGAAAGTTGAATCCAATAATAATTGTTGCATCATTTATGCATTATTCTTACTTTAAACATGCTTACTAAAGGTATGATTGATGTTAAGTTTCCATCTTCATTGTCTGTTCCTCAGGATATAACGGGATCCATGTTTACTCTGGCAGATATTATTCAACAGTTGTCATCTTTTGAGCTGTATTTTTGCTGTTTTGCTATGTTTTTGGTTTTTTTTGGCTATTTTTATTTTCTTCTACACATAGCATGTGGGATTTTTTCACCATTTTCTACCAAGACAACAGTTGAGCTAATGCAACCTCGTACTCTTCAGGGTTTCTCTGTTGCCATCCCTTTTTTTGGCGATGGTCTGTACTAGTGATGCCTTTGTAATAAATGTTATGGACTGAGTCCAAATTAGAAGGATTTGTATGGAGTCATTGGAGCATAACTGAGCGAATGTCTCAGAGACAATTTTCCTCAGAATGCTAGTTTTTGGCAAGTAGGCGTTTTGGATGTTGTTCTTTCACAAATCCCATAATTTCCCAAATTTAGTTTTTAATGATGTCACACTTAAGGATTGTCTTTTTTTGTTGTTCTTCAGAAATGATACAGAAGCTTTACCTAGATATTCCAGTGGTAGGTTTTTTCGATAATGTGACTGAAACCTTCACCCTGCCAGTATATTATTATTTTATGAATTTAAAGTTTTATTGATCACTGAAATTTCCTGAGGTACTGGTTTATAGAGGAGCTCCACACATGCTCCCATATGCGTAGCCCCATAGCTAAGAAAATTTGTTAATCTGTCGGCCATCCGGGAAATTCCCTTTGGTAGTAATGTGGCTGTACATCCCTCTGTCTGTCCAAACTAAAGGTCACACAATGTGATGAAATGGCACACTATCTGGCTAGTATGGGATGCAACCTGATACTGCACATCCATGTTATGGTCAATTGACAGCTGTCAAAACAGGGTATCTGCTGAACAGTATCACATGACCATATCGCTGGCTCCGGGTTGACCCATCGTAGTTAAGTATTTCTTTGGAGTTTTCCGCTGACAAGTTACTACTTTTTAACTGATGGCAGGCTCAAGTCCAATTTTTTTCAACAGGAAAGTTAGAGTTTAAGTTAAAATACATTGATTGTGTGTGACATATAAATTTATTAACAGGAGCATCGCTTTCAGCCTTGACCAAGTCTTTATATTTAAAGGTAGGTTGAGTTTGATCGTCCAGATGAAGTCAACATAGTCCTGAATAGTGACTGACGTCAGTCACTGTCAGCAACAACAGTCCTATTCAGGACTACGTTCACCCGGACGATCAAACTCAACGTACTTTTGAAATGACTCATGGGTTCAAACCTTTCACAGTCTTTATATTTACCGGTAATTTATTAACTTATTTATTTTGTTAGGTAATTTCAGCCAGGAGGAAATTGGAGAACCCATTCTTGATACAGAGTTGGCTGCTGGAGATGTCTTGTATTTTCCAAGAGGAACAATTCATCAGGTTTGTTTCGTTATCTTCTGCTTAAGCTTTTAGGGTGCTACTTGGTAAACCAAAGAGCCACTGTTTATGTATTACACATCACCGCTAGTTTATTGAATGAATAATACTGAAATGTTGAGAGGGTAGATCTTCAGCTGTCAAGAAATACATTTCGAAGAAACGTGTAGCTTTTACTGTTTCTTTATCGTTAGATAGAAGTTAAGTAGCTGTGACACGAAATTTAACAACGTTCAGACACTAGGAACTGCCACTAAATTGAATGAAACTTATAAATAACTGCTCAAAACATCAAAAGAAGGTATATAAATAACTCTAACAGCAAATACAAAAGAAGGGACAGATTTTCAAATACTTTTTTTAAAAAATCCGAATCTACTTAATATACCTCTGCATGGGCACAACTCAGTTCACATATTCCTGAGAAACCTTGAGGTCCACAGATGCGTCAGTCGCATGTTATTTTTTTCTTCAAACAACATTTTTTTTGACGATCTGTCTGTTTCATTCCATCTGTTTTATTTTCCTTGTTTAGGCTGACACTCCAAGTGATACCCATTCCCTGCACATCACGCTGTCAACTTACCAGAAGAATGCTTGGGTTGATTTTATGGAAAAGGTCTGTACTTTACTCAGTAAACCGGCGCTTTCACTCCCAAAAGTAGTCAAAGTCAAAATTCAACAAAAATTTCCTAAATTTCATTTTGTGAAACGCTGAAATAAAAATAGTACCATGTGAAAGTTCTGCCAAAAAGGTCTCTTATTAAAGAGCTTTAGATTCTAAGACGATAACGGCATCGAGAACGAGATTTTCTCAATACTAAGTAGTTCGCGCGCGCGAACCATCGTCATTATGGCGGGAAGTGTGGTATCCGTCGTCATTCTACTACAAGTTTTAGCGAAAATGTCGTAGTGGCGAAAACAAGTTATCAAATGTTAGGAGTTTCATCATTTCAGTAGCGATCGGGAGGGGGGCTTCCTCCTCTTCCTCCTTTAAGGGAAATAAGCGTACTAACTTTTGTGGTAAAAAAAAGTACAACGAAGCTTGTCCTCGAACCTGAAGCTCTCTATTAATCTTCACACTACAGGATTTCGTCCATAGACTCAAAAGTTAAAACCACCCTACTAGCCGAGAGAGACTTCTTCATTCACCCTGGGATTGAAAGGTTAAAGATTTTCTAAAACATCCGTTTTGTAACTGAATTATTGTAAAGCGCGCCGCATTAAAAGTCAGAATTGCACAGTAGGCCTTGTACTAATAGTAATACTCGCCAAATAAATGTGCGTTCGACACCTGCGGCAGCAGCTGTAGACTTACCACAGGTGGAGCTCACGAGTTTCTGCCGCATTAAATCAGACGAAGGTCTCTTTGGAAAGTGTACAGCAGCTACTTTCAAAAAAAATTATGCTTTTGCCGTTAACACAGTGGTAACTCTTGAGAAATAGATGAAGTGTTACTCGATGCACTAGAAGCAGATGATACGTGAAAGAACTGTGATCGAAAACGAGACAAAATACAGTGGAACCTCGATATAACGAAGGCCAAGGGACTAACGAGGTTTCATTATATCGAGGTTCTTTTTCACATATATTACTATTAGTTGGGTAAAGAATGTCATTCGTTATTCCGAGGACGTCGTTATATAGAGGTTCGTTATATTTAGGTTCTACTGTATTACGTTAGTGGTCTGCAAAGGTTTGCCATATTAAATGCTAGTGTGAAAACTATGACCCAGCCGCTGCGAAAAAACAAGCCCGTATGGCCAAACGGTTGTCCGTCAAGTGAAATCTCAAATTTTCTTATTGTGACTCGCAGGAACCCCAACAAAAGACTCTAGATTAGAATCGCGTTCTACTGCGTCGGACGCAACTATTTTGTAGAATGTTAAAACTGTAATAAGTTATTTTAAATTTGTTTTTAGTTGATTCCAGGAGCACTGCAAACCGCATTCGAGGAGGATCTTGAGTTCCGTCAGGGTTTGCCACTGAATTATCTCGACTATATGGGTGTGGCAAATTCAGAGTTGGTAAGCTTCCGTGGGTACTGCCATGAAGGGTATGGTTTTCAAGCAGATTAGTCTGGGATAGGGTATACAAATCAGAAACGTTAGGTTTAGAATAGGGCTCACTTTCAAGGAAAGTGGTCAATGGGTTGAAAATTTTAGTCTAGATTAGGAATGCCGGGAATTAATACTTAAAAATATGAAATCTGCAATTGAAATTTGCCTGCAACTTAATCTAACAGCAAAGAAAGCATCGACCTCCATAGTTTGTGGAAAATAACGACTCAAGGATAGGGAGGGAGTTTGGGAGTTAAATCTTAGCAAAATTCAGCTGAACTAGCTCTGGCATATATAGGCTAAGGGTTCCGGGTCCCGGCGGCACATCCCCACTCAAGTTGCTGATAGTGAAGATGTGGTTTATGCTACGACTGAATAATTGTCACAAAACAAGGGGGGTGGGGGGGGGGGGGTGGTGAACTTACGGCTTTGGAGTGTGAAAGGCTTAGTACAAACAAACTTTATTTTCCCGTGGTGGCAATTGTATTTTCGGTGAGATTAGGGAGCTTAAGCAACCACTTTTGCGATGGTAACGAGAGCGGCAAAAAGCAGTAATATCAGTAAAACAACAACTCTGCACGTGCATCACGGTTTTTGTACATTCCTTTGCCGTCGTCCCTCCACTGCAATGAGTACGACTTCCATTACACCATTTCCGAGTTTCAAAAACTCTCACTTTCAAAACAAGGCTTGGTGCAAAAACTTTCCTTGGAAAATTGGTTTAAATCGCATGAGAATAAAAAATCATTTTCATATCAATAGCTTCGCGATTAGCGTCGCTTTGAAACAGAGGCTTGGAGCAGGTTTTGATGTTGTGGTTGCTTACCGACTAAGTAGGTTTTCCTTTGCGTTTTTACATTGTTAGCATCGCGTATGACTATTATTTCTTAGAAATTATTCTTCTTGTCATTTTCGTAGAGCAACAAAGAAAGAACAGACTTCCTCAGGAAAGTCGAGAAACTGATGATGAAATTAGCATCGCATGCTCCAGTGGATGCAGCTGCTGACCAGGTATACTGGGTGACTTTTGTCTTTAACTTCGACCAATCCATGAAGACTGGCAGAGCAAAAACCTCAAAACAGAAAGTCTTTTCGGCTAATCTCGTAAAAGAGAAAACTACTTGATTCTAAACTGCTTCTTAGATGTATCTATTTCAAGGAAAAATAGTCAAAGTGCTTCCTTAAACTTGTTGGCCGAAAATAAACGATATTTTTTGTTGTTCTTCTCTTCTGCATAGATGGCTGTTGGCGTCCTTCGTGATTGCTTACCCCCAGTTTTGACAGCAGGTAAAAGAAGAAACGGTGATATTGACTTCATTTAACAAGTATTTCCTCGCTTGGATTCCACTTGTTTTGTTTCGTCGCCGTGGGAGTTTAAGCAACGAAGGCGACGGAGGTGGCAAAAAAGTGAATTCAGGCTGTTTCAAAATTCTTCGCTCTTATTCCAGATAGTTCTATTTGTCAAATTTTGATGAACTTTTCTGGGGTTGAATTCTAAAGGACTTTGTCTAGGTTTAAAAAAAAAAAATGATATTAAGCACTTCCAAGTCTTGGTCGTGCGATGACCGCGAAGAAATGTAAGAAAAAGTGTGATGCACGTGCAAAGTTGTTGTTTTGCTGATCGAAACCTATTGCTTTTTTGCCGTTCTTGTTACTGTCGTCGTTCGTTCAGATGTGATTGCTAGGTTAGCGATATTTTTCGAAATATTTTTTTGGAGGTCGGGGGACCCCAGGTAGGTGAAGTAACCGCTTAGCTTAGGCAACCCTCCTGTCCATATAATCTTTCATTTCAATTTGATCACGTTTACATGATAGGTGGGATGACCATATGAGAGATTATATGGACAGGCCGGTTACCTCTCCCATCTGGGGTTCCCCACCTCCACGTAAACAGGCTCTTAAAGATCCGACGACCTATGAGTCCCGTTCGTGCACATTCCCTCTGGGCAGGACTGTGTCCAGAAAAGCTGGTAAATAAAACAACAACTTTGCACGTTCATTACCCTCTGTTGCCTGTTTTTGCACGACTACGACGTGAGGTTGCCTACTTTTATGTACTAAGGAGGACGTAAACAAGTGACTACGGAATTTTTATTTGTTTGTCTGAAATTGGATATGGTTCCTAGAAATTCAATTTCAGAGGGGTTCGCCTACATGTGACAAAGTAATTGTCATAATTGGGTAGGAATAATCGCGAGGAAGACTGAAAGAAGACAAATTCACTTTTTAAGCAACGTTTTCGCTGCCATCGCTTCCTTGGACCGTACAGTCCCTATTATCATCATCGCCGATATCACAGTTCTGGTTATCATCATCATCATCGTTATCATATTATCACCATCGTCGTCACAATTATCATTTCGTGTTATTATCTCATCATCACCATTATCGTTGTTTCGTTATCGTTACTGTCTTTCATTATTAATATCGTTATCTTTTCGGATCGAATTTTGTTGAGGTTCTCTTTTCCAACTGCTTAAGGATCCAGTTGTTCCGGGTATTTTCTCAGTTAACTATAATCCTGGCCAAAGATCCTTGAAACAGCCATACATTTCCCTTTCCCTCTACAATGTTCAGATGTGATTGCTAGGTTAGCGATATTTTTCGAAGTGTTTCAATGTTTCTGTCCGAGATTGTGGCTTTTTGTTTATGCTGTTGGCTTGTTCTTAGGAGAAACAAGTAAAAGCATTTTTGGAGGCGAATCTTCATGGAACGACGGCAAGATTTCTTACAAAGTTGTAATTGACGAAGAGACCGAAGTTAGGATCATACGAAAAGGGGTTGCAAGGTACGAACGTTTAAAGTAGATTTCCGTACATTTAGAAAGCTGACGTCAAATCTAACTGTACATCAACTCAATGTCGCATAGAGTGTTTTCACTCACGTGGCCAGTATCTATGCAAATTTATTGGAAGAAAAGAAAGCGTTTACACGAGAAAAGAGTTCGACTCACGAAGCATTGGTTTGGAACACCAACATGGCTGCCGTTTCATTGTTTGGGAACACCAATATGGCCGCTATGAGCTCATTTGAAAACGCTCCATAACGCTGTTTCACTTGCAGAAAACCCACTCGAAGATGCTCGATTGTTTTTCTTCATCTTTTTGTGGGTATGCGGTTTTGTTTTCGCGGCGAGGAGGAACACTATATGGTGGGCCAACATAACTTGACAGTTCCCATTATGATCTCTTGGTTGTGCTTAGAACAAACGAAAATAAAAGTAGAACTTAAGACAGATTTGATCAGCACCATGTATATACACAAGATTAATTTTCTAATATGGCAAATAAAATAAAGGTACAAACTTCGATATCAGATGTAACGCTAGAATAAACACGTGGATGTTTAACCTTTTGCTGGCATTGAAAAAAAGGCCAGTATCTTCCTTGTATTTCAAGTTAATAATTGTTCTTACTATATAACTGAGTTTATTTCTGTTGATGTCTTTCCAGGCTGGTTGTTGAAGGTGAAGGCGTAACCGTTTATCATACATTAGGAAATTCTCGAGTGTATCACGAGTGTGAGCTGGACAGTTTAGAGCTTGGCTTGGAGGTAGAGTGGAACCTTTTTCTGATGATCAGGTTTTCCTTTATAAACTCAAGAAAATGGCCTCATCTTCCTAAGATACACCACTCGCATATCTCCCATAAGGCACCTTATTTGCCCCCCCCCCCCAAATTTTGCATAACCTTTGTTTTTCATCTCCCCTGGGTATTACACCCGTCTCAAGAGAAACTGAAAACAATGCTTATGCAAAATTTTGGGGGCAAATAAGGTGCATTATGGGAGATGTGCTATACTTTGTAAATACATACAACAGATACAGACTTACCCGTTTACAACTTTCGTCAACACGTGAACGATAGTTAAACTAGCATTTTCGCTTACCCTCGGGGAACATGTTTGTAAACGTAGAAGTATCGTTTTTCTGTGGACAGCGGTAAACGCATGAGTTGAAAACGTTGGTTAACCTTTATTGCTAAATTAAGCGGTTCGTGTGGGCATGTGCATAGACACTGTGAATGTTTACTTCGAACTATCGAATTTGATACACAAGTATAGTTTTGGGATCGCACACTTGCGAAGGTTTACAAAAGCGAATTCCCAGTTTTGTTAGCGCAGTGGTTATAGCACTCGCCTCACACCAATTTGGCCTGGGTTTGATTCCCGGCGAGGACGCCATATGTGGGTTGGGTTTTTCCGTTGGTTCTCTCTCTTGCTCCGAGAGGTTTTTCTCCGGTTTTTTTCTCTCCCAAAAAAACAACACTTCCAAATTCCAATTCGATCTGGAACGCTCGGGGACATTTTAACGAGTTCTTAAGAATTCCCAAGTGCTTCACGGGGAAACAAATAGACCTTGTCACGGTTTTGGAAGCCATTTTGACTAGTGAAATTACAGTGTTTGTATGAGAATCTAATTTTTTCAGCAGAATCGTTAGGAGTGAAGCTTTAGTTTACAATTCATATGTTTTTCAGAACAGCCGTTTTACGGAATTTATTCGACAATAGATTGTCATACAAACACTGTAATTTCTCCCGCGGTTGCCTACTCGTCAAGATGGCTTCCAAACCGTGATAAGGTCTATTATAATTACACTTACAGTAAGCTGAAATGTAGGTTTTGGTTGGAAGAGTAAGGTGTATAATTCAGGTGAAAAGCCTTGCTGGGATGGAGTATAATAAAGTATGTATGTATGTATCACTATAAGATTGCGGAAAAATTGCCCACCTACATGTAGGTGGGCAATGAAACTTCATGGTCATCATTTCACCTCGGCCTCTTTGTCAAATGTTGCCAATTTTTCCTGGAGATGAATAGTTAGGGGCCGCATTCAAGTTCCAGAAAAAAAAGAAAAGAAAATGTCCACATCTTATGCTTACGTTCGTTCACCTCCCCCACAAAGCTTGGCGTGAGCAAATTTCACGCCGTTTTGTTCAGAGATCAGGACAGCAGTGTATCAACAATTTGCCACCAGAAGCCAGAAGAAAACTGGGCGTAGGCTTTGATAAATTGTCCTCGAAAAAGTAGCATAGTACGCTACTAGCAGTGCTCGCATATTTATAAAATTATGCGATAATTATGCTAGTTTTTGTAAATTATGGTCATTTTAGACAAAAATGCAGAAATAGGCCACTTCCGAGTTCCCCCGGGTGTCTGTATCAAAATGAGGTTAAGTGCTCAACCTTTGATATAGAAATGATTTTTCATTCTCATGCAATTAAAACTCATTAACGATCCCAGAAACAATTGCGGCAGGCATTTCGGCTCCAGTTACCTTCTCGTTTCGAAAAAAGCAAATTGTGATGCACGTGTCATGCACGTGTAAAGTTGCTGCTTTGTTGGTGTTGTTTTTTCCCCTTATCTGTATTCGCCGTTTTCGGGGATTTTCTCAGTGAAACCAGCAAACTATCTCATTTTTTTTCCTGTGTTCCTAGGCTGGTCCAGTAATAGAGGTGATATTGAACCGTCACCCGGAATATATCAAAGTGAAAGATTTGCCTCATGATGATAAGGACTTCAAAGTAAGCTTTAAATACCAGTCTCTAGTTTTGTATTTGTGCTTGCATGCGCTAATTAACGTGACCAACATACAGTTGAACACTCTATCAAGCGGCCACCCTCTATTAAATGGTCAGTAATCAAAGCCCCCGAAATAATTGTAGAAAAGAATAAAGAATAAACCAATATAAAGCAGCCACCTCTATCAAGCGGCCGCGCTCACTTTTTGGCCGTCCCAACGAGAGTTCTCCCATTATTGTCACTCTATTAAGCCATGAGGCGCTTGATACACTTGGTTTGACTTCTTTTTAAGAAAATGATAAAGGAAAATACAGTCCGAGATAGAAGGTGGCGACCAATTGTGGACCAGTAAATATGCTTCCCCCGCGCCGTCGCGCGGCGTTTGTTTCAAAATAAAGTGATGTTTGTGCTAAAGATTATGCCAATTTAGGGCGATTTTCTCTTGAGCGGCCAACCTCTATCGAGCCGATTTGGCGGTTTCCCAAGGGTGGCCGCTTAACCCTGTAGGCACTTAGAGTGATCAGCATCAAATTTCTCCTTGTAATATCAATGCTTTGTAAAACAGAGTGGTTATGAGAATTACAGACATGATCACACAAGATAAATTTGCTCGATATTTTATCAACTTCTCTCCACTACATCTGTAGGTAATGAGTAGGGGCAACAATTGAGAATTCAAGTTTTGATCTTAGGGTTTAAAAGGTTAATGGAGGTTCAACTGTATTGCTGTAACGCTCAATGATGTTTGGTCATTTCTGTTTTCAAACAACAAATTACCAAAGTAATGGCCTAAACTGTTAGATAGAACCTTATTTTTTTAGCCATAAGTAGAGTTAGCTCTCTCTTATCAGATACATAATTCTGTAAATCGAACTCTTGCAAAGCCCCATTTACAAGACATTCAGTTTGGGTCCGGCACTCCTTAAAATGGGCACGCGGGCCGTTTCTTTTGGCACGGCCCGCCCAAATTTTTTGCTGTGTAAATGCAATTTTTTTGGCACGCGGTCCCGAAAAAATCAGGCAGGCCAGGACCACCTCGGGAGGTGGTCGCAAAAAGTGGCCCGCGTGCCTAAAAGAGAACTTCCGGGGCATTTGGTCAGCGATAGGAAATCACTCACGCCATTTTTCTCGTTATAGCTTCTTGATACAAGTCCACACAAACGAAGTGGACACCCCAAATAAGTTTGCAATAGTTCTATACTCGGATGTGGAAACGAGATAATACCATGTTATCGCAAGTCGACGATTTAGAGTAACGGCCTTTCGCATCGGTGTATCCTGACGAGCAATATCTTCGGAAATCTCCTGCAGAATATATTCAAAATTCTAAGGGTTTCTCTGAAGTTTTATTACCACAAGTCAAATCTTGCTTCAACCATGTCAAACCATGCAAAAGAGCGAGGAGCTGCCCACACCTCTTTCAGTTCACAGAGGATTTCAGCAGCTCAAAATATCTACCAAAAGGCCGTATTGTCGGCGATTAAGTACCTTAAAAAATTGTTTAGAAATGATCTTGTTTCGTTTCCTTCGTTTCCTTTTCTTTTTTGTGAGCTTAAAACCCACAAAATTGCTTTTTGTACTCGTGTATCCCCCATTTTTTACTTCTTTCACTTCAATGTTTTGTATAACCCGCGGCGAAAAATTATGCTGATCCTTTGCTGATCGCTAAGTGCGGGTGACTTTTGGCGGGAATTTTATGTCAAGGCCTCAGGAACCACTGTAAAATTGCCCGGTGGCTCAATATTTTAAGTGTGCCTTTCCTAGTTCAGTGGTGCCTGCACGAAATCAACATTGACACAAATTGTCGTGTAAATGACGCAGGCTGTGCCCTAGATTTACGGCTCGCGTGCCAAAATTTAGTAGTGCCGGCCCCCAAAATGAATGTCGTGTAAACCGACACCTATAGTTGGTCTCTACCGTTTTTTATCACTAAATCTTATTGTAACCAGCCTGTCACGATTTAACTTCACACAGCGTTTTAAAAAAAGCTATCGAGCTACTTTGGAGCTAACTCAAATTTTCCGGGAAATTTCAAGTGCCCCAAAACACTCGTAAAAGAAAATTCTAGTAAAAAGTTGATGGTTAATGTGCATTTTTTTCTCCGGTTTCCCTTTCAGATCGATTTGGTGACGTTGCTTTACGAAAAAGGAATTCTTCTCAGAAAATGAACCAGATACAAATTGTATCGTTCCTTACAAGCTGTATAAATTCGTTGACCTTTTTGCCGCTCCAGACACTCAATGTGATAGTAAAGGGAGCCTTTTTCGAACGCACAAGATGAAAAAGACACTTGCCTTTGTTAAAGCATGGTGCTTCTTAACTTGTACAACTACGCTACTTTGCGTTTTGTCATCTGCGTTTATGGTTATGGCTTATTCGCATTGACCGTGCTCCACAAGAAACCTTTTGGCAAAAATTAAGGGAAATAAATGCAAAGAAGATAATCGCTGTTAAAAACGCAACTTATGCAGTTGCGAAAAGAAAGCCTGACAAAATTTAGGCTTGCCGGGTTTTGAACCCATACCTCTGCGATAGCGGTGCAACGCTCTAGCCAATTGAGCAAGCAGGCTACTAGCTCCCGGTTGGCTTGCTAGCTCAATAACTAACGTTCGATATATTAAAATTCTAACATGACTCCGATGCTTTAGGGTCAAACTTGCAAATTGTTCACTACTCTCTTGTCTCACAATTCCCAGAAGAGAATTGAGCACAAAGAAACCCAAACCAAATCTAGAAGAATGACCAGAAAGGTTGTCGGAAAAAGTGCACGCGACAATCCCTTATTAGGTGTTGTGGATGGTTTTGAGTTCTCTGTTCTTCAAAGAAATTTGAAAGAATGGCAGGAGGGGCCATGGACATATGTTTGCAATTGCTAAAGGAAAGCAACAAAAGTAGGTTCGACAGCTACAGTGTCAGGAACAGTGTATTGATCATATCCCATATTACCTTCCGGGGTTGTGGCGTGCACATTTTTTTCGACAACCTTTCTCGAAATAGCTGTGAATCGAACATGGGCTACTGCTTAGAGATCTACACAGGTATCGCAGAGGTCAGGGCTCGAATCAATCCCGACATGCCTCAATTTTCAGATTTTCTTTTTCAAGCTGTTTGAGTTCTTCGGTTCCAATATATGAAATTCATGAATTCCTCATTTCAAAACAAAGAGAGCTCTAAACGCGCGCTAACAAAAAGCTTGCTAAACAACCAGGTAATCCGCAGTGCCTGATGGAGTAGTTTCTTATAAATCATTATCAAATCAGTTAAAAAGATTTAGGCCACGCATTCATTTATTTATATCGGAGTGAATAAAAATTGTAAAAAGTGTGACGAAAAATGAAAATTAAGTTAGCTTCTAGTAAGCCTGTGTACAGACGCCTCCACCGCTCGTTTTTTTTTTTTTTTTTTGTGGGGGGTGGGGGGAGTGGGTGTTTGTGCACAGGCTACGTCTGATAACTGTTGAAATAACGGTTAAAATAAATTACAAGGTGAGCGTTTTCGCATATTTGTCACGCAACAAACGAACGCATGACGTACTTGAAGATGAAGACTGCATCTCTGATATTTGGGACGCGTTTTTTCCTGCGTTGTCCATCGAATACGCACTATACTACAACTGCTAACAGAACTGGGAGATCGATATGGGTTTCTGGTTATTTTCGTCATTCACCTTTTACATTTTTTTCGTGGGTCATTTTTTTACTCACTGCAATGAAAAACATGAAGGCCTCGGTAGAGCGGTTAGCCGGTGTAGCATGGCGGTTTTGTCGGGCAGATTAAGTCGGGCAGAGTACTGGCCGGCAAGCGCACGCGCGAACGGGCGGCGAGGCCGCGAGAAACATTTCTCGTTGCTTCCGTCCCAATCTCCCTGTAGTTTCACTGCCCCAGCAGTTTTGTGCGGCAGACCCGCTGCACGACGTTTACCTCATGTTAAAACGCCATTTGTTCAATTCTTTACTTTCGAGCGGGTAAATTATGCTGTGGAATTGTGGAGGATTCTTAAATTTTACTGAGAAAGTATGTTTTTTTTTTCAGTTGTCTCACATAGCGACTGCGAGAGGTCACGAAGATGGTTTCACACATGTTGATTTCCTGTGGTCTTCGTTTGACCTCTGATGCAGAGTTTAGGCATTTTGTTTGACCTCTTTTAAAGCGTTATAGCTTTTTAAGGTTTTAGTTTCCAACCTCGTCCCCAGGGCTTTTTTTGAGGGAAAAGCCCTGGGGACGAGCTTGTTTAGTTTCTTAAGATTTCTCCGAAATGCCTGGATCAGAATAACTACATGATTTTTTTGTCTGTGTAAGTGATAAAATCCCTGCTAAGTTCTGTCACGCTGGGGCCACAGTAAATCTTCACAACACTCTGTGCAGTGATCCCTCCCTCTCCTCCGCAGTTTGTGTCGTAGGGAGGCTGGGGAAAAAAGAAAATGAAAGCGCGCGGGGCATGATGGGAAGGGGGAAAGGGGGAGGATTCCCTCTTCCCATCGTCCCCAGCGCGCTATCTATTTTTGCTATTGATACCCATTAGCTTCTGCGAAAGATTGTGGTAGTTTGTAGTCAGTTGTCAAAGGTGACCTGTTTGCGACGTCCAACCAAAGAATTAAACCCTTTCCTCACTACTACAACGCTACAACAGAGCGCGAAAGATGAGTGACAACAAAACAAACGTCGAAGTTCAGTCGAACGTTGTTGATCCATTTAGCAACGTGGCGGCGAATAGTCCTTCGACCCAACCGAGCGAAATAGCGCCAAGTCAGCATGGAGTAGTTGAGCTCCCTCCACCGTATTCACAAGTTCCAATGGCGCAGTATCCAAACCAAACAGGAATGCCTCAAACAGCACAGCAACAATACACATGGAATCCCCATCAAGGTACAGGGTGATGAAACTCGATCTGGTAGTTTATTAGTAATGAACTTGCACAATAGGACGGCGAAGGAAAGAAGACGGCAAACCTTATGCCATGACAAGCGTGACATAGTTATATTTACAGATTTTGTTGTTTTCCGTCTTCTTTTTTCTGCCGTCCTGTTGCATAAGCTCACTATTAATTACCCACATGTGATGAATTACCTTAAGTCTCTGTGTAAAAGCGAGGCCAAGTGCGAAGCCATTGATATGAAAAGCATTTTATGTTATCATGCAAATAAAACCTATTGTCACAAGAAAGGTTTTGCACCTTGGCTCGTACTTTTGAAAGTGAGAGTTTTCGGAACTCAGAAATGGCCTATTGCAAATGATCTAATAAACCCCTGGTGTGGGGGGGTGTTTAACTCATTCGCTCGTGGAGATTTTGCCGAAAAACGCATTTTGAAGGTACTCGAGTGGTTTTCTGGCCACTGTCCTGCTATAAAGAGCTAAAACTTACCACAAACCGGTTTACAGGTCGTACACTTCACGGCCTTCTGCTCCAGATGCAAAATATCAGCTTGCGAAGTTTTTTGTCTATCCTTAAAAATAAAATACAAATTGAAACTAGCAAAGCTAAGGTGCAAGTCAAGCTGTAAAAATAATTTTCTTGATTCTGGCTAATTTCCCTTGTTTTTGGCTTTTTTGTTTTGTTTGTTTGTTTGTTATTTATTTATTTATTTATTTATTTTTTGTCGTTTTTAGCGTATTTACTCTTCGTTAATAGATAGTAAGTAAGTAATTAGTTGTATTAGAATTCTTTTTTCATTATTTTGTAACAGGCTCCAACTCATCGGCTCCTGTTCTGTAAGCATTATCTTGTAAGTTAATATTATGTAAGTAAGTAGTATTTAACTTAGCAAGTTATATGTAAGTAGGTATTAAAGCTTTATGTAACTAAGTAAGTACTATGTAAATAAGTCAGCATTATGTTTGTAAAAACAATTAAAAATTAAAAAAAAAAAAAAAAGCTTGCGAAGTTTGGGCATGCGAAGAAAGCAAAATTTCGAGATAGTTTTTGGGTTTAAAAGTGACACAGCAGTCTTGACTTTTACTTTTCGCTTTCTCTCCTCCCCTCTTTTTTGGCTTTTCTTATCTCATTTTTTTTTTCTCTTGCTGGGCATTTAGTAGGTTTCATTTTGGTGGGAATAGTTTTTAGGAAGGCTTTTAGGATCTTAGGATTAGGTGAAAGGAAAGGTAGGTGAGCAATGGAACAAGATTTTCATGCAGATTTTCAGGTCAATGTTACATGGTTTTTTTGCCTCTTTCTCCGGTGTCCTTGACTGAATTGTGCTCATTCTGGTATGGTTTGAAAGATCTCTTCACTCTGCACAAGTTAGCGGACAAAGTTGTCCTTGACCGTTAAAACTGATGACGTCACAAAGGGTAGAAAGGACATGGATCCGCACAGGCGGTTACGGGCGGTTCAGGGGCAAATGGGTTAATAGATAGGACCATTTAAAAGAGAGAGACATTTATTCTCATAACTGTAACAAGCTCGACAAGACTACTAGGCTTTCAGCAAAAATATCAAAAGAGTTAATACTTGCATCATTACAGTTGAGTATCCTCTCCATCAATAACAAATTATTGATATGACTTGCATGGGCCATATAGAGATCCATATCGTTCTTTCAAATCGCAACATCAGTGTCAGAATCTTGGCTCAGGGTTATTGTGTTACCATCATCAGTGTAGATCCTTAGGCCCAGTTCAAACATCGAATTTCACATGTGCCGAACTTAATTCCTATTGTAGTTGACAAAAAATTTTAACTCTCTGAACTCTGTCGAATTTAGCTCTGTTCACTGTCAATATTCACAGTAATATAATAATAATTTAGTAAAATTCGTGCATTAAAATCAGGCACATGTGAAATGCGACATTTGAATCAAAAGTCGAACCTAAGTCGAATCTTCGACTGTTTCAGTCCCAGATACGGCAAACGTCGCATTTAATTTAAACAGTCGAATTAAATGGATTCAAGCATGGCACTTGACATGCATTTAACTCTTGCATTAAGTATTGGGCACTGTGAAATTTGATATTTGAACCAGGCCTTTTTTTGATCTTTGCATTGAGCAAGATAAAGTACACCTACTATAAATGTTTCTCTATCTACTCTACTTTTTTGGAGAACCCTGTGCAAAGGTCTCTAGATGGTTTTTTCCGGAATATGATTACAGTGCAACTACTGTAACCAGGGCCACTTAGACAAAGTTGGCCAATCCAAGTTGAACCCTAAGGCTGAAAATGTCACTGGGAAACTGTTTTTTGGTTCCATTATTTTAAGACCATAGTAATGAAATGGTACCAGAAGCGATCATTACCGTGAAATTCTTGGGCTTGCAATACTTTCCGCAACACCAAGAAATACCCCATATACCCAACAACGTGAAAGTCAGCCATGATGTATATTAATAATAATATCAAGCTTGATAAAAGAAGCTCAAGAGGCATCCCTTTAGATTACATTAAATTTCAGAAAATTATAGAAAAAATATTTGATGCAATGAAAGCGATATACAACAAAAGCTTTTTAGCACCTTCTTGCTCGATATCATTCCCATTACGAATATTCAAGGCTAAGATACATGATATAGCTAGTAATATATAGATATAGCCAGATGAAAAGCAAAGCAAAGCATCTGTTTATATAGTTTTAACTTACTTGGAACAATAAACTTTAAACAAATAAGGTTTACCCAATTGCAATGGAATCCAGAAAATATATATACTTTAGGAGGGAAAAGTGTGATGGTTTTTTTAAAAAAATGTATCTCATAGAATGAAAAAAATCTTCTATCAAACTAATATGTATATATATTAACAGCAAAAAAATTTAAATCAAATTTGATCGCAGTAATACAATGCAGGCTTGGAAAAGAATTCTTGCCCATTTAGACTGCATCAGTGGGTTTCCATTTTCTATTGACAATAGTTAGTAACGATCGAGGCTCCACTACCAGCTCTTCGTGTGCAGGCACTCTGGGACACTCTGTTAAAATTTGGATTAAGCTTTGCTAGAAAGGAAAATTTTTGTAGTTGCCTAAAGCCAAAAGTTAGGTGCCAGGGGCCAGTGGGCACCGCTAGAGGATACACAAGGTCCATAGCAGTGCTTAGATTACATATGGGGACCAAGCCAATAATATTTATAATATTGTTTCAGTCTAATTTCTTTTGTCTGCATATACTTAGAATTTAAGGGAATGATTCAGTTAAGTTTCTGAACTGTTTGTCTGAAATTTGTCTGAAAATGTGAAAGAAATAGTGACCTAGGATTAAACATCTGAAATGAAGTCTTGATTTCATTGTACGAGTTGAAAAATGAATTCTTCCAGTTTTTGTACACTTGTGCATTTAGCTATCAGGTAAGAAAGAAATCTGATGTGGTTTTGTTTCTATCTTAAGCCCTTTTTTGAAAATGACAGGAAAACAGTTTGCTTGTTCAGAGTCAAAAATTTGCAGTTAAATACTAATTTCAACTCGCACTTACTAACAAAACCACACAGAAAAGTATGGACACTTTCGATAAACTTTTGACTACACTGTACTTTCTGAGCAATAGTTAGTGAGACTTGACGTTTATTCAAAATTGAGGAATACGCATAGGATTTCAGCGTAACAAAAACTTCAATGTTGAGTACCACTCATTCGCCAGTCTTCTTATACATGTTTAGTTGCGTTTTTGTTTGTTGTAAGTTGTTAATTTTTTTTTCAATTATTTTAGGCTACCCACCATTCCCCCAACCAGGAGCTCAACAACATGCACAGTTTCATCCCCAAGGATTCCCTCCACAAACAGGCCCACAAGAAGTACGTGTTCAGCAGGAGCATGTCATCCGACATGGAATTGCAACAGCAGTGATGACGCGTAGATTTGTGGCACGAAGAAGCTGTGCATGGCGACTTACCAGGTTGGCAATCAGCCTTTTCTTGGTGGGAATTATCCTCCTTATCATTCTGGGTGTTCTTATTATCGGTCCTACGCTTAACGATCTTCGTCTTCAGCGTGGTCAGTGTCAGGTTAATTCCAGTGAACTTACAACAGAGGATAAGAGCTGTGACTGTGGTCGTTATTGCACCTCATCTTACCCTTGCTTACAGATTCAAGTTTCTTACTACTCCCGTGGAAAATGGCAGAAAGGTTATCTGTATGAAGATGTATACGACGATAAGAATAAGGTGAGCATAACCTAAAAAAAGCACTTTATTTGAGTGTCAATGTATCTAGCATGAAAGTACTAATTGAGGACACTATTTTTATGTCTTCTACTGGAGACGGGACCGCCATTTTTAGGTGGACATGCAAGCCATGCGAAAGTCTAGCCATTTGCATGCAGGGGAAAGTCAGTACATTCATTTCTCTGAGTATTGGTTTGGCCCTAGGAATTAAACCCACGACCTCCTGCTCTGCAGTCAAGCACTCTACCAATTGAGCTAATCCTAATATGTATAGGTAATAGCATGATTTGTAGTGATATTTGGGATAAATACCACAGGCGATATTTTGAAATTGTTATACGTAATTTCACTCGCCTAATGGCTCGTGAAATTTGAGACAATTTTGAAATGTCACAAGTGGTATTTATGCCAAATAGCACGTACAAATCATGCTATTATTTGTTTATACTACTACCCACAAAAGGTTTGTAATTTTCGCGTGTAGGTATTTCAAATTAAGCTGAAATACCACTGCTCTAAGCCAATCAAATTGCAGAAATTTCTTGTGTAGTAGTATAAAACTTGTAATACGGTCAGTTCTCTCTAAGAGGGACACCTTTGGGACTGGTACCAAGTATCTATCTTAGAGAGACGTACGTCTTATAGCGAGTCAAATAAAGGGAGCAAAGAGAGGTAGGGATCAATGCTAGCAGGGTTCGTACAGGACAGGGAAAACCTGGAAAGTTGTGGAATTTATGAATTTCATTTCCCAGGCCTGAAAAATGGGTGTCTGTAAAGCGTGGACCAGATACCTGCGGATGGAGGATGCGGATGGGAAAATGTGGATGGAAAAAAAAATGCGGATAAAAAAAAGAGTAAGAAGAAAAAAAACGAGAAATGTGGATGGCAAAAAAATAAATAAAATAAAATAAACAAACAAACAAACAATTATTAGAGAAAGAAATCTTTCTTTCAAGTCGCTGTCAGATGGTTGAACCCTTCACTTACATACAGTGATGCCAATAGTTGACACAGTTATTTTGTACCCTGAAATTCCTTTCATTAATGTCACAGAAGTAAGTACTCTCCGTTCCTCCTCCTTAAATGCACACATACTTGGTGCACTTCTCCTTTGAGTGTTTAGCTTAAGGTGGCTGAACACAGTTTTGCGGGCGGTCAGCGGTAACTCACGTGACGGCGAGTGTTTTAACTTACACAAACAAACATGGCGGTGAAAAAGCAATGGTACACAGAAGACAATTTCTCAAAATCTACTCATTAAAATTTTGTGATATTTGGCAGAATTTTTACTTTTATCGTATTTTAAATAATGAGAATTTTAAAATGTATGTTGAACAGACGATTTTTATGACACATTTAATAATTACAGTACAATTATATTATTGATTATCTAAAAACCCCTCTGTTAAAATTTAGTCAAATAAGTTTCAAATGGTAATGATTAATTATAGTAAGCTGTGTGCAAGTTTATAGGAAAATGTAATGAGTGATTTTTCTGTAAACTGAGCAAAAGTGAAATTTTAAGCTTGTATTCAATTGTTCATGTTGCCATGGAAACTACGAAAAAGTCACATTTTACCTGTCCATCATAATCTTTCATCAGTATATTTTTCACTTGCCAAGTTTCAACTTGTGAGCTGCAATCCTTCTCTTGTCATGATTTGGCAAATGACATATACTCACAAACTGCCAAAACTGTGTTCATCCACCTTAAGGTTTGCAGGCAAGGTAAACAGCTCAAAAAATCAGCTAGCAAAGGTTCGCTTATTTTGCACTGGCCCCGTTTAATATTCTTCTCTTTACCAAATAAGGAGCCAGTGGTCCCTGCAATCACGGGTCAGAATGCAGAGTATTACCATACCAGCATCCTAAAGCGGTGTAATTCACAAAGCAGTCTGTCTTTACTTTCGGGAGTGATCGTTATTTTTTTTAACATTTACTTTGTTAGGAATTTCATTGTTATCATGCTAAGAAGGGGAGGCATGATTTCTTTGCCCTCACTGGATATAGTGTACTCAACTTACAGAAAGAATATTCTCGGGGCAATCAAATCAAGACTAATTTGTTTGAGTGGCTCAAGACAGAAAAAATTGTAGTATCAACCAGAGAAAAGACCGATCATTCCGATTTGGCAGATGCCAATCAACTCCGCCTGATCCACCTATCATGTGGATTTATTTTTTACAAGTTCTACCCTTTGGGAATTTATAAGTGCACGAATAATGAGTTCGAATTTTTAAAATTGCAAAATATGCTGCAGATTGAAAAGAAAAACACAGACTATTTGATCAATCGCAAAAATTATTTCCTGTCAGAAAAGGTGTACAAAGAATCTGCAAAATTAAACTCCCGCAAAAAAGTGTCACTTGGAAACGCATTCATGAAGGCTACTTTCTGTTTCATTTGTTTTTGTTTCAAATTTTTCTGCTAGCAAAATAGTTTTGAAAGCATAATCCTCAGTGAGTGTTTAGAACATCTGTATCAAGCAAATTAAAACTTGTTTTTAAAAGCACAAAGGGCAGAATTTGGAATAAAAAATAATTTATATAATATTTGAATTATTTGGCCCGCTCCCGTCTATCTGCAAAGCAGCAACCAAACATTTTTTTTTCTAAATGGAAAGATGTTTAATTATTACAAATCTGAAAAAAACCAAGCTGCTTCTTAAGAAGACTATATAATTTTTTTAGCTATGTGTACACCAGATCAGCATTTTTTATATGTTGATGGAAGCTTTTCGTAAAACTGTGAAAATGGAACGAAGGCCAGAAAAATGACTCCGTTGAGGATGCGGCATATTGCTTGAAAATGAATTTCTGTCGAAAAACCCTCATTAAACAAGACCGATTCACACAAAACCGAGAGGAAGCTGTGTAACAGAAGACCACTAGTGTAAAAGTAGCTTAGCTTTTGATCTCAAAAATGGGCTTCTGCAGGTGTCTGCAGTTCACAATCACTCTCTGAACTGTCTGCTATGGCAGAGTCGACCAGAGTCAAGGCAGAGCGAAAGTTGATTTGTATTATGAACCGGTTTGAAGATCAGGCTCCTTTGTGAGGAAACATGGGGATTTAGCGGGGGCAAGCGTGAAATAGGCGATGCAAAGCACGCCAATTTTTTCGCGTAGTTCACCCTATTTTTTGGGTTAGTTTGTTTTCTCTAATTTTCTTTTAATTTGAGGAAATTTAGTCCTTATTTGTTGTTGTTGTCCGAACAACGTTATACACGTTTTGTTTTGTTAAGAAATGTTTTAGTAACACAATTTATATATCCAAATTTGTGTTTTTTTGGTTTTTGTTATTGTTTACAATTTTTTCTTTCCTCATTTTCCCATCCGCATCCGCCATCTGCAGGTATCCAGTCCTCGTTTTGCAGACACTTCCTTTGTTAGCCGATTTTCTGAGCTGTTTACCTTGCCTGCAAACCTTAAGATAAACACTCAAAGGAGAAGTGCACCAAGTATGTGTGCATTTAAGGAGGAGGAACGGAGCGTCCTTATTTCTGTGACATTAATGCAACCAAACATATTTTTTCTACATGGAAAGATGTTTAATTATTACATGGTACAAAACTGTTTCAACTATTGGCATCACGTTCTGTATGTAAGTGAAGGGTCCAACCATGTGACAGCAACTTGAAAGAAAGATTATTTTCTTTCCTTTGTTTGTTCGTTTATTTATTTTCTTTGCCATCCGCATTTCTCGTTTTTTTTCTTCTTACTTTTTTTGTTATCCGCATTTTTTTCCATGCGCCTTTTTCCATCCGCATTTTCCCATCTGCATCCGCCATCCGCAGGTATCTGGTCCGCGTGTTACAGACACCCCTGAAAAATCATGGAATTTAATAGGAGGTCCTTGAAAGTCATGGAAAATTAAAGTTGTGTTTGGTAGTTTAGTTACTGCAGATCCTGACAAAGCAAGGACAGTGTAAGATAGAGAGGAGTAATAATTAAACTGCACAAACGGCACACATTTTGGTGGACACAAGAGTTTGTTTCTGTTTAACTGTTTAAGGTCAAAAAATACCCCAAAACAAGGAAAATTTTGAAAGTGACAACAAAACCAGAGGATTTGAAAACTTGAAAAGGTCATTGAAAAAGTCAAGGAAAGTCGTGGAATTTGAAGAGCCCAAAAGAGTACAAACCCTGTCGAGGTGTCTCTTTTACCGAGGTGTCTGTCTTATAGAGGTGGCTGTTAAAGGAACTGTGTCTCGAAATTCAGCCAAACTAGGAAATTACAAAATGCCCGTTAAATTAAGAAAGACATTTAAATAACTTTAAAGGAAGATTAAAATAACATAACAGAAACCACAGATGTCACGGATGGGCAAAACTGAAGAAGATTGGAATGGATTGAAAGTAGGATTTTTGAAAACTGTTCAGCCTAACAGTTTTTCAAAGTTGATCCCTGTTACTTGCAACCTCAAAAATAATGCCCAGGAGACATATTTGTTTGTCTCGGATCTCTGATTTTGTCATTTACATGTAATTTCTTTGCTTACTTTAAGTTCCATTGGCAAAATTAAACAAAATGAACCGGACTGCCGTCACACAGCCCCTTTAAGAAAGAGTTGACTGTACATGCTACTATAAAATGTTAACTGTATACATGTACCTACTGGGATTTTGAAAAGTTAATTGTAACATTGCTTTGGCCAAACAATTGCAACTTTGTGACAAAATTAGGACGGAATCCACCAGGAAATTGAGTAATTTTAATTTTCTTTGGACAAAAACCTTGTACCAGAATAATTTAAAGAATATTGCGTTCTTTTTTACATTTTTTCAAGGACTAAAGATGTAATTAGTCACCAAAGGAAATTTCTTGTGGAAACCCGAGAAAATGAATGTCAGATTTCACAAAATTACATCTTACTCATGAAATTTTTTGGAACTTTGCCTGTATTTTGACAAGTGAAGTTTGACATCCATTTTCTCAGACTCCCACGAGAAATTTTCTTTGCTGTTATTACAGATGACTAATTACATCTTTAGCCCTTGAAAACTGTAAAAAAGAATGCAATGTTCTTAAAATTGATTGTTCTGGTACAGGTTTTTGTCCACTGAAAATTAAAATTACTCAATTTCCTAATGAATTCCATCTTAATATCTTTTCTTTGTTAGTGGATGACTTGTTGTGAGATGTTGGGAAGAGAATTAACAAGTTTAAACTTTGTGTAACATTGTCACAACATTTCGTTTGTTCTCAAAAGTATGGCTGTTTGAACAACTCTCACAAAAAAATGTTTTTCTTGTGGATGTAGCTAATTTTATGATTGACATGTCTTATAATCATATTTATCTATCGAAAGAACCATCCTCTCTTCCACCTCAACTGCTACCTGTACTCCTAACAAACATATCAATTGCTTTCTCCTATGCTCCGATTACTCCTAGTTGTTATCATAAACATGACTTTATAGGGGTAATGCAATTACTTATGACCCAATAGTTTTCATTGTGATCCACAAATTTTGGCAGAAACAAATAACTGAAATACACATAACGAGGATAAGAATCCCAGCTTGGCGGAGTGTCTGAGGAGTTGATCTTGGGACTTCTGAGATTAAAATTAATCCAGCTAGCAGTTAATAATGGTAATAGGACTGAGTGGAGTCTAATTCGAGTGATTAACAGAAACCTGCAGTTGTCTGATTTGTTTAATGACGACTATGATTAAAGACCAAATTGGATGACACGACGTAAGCAATTAAAGCAATTAATCATAACTATAACAAAATTTCTGATATTTTAGTTTAATTAAAATAAGAAATTCTGAGAGTTTTTTTGTTAGCAGTAAAAAAAGCCATTTAAGTGCGCACATGCGATGGCACGTGCTGTCCAATTACTTAGGAATGACACGTACTGTGCTGTTACACTGTCCTATTAGTGCTGAAATTAGGACAGTTGATAGCCAATCAGATTTGCGCATTTTGTTATAGTTATGATTAGTAAAGGAATTGAAGTCAGGGCCTCTGAATTGCAATTCCAATGCTTGATCTAACCACTCGGCCTCACAATGTCGTGGGCAACAAACAATATGAAATGTTGTGAGAATGCTGTTTGATTCAAAGATCATTTTTGGAGTTTGTGATGAGTCAGCCTATTCATATCGGGACTTATTTGTCATTACAGTGCAGTGTTCAGCCATGTTATTCAGATGAAAGTATCAACTATCATGATGTAAAAGACTTCAAAAAAAAGTATGGCACTGTTGGTCAGTCATTTGCTTGTTACTACAACCCCAAGACACTGGGTGAAGTGTTTGTGCAGCATGCAGATTCATCTAGTGATCACATGAAGATACTGCATAGCATACTGTGGCCAATGCTCATTGTGGTGATTGCTGCTTCCATGCTTGGCATCTTGCTCTGCAAATCAAAAGGTCATTGCTGCTACAAGAAGAGTGGTGCACCTGTTCCTTACCAGAATCTGCAGGCAACAACCTGAAATAGTTGAGAACTTGCACGGTCATGATATTTTCGATGTAGCTAGCTGTATAATCCAGGCCTAGGCTGTGCTCTAGCGGAGCCCGGTGGTACATGGCACCCAATTTTTGCTCTGTTGTTACTGAAATGTTAGTTTTTTCCATGCAAATCATATGCTGGTCACCTTGGATTTTATAGGTACAGAGCACTGAACTCTCTTCAATTTTTCTTGGAGCACAGCCTTGCATTCCCTGGTTTCTTAAGGCATAGACCAAGTTATTCTAACCTCAAATGACTATCAAAAATAGTCCATAAGAAGGTAAGCCTTGTCAAGGTTTAATTCATGCTATTTCCTATCTTTTTAAAATGCTAATTTGTTTGCATCAATTGAATTCCAAAAATAATGGTCCAGTTTTGTTGTTTACGCATTAAAACTGTTCCCCGTTATCTTTTGCAAGGAATGGCAAGGGTGATCATGGATTGAAACTTGAAAAAGGTTGGGTCAACATTTTCAAGTTTTTAAGTCCCGATAGTGACCAACATCAATTTTCTCCTAACAATATCCAGTAATTTTCAAGAGATACAGTTATGAGAATTAACAAATGATGGCCAAAGAGAAAATACCTTGATCTGTTATTAAATTCTCTCAACTGATTCTTAAAGGAAATGTTTGGAGATCAGTGTGGAGAATTTGCATGTTGATATTGGGACTTTTAGTGCTCCCTGTTGAAATTGGTTTGATATCTTCTTAACTACACAGGAGCATTTTGTGCATTGGTAACAGCACTAAGTAATGACCAAAACGGCGAATATCCTCATGACATAACCCCTTTAAGGTAAACCTTGGGTTAGCTTCAGTCTTTGTGTCATCCTACGGTGCTTCTCCCCGAGGATTGCATGCTGACACAAAGAATGACTGTACAGAAGAAAAGGTTAGCTTTTACCGGTCTTAAAGAACTTCAGTGACCCAGACATGTAAGTTTGCAATATAGCATTGGCCAGACTTAGTACATGGGTGTAACTTGTGAAGAGTTTGATGCCTTTAACTGTTCTTCACTTATTAGGACAACACTTATGTACAAACTAAGGGCAATGCAGTGAACAGGACTGATGCTAGGATTTCAAGTCTGGGTATATGCAATTAGTAGGAAGGGAATTGAACATCTAGGAATAACTTTGGTCCTATTTAGCCTGTGAACAAGCTCCCTGGGAAAAAAAGGAGAGCAGCTTGCAACTACATCTCTGGAATTTGAATATCTGCATAGAAAAAGTCGATGCAAAATGCTGATTGGTGGAGATGACATTAGTCATGACATCATTACCCTTGGCACGTGTTTTTCAATGTTTATTTACATTCATGCTCTTTTCCACTCCGCTCTGATTGGTGGAAATCTGACAGCTCAGTTGATGGGGAGCCACAGGGGAATTGGAGGTGGAATTCAAATTCCAGAGACATAGTTGCAAGCTCTCCTTCCTTTTCTCGCCCCGCCGCCAGAGCACCTCAAAGAGCGTGCTCGCAGGCTAGGTCTTGTTTTCCATTTGTCTCCTGTGAAAGTAGCCAGGGATCATGCTCGTAGTAGTTGAGGGAAATCCCCAGCCTCCAGCCCTTAGTTTCAACCCTGAGAGAATGAATTTCTCAAATGGTCATGCATGGGCCTGGCTTTAGTTGTCCCCTGTTTAGGTGCATCCTCCTGTAGAAGTCTTAGTCACAACCATTATCTCAACCCTTAAATAAACTCAACCAACAAACTGATGTCATTTTTGTAAGCCCCTTCTCGGTGTTTGACTTTTGATGGAACACTGCAATTGTGTCTCAAGTTTGATAAATTGACTGTTTGACTTGCTACATGTGTACTATTATTGATTGAGTACCAGGAGTGTTAGGTTCATTCCTAGTTGGACCAGCACTCAGGGTATTGCAATAACTGATAAGAGGGTGCTGCCTTTGCGCTGACACCTACATAAGGTCGCACTTGGTAGACTTCAACAGTAAGTGAAAAAAAAATGTAGGCCCTGTATCACAACACCTTGAAGCTGAATGGGTTGTGGCATTGTAGGCATTTTAGGCATCCTACTGACAACAGATAGATATTTGTAGGGGCAGCAAGATTGTTTATAGTGTGCCCCCTTTCAATGAAAATACTGCAAGAGATATGACAAATTATTTATGACAGTGACTGTCCCTAGTGCCTGTCGGTCATGGATTGTGAGGTTGAGTAGGCATAGCGCCTCACCTCGTAAGGGACCTTCAAGAGTCCCATTCGTGTCCATCGTCTCTGGGCTATGGCGGGGATCTTTTATCTTGTAAAGTTTTTATTGCCACATCCAATACTATAGAAAAGTTTAAATAAATACAGTTCTGTACTTCATTGTTTATCCCTGGGGAGTGGGATTAATCCCTTACATGACTAAGGTACATGTAATATAGGTATGTCAATGTGTGCCCTAAAGAGTATTGTGTTTTTTTTTTTTTTTGAGGGCTTTTGGCCTAAATTGGGTTTTGGGTATCGGTTATCGGGAGTAAGGTTTTTTCTGTGATCTTTTGTCCCTTAAAGTCTGAAAAAGGGTGGAAAAAATTACAATTTTTATTGTTGTAAATCCTCACTCGTATTTTGCATAACTACCACCTTCCCCCACCCTCCCCCTACCAAGTAGTGTATGTTAGTATACAAGGTACAACAACCCAAATTACCGGAGCGGATCAGTGTAAGGTTCTTGGAAACTTCCCTGATTGTCTAACTACCCCTCCCCAGTTCACCCTGTCCCTTACCTCAATGTTGACTTCCGACTTGGGCAAAAATTTCAGGTCAGGGGTGGGGGTGGGGGGGGATAGGTGGGTTGTCTCTCAGAATCCTATGCTGAGTAGGAGCTTGGCAAATATATAGTTGTTACAATTATTCAAGTAACTATAAATTTGTGTATTAAGTGCAAAGCGTGCAGTCGGTTTGAAAACCGGCGACAAGGTCAGGTTATTATTTTAGTCTATGTAGTGTAACAGTACTTTTTGTAGCCCTATTTTATGCCTATAGCAATGCTGCATTTATTTTGTAAGGTATTGGTGGATAATAAAGAAACTGGTCTCAAGGTTATACATAAAAGATCAAGGCTCCTTGTTAATAGACTGGTTATGTAATTTAGGCAGGTTTTAGTGAGAAAATTTTGTTCCTCTTTTTGTGTGACGTGTGCCTTCCAAAAATCTTCAAAAAAACAGAGGGCTAAGAGTTAAAAGAGTTTTCGGGTAATTTTTGTCTGGCTATGGTGCTGCCCCTGCCTCGTACCCAGACGTCTCTCTCTCGATGAAAATTTGCGCGCAAAGGAGGGCGGGAAAGAGATAACGGGCCTTTCTTCGTCCCTTGCGGTTCATTACCATTCACTCGCGTTTCGCTTGCCTCTAAGTGAAACCAAAGGTGCTACCCCTATCGATCAAACATGTTCAAAAGACATCAGTCACACTGTATGGTCGCTCAGATCATTGATCAGAAGAGGATAAAGTTAACGTGATCTTTTCATGAAAAGCCAAAAGAACTGTCTAGGTGATGACCACTTTTCTCAATAAACTATCAAAATTTTGAAAGTTTCGTCAACGTCCTCAAAACCCATGTGCGTGCGGATCCCTTCTTCAATAAAACATTGTTTCAACCTTTCAAGAGCACCGGTAACAAAGACATAACGTTAGCGTCGTTTAATGTAGGTTAAATCACGTCTGCATGTATTAAAACGCCTCGATCGACTGAGGCTGGAAGACCTTCCCTATTCGTGACGAATCCGTTGGGGGAGGGGGAGGGGCAGCTCATCCAGACCCTCAGCTTTCAGGGGGGACCTAGCCTCTAAAATAATATTTATTATATCCCCGCTAGATTTAGTGGCCTTGTCTCGTAACTTGTTGGTAGACCAGCCTATTTGGAGAAAAAGTGGGGGGGAACGTTCGTAGGTAACGGCAAGCTGAATTTATGAAGCATGAAAACCTTGTTGTAATGGGGGGGGGGGGGGGGGTGGAGGGAGGGACCTGAGAGGGATTTAGAGAATTGTGCGTACCTCTGGAAAAATCCTGGCTTGGCCCCTGGAAAAAGTTTTTCTGTTTCATGTCATTTGTTCTTCAGGCAACCAATGAAAACGCGCTGTTGTATTGGGGGAAGTCATAGCCTGCGTAGCAAGCTTTTTTGTGCGGTTTAGGAGCAAATAGCGAGGCACAAGAGTGAAAGACCGCGCGAAAAATGGCGCCACGCGGTCAAAACCGAAAATCCCGTTCCTCGGTCTTTTTTTGTTCCGAAATTAAGCAATATACCACGTGAGGAAAGGTTATGCAATCTCTGCAATTGTAACAGAATTGAAGATGAAACTCACTTTTTATTAGATTGTCCAAGTTTTTCTTCGATAAGAGATATGTTCTTCTCTAAACTAGAACCTAAAATACCGTTTCTACGACTACAATCACAGGAGTCCTTACTATCACATCTGATGAATTCTACTGACTATTTTATTAATATCCAATTAATTTCATTTATATCAACTTGTTCGGAATTGAGAGACAAACTTATCTCCGGAATAATTAGTCCCACTGATGGTTAGAAATAAACAATGATTAATAAGTTTCAAATTATTTTAAATATTTAATTTACAAGGAATCAATGATTAATTTCAAGTAGCTTTTGCAATACTGTAATACTTTGTTATGGTCATGCAAATAAAGCTTATTGTTGTTGTTGTTGAAACTAAACAGAAACGCTTGCTACGCAGGCTACATTTAAGATTTTTTGTACCAAATTGGTACATCTCCTTTCCACCGAATTCATGTCAGGAGAAACTTTCTATCGATCATCAATTAACTTAGAGACCAAACCTATTAGTAGTGAAGTACCGTAAAATTCCCAAAATAAGCTTGATGGTGGCTCGATACAGTTTTTCAGGGCCAATACTTCCCAAGTTTGAGCATAAACTACGTCGCCATAAACAAAGTTTTGGAAAAATTGCCAACACAGTTGTATTAGATGAAGATGAAAATTTGTTATGATCAGGGTTGCAACAGCATCGGAGTTGTCATAGCAACAAAATGACGCTATTACCTATTTTACTTGCAGCAGTAAATCTCGGCACTGGAAATTGTTCTTCGAAAATCATTCAAGGGAGCTTTTTCCTCCAATAGCAGCCTTGATGTTTGAAAACAATGCCAGTGAATAATGAGGACGCTCGCTTGTAAACACAAAATCTGGGGAAAAAATTGGATATGTTCGAGGCCCTATTTAAAAGCCTTCCCTGTTTTCAATGTTCTTGAAACTTGCAGGGAATATTTTCTTAACGATTGATCTCGGGATTGTCGAATTTATAAAAAAATTTATCGAGCGGTTTTTGGCAAAATGCGAAATTTTTAGACATGGACCAAATTACCTCCAAAAACTGTATCAAAAGCAGCTGAATGCAAGTTAATAAAATTCTCCTTACTCGCGGTCGCCCAGAGAAATTCTCCTCTTTTTTTGTATGCAGTTTTCAATGGAATCAAACCAATATGAGATGAAGCTGCGATTCCAAAACTAAATTTTTTTGGGTCGACCCCCCAAAAAATTAGAAGGGTTTGTATGGAGTTTTCTGAGTATAACCCGTTAACATCTCAGAGACAATTTGCCCGAAATGCTCATTTGTGGCAATAGGCCTCTTGGACATTGTTCGTTCAGAATATCCTGACAAATCCCATAATTTCAGAAATTTCATTTTCATGACGTCATCACTTGAGTACTTTATGGAAAGTTGAGTAGTGTATCAACAACAAATGTATACAGGAGAGACGGAGATGTTCAGGATGTTCTGTTAGGGACTAATACACTGTAGAAGATGAGTTACACACAAGGGTTCCATTGCTACGCAAAACAAAGGTTACATCAATATTACCACCATATATTAAGAGTATGGGGTAGTTCACTTAAATTTGCATTCCCTTTACTAATGTCCTCAAAAAAATACACTCACCACATTCAACAATAGCATGTAGTGTATCATACTTCCAGTAACTAAAGGGCTGCAAGACTACGCTCTAGGGAAAATTTCAGGGAGCCCTTTGGGCTCCTAAGCAATTTAACCTAAAATATCTAGATGGCCGCCCAAATAAAATTTTCAGGGAGCCCTTCGGTCTCCCAAACATTTTAGCTGGGGTGCCCGGGCCTCCAAGTTGTTAGCCCAAATTAATAAATCAGTAAGCTGTTATTTAATTATTCAAAATTAAACAAATTATTTTCTGAACAAGTCAAGCAGAATTTTGTGAATATTTTTTTTCATGAAAAATCACCTCCTTTGACCTCCTGAGCGTCCGAAAAAAAAACCGCATGTTGTCATATGAAAGAAATATGGGCAACACCGTCGAATATTTCATGTTTTTTAAATGGAAAAGTAAGATTCTGGTCTGTTTA